>OY660887.1:5847500-6521250 GCA_962446985.1 Xyrichtys novacula
TCTCAAATCAAACAACTTGCTTTTATGCAGAGCTTCAAATAGTCAACTGTCTCATGTTGTGGTACTGTTTGTGTTTGCTGTGGTTCTCTGCTTTTTTCCTCTCCCTCTTCTGTTTCTTCAAGTGCTGCTTTGTGCACCTGGTAATGATTGAGTTCACCTGTATCCACTTACCAATCAAGTACAGAGTATAACGAGTAGAGAAGAAGAGGCAGCCAATGCCAATTACAGGGACAAGGACAAGTATCTACCTCGTTCAAGTCCCGCCAAACTTTAATTTGGCAAAAACCAACATGGATGTCTGTATTTGAGACATTTTATTGCAGGAAAGAAAAGACTATATTGAGTCAGCGCCACATGATAACTTGAGTTAATCCAAAAGTTTTGTCAACTTTGTGTGAAAACACAAGAAGCGAAATGATCAGAGGACCAGTTCTCAGCAGGATTTCTGGCGAGCGAAAAGCATAAAGGCAAAAGTCGAGATGAGAGGAAGAGACAACGAGATGAGTGACGAACACAAACTGAGGAAGTTGTGTTGAAAAAGTGGTATAAGGTTGGACAGACTCAGTAGACTGGTGATATTTCCAAACAAAAGACTTTCCTGCGTGCAAAGCCAAAGGATGGTTTGAACATATCACAACTGTTATCCATCGTATCTCCACTTGTGTCTTTTTCCGCCTAAGCTTAGCTATTCTAGATGCTCTAGAGATTTTGGCTATTTCGGTTTGACGCAGCTGCTGTTGGTGGTTACAAGATTTGGCCGGTTTGGATCAGAGGTTCGCCATAAGCCTTTCCACGCCAACATAAACATGCTCGCCTTGAAATTGAGCAGATGTGTGTGCGGAAAGAAAAATTGCGAACTTGTGTTTTGGACAAATGGATCCACGCCATACTCAGAGTTACTCCCACCAAGAGCCGAGAAATAACAGAGGTCATAATGAGAAAGTTTAGGGTCACAGAAGAAGAGGTCTTGATGTATGTATATTTTACAGTTTGAATTAATTTGATTTATTTTAGATTCTTCAGGCGAGAGTGAACTCAAACTAGATTCAACTACTCAAATACAAGCCACTTGTAATCTCAACAGTTGAGTTAAATGTGCAAAAAAAAGTGGTTGATAATTGCGTTTAAAAATGTAATAGGTAATGCAATGATTACATGTAACTGTTAATGGATTATAGAGTTTCTTTGTGTGAAATGTGATCGGGTTATTGTTTTAACCAACACCTAATATGTGAAATTTAAACTATGTTGAGATAGTATGATGATGTGGCAGTCAAGCATCTTAACTCAACATTTGCATGCAATAGGTTGCCAATGAAATAATGGTTTCTACTACCTGCCATTGACTTCAATCAATATTTAACCCTCAGGGGCTCTTAGGACATTTTTGTCCATTTTTGGTGACTTTTTTCCTTTCTTTTGTTGATCATTTTGGCTGTGTTGATACAAACAGGACGATTTTTTTCTTTCCAAATTTTCAAACCTGACCACCCATTTTTGGGCAGGAATTTATTTTTTTTAAATGATTTTTCTATCAATGTCTATGATGTGCCAGTTATTAACAACAACATAAATTTTGATACATTATTATGTTTGATGTCTTGTCCGATTTCTAAAAAAATTACACTTAGGTCTATCTGAATAAATCTCTTAGTTCAACTGTTCAAGAGAAATACATCAAACATAACAATTCATCATAATTAATGTTGTTGTTAATTATTGGCATACCATAGGCTGCCAAATAAATAAAATAAAATAAAATAAAATAAATTCCTGCCCAGCATCTAATATATGGAAAATAACTCCAAATTTCTGCTTTTCCCATTAAAAATAACAGTGACATCATGTAGTCAAACTGGCATTTAAAGGGTTAAAATTCTGAAAATGAATTAATATTTGATAGATATGATCCGGAATGAAGTTGATTAAATATTTAAGCAAAAATGGTGGAAAAAATATTAATGTATGATAATTTTATAGCACTTTTAGGAGATGGACATTTTTGTCCATCTAAGGACCTAAGTGTAACTTTTTTTCAAGGAGCCCAGAGGGTTAATACAACTAATTTCAACACGCTTCTGCATAATCATAACATTTCTTTGGATACATACTGCTAAAATCTACATATTGTACCTTTAATGTGGGCAATGCAGGCTTCATATGTCTTCCAGCTTGACTGAGCATTATGTTTACACAAATATGAAACAATAATGAAAGTGAACAGTAACAGGAAAAAAGTCTTCACACAGCTTTGAGGTTCCCCTGGTGGGAGTTGTGGGGGAATCAAAGAGCAGGATGTGCTTTCTCTCCTGTTCGATAACAAACACTTCATCTCAATGAGGTTGACTTCAGTAAACATTGACTAAATTACAAATTCTGGCAAAGGAGGCAGCGGTGACTCAGCTCAGTCTTTGTCATCAACTGATGGAGAAGGAACCAGTAAATTAAGGCGCCGTCAGTCTCAGGGAGCCGAGTCGCAGTCATCAATTCATTATCACCCACATCCCAAGAACAAAACAACCTACGCTGTTAAATATTTCTGACTTAAGACACTTGGGTGACTAAAGCGGAGTTATGCAACATGTCTAAGTGGTGAACCCGCTGGAAGAGGAGCGTGGAGGGAGTCGAGAGTCAAAGTTTACTCTCCTGCAAGGGGCCCGGAAAAAGACTTGATGGTGTAATGGAGGACGAAGAAGACTTTTGGACGCAGATTGTTTGTGAAGAGAGGCTTTCAGTTTTAGATACAAGGTCGTCCCCTGATCCTTCCAACCCTGTTTACTCATGCCTTGAGTATATCAGTGCCAGTGTGTGTGTGTGTTTGTGTGTGTTTGTGTGTGTGTGTGTAGTTTGCGGGGGTGATGAGTGAATGTTTTTGTGTGTGTCACTTTGGTTACTCATGGGACCAGAGGTTCTTTCAGAGACAGACAGCGTTGACTCGGCTCGACAAACTTGGACACTCACACACACATGAGCGCAAACGCAGATTAATCTTCGTCAAGACTGGCAGGGCCTGCGGACAACTTGGGGACTATTTTTTTTTTTATGTGTGGGTGGAAGGACGTGAAAGGGACATGTAATCAGAACTCACAACGTGACTAGTCAGATGAAGATTTTTCTAAATTTGTGTGACATTTAAAGATCTCTAAATTTGATTGAAAATTATAATTTCAGAACTAACGGAGGCAGATGTTTGACAAAATAGACTTTTAATTATTTTGCTTTATTTAAATTTATTGCAAAAACATAGGGGGCAAAAAAGTTTCTTATTACAAGAAATTCAGGTCCGATTTTTTGAGAAAATTAAAATAAGACATTTTTCTGGATTTATCAGATAAATACAACAAAGACACTTCACGAAAACACTTCAAGATTATCCTCTGCCAAAGGTCCTTACACACAGGGAACGATGCAAATATACGACCTGAAATTACAAAATATTCAGAGGTGAATTTTGACGCGCCTTACTATACACATCAAGCACGATGCAATTTTGCAACTTTTCGGAGGGAAAAAAGACGCGTCCTGGGTGGAAGCAAAAAGACTGACACAACAGCAGACTGACTGTATTTCAGTTCTGATTAGACACTAGTGTTGAGATGTCTGTCTGTCATGATAGCATGTACTGAGTCGGGGCCAGTACCAGATAAGCACATTAAACTATAATCCATAAACGTAAGGTAACAACCAAGACCTAATGGTGCTGTGACAGCAACGAGATTGAGTTTGAGACAATGAAAATACATATGGTATGTTGTATCTGAACAGGTTAGCTTACGAGCTAAAGTTACTTAGCACAGATGAAAGTTAAAACAAAGACGTTTAGCAAACTGTTCAAGCACACAAACCATCGTCATATGAGAAATCCGACACTATGACTCTCCACAAGTTGTCCTTCAGGTCGTTATCTTTGTAATATTTGTGTTTTTTATCAAAAAGCACTCTGTTCTCCGACACGTAAACAATCAGACGGTCGGCCATGTTGGATATGCTGGTGAATCTGACGTCGCAACAACATGCAATCTGATTGGTCAGAGGTGGACACACAGTATGCAAAACTTTAAAAAATTTGACCGTGATACCAAAAAATAAATGCCGCAATATAGCAGGACGGGGAAATGTCACTGATGTTAACGCTTGTATTGACAGGATACAGGTTTGAAAAAAAACCTTTTACCTATACCGGCCAAGTAGTTATTGAGTATGATTAAAAAATAAACTATTGTAGCTCTTTTTTTTCCACTCGTTTTGACTGACAGGTTCACTTTCTCTGTTTCTAGGGCAACCAAAGGTTTGGTTATGCCAGTGTTTCTTTCATGGCTGCCTTTTTTCAGTTCTTAAGTCAAATAAGTGGCATTTTTGGAAACTCAAGTGCAGTGCTGCCTGATTTGTTGTTTACCAGACACTGCTGTGAAAGGGTCAAAAGGATTCCTGCGACTTTGCAAAGCAAGACAACTAACAAACTTTCAAGAGACTCCATTTCAAGTATGTCATGAGATTCCTCAAGTGGACTGTTTTTTTTACAGACTTGTTCTTTTTCTTCTTTTTAACAAATAACCAAGTGATGCAATTTTATGTATCCCTGTGATCCACGAACAAGAGTGACTTCATGTCCATCCAGAGGGGTTTAATTGGCTTTGAGTGCAAACATGAGAAAATCCTGTCCAAGTTTGTTGCTTTGAGGATACCTTGACAGGACCACCACCTAGCAAGCATATAAAGCTTTTTCTTTCTTCATGGGATTCACTGTTGACCGAGATCTGAACATGTTTGATGGTTTTTATCAAGGGTGAATAATCACAAGGAATGCTGAGATTATTATAAGAGCAGAAATTCCTCAAAGTAAACTTGAAATATCGACAAGGACGCCGATTTCAGTTTTTACCTCTAGACTTTGCAGAAATAACGTAGAAAGAATTTTGAAAATTGCAAATAACTTGACATATTTTTGAACAAACCAATTAAATATTCAGTGATGACCTTGTGTTGTGGATCAAATGTTCGAGTGTATGGGAATAAAGACTATTTTCACTCCCTGTGAACTCATGTGCCCTGAAGATGGTGTCACAACGATTTGTAAAGACTTGGAAAAGGACTGACGGTGTGCCTTCGAGTGTTTAAAAGTGTATTTATCACTGACTAGGCTGCTGTTTGGGATATCTGTCAGCTCTGAAAGGTACGACACATAGTAGTTATACCTCAAACTTAACACTTAAGAACTCTGCTGGATCGCCGGTGATCCCATGTGACACCATTAATATTGTTTACAGTTTCTTAGGAACTATACCGTTTATCTCTATGGGATAAAAAGTTCAAAAGCTTACCCTTTTGGCGATCTATCGAGGGTTTCCAGGCATTTTTACACCTTCCACAAGGTTTACAACCTAGCCACAAAAATAAGTGTTTGATCAAAGACATTTGATGGTAAATCTGCAGTGATATACCGGTGAAAACATGATTATTTATCATATTGTTGTGATAGAATAAGATCGCTATCGCTAAATGCCACTGATGTCTTCCAGGTTTGACAAGCTGTTTTGATGACATCTTTTTTTGTCAACTTTGCGACCAATGCCATGGTCTCATATTCTTCTTCTATTGTTCCCTTGATGGTAGTGTCCAATAAGAGGCAACCAAAGATCAACAAGAGACAAGAAAGTTCCCTGCTTGTATACAAAGTGAGAAATAATGGTCCTCAATGCTTGGAAACGAGCAAAAAAGAGATTATGAGCAGTATGATGTGACCCTCTGTCTCATCCCAGACAGGAACTACTTCAAGGAGTGACATAAACAACTGGAAATAGCAAAAAAAACACCTGTAAGAATTAGTGTAAATATGTAAATAGTTCCTGTTGTGTGTTTGTTCCAATCCCAATATTTCTTCTCCTGATAGCCAAGACTTGAGAGAATGATGTGACGGTGAGAAAAGGCTTGGTCACTGTAGATTTTTGAGCAAAGTACTGTTGGTATCAATTTCCATTTTTGTTTTTTGGTTGACTTTTATGATTCTGAATCTACTGTCACATTCATTTTACATAACTTTGCACCCATAAACTGACAGCTGAGGTTTTTGCTATTTGCTATGCTTAAAAAGACAGAGTTGCAACATAGATTTTTACAAAAAAGGCGAACAAAAAATAGCAAAATATAGCTGGGAGTTCTGAGGGTTAAGGTTATCAGTAAGTAGAAGACATTAGCCTTTCATTTCACCCCTGCTTTTAAAGACATGCTGTTTTCATTAAAATACATAGCCGAGGTGTACCTCAAGGTTCTGTACTTGGACCCCACACTTTTTACTATCTGCACGTTCCCTCTTGCTTTATGACTAACCACAGATGCCTCTATTTAGTGTCCATTTCCAATTCTAAACATAGTGGACTATAATCTAGATTTGCTTCTGCATATCTGCGTTCCTGTTCATATTTATTCTCCTCTAGGTGTAGCTTTTAACTTGACACATGTCTGAATTTCCACTTTCTCCGTCTGTTTGTATTTTAATTGATTTTTAAAACTAATGAGGTCGTTTGTGTTTCATCAGCATTTCATTGCCATATGTACGACTGCAGACAGTAAATATGCAGAGATTTATAGCGTTGCAGTTCATTGTGCTCGGAGCTTATTGAATAAATTGCAGAATTACTAATACATCTAAATGACTCACAGGGTCCTAAAGAAGTGGCTTTATTACCTCGACTGTATTTGATTGATGGTAAACAGATGAATTGAAAATAGTCACACTAAATGTTGTGTTATCTACCATTAGAGATTTTTACAGTCATTACATATTGATTGTGTCGTCTTGCACACTGTTTACCCCTTGTGTTCGGCTCAATATGTAAGTACCTAACAAGTAACAAAGCTCCTTTGTAATGGAATAATGAAGTCCAATGGCTGTGATGTGTAGATATGAGGAAAAATGGGGTGATATTTAAGTGTGAGACAAGGATATAATTGCGCCACAGTCGCTACCTGCAGAACCAGATGTGGCTGGTTAGAAGAGATAGAGCCTGTCATGATATTAGCTTTTCACTTCACAAGTACCAAGGCCAAAAAATGAATGAATGAATAAATCGTTTTACCAAAATGCCGATTTAGGCCTGCATGCACTCCTGTGGATTAAGTCCAAAATTTGTTTTCATGTGGCCTCAGATTTATCCACGGCACGCAGGAGTGATGTTTTCGCTGCGCTGTTGAAATACTGATCGGCATAGATTGAGAAAATTCCTCCAACTCAGAAAATTCAGGGACACAGCAGAGGAATTGAAGACCTTCTCCACCTGTCGAGGGTGAATTGGTCTAATGGTGATCACATCTGGTCAGGTCGGACTGACCTAAATAACAAGACTGAGATCTAGAGGAGAAATAAAGCAGGTTTAGCAATTTTGGAATCAACATCAGAGTTTCAACTGTGAGGGGTATATTTCTTATCTTGTCCTGTCCTGAACTCTGTTTAACATGTAAATTATGTTCACTGTGTCACATAATGTAGTCGATGTGTACATGACTCTGCGTGATACAATATGTGATCATGCAACTCTTACCCCAGGATATATTAAACATTTGATATCAAGGACTTTATTCTCAACCTCTGACTGGATATTTGAATACATTTACACGGTATGTAAGCGCAGCTAAATTTACATATAGAAGAGATAGTCGTTTAACATATGCAAACCCCCCAAGCCAACCAGTACACTGAGCCACAGAAGTAGAAACTGGAACAATACAAGCTGTAGATGACGGCAGGGATCAGTACACCACTGCGAGGGTTTAATAATGTGTCATATCTCTCGTACGGCTGAGTGTGAGCTTTCCCGTGTTCGCCTGCACCAGTGTGTTCGTGCACAGATCTGTCACATTTACCGTGAGAAGAGTGTTGATTCCACTTTTATGTTTCCTGCAGCAACACTTCAACACCGAAGTGACAGAACTCCCCGACAGAGCCCAGCTCACAGCAGGGCGGGCGGTTATTGGGATGCCGTGTGTGCAACCTGAGTTTGAGCAGCATGCACGCCGGTTCTCACACATGTGCCTGAGAGTGTCTGTGTGGATATGAGAGTGTGTGTTTGGGCCTGGAGTGAAAACAGAGCTGGTTCAGCAAAGGTACTTTAGATCTGCCCTTGACCCAAGTCAATCTGCCATGTCTAGTTTTAAAATTAAGCACATGATGGCTGTGTAGGCCCAGCCCACGCACCTTCTGGCCACATTAGCATTTGAGCATCCAATCGTACCAAAAAGCTTCACATCAAAACTGAACGGCAGCAACTATGTTGCATAAACATGTCTTTGGGTGATAGACAGTGGTTGTCATTTTCATCATGAAATGTCTTTGCACTTTATAAAGTATGTCCTGCAGAACAGTGCAGCCTGACATGAAAGCAGGTTTTGCCCTTTTAAGCTCTACCTTTGTGTGATAATTCCTGGAAACGGGTGCAAAATACTGTGTTGAATAAACTGAAATAAAACATTCAGAAAGAATCTGAGCCCAGTGCATGTGACTTCTTACGATGGAGATAGTTATGTGAGTTCACTGAACCTCAAAGAAGACATATTTTACAGATTTTACCTATACTGATGCCTCTGAAGACTGTCGTTTAAGCATTATTCAGCATCTCTCTGTAAAGTGGGACTTAACACAGTTTTGTAGTTGCAAAACACCGAAAAAATTAATTAGTCCTTTACTGATGATGTCTGACTACTCACCCTCCATTTAACCACGCTAGCCTATGTAAGCTATTGTTGCATTGGCTATCATATTGTTACATTTTGCTAGTGGTAGGTAGCCTTCATTCAAGGTCCAAGAACATGATTCAATACGAGGTGACAGTTAAGATGCAAATTCAGCTCCTACTGGCCTTTGTTTACAAAATTCCCATAATTTAAGATGGGAAAAGTTAAGATTGGACTATGCTGTTATCTCAAAAAGATAATTCCTTATGATTTTCAGATGTGGTGATTTTTTGGAAGTTAAAAAAAAAAATGCTTGCTTGTCGGCTTGTTGTCTGACAAAGCTACCAGGTAGGCTTGTCTTTTGGGATTGCTCTAATGGGACCAAGTTGTTCAGGTAAATCAAAAAATGTTATCAAAAAAGGTTTAAAGGATAATCCTAAATCAATCCAAACACCATGATATTAAACATTTCAAATCTATGCAGAGGAGTGCCACAATAGCATGTAATAGCAATGGGTCTGAGATTGGATTAGGCTTTCTCTTGGGCACCAACTGTTACTAGATAGGACATCTTCCTCCAGTCTAGAGGAGTTGTTAAATTCCTGACAAATCAGATTTGGATATTTATCGGACAGTGTTATCAGCATAGAGTTGAAACTAAACACTACAGGTAAATTATAAACAAAAATAGGAAAAAAGAGGTGGACCTGATGTTGATCCCTGAGGCACACCTCATTAAGGAATCAATGTATTTCTTGAAATAATGAAATATTTATGATCTTGGTTAAATCAATACAAACCTTCAAGAAGTTTGTTATAAATTTTCACCATTTTGGCATGTTTTTAGGCATGAAAAGATTCCAGCATCCCAACCCAACAGAGGTATTCTAAAACCCACCACCATTTTAGCACAATACATTGAATAGTTTGATTTCATGACCAACATTTCTTCCTGGCAAATGCAGCTTGAATGCTCACAGCTAACATTATGCAGTCGTTTTTGGTGAACCCTTCACAAAGACACATTGCAAGTTCGGCCTGGCTGAGAAAAATAGCAGGCGAGCTTAGTTGAAACGTCTGAAAGCAATTGGGGGGGAAAAAGCTACTGAAAAAAATGCCATGGCAATTTGGTGAATTACATCTCCCCGTTTGCTTCCGCACACACCATATGGGGTGTTTTTGTGAAATTCAGATGGCCTTTGCTCACGCTGTCACTTAGGCTCTGAAATTAGCTGCAATTTAGCTCTTTTTGAAAACATCAACCCGAGAAATACAAAAAGAAAATCCAACCGTCAATAGAAAAACAAAGCTTTACATTTGTCTTGTTCATTGACAGGCCTTTTCTTTACAAGGGCAGTAAGTTCAGCGAGGAGCGAGACTGTCCTTAAATGAGAGCAAATGTGTTCAAAGCCTCGCTCGCTAGCACAAGCATCTGTCAAACACCCTTGAGCAAGATGCCAATTTCTGTCTTCATTACTATCAGTCATTTGAGAAAATCGGCCCTTAATGGCCCAAATTTCTCCGACAAAGTGAAAAGTTTTCAAGAGGCAAGAGAAACAGACCACTTCACTTGCTTTTACTGCTGTTCTCTGGGTTCCATTGGTTTTAGATTAAGATTCAATATGTATGCTCCAAAATAAAGATTAAAGGGTTTCATGCACAAATAAGAGATAATGTAGGTAATGTGATTAAGAACACAAAGTGAGTCTCAGATGGACTTTATAAAGGGATTCTTGTGCACAGTTGTCCACTTTATATTATCTTGCTAATAATTAAACCCTGGTTACTCGCTAAAAATCATTTGATTTACCACTGATTATTATACCATACAAGTTAAACCATTACATTCAGCAATGTGCAGTTTTTATGCAGATGTGTAGCTCTTTCTAGTGCCATTTCTTACAGGGTTGGATTCTGTGCAAACACATCTATATGCTATTTGGGCACAAGGTGCAGTGGCATAGATACAGTGCTGACCTTCAGTAGGGCTTGACCGATATGGATTTTTTGGGGCCAATGCCGATACCGATAATGATCATAAGGGGGGGGGAGATCAGATTACAGATTAATCGGCCGATTTTTTATTTTTTTTACTTAAGTTATAAAAAATATATATGTATACTGTAGATACTGTGGATATACTGTAGGCTACTGCTCTTGACAACGACAGGAAGACTGAACTGATCAAACTTGGACCGGAAAAGCGTTTTCAACTACGATTGGTGCCTACGCGTCTTCACTCACGATACTCATTTACGGTCCGGTCTCATCTGGAGACATGCAGCTGCCTCAGTAAGAGAAGTAGCTCGATCACGTAATGTTTACTGTTGTTTGTTCTACCGTTACTGACACGGCTAACAGTGTAGCAAGGCTTATAGCAGATTGCTAACTCTAACTTTAGCTTGCATATTACATGGTGCTTCACTGTTAACTCAGCGTGACCGAGACCAGCACAGCGGGGAACATCGTGAAGTGGGTTGAACTGAAACTTGTTGACTTATTGTGTACGCCTCAACTGGTTTATCCACTGTTGAGGCGGACCACTCCCCTCCGTGCGTCCCTGAGCTGCCCATTGTCCAGAGGTCGTTGCGCCATCTACAGGATAAGTAGATGTTTTCAAATGGCGGAACATTTTCAAAGTGAAACCAAATCTTGTTCTCCGCATTTTATTTCTGAAAATATCAGCGAAAATCGTCGAGTTTTGGCCAGTTACCGATTAGTCTCAAACAGGCTAAATTGGCCGATTTAATCGACTTGCTGATAAATCAGTCTGGCCCTAACCTCCAGCTTCTTGCAGGAAGATTAACCGACCTCTACTCTTTGTTGGAATTGTGGGCACTTTTTTGAATCACTTTCAATCGCAGGCGTTTGGTCTCTATTTTCTATACGATGATGTTGTTTTCTTCTTGTAGAATATGGTGGTCCATGCACTATTCATACATTGAGACTTATTCATGACAGAATCCAATCATTTTTTTATCACCTTATCCGCCATCCCCCTCCCTACACACGGACATACGCAAGTAAAGATCAGAGACCTTGTTGGTTGAAGTTGTTTGAAGAAGGCTGTTATTACACCTTCTGGGAGAAGAAAGAAGAAAAAACATGTTACCATTACAGAAAAGATGCCCGAGGCTTCAATGACTTGCTATGCCCTTTCATTTAGTTTCTGTGTTGGAGTTCTCGCCAATGAATGGAGAATCTAAGAGAACCCTTAAGGTGCCTGGAAAGTTGTTCATGAGGTGCAGCGGGGAGCAGAAAGTTGAACTGCTGGGTAGATTGAAATTGCTGGCCACTGATCCTAGAGAACAGCAGTGCGGTGATTACTACCGTGAGGTGTTTACACCTTTAGGGTGTCTGCTGGCACTTGCTGGAGTGGAGTGAGGTGTTTTATCTGGCTCAGATAATTAAAAACAATCCTCAAACATTCAAAAATGAACAAATGGGATAGTACTTGGTGGAGGATGTTGTCTTTTGAAATTGAAGAGGTCACCATCTTGGTTGGAGTGGCTTTAGACGGACAATATGTTTAATGCACATTCTTAGATTGTCTCTATTTTGGTTGAAAGTCAGTCAAAGTAGCAACAGCTGACCAAAAGGTAGCCAAATTTTTAAAGCAAAGTCTGCTTCATTGCTGGTTTTACTCCAAATGGGACCAATGTTTTAAAAAAATAACACCGCACTGTATGAATGAAGACTTGAAACTAGCAATTAAGGCGATTAAATCATTAGGAAAATGTTAATAAGGTAATAAATTGACAGGGAAATGGGGTAATTTTCCCATCTGGTTTCTTTGAGCTGAGTGCAGCCCCCCCTTTGCCAGCGATGAGAAACAATGCAGGTTAATTGCACTCCAGCACTGGCTTCGCTTTTGAATCCAAGAGTGGCTACTTCCACTTCCTTTTACACGGTCCGTGGTTTCATGCCTAGGGGGTTATTTTTTTCAGTTTTCTTGCAAATGATGGCGCCATTAAACCTTTGTCAATTAGCCATCTGGGGGTCGATGGGAAAAAAAGCACTCAGGCTGTAATCATGGTTCCCCTACCTTGCTTGCCAAATACTCTCTAACCGGCTGGACTCTCCAACTCCCAACTCTCAAATGTCCTTATGCGCTTCATAATCACCCTGTGGAAATGTGCACAAATCTGTTCGTGTGTGTATTTGTGTGTGCACGTCGCAGTTTGTCTCCTTTTTTAAAATGACTGTGAAAATCCTCCGCGCGATTGACGAGCACCATGTAAAAACATTTACATTCTCTACTTCTTGGTGCCAGTCTGGATTAAACTGGCGATGAGGAGGCTCCACTTTGATTAACCTGCATGAATAACAGGGGCCATCGGCACGAGAAATCTCTGTGGACTCCACACTTGTGCACGCCCGCACACACACTCACCATTTAGATAATTGACTCATCATGTCTTTGTCAACACTCCTGTCTTTTTTCTCATTCACACCCTCTTTGCTGTCCTAAACTCACTGCACTGTTACAGCTAGTTGGATAAAAAAGCCTCCACCATGTGTGACGTGTGAAACTCTCTCTCCCTCTGTATCCCTCTCCGTTTATGCTCAAAGGCACCCCTGCGTCTTGCTAGCAATCAGCAGGAGCTGCTTGACTCAGCCTGTATGTAAATGAGGTGATTATCTCACTTTTGGAAAAACCTGTTATCTCTGTGTTTGTTTTATAATGTGCAGTATGCAGGAGATACCTGCAACTTTTAGGGACGCAGCAGGGAGAAGGTAAACGGATATGTCAGAAACTGATGAATTAGTAGTTTCTGATTCTGAACTTGCACAGTTTTTAGGTTTTGTTGTGAAAATAGAGTCCCAGCTGCAGAGGGAACCATTGGCTAAGGGGTTTAGAGGTGCGCCCCATGTATAGAGACTACATCAAGCATGCAGCTCAGGTTTGATTCTGGCCTGCAGTTTTTATTGTGTGCACCCTCTGGGCACTATTTTGGACTTTAATTCATAGGTGCCATATGATAAGCTCATTCCAAGTACTGGGAATTGGTTCCGAACACATACTCAAAAAAAGGCCTGTGGATTTAATGGTTGGAGTTACACTTTCAAGATATCTAAAAGGCATGGTTGATGATTGGAGAGATTGGTAATTATTATGGTCATGGTCCTAAAGTTCGATTTTCATAAAGTGAAGAGAAAAAAGAATGGAAAAAATCTGTTCACCCTAGCAGGTGCAGGGCTGCAAAAACATAGACCAATGCAAGCCATCCGTCCCAGGCGCAATATTTTTAAATCCTGCCTCCTTCACTTCTGATTGGCTAGAAAAGCTGGAAACGTCATCACACACTCAAGTCAAACGTGGGCTGTTGGCTCTGTACATCAAACAGAACATTATCGCACATCTGAATCTCCGAACCCTAACCCTAACCCTTACCCTCATTCTAACCCTAACCCTAACCCTAACCCAAAAGACGATGACGTTTCACAGCCATTAGGAATAACCAATCGGAGCCCAGCATTTCTAGCCAATCAGAGGTGAAGGAGGGCGGGACCTTGCCCTACCATCCAAAAAAAATAATAATAATTCCTGGACAGCTAGTATTGGTCAATCTCATGCTCTGCTTCTCCATCCAATCACCTTGCTGTATTCGACACACCTCTCCCCCCTAGTTCCGACTAATCCCCTCCCACTCTCTCGGCTCTCCTTGGAACTCTGAGCAGCTAAAACTAGCGTAGCAGCTTAGCTACAGGAGCTGTGATGGAGACGGATGGGGAAAAAAAAAAACCCTTTTCTGCTTGCCCCACCACCAAAAGTGCAAAGAAAACGCAAGCCAACGGAAGAAAGGGCAGAGTCGAAGAGGATCATCAACCACGCCTTTAATGTAAATAAAACTGCTGACTGCTTGCTTTGAATGGGAGTCGAACCACGAACTAAATGACCTCCACCGTAAGTCATCCCCAGCTTATCACACCACATCACCTGACTCCAAAGTCAAACTGAAATATTAATTCAGAGAATAGAGGCCGGCGTTGACATGTAAGAGGCATCCAAGGAGTCATATTTGGAAGTATTGGCTCACTAACCAAGCTGGCGTAAATGATAGCTTGGGAGGGAGATTGAGCAGAGAAGTCATGAGTTCTGCAGGATGGATACATGGTCCCATGCTGGGAACCTCGCTCACAAATAGTGCCAACAATGTTCACTGGAGCAGACAAGCGAGTTAAGACACTGCCGCAGAGGGCAGGACTGGGATTTTCCCAGCTTGTGGCCAATTGTTTTATCCCTCGACTCCCACAAAACACGCTGTTAAAGGGGGCGCGCCTTTGATTTAAAGGCCAGCTGGTTTGTCATGAGTAGTACCAGTCAACCTGTGAAAACAGCTGTGAAATGTCCTGCAGCTTTCATCCCTGACAAAATCAACCCTGGGTAAGATTTTCCTTGCTTGGCTTGGCCTTGTGGATGAAATTTTAACCAAAATCTGGTGGTGCAAACTAGAGGAATGGAGTTTGACAGGTGTGGGAATTTAACAGACAGGAGGGAGTCAATAAAGATTTATTGTTTGCCAAAAAGAAACGTGTTGGGTACCAGGCTCAAGTTTCGAGTACTTCTCAAAAGGGAAAATTCTGTCTTTTAAGGTCCTTTCTTTTAGCTAGCAGTGTTGTTTTTGTGCACAGCAGACCTCATCACATAGCCTCTGGCTGCTGTGTATATTTTTTTCATAATTTAAAGGTCAGTGTCACCAGGGTAATCACTACAACACTTTCTATTATCATATAAGGGTGAAAGAGGACATAAATAAGCTATTTCAGTCTTTCTAAGTGACATTTGTTTATATTTGTGGTCTTGATGTCTTATGATGATCCCCGTCTGGCCGACATTTTATTTACTGCTAAATCACCAGTCGTGTGTATGCATTCGCTTTGGCAAACGGCCTCGGCTGTAAATCTCCAAGCTGCATTTTTACTTGTGCCCAAGCCCCCTATAGTTCATGAATAACTCTTGCTTTAAAGATACCGAGAGTGGGTTCGGGCAAGGGAAGGGGTGGGATATAAATCTGAGGCTGACACCTTCAGTGAAAGTCATTAGTCAGCCGTCACTGACCCTGGCCCAACGCCATGTCACAAGAACCTCCCTCTCTCTCCATCACTCGCTCGTTCTTTTCCCAGCCTCCCTATCGAGAGTTACCTCACCTGCTTATAGCCTCATTCCTTTAATGGAGTCGATGGCATAAAGGGCAGGACTCAACCATTTTTTAAGCATAAAAGCAAACACACATAAGCGCAGGCTACTTTACATAATATTAAACTATTAGCATGCTAAATGAATCAAGTTAACTCTATTTATGAAGAGAATTTACGGTTAAACCAAAGGATAAACAAACAAAACAGCAAGCAGGAGGTAATGTACATATCTTCCTTTTAGATTGGGGTGGCCAAACTAGAGGTTGGTTAAAAAGGGGCACACTTAGTATCAATAAATAATCTTCCTGAACATCACTTATCATATATAAAAAAACTACTTTTACAAAAGTATCATACGTTTATTTACAATGCCAATCCACATAACTATAATTCACAATCCTTAATGGCTTTAGAGCGGAAGACAGCATCCAAGATTTCCAAAAAGAAAGCAAAGTTTTGACTCATCACCCAATTGGATGGTTTTACACTTAGTCTCAAAGTCAGCCAGGGTGCTGCTGGATCAAGATTTTCTTCCACTCTTAAGAGTACAAGACATGGTTGAGTTTCCATGATTTCCAAAGAGAATGTCATTTTTTGTTATTTTAGAAAAGTGGATTGCTTTTGGATTTAGGCTCAGTTCATCTTGAGTGGGCTTGGGAGCAAGAGCTGTTCAATCAGGATTTCTTCCATTCTTAAGAGTAGAAGACACTGTTTTGTTTCCATGATTTCCAAAGAGAATGTCATTTTTTGTTATTTTAGAAAAGTGGATTGCTTTTGGATTTAGGCTCAGTTTCTCTTGAGTAAGCTTGGGGGAAAGAGCTGTTCAATCAAGATTTCTTCCACTTAGGAGTAGAAGACATGACTTCCATGATTTCCAAAAAGAATGTCAAATTCTGTCTTCCAGGAAAAGTGGTTTCTTTTTTATTTTGCCTCAGTTAATAGGCGTGGATCCAGAGAAGATGAAAGCAATCCTGAATCAACAGTCTCTTGCAAGGCATGGCTTCCATGATTTCCAAAAAGAAGAACATATTTTGTAAGTGGACAGCTTTTCACCTCACTTTAGTTCATCTTTCATAGTCCTGAACTGGGAGAAGATGAGAGTGTTGCTGAATTAGGAGTGATGTCCACTGAATAGAAGAGGACATGACTTCCATGATTTCCAAAAAGAATGTCAAAATATGTCTTAGGAGAAAAGCAGACAGTGTTTCACTTCAAAATGGTAAAATTTTAATGAATAAACTGTACAGATTACAGGGGGTCAGGTGGTTTAAGGGGCCCCTGCCACCCTGGACCATTCATTGGAGACACACCCCTGCTAGACAGTGAAAATAACCCTGTTTGACTGGGTCTTTTAAGCTCTAACAGGGGTGTATAATGCCTTTATTTTCATCTCACGGCTTGAGAACGCCAGTCTTTCTTCTCCTACTTCACCGTGCGCACAGACTCCGAAAAAAATAAATGAAAACCCCACACAAGAGGAAGAAACCGGTGTTCAAAGTAAGAGCAGGAAATATGTTTACCAAAGCGCAACCCAATTCATAGTGACAGGGCACTGAGGAGAAGGTAACAGCGTGTGCTGCTGGAAAAGTTCAGAAGATTTAAAAAGGTCCTTTTGTACCTTCAGTGAATGTGATTGATGTCGGGCAGGCCCTGAGAAAGCAACCGGCTCATCCATTTTCTGTTTTCAGAGAAGGGGTGATCAGGTTTTTCTTTTTTCTTTTATTTTTTTTTCCAGGTTTTACTATCCAGCGATGTTGAAAAAAAGATGCACAGGGTCTCCAGGGAGCTGGCAATTTCAATTTGCTCCGGGGAGGGCGTTCTTTGCAGACAACAATATACAAATGCACTGCAGTGTATTCCAGAGGACATAATGCCTGGGTATCATTCAATCCTTCACTGCATGTGTGCGGCTGAAGATTGTGGAGGTCAGACTTGGAATCGATGCCTGGATCAATTCAGACTCTGCGTTTCATTTAGCAGAAATGCAGAGCTGCTCATTGTCTGTTCGGTGGCCTTTTCTGAGGTGATTTTTAATCATTGCATTCGAGCCTTATCAGCGGCTGAAGAGACAGGAAATTAACTGCTTAGAAAATATTAGTCAACTTTGTCACGCTGCATACAACTTAATTGTGTTATAATCCCTCAATGGTATTTCACTTGTTGACACAAGACCAGCCAATTAATGCTAAAGTTAAACAAGCCCGGGGCAGTGTAAACATGTACAGTTCTTTTAAGCTTTGCCACTGCTGTTATCACTTGTGTACGTTTCGAGCGCGTGTGAGCTGCGGGGTCTTAAGTATCGCCTGCAGAAAAGGGAAGGTGTTTCTGCCAAGACGGAAATGAATGTACAGTTGCAAAGATTTCTGCCACCGTAGGAAACTCGCATGTGCATAAGCGAGCGTGTTTTTGAATGTACAAAAGATTTTATTTTTCCCGCCAGGGCTTGCCAAGAATTAAAACAACTTGAAAACGCTGGGAGCTTTGTTCTAAACGCGGCTGTGTTTAGACAGACAGCTGCAGTAAAGTGAAAATAAGCAGCCTGCTTGTTCATCTCAAGGAGACAACTATGTTGGTGCAGTTTGTGTGCCAAGTCTGGTGAAATAAAACAATGGTAAATACACAGTTTGTGGCAATTTGTGAAAGTTAAGAGTCTTGAGATGATTAAAGAGGCAGGAAAATAATAAAGAAGTTGCTGCTACGGAGCACAAATGCTGGGAAGGTTTCACCTGTAGCCACTGTGAGTAAATATTGTGTGTCAAAAAGTTGAGGAAGCACATCCCACATGTCTCTGTAAAGTATTAAGCTTACCCGGCACTCAACAGCTCAAGTAAATGGGAGGTGAGCAGGTGGACGTGCCAAATACACATGGTGAGAGAAGACCCCTAAGCTTTCTAAGTGAGTTGCTGCCGCAGGTGTTGATGTTTTAGTCTTCAAAGGTCAACTTGAAGGTGGCTTCAGAGGCAAAGTATGAAACCCATTGACTTTTAAAGGAACATTAACATCTTATTTCATCAATTTTTTAACTTATAGCTTAGTTTCAAAAAGTAAGGATGACTTGTAAAAGTTAATAAAATGTGATGGTCTACATGTTGTTTAAAACCCTTACTTTGATTAAAAAAAAAAACTAGCACAGACAACATATCAAGTAGGTATAGGTATGATCCTATCCACTGTCTCTACTAGAATATTTTTCAGCAGCGGCGCTCCTATGTCTGTTGGGAGGTTTGCTGTTACCCCTACTCTCTACACTCACATTATAGTACCTGCGCTACTTGCTACATAGACTGTGTATAAGCTTGAATGTTACCCTTTAACATTAGTGAAAGAGGGTCCGACAGGATTTGACTCGCTCATTGACGACTCAAAACAAGTCGTAAATAACGTCATGTGTTGTTGCGCTTACACAGTGCGAGTAGAAATTATTAGTGGCGCATTGAAATTAATGCTACCAATGCTATTAATGCTATATAGAGCGTGTATAAGCTCGTTAACCTTCCACCTTAAGGGAAGAGGGGTCCGATAGGATTTGACGCGCTCGTTGACGACTGAAAACAATTCGAAAAAAAATGTCAAGTGTTGTTATGCTAACACAGCGTGAGTAGGAATCATTAGTGGCGCATTGATATTGATGCAACTCGCTATATTGGGCATGTATAAGCTTGTTAACA
The DNA here is from genome assembly GCA_962446985.1 of Xyrichtys novacula. Classification (NCBI taxonomy): domain Eukaryota; kingdom Metazoa; phylum Chordata; class Actinopteri; order Labriformes; family Labridae; genus Xyrichtys; species Xyrichtys novacula. Next base: position 5,866,979 of record OY660887.1, read on the forward strand.
TTCCGCCTTGAGGGAAGAGGGTGCGACAGGATTTAACACGCTCATTGACGACTCAAAACATGTCGAAAATAATGTTGTTTGTTGTTATGCTAACAAAGTGCGAGAAGAAATTATTAGTGGCGCATTGATATTAATGCTACGCATGCTATTGATGCTACTCGCGATAAAGAGCGTGTATAAGCTTGTTAACCTCCCCCCTTAAGGGAAGAGGGTGCGACAGGATTTGACGCGCTCATTGACGACTCAAAACATGTCTAAAATAACGTGTGTTGTTGTGCTGGCTCAGTGCGAGTAGAAATCATTAACGGCGCACTGATATTAATGGTCATGTGAAATTTCGGCAGTTGCGGCGCAAAGAATTCCGCCGCTGCTGAATAAATGTAGGGAAAACACTGCTATCAGATTACAGATAATGGCTTTTGAGCTGTGCACAAACAAAGTGGGCGATCTCTGTCGAGTGGAGTGTCCATCATTTCAAAGATAACATCAATTACTTATTTGTCAGACCACAGGTACAGCAGCAAAGTGTGTTCATGCGCTGCTTTCCACTACAAAGTCATGTCCATTTTTGATGTAATGCCACCTACAAGCCTGGAAACCACCTTCTAGTTTCAGCCTCGAGCCTTTTGTACGGAAACTGGCCATCTTGTAATCAACGCAGTTTTCTTATGCTCTCTGAAAAGTTGTTGGAATCTAGTTATTTTATCCAATACTAGTATTTTTTTTCAAGCTGTTAATATTTAAACAAACACCTTACAGTACTAAGATAACATTTGGGCTCACATTTCCCCTGTTCCCCATATTTTATTCATTACTTTGATTTATTGAACCCAAGGAAACTGAGTTTTTCCAAGAGATCAAAGGAGCTTTAAATCATTTTTTTTATCGTCTTTGAAAATATATCCAAAGACGCCACGGCACAACTCAACCCCGTGATTTGATCCCTGTTTGTATTCTGCACCGTCGTGGGCCGCATCACCGGAAATTGTGAGCACAAACATCGGCGGTGGCGGCGGCGCTACAAAGAGGGGAAACATCAAAGGCGGCTTCAAAAACACGACTCCACGGGATGCGAGACATTCCTTGTGACAATTCACCCCTTAATACCGAGCTCTTGATGCATGACCTACAGACGTGGCAAAGCCTTTCCGCATGGGGGGCATCAAATGGAAAAGCAAAGGTCAATAATGGGCTTTTCGTGTTTGTGGAGGTATACTGTAAAGATGCAAACCTGCAGTTTGTGCATACACTCCCATAACGCACACAAACACATTAATACTCATTTTCAGCATGCGTAAAAGTCAAGAAATATCAAATTAACCATTCCACACCAATAAGGAGAATGGTGAATGATGAAGAAAGGGGTTCCGGATCTTAAATCCCCTTCATGGGTGGCTTAACAATCAACACACTCTGAATGAAGGTGACAGCTGGAGTTATATTCTAGGATTTTATACGTTTATACAGCGCCTTCTTTTTCCATTTGACAAGTAAATGTGCTCCCTCTGGATGGGAACGCCAGAACCTAAACTAATTTCCACAATTTTCTAAAAAGGATCAAAAAGAAAAACACTTATAGTTTGCTTTCACTGCTGTTACCATGGACACACTTGAAGATTTGCTTATTTTATTTATTGTGCAGTCGTTGAAGAGGCCTTTTAAAGTGTGTATTCGCCCTATATATCTTTTGTCAGTGCTGTTATATCATCAATCTGTTTTGCAACCCGTAAAACAGAAGAACAATTATCTCAGACTGATGAACAAGCAGTTGAGCACATTGTCTTTTGATTTTCTTTCCCGTCGCCTTGCCACGGCTCCTCAGTTGGAATATTTCTTCTTCCACCGGTTCTTCATTGATCCGTCGATTCCTTCATCGGCTCGAGTGTGTTTCCCCAAGACAACACAGAGCTAAAGGACGCATTTGACACCATTACAGAGCCAAGGAGAGGTTGATGCATCATGGCGGAGCGAGAAATGCCAGCAGAGCTTCGCTTTTATCCGCCGAAACCAGCTTGCACTGTTTTGGTTCTATAATTTTCACTCTTTATCACGTAGTTTTCGGCCTTTTCAGTCATGGTGGATTAAGATTCACAATTTCTGGCTCAGATCAGGCCCTCATAACTATTCCGGTGACCCTTTTTTTAATCCTGAGAAGTGCTATGGATTTATAACCCATTGTGTGTTGTCTCTCTGTCTCAATTGAATCCCTCGATGCACGGCCTTGGACACCTTCTGCAGCAAATGCAGCATACAGCAGATACAAATGCAGGAAAATTCATGAAAACACATATTTTCTTTTCACTGTCACTCTCATTAATGTGTCTAGTTGAGTGACAGCGAGGGGAGGCGGGTTAGATGATTGATCAGCCTCGGTGGAAACAAACTCCAGCTAATTGGGGTTTTCCAAGCTTGTCACAAAACGTTAATCTTCTCCTTGTTTAACTGTTTTTAAGATACATACTGTCTGTGCAGCACTTTTACAGCAATAACCAGAAAAGAGACTCACATTTATTTCCTCCACAGCACCAGAGAAGGTCACATTGACATGCACCTCTTCAAATATTTAACTATATAACTCTTAGCGCTGCCAAAACCTCTTCATGACACCGTTTAGAGTATTACCAGGCTGCATTTATTCTTATTACAACAGCAGAAGTAGTTTCTGAATAGAGAGCACCACCAGGGTCGAAGAACAATACAGCAGCTTGAGGGAATGAAAAAGGAAGTCTGCTAATTTCATAATAGGTCTGCGGGATCAGCACCTTGGACAGCACCACACAATCCCAACATTTCTGTGACTCTATGTGGAAATTATTTTTGGAAATCCTGGACATGGTGTTAAAAAGAGTCGGTGCACAGGATCCAAAAAAAGCACAGGCAAGAGGCTAAGTCAAGCAGTACTGAAATGAGGTCAACACAATCGCCATGTTTACATGGGCAAAATTTCTTGATCCAATTAAAAATTTGAGGCATCAGATAATCTGAATCCACTGTTTATATGGGTGCAAAATCAAATAATCCGATCATGACGTACAACAAACACAGTAGTGTCTCACTTCATCCAAATCAGGATTTTTCCCTAGTAAATGTTGTCACTAGATGGCGCCCTTGTGTACTTATTCTACTGTTCTGTCAAAGGTTGCGCTGTACGTGCAGATGTGACATGATTACGCTGTATGTACGCCTTGTTACGTTACCGGAGGAGAAGACATGTTTCCTGCGGTTGTGTTTTATGCCAGAGTGTTAATAATGAAACCTCTAGTACTGACCTCAATAAATAAACCAAAGGTTAAAGAGTGAAGATCAAGTCAGGTAAGAGAGTCACGATCGGAATAAGTGTTTACATGGACGCGTTTCGGAATAATGATCGGTTATTCCGAACAGGCCTTTATTCCGATTATTTGTGCCCATGTAAACGCAGCTACTGAGGCAAACAATAGGAATAAATGCTGGAACTCTGACGCTAAGGACAAGACGAACTGGCACAGAGGGGAGGCAAAGCTGGGTTTAAATACACCAGGGTAGTAGAGTTAACGAGACACAGGTGAGACTAATCAGGGTAATCAGGGGAGCAGGTGACAAGGAGGAGGAAGTCAATGAACCTGAAAGAAGTGACAAGGCTGAGTATCAAAATAAAACAGGAAATACAAGATAAGAAATATGAGGGATGACAAAAAAAAACAAAAAAAAACTAAAGGGATATTCTGGTGTAAAATTAAGTTCAGGTCAAACACACCGTAACACCAATCTGAGCACCAAACAGATTAAAGTTGTGTACCACTCGTGTATTTATGAGGATTGTGGCACTGGACATGTACAGAAGTGTTGCTGTCACATCTCCTGGTTGGTTTAAGGGATACTCCAGCGCAAAATTAAGTTAGGGTCAAACACACCATAACGTCGATTTAGACACCCCCTCGAGAGAAGAATGTTGCTGACCGCTTGCTTCTCTATTTATACCAACTTTAGTAACGACCGCAGAAGGCAATACGGAGAGCCATGTGCTCAACCAAAACGCCACTCTATAGCCACAAATAATCTTCGGAACAGCACCTAACTTCATCAACAGTACATATAGGGCCCCTGCCATAGAACTAGCTACCAAACATCTTTTTAACTTTGCCTAATTTCTTTTGCAAAGTGACTAAAATCAATACTCCGATCAATAGATATCTGTAGTAAGATGGTGCAGATGTTTTATCATGGAGTAATGATCATAAATGTTCTTCCTTGAGCTGCGTAACCCCACTGTAGTCGATGGACTCGCCCCTACAAACAAGTGGCTGCTGGAAGAGAGTAGGTGAGTCTCTTTGGTAAAGAAATCAGGCAAAGCTAAAAAGATTTTTGGTGGCTAGTGCTGTGGCTGGGACCCTATATGTCCTGTTGATGAAGTTAGGTGCTGTTCTGAGCATTATTTGTGTCTATAGAGTGGTGTTTTGGTTGAGCGCGTGGCTCTCTGTATTACTATTGTGCGGTCATTCAACACACAAGTGGTACACAACTTTAAGCTGTTTGGTGCTCAGATTGGTATTTTTGTGTTGCAGTCGCTGCCTTCCTCAGGTGCCCCAGTGCTGACCCCCACTTTTGCTAACACCACCTCAGCCTTGTCTTGTCTGACTGCTAAATTCGACTAACTCTTTTAAACGCATTTTAGTGCCAGCTCAGTGCTTTAATTTGACTGATTCCCACCCTGATAGATTTAGGAGTGGGCTGGTTGAACAGTTTAATGACCTCTACATTAAGAGCGTACTTACCAAGAGGACACATCCATTCCGATACCCTGCGCCATCAATTCATTAACTCCCTCTGCAATATTTACACACATCATTTGTGTACAGAGCAAGCAAAAAATGGAAGAAGGAAAAAAAAAAAGAAAAAAAAAATCAGCTATTCACAGCTGCGGGTGAGGCTGATGGATGAGGTTTGCCTCCGCGAGGGCGCGAAAGCACTCGGAGGCCTGCAGTGTGTGATTTAACTGCGAGCAAGGGAATGGATTTCAGCCGCTCTGTAATGGGGGGGCTGGGTGTAAGGAAAGGATGACTTGGCTGGAGATGAGAGTCATGCACCCGTAATGGATGCCAACAGAGGGGGTAATCATCGCAGACACAGGAATTAGTCCCATCAGCGCTGGGAGACTGTAAAATATGTCAAACGCCGCATAATAAGTCAAGAATTCCTCCATTTTTACAATCTCAGGGAGGGATTTGAGCTTCAGAAGGAAGATGTAGAAGGAGAAATCCCAAAATAGCTTCTGTTTGCTTTTTTGGTGTGCACCCTGTAGATACTCAGTGAAATATAGGGAGTACACAATGTGGCCAATTACGCAGGCCTCTTGCTGATAGTCGAAGCATACAACAACATCAAATACAAGTTTTTGACAGAGTATCACTCGGGACCGACTGTATCAGTGCGCATACAACCGCTAATAGAGTTTTCATTCAGACAGAAATTTACCGTTCATGTTTAGATCGTAAACAGCTCCGTTAGCATTTAGGTTACAAATGAATCCTTTCTTTTTTTGTGGCGTATTCAAACAGCAGGCCAATTAAAGTGAGAAGGTCACTGCCAGAGAGAAAAAGAGAGAAATATTACAAGAAAAGTATCTCCTCCAACGTTTTTTTTCCCTGCAGTTTTCTTGTCTCCTCAGCTGGCTTATTTCAACAATGGGGAACCTGTCAGTCACTCGCTGAAAGGACATCAATGTGCTTGACTAGCCTGCTCATCAGTGCGGCAGCACAGGGTGAAATATTCATCAGGGGTCCTCGCACACATTGAGAAAGCGGGAAGAATCCCCCAGATCAAATTCTTATTAGCATACCGAGCCTAAAGATAATATCTGTAAGAGTATGAGCTTAATTATGAGTCGGACTTGTATGACCATTCACAGTCGGAAAGGTTTCCAACTGTAGCTCGAAACAGTCTGACTAATTAATGTCAGTTAAATGAGGTCCGGCGTAGTTTTTTGAAAGGTAATTATATCGTTTTACGATTCACTGACCATTTGTCACCGCTGAGTATAAATTAGGGTCTCGTCTGCCTAATTGTGCCTCAGCGTATTGGGCCGAACACAAAGAGATGAAAGGAAGGTTCGAAGTTTCAGACGTAAAGGCTAAAGAGGATATGCCCGGGGGAAAAAGTAGCGAGTTGAAAGCAAAAGTTTAACAGCGAGCCTGTTAGAGCAAACCACGCCACACTCTGAGGTTTGAGAAACAGCGAGGCCGACGCCGTCTACTGTAAAGACCAGAATGTGTGTCACACCAATAATCATCAGTTTCTGGTCTTTTCATCATGAAGCTGTGAAAACGTCTGATCCTGGAGGATTAGACGGATTTTCTCAGGATAACGTCAGACTGCTTTGATGTTAATAAAGGAGCAGTACAAAGTTTAAGTTGTACGACTGATCCTTTCACCTCTGTGATGTTTAAGAAAACAGATTTTAGCTTCTGTGTTTGGTTTTATGAATTTCCAAGATTTATCCCGATATTTAATAATCTGTCTGGAAACTCAAATTGGTCGCCAAATAAAACCAAACTCATGGTATTTTCGAGCAAGGGTGAGTTACCTGGGAACAGTCCCTCTGTTCTAACTTTGCAGGGTGTACTCATTGAGCTTGTATCTGTGTATAAATATCTGGGTTTTCTTGCACATATTGCTAGTTTGGCCACTAAACTCAGATTAAAACTTGGTTTCGACTACATGAATAAACCTGCTTCTCCCTCAGTGCTCAAAAATACCTTGTATCTGCTACCTTTCTTCCACTGTTGGATTATGGTGATGTTTTATATATGACTGCTTCAGCCAAATGCCTGCAGTCCTTAACAACTGTCTATCACTGTGCGCTGAGATTCCTCACCGGTTGTAGTCACCTAACACATCACTGCGAACTTTATGCCAAGTCTGGCTGGCCTTTGCTGAGTACTCGCGGGTACACTCACTGGATGACTCTAATTTCTAAGGTTCTTCTTGGCTTAGCTCCTTCTTTGATCTTCTTCAAAGGACTGAAAGACATTACACCCTGCGCTCAAACAACACTATCCATTTGATTGTTCAGCAAATAAGAACTGAACTGGGCAAAAAAGTGTACTCTTCAGTACGTACTTAAACTATAATCCATAAACGTAAGGTAACAACCAAGACCTAATGGTGCTGTGACAGCAACGCCATTGAGTTTGAGACAGTGAAAATACATATGGTATGTTGTATCTGAACAGGTTAGCTTACAAGCTAAAGTTACTTAGCACAGATGAAAGTTAAAACAAAGACGTTTAGCAAACTGTTAAAGCACACGAACCATCATCATATGAGAAATCCGACACTATGATTCTCCACAAGTTGTCCTTCAGGTCGTAATCTTTGTAATATTTGTGTCTTTTATCAAAAAGCACTCTGTTCTCCGACACGTTAACAATCAGCCAGTCAGCCATGTTGGATATACCTGTGAATCTGACGTCACAACAACACGAAATCTGATTGGTCAGAAGTGGACACACAGTATGTGAAACTTCAGAAAAATCGAAATAAATGCTGCAATATCACAGGATGGGAAAACGTCACTGATGTGAACGCTTGTATTGACAGGATACAGGTTCGAAAAAAAATTATTGACGTTCGAAATAATCACAAGAAGAAAACGGTCCCGGTGTGGCAGGAGCTTTAATTTCGCTGGAAGCCTTTCGTTCAATCTTACATGACAGACTCGGGGAGACCATGGGACAGTGCTTGTGTTTTTAATTATGTTTCTGGAGGTCATTTTCTTCTTTGTTATTATTTATCATTGTGATGTGTGCTGCCGACCTCTTGGCCAGGTCACTCTTGTAAATGAGATCTCGATCTCAACCTGGTTAAATAAAAAAGAGAATAAAAAAGCTCCTGTAAAGGAACTTTTGGCACGAAACAGTCTTTGCCTATAAAAGTGTCTAATGTGAAACTGATTAAATCAAGACTGTCTCTTTACCCAGCTTATGCAGTCCAAGTTTTCTTTTGTACAAACTTGTACAGAGTGGATCAGATCCCAGGTTTCCTGTTATAGACTGGTTCCACTCGGTGGTTTCCCGGAATGAGAATTTCCTCCATGGCAGGCGAGGTGGCTGCCGGCTGCCACCTCCACTGCCGGAAGATGGGACAGCCTTTCACCTCAAGTCGTGCTAGGCTGGGTGCCCATCAGCCCGGTGTCAAACCCCCATTACTGTCTGAGTATCAGCTGTCGGGGTGTCAAAAGGACTGAGAGGAGGAGCCACTCACTGCCGTGCTCTCACACTTTTGTTCTACTTCTTTTTCATTTATCTAGTCTTCCTCCCTGCCGGTGCCTGATTTTTAAAGATTGAAGGTCTTTGTGCTTCCTTGACAGTGACTGCCACTGGATCACATCACATCCCTTTTACTTGAACTGTCTCCGAGGTGGAGTAATAGAAACTCTGGAAACTTAATGTTACAGCCGAGTGAGCTTTCTCCAACGGAAACTTAGGACTTTTTCCCAGCAAGAAAAGACATAGTATGGTTTAAAAAGTACTCTGAATATCAATTTCTTCTTTAAAAGGCAATTTCTCTTTGTAAATAACTTTTTCTGTAGTGTAGACTGCTGTGCACTCGTGCGCCCTGTTGTCTAGTCCACTCACTCTACACCACGGACCCCGACGGGGAAAAGCTTAATTACCATTTGATGAGTTTGAGAACAAAAGCTGCTGCGTTACAAGTTGAAAATTGGTTATCGGCTTCTTGTGCTGTTGCTATAATTTGGTCTTGGCTGTGTTCAATGTTTCAGTCTAAATTGTTCTGTCACTGGAGGTTATGGGGGGGAAGGAAGAGGAGACCTCTGCAGAGACTGGAGGCCTCTAATTATTTCATTCCTTTACAGCAGTGAAATTCTCGAGTCGAGCAAGCTTGACAAGAGAACGGGGAATATGGCCTGAATTACTATCAGCTTAAGGAAAAGGCTGGTGTGTTAGTTATCCGAGCAAAACATCCAGTTTACAAGTGATTAAAAAAACAAATTACGGGTTAAACTGGGGAATCCACACGGCTACCAGTTAAAGGAAATACTCTCCATTAAGGAAAGGAGTAAGTTATGTACATGTAGTGGATATACAGCCAAACAATTAATGTCACACTTCAGGAGGAGCTGCGTATAAGACATACACATTTTCTTTTCGTTAGAGAAGAGGAACAGGGCTTCTGCATAAAAGTAGTAAATCAAGAAGATTCTTTTTTTAACTGTTTTCATTGTTTTATTTTTGAGAGATAAAAGTCACAATTCTTGGTCTTATCTCTCTGAATTCAGCCTTGAAACTCTTCAGTGAATAAAGTCACAATTCTGGTTAATCAAAATATGATTAAATTGAATTCAATTCAAATTTTTTCCCCCCAAAAAACAAGTCAAGATATTGTCTGAAAACTCACAATTCTGTTTTAAAATTCAACATTTGTGAAATAAAAAAATAATAATAATTTTGCATTTTACTCAGAATTCTAATTTGAATGAAACATTTTGAGCAAAGTTTGTAATTTGACTGATTTCAGTATATAAAACTGGAGTTCAAAATCTTAAGAACAACTTTTTATTTTTTTCAGTTATTTCTTTTTTTTTTTTCTTTAAACTTTTTTACAGTTTTATTTTTGAAAGATAAAAGTCTCAATTCTTGGTCTTTTCTCTGGTCAATCAAACTATGATCAAATTCAGAGTTTTTTTTTATTTCCAAAAAAAACCTCAACTCGAAATACTTTGAAGAAAGTCAAAAATCAAATTTGGAAATTAGAATTGGAATTTGAATACAAACATTTTAAGAAAAGTTTGTATTTTGACTCATTTCAGTAGAAACAATGTAGTTAAATATCTAGAGAACAAATTTTTTTTTGTCATGTATTTATTTATTTTTTCAACTTTTTTACAGTTTTAGTTTTGAGAGATGAAAGTCTCAATTCTTGGTCTTATCTCTCTGAATTTAGACTTTAGACTCTTCAGTAGATAAAGTCACAACGCAATTCTGGTCAATCAAAATATGATCAAATTCAGATTTTTTTTTTTTTCCCAAAGAAAAAATTGGACTCAAAATACTGTGAAAAAAATTAATTTTGGAACTTAGAATTGTGAATTCAATCCTTAAGTTTTGAGAAAAATATCACAATTCTAATCAAGTTAAAATTTTGTCTAAAAACTCACTGTTCTGGTTTCAAATTCAAAATTTCTGAAAAAACAAAACAAAAAAAGAAAAAAAGGCTGGGGACGGATCCAACAGTGAAATCATAATAACAGCACTGTAGGCTGGAAAACATGTAGTATAGGCAAAAGGAGTCAATATGAGACTGTCAGAGTCCTCAAGCACATGTGCAAAACATTAATTTACAGATTATGGCACTAAAGCTTGTCACTTAATTCACTCATACCAATTTAGAGTTGACATAACGAAGATTGAACATTGTGTTTCCAGTTGTTACCAGCTGCATCTTATGTGCAGCTTGGCTTTAAATTCCTATACTTAGAAATGCTTTTACTGCATGTCAACGCTTAAGGTCAGCCTCTCTTGAGTAAAATGAAAAATAAAATCAAAGAACCTCAAACACACGGCTTTGAGTCGAGCAAAAAAGAACTAAGCCTTCAGCAATTTTCACAGCCTACCACACTTCTATTCTTAAACTTGCCATTTCCCCGCTTCCGCCAAGAGCTCCCACCTCAGACAGCAACCCTGCTGTTTGACGCTAACAAAAGCTGAGAGATGCCAGGTGTGATGACATGATAACCACAGTCCAGGTCAGGCTGCTCTGAAAATTTTTTCAAGGGTCACAAATTAAATTTAGACCCTCCTGGCTATTGAGGATGTGGGCTCCCACTGTGCAAACAGACTTAACTGTGACTGTCATGTAGATGTTCCCAAAGCCCTGTTCTTGTCACCCTTTCATGAGAAGTTGAGACACCACAGCCACGAGGCCACTCCATCATCAGCTCAGGATTTTTTACAGCAGAGGCAGACTGAAGCTCTGTGATCTGCTTAAAGAGAGTTATACTTTAGGTTTTTTAAAATAAATGAATGCTCTTAAAACTGTATAGTAGTGAGATTCAGAGCCAGGGGCGGATCCAAGGGGTGCCCATAGCTCTGCTGAAATCAGTTCGGCCACCTTTCGGCCACCACAAAACAACAGTTCTGTGGGTAGTTTTGGCCAAATCAGCATGTAAGCACACTTTTTTTTTAAACTTTTGTTGCCATTTTCTTGCAGCTCTCTTGCATTGATACTTACAGTGGTGCAAATAAGTCACGAAGGAAGTTACTGATGCAAAAAAAAAAGAAAAAGAAAGAAACCGAAGCCTGCTGCAAATAAAAACAGAAACTGTGCAGATACAAAAGCCACAATGGAAGTTAAGGATGCGAAAAAAAAATCAGTAACTTTCGTTGTGGCCTTTTTTAAAATTTGCATCCTTTTTTTTTCGCAGTAACTTTTTTTTTTGTTTTTTGTTTTCATCACCACTTTTTTTGCGTCATTGACTTCCATTGGGTTTTTTTTATTATTTTTTGTTTCATCCATACTGTTACTTTTTTTATTTGCAGCAGGCTTTGGTTTCTTTTTTTTCTTTTTTTTTGTATCAGTAACTTCCATCGTGGCTTTTTTTTATTTGCATCCTTTTTTTTCGCAGCAAGTAACTTTTTTTTTTGCATCACCACTTTTTTGTGTGTCATTAACTTCAGTTGTTTTTTTTTGTTGTTTTTTTTAACTGTACCATTTTTTGTTTTTTATTTGCAGCGGGCTTCGTTTTCTTTCTTTTTTTAATGCATCAGTAACTACCATTGTGGTTTCTTTCTTTGCTTTTTTTTTTTTTTCATTTTTTTATTTGCAGCAGTGGCGGTTCTTGGCCACCATAGATACTTGATCTGAACTTTTTGATTTTGATTGGAGCGCGGAGGGCAGCAAAGACCCCAAACAGAGAAGCAACAGTGATGATTCATACATTACTATTGAAATTAAAACTTGGCATTGGTATCAAGTTATATACTTGGCCAAGCTTGACTTTGTGGCCTGCCTGAACTAACACTAAGTTTATATTATGCTGCTAATATACATAATAAAACCTAACTTCCCATTCAAATGACAGAGTGTGCTTCGTTTAATGCAGGCACTGAACCTCAGTCTTGTGTTGAAAGTTAGTCCAACCCTTTTATTTAAAGTTGAGGAATGATTTGGCAATTTTACAAACAATAAACTCACAAACTATAAAGCGTGAAATAGAAGGAAATAAACTTCTCCCCTCTCTCTAATATAGCCTCATTCTTTTGTGCACACTGCTGAAAAGCTTGAAAACCTTCTCCTCTCTTTGCCCTGCCAGCAGTTAGCCCCGGACAAGAAACTACTCTTCGCATCATCAGTCATCAGGTATTGAGCGTAAAAATTCATTGAGATGCAGTAAGCTGCGATAGCAACACCACAATGGCAGCTGGAAGGGAAAGCTTACCAGTCAGTTTATCTAAATGAGATTTTTATTGATTTTAATGCTCCCTCCGGTTGTGTCATCACACTGAATCTGAGCTGCCTAGACTTTGAATAATGAAAGCTAAAATACTGTGGACATGATGCAACTGGCGTTTTCCTTGTGAACAACCAATTCGAGGGATCAGGACTCTTCAGTTTGAGGTTTAAGGCGATGTGTGGACACGTGTTTTATATGTCTTTGTATTTTTGTTAGGATTGCCTCTATGAATTGAACAACGGCTTTGTGTTATCTCCTCACACTGCAGCTGGTGAGCACCATCCCTTCAAACGTCTACCACTTTTCACTGGTAATGAAAAGGTCACCCGAGCCGCAGTCACTAATAATGTTAGATCGGCCAAAGTGAGCTTGAACACGGCTGGCAGAATCAAATCATTCGATCATGAGAACTCTCGTGTCCAAGAACGTCCCCCGGCACTGTGTAGGTTGCGAGAGCTGCAGGCTATATGTCCTTCAGTTCACTCTGAGGATTATTGAAGTGATTTTTCTAGCTGGTGGGAAGCACTATCTGTACAGTACATTTAGTGTAAAGGTGGTGAAGGTTGCCTCTGTCCATCAGCTGCACAGTAAAACATACACTTTGTCCTGAAGGTACAAGGATTGCAACATGTTGTCAGGCATCTAAATTCAACCTTTTTCTCCCATTTGCAGTTCACATTCAGCCTAACTATGCATGTGTCCAGGGCAGTGTTGTGCCCGAACACGTTCAATGAGTGATCATTTATGAACTCATCCATAGTTCAGGCAAACGTGAACGTATTGTTCTTAATAGGGCCCGACCGATTTATCTGCGAGCCAATCAAATCGGCCGATTTAAGCCCGTTTGAGATTGATTAGTAATCAGCCAAAACTCGCAGATTTTCGCTAATATTTTCAGAAATAAAATGCATAGATTAAGATCCGGTTTCACTTTGAAAATGTTCCGCCATTTGAAAAGTTCCCCGACTTATCCTGTAGATGGCGCAGCGACCTCATGACAATCTTCATTCACTAACTACCTCACAGCACAGTGAAGTGACGGATCTGAAGCAGGCAGCTCAGGGACACACAGAGGAGAGTGGTCAGCCTCAACGGTAAATAAACCAGTTTGTGAAATACACAATAAGTCAACAAGTTTCAGTTCAACCCACTTCACGATGTTCCCCGCTGTGCTGGTCTCGGTCACGCCGAGTTAACGGTGAAGCACCATGTAATATGCAAGCTAAAGTTTACGTTAGCCATCTGCTATTAGCCTTGCTACACTGTTAGCCGTGCCAGTAACGGTAGAATAAACAACAGTACACATTACGTGATCGAGCTACTTCTCTTACTGAGGCAGCTGCATGTCTCCAGATGAGACCGGACCGGAAATAAGTATCGTGAGTTAAGACGCAAGGGCACCGATCGGCGGCGGAGGTGGGGGCGGGGTAGTCGAAAGCGCTTTTCTGGTCCGAGTTTCATCAGTCGGTCTTCCTGTCGGCGTGAAGTGCAGTAGCCTACAGTATATCTACAGTATATAAATATATTTTTTACAACTTCTTAAAAAATCTAAAAAAAAATTAGTGAATTAATCAGTAATCGGATGCAAATTATCATCTACATTATAACATATAAAAATTAAAATCTAATTGGCAGAGATCTTTAGTTCCTGCATTAAAAATAGGCGGCGTGACTCTGTAGTAGAAGTCACTGCATTGCCTCAAAAACTGTCTCTGAACACAGTTTGTTGTTGCATGGTTCATAAATGCTGGCAGATTTCTCAGACCAAGCCTCTTTAGGATGGATTGAGTGTAAGGTTCAGGTTTTGGGGTGACTAGTGTAGTAATGCCATTTTCAGGGGAGATCTATTATTTAAGTAAGACAACGCCAAGAGACAATCGAAGAGTTCGGGCCAATAAGTGGCGGAATTGTAATCTACTTGCCTGCTTTTATAGGTCAAGATGGAAGAGAAACATCAGCTATGGCACACTGCCTGGTACCCAGTGGGTTCTAGGGAAAGGTCAAGCACCCCTGGGAATGCACGGTTTGCCATCAGTCTTGCTCCTTCACTTGACACCTCTGCTTTAAGGCTTGGTTGCAAATCTGACCAACACCCAAAGATACTGCATAAGCACAAATACTGGGATATAGCTCCTCTGCATGCAAAACCACACTCTTAAGAGAAATCTAAATGAGGAATATCCACGTTCATGTATCTTTAAACTGGAACATTTTCTGTCCAGAATGCCCACTTGGGTTTTTCTATGAAATACCACTCAGGCCTGAGCTTCTGTGGGCACTGTCAGCTGGTTTTAATGTTTTACAACGATGTTTCATTAGTAAAAGGAAAACTTTCTTTGTATCTGCAATGCATGCATAAATATTTCTTCACTATGCAGAGCAGGGAGGAAAAAACCACCCTGTAAAACAGTTATATCTGCTTGTAATTTATGTCCTATTATTGTGCAGTGTACTGTCCAGAACAAATTTCTCTAAAAGTGCATTTATTCTCCTCGCTACAAGATTAGCATGTGCAGCGTTCTGGCAAGATTATAAATTCAAATGTCACACTTTGCATGTTGTAGTTTAATTCTAAATCAAATTAAGGCTATTTAAATCAGAGTCACATGCATAATAATGATGCTGTCTCATATTTTAGACTCAATTAAAACAAACAAGAGGGGACCACAGAGAAAGCCATAAATATTGCAGTTTGTACTCACGCAATTGCATCACTCTCTTCATCCCCTTTCTTGCATACATATCCGCTGCATGACATGTAGCACTTGTCCATATGGTAAATATACAACTTGATCATTGCGAGCGCAGCTGTGGGTTCATCATAAGTGACACGCACCCTGCTATTAGAGTCTAAGGGCTCCTAAGATGGTGGGGAGTCTTTTAGCACTTGAATACTCACTTCACAGCCAAACATGTCGCTGAAAGGGTGCTTTAGTCCCCACCGACACGCTTTGAGTGCACAACTCTAATTAAGCTTTGGCATAGCTGTGATTTAATTACAGTTAATGTTGTTCTGAGTGTGACGACCAGATCTTCTGTCCTTTATTGTAGGTTGGCATTTTAATAGCAGGTGGTCACATGCTTATACGTAGATATGGTTTGTTGTCAGCTAATGTGCTTTTCATTAATCATATGAATACATATTAAGAGAGATGAATTATTTAATGATGTGACAAAAGTGAACCAAAGGGCTGGGGAAAATCAAGCAAATTTGCACAGAGCAGATAATTATTTTAATTGAGTTATGAAGGGTATTTATTAATATAACTATTGTTATTTTAATTTACGTGATTCACCACATGTGCAGAGGTTATAGTCCTCCAATTCAGCGTGATTCCCACCCTGAAAATCATCCTCTGTGCTCATGAAGATATAATAAGGATTTGTCATATGAGCTTGAATGCATGATCTATGGCTCCACATGCTGTTATTAACACTATCTGGAGATGAGGCCCCCCAAGTGTGACCATTATAATTTATTGTCGACTGTAGGGCTGTTGCAGTTTACTGGTGTTGACAAGCAGCAGACTGCCTGTGAACAAGATCGAAGCAGCTCTCAAAGAGATGACTCAGCGCTTTCTAAAAAAAAAAAAAAACGGAAACGTCATGATTTGTTGTAAATGTCACATTTCAGCATGTGCCTGTTCATGTGAGGAATATGAACTATCGAACCATTCTTTTAACTGTTTCCAGTTCGGTCATGATCTGTCTTAACCAGTTTATACTTCAAAATAAAAGCCCAGTTTTACAGCGCAACAAATAAAGCAAACAAGATTGAGAATTTTCAAAATAAAAGCTTGCCAAACAATTATTTCATGAGATAATATCTACTTAAAATAAGTTTCAGATTTTAAAATTAAGCGATTTTAGACATGATAAAAATTCAATAATAACATGGTAATTAAGTGTGAGTAAACTGACTGCCATTGTTTGGCTTTAAAAATCAATGGAGCTAGCTCAGTGATGAAAGAATATCCTCATTTAAAGTCAAGCTCATCTTCAGGATTTGAATTGCAGATGTGATAAATAACCATGCCTGCAAAAACGACTTTAATTGATTTCACGCCATGTAGAATAACACAGCTAAACACCGTCCTTGGCATGCCCACCCGTCATGTTTTTAGCATGTTCACTCCCCCCTAATTCCCCTCGTGGGATTAGCCATGTGTGTGTTAGCGCACGCCCAGGACTTTCACTAAGACAATAGGAATAAAATTACAGGCAATTTATTCACTCTGACACAGATCAAACAAGGAATGTGAAGTACTTCAGTGGATAATATCATCAAGTTGGGGTTGTCCTTGCGAAGGGATAAACAATTAAATTAGCCCCTTGGTGCTTGTTAAGTTTACAATTTCATTCTGTGGCTGAAAGGAGAATTAGGTATTCAAGACATGCACCAGAGTCGAAAACACATCGGAGAGAGAGTCTCTGCCCGAAGCACACTGACAAAAACAGTCTGCTCGGTTGATATTTAGCTCTATCTCGACTTTGATAAGATCCAAGCCTTCTTATCCAGTTATGTAAGGACAATTTCCAAGAACTTGAAAGTGTGTTTTATCAATAATTCTACACTGATTCAGTCAGGAATCTATTTTAAACTAGATCCAACATGAGATAGTGGAGTGTTATCATGCTTTGGTCACATTAGTTTTTGCGTATGTGCCCTCTTTAAATCAGATTTTCAGTTCTGTTTTATATTACTTAGTATCTTTTGATTTGACGTTTGGATTATTTGGCAGCTTTGGCATTATCAGAGAGCCAGAATGTTATCTTTTACCAATTTAAATCAAGTAGACAGATGTGATTCTTAGTCTTTGGTGCAGATTTTAAACTATTAAAGGCAAAAAGTCGGTAATGGACCATTCAAGGAAATCCGGGGTTAGGTTTTGGACATGTTTGACACATTAAATTGCAAAAAAATACAACATAAAAATCATGTTTCTTGTAGAATATCTGCTCAGTATCTCCAACCAGAACAACCCACTACACATGGGAATATTTTGGTATTGCTCCCTTTCTCATGCTGTTTCAGAAGACGTCATGTACACAAATAACTAACAGGAAACGATGTATGTATGTCAACCAGAGTAATTCCCAATAATCTTTGTCATCCTTTTTGTCAGTGCAATGTTTGACATTTGAAAACTGCAGTAATGGGCACCAAAGCTCGAGGGAACAGACTGAAAACATAAAAAAGCAGATTTAATACAGGATACAATCTAATTGCCTGAGTTGCCTTAGGGGGATGTCAAGGTTGCATGTAGCTGCTTTGACAAAAACCCCAAAACATCAGCGTGTGTTCTTGTCATACATCCATGAATTGGGTGTATGAATGAAAAGCTGGGCAGGGGGAAGGAATCACCACGAGACCTCTCCACAGTATGGACGGTAGACACCTGGTAAAGCCAGGTGTCCACGAACCAGCAGCTGGGATGAAGCAGGATGTGAGCCAGGTAGTGGCTGCAGGGTTTAGTTTAAGTACAGGATGAACATATGATAGCAAGCCTTGTTAGGGATCAGATTGTAGTGAAATGGAGGCGCACAGGTGTTTGGATATGTGACTGCTAACATGCAAATAACAACCGACAAACTGCAATTTACTTTTCGGTTTTTCTTTGCTCGTGTTTTAAAGTTTCATACAAAAAATCATCAATCTTGTCGCTGATGTTCCTGTTTGTTTCTGTTTATCATGTAAAGGCATCGATATGAATTTAACCCGGGATTTCCACCACATCCAGAGCGGCACTGATCTGGAACGGCAGCGATTTTCACCGTACGCCAATTCCAACCAGATCCGCTTGTGAGGCGAATTTCATGGCGGATTACGGGCAGCAGGAATCGCGAGAACTCACAAGTACCCGCAAATTCATGTGCAATCGCGCGATATTAACTTGTCTTTAGCAACGTAGGCCAACCATATATGCAGTAGATTGTGTCCGTATGCCAATTCCAACTAGATCCGTTTGTGAGGCGAATTTCTTGGTGGATTACGGACAGCAGGAATCGCAAGAACTCACAAGAACCCACAAATTCACATGCAATTGCGGAATTACAAGTCATCTTTAGCTACATAGGCTAACCATATACGCAGTAGATTGTGTCCTTCCAGAGGAGGAAATCTACTTGTAGACTTGTAAAATCAGTATCTCCTCATCCATGGTGTTATCAGGATAAAATGCTGTCAATAAACCTTTCACTTGTTCGTCTCCGCCCGTTCGCATGGTGTGAAACACAATCCGCCTGATACACACCGTGTTTTATTTTGAAAAGAAGCCGAATGTTTTATTTTGAGTCTGTGCCCGACTTCCTTCCCAGCATGGACTTAAGGTTTTTACACACCAGGAGTGTTTTTGTCGTGCGATTATTTCGGACGTCAATATTTTTTCTTCGAACCCGTATCCTGTCAATACAAGCGTTCACATCAGCGACGTTTTCCCGTCCTGCGATATTGCGGCATTCATTTTTTCAGATCACGGTAGATTTTTCTTAAGTTTCACATACTGTGTGTCCACTTCTGACCAATCAGATAGTGTTGTTGTGACGTCTGATTCACAGGTATATCCAACATGGCCGACCGGCTGATTGTTTACGTGTTGGAGAACAGAGTGCTTTTTGATAAAAGACACAAATATTACAAAGATAACGACCTGAAGGAGAACTTGTGGAGAGTCATAGTGTCGGATTTCTCATATGACGATGGTTTGTGAGCTTTAACAGTTTGCTAAACGTCTTTGTTTTAACTTTCATCTGTGCTAGTGTAAGCAAACGGTTGTTACCATAGTTTCATGTGCTTATCTTATCGCCTCTGATTGGCTTTAAGTGCTGACTGTTTGGCTTGA
This sequence comes from Xyrichtys novacula, assembly GCA_962446985.1. Classification (NCBI taxonomy): domain Eukaryota; kingdom Metazoa; phylum Chordata; class Actinopteri; order Labriformes; family Labridae; genus Xyrichtys; species Xyrichtys novacula. Next base: position 5,886,272 of record OY660887.1, read on the forward strand.
GCATGTGATGACATTTCCAGCTTTTCTAGCCAATCAGAAGCGAAGGAGGCGGGACTTTCCCCGGGAAAAGTCTTCCCCGGGATGCGTCTTTCCCCCCACGGATAGTCCCAAATTTGCATTGGGCTTGATGTGGATAGTCAATCGCGTAAAAATTTGCCTCCGAATATTTCATAAGGACCCTAATCTGTGCTGAATTTATGCGGCGTGCTCTGGCATTCGGAAAAAATAGAACTCTTACGATCAGCTGAGAAGTCCAGCGATCTGCAGCGAAACGGAAAGAAGCCAGTAGAAATTGACACATTAACTTGAATGGTTACGATCAGTTACAATTGGCGAATACGGCCTTTTCGTAACTGTTCCGGTTGCAGTGGAAATTGCCAGTAATTCTGGTTTAGCTTTAAAACACTGAAGAACAAACAGAGGAGGAATCCCAAACAATTGTCAACAGTGTCAGTGTAACCCCCTAAGTGGGTAATCCTTTTTGGACAAATCCAGTGGACTCCTGTAATCCCTGCCTAACTCTCAGCTGGCCGGCCCCATGAGTGCCGTTTTAAAATAAAAACCCTTCAAGATTGTCCCAGTAATCCTCGTATCCTGTCCTATTACTGCCACTTGTTTCGGGGGGGATCGGCGGTTTGTTGAAGGTTGTGTTTGTGTGTGTCCTCTTTGTATCCCACCCTTTAGCACTTGATATCATTTTGAGGAGGACTCCAAACTTCACTTGGGCTTTATCTCGCAATGTGTTTTACGGCATTGTGCGATATGCTAATAAGTGAAAATGGGGGGACAATATTATCAAAGTATTATGTATCTCATTCACCCAAAATGTTCATTATTCCAAGGGCTGCTCTATGCAATCACCAGCAGGCAGATGGATGAAATTAAACTCCTAATGATGCCTCCAATGTGTATTAATTATGTTATAACAAGGCTTTGTGTGACTTCAAGTGCAGTGAAATGACTGAGAATAGCATTTGAGCCTTTCAATTAGCGGCTGAAAAGAGGCCTTCGCATTCAGTGTCGACTGCTGCACGCTGGGGCCACATGGGCCTGAAATTCATTTACGGTCTGAATAAAGAAGTTGTTGCCCTATCTGCTTCGGGCGCAGCTGTATTTGATACGCACTCTGGACTGACCAATTCAAAAGAGAAATTAAATATCCACCTCATTTTGTCAGAATTGGGACAGCGCTCACAAAACTAGGGGACTCTGATTGGGGCCAAAGTCTCTATTTTGCAGAATGTGTTGGTGTGTTAGTAAAGAGACTCACACACTGAGATCTTCCCTGGCAGTTCGTCAAAATTGGGTATTGTGGTTCATCTCTCTAAGGGCGATAGATAACAGATAAAGACCCTGACACAGATTCCTCATAAGACACTTATAAAAACGTGTGTTTTTTTATAACATTAAACATTTTTTAAGGTGATTGAATTTTTACAAAAAATTAAAATCAAGACCAGTTTAAAGCTCCTGGTGGGATTTGTGAAACTGTTCCTAAATCAAGCTGAAATGTCTACTTTTACTACCTTTCTATGCGACATACAGATCAACCATTCTTAAAGCTCCAATAAGGACATTTTGGTTTATGTTAGTTTTGGCGCCCCCTGTTGGCTACAGGAGTATCATTTAACAAAAACTTAGGTAACACTTTACAATAACCCTGACTTATAAATGGTAAATAGACCATTTATAAATGGTAAGCAGATAGTTTATTCATGTTTAATCATCATTTATAAATAGGACATAGACCATTAATAAATTGTAAATTTTACAATTTTAAAAACCTAAACCTAACCCTAACCCTAACTTTACAATAACCATCTAAGTAAAGTTTAATGGTGGTTCATAAACCACTTGTTAATCATTTACAAAGTATTACAAAGATCAGTTGCAACTTTAAAATAACCATCTAAGTAATGTTTGTAGATGGTTTAAAAACCAAATATTCACCATTTATAAAGTGCTACTGACACACGTGTTAATCTAGATGTTTTACAACTAATATTTAAACCCTATATAAACCTTTAATCAATATTGCATTAACAATTAGTGAAAATTATTAATCATAATTTTAATGCTTGTTAATGATCAAGAAAATATTAACTTAGATGAATAACATATTTATTTGCCATTTATAATTGGTCTATATGCTGATTTTAAATGATGATTAAACATTAATAAACTATCTATTTACCATTTATAAATTATGGTTATTGTAAAGTGTTACCAAAACTTAATCCTACTAATTTTTGCCGGTCAAATTCATCACTTTTTGTGAATAATTAATATTAGAAATGTTAAAACACGACTATCTATTTAGAAGCTTCACTTACACCTATCCCCTCTCACTGGTTTTAGGTGTTGAAAATTCCAGTTTAAAATGCATAAAGTTTGTTCCCGATGGTCATGTTTGCCTCTGTGTGTCATCAAAAGGCATTAACATAAATTTCTGTTTCTTTTTTAAGTGTTAAAAAAGTTCCCAGATGAGCTTTAAGTCATTATTTTTTATTACCAAAACAACTCCCAGAGGGAGGTTAGCAGTTTTGTGTGTATAAGAAGTGCATACAGTTTATTCTCATGTCAGGGTAAGTGGCAACTCCTGGCTAAAATTATGCAAACTCCACTCATGAGTGGTCCTGTGAAAGCAGAACTCTCTGTCAGGGGAACTTAATTTTAGCAAGACTCCAGTTTGAGCTACTTCTTTGTTCCTTTTTGCAATTTCACCCTCATTTCCCTAATTGTTCAAGGGTTTCCTCCCAGAGACTGTGTCAGTGGCCCTTCACTAATCCCCTGACCCTCCCTCGGTTTATTGATTTCCTTTGCTTGGAGTCTTAATTTTAATACTCTACCGGCCTCAGTTTGTTTGTGAACCTTTTGCGACACTTTCTCTGCTTCTCCTTTTGTACTTTAAATGACTGTTGGGTCCAACATGATTACATGGTGTTATGTATAATCTAATAAAGCTGATTATGTTGATTTGATGCCAAGATTGCTTGATTATTGTAATCTGTTAAAGCCTCGAAATAATACCACTGGTTTCATAAAGGTCACAGATAAATAACTGATTGGCAATGGATACAAATAAAAAGTTAAAGTTAAAGGTGGGGTAGGCAGGATTCCGTTAATAAAGCATCTTTTTTTGTGGTGTATATACAAAAAAGCTTTTAATATCAGTCAATATATCAGTCAATGTATTTTTTTGTTCTATTTTGCAGCTCTTTCCTGACTTTCTTTTTAATTCAACAGTATATTCTCTCGACTGAGTCAGCCCCTGACTCACCTTTTGTTATATTGATCTCCTCGACTCTCAGTATCAACTTGTATATTCCCCTGTTTGAGTTTGTTTGTGCTCCATCTCTTAACTCTCCGGTTACTTCCTGTGTTCCTGCTCCACTTCTCTCCCCGCTTCAGCTCCTGTTGATTTGACATACTTGCATTGGATTGTTGGTAACACAATAGAGGCAGATTAAGTTAATTTCTTTTCATTATATCGACTGTCGTCTGCTACAGCCTGAACTGTAACTACGGCTGGGATAACACCGGATCACAGGTTGCTTATAAATTGTAGTAGATCATTCTGGTTCTGATTATGAGTATGAGAGACAGTCAATTTCAATTCCACTTTCTTTCCTCACTTTATTGACCAATACGATGATTTTTTAAGAGCAGTTCTTATTGAGTCTGCTTTAGCAATTTTTTTACACAATCAACCAGCACCGGTATAACCATTCTCCTCCTTTTATAAATTCGCTTTATTGCAATTTTCACAATATCTCTGTTGAGCGAGGCTTTTATTGTATCAGATATTTCATTTTAGTAGCTTTTAACTGTTATTTCCCATCTATTTTTCTCACAGAGTGCGCAGCTACTGCGATTCTCTTCATATTTTTGTGAATATACAGTAAATATCGTATCACACCTGTGTTTTGGAAATCTTAGTAATTTTTAGGATGAGTTTCCATCGACATGCAATTCAATTTGACACCAGATCTGGATCATATAGTGTCCTTTCAAGGCCATGGATCAGTAACTGTGATTCCCACTTTAAAGATGATGGAGTAATGGGAAAATTAAGGTTAATTTTCCTCCTTAAATGTCAACAAAAGCTTGTGCACGGTCCATTTGGTCTGAAAATAGCCCATCATAGGCTCCCATTCCCTCCTCTTTTTCACCACCCCCTCATTAAAGCCGGCTTCAGATGGGAGCGTGTTTGCGACCTGACAGCAACAACTCACATAAGCCGTTTGTTTTCTCTTTTACTCTTTCTTTGTGAGTTTTACCCAAAATCAAACCTTAAACTATCAGTTCTTGAATGACAAGCGTCACTATTGATTCTTTATAGGAAAAGTAAAGGTAGTGTGTGATCTACTGTAAGTTAAAACTAATACACATGTACAATAAACGTGTAAAATGTTCTAAACTGAACAGGCTGTTTGCCACACATATACAAGAGTGATTCTGGGGGTTAAGCTTTTCTAAAAAAATATATTAACATTAAAAACAGATCCTGGATTTAGGCCTAAATCTGCATGTTGTTCTGCAAATGTTAATATCAGCGTTAATATCAAGCTATCAAGCAGCATACCCACATCCTCTGGTAACCCCGCTGATCATTATAGGGTGTATGAACTTAATAACAGGGTCACACGGCAGACTAATTGTCTCTGATGTGACAGTCAGTGTCTTCAACAGAGTATTGGCTCACAATACAGAATTACTGATTTTATCTTCAGCTATTTTCTTACCAAAAATATGTTTAGTAAAACAATTTACCTATTCTTTTTTAATGAGAATGAAGTTATTGTTAAATTATTATAAAATGTTTGACTATATTATTGTTAGAAAATTACTCCCCCAAATAAATTACCCTGAAGTTTCTTACATACCGGGAGTGTTTTTTCATGTGACTCGGACGTCAATACTTTTTTTTGATCCCGTATCCTGTCAATACAAGCGTTCACATCAGTGACATTTTCCCGTCCTGCGAAATTGCGGCATTTATTTTTTCATATCACAGTCGAATTTTCTTAAGTTTCACATACTATGTCCACTTCTGACCAATCAGATTTCGTGTTGTTGCGACATCTAATTAACCGGTATATCCAACATGGCCGACAAGCTGATTGTTTACGTGTCGGAGAAGAGAGTACTTTTTGATAAAAGACACAAATATTACAAAGATAACGACCTGAAGGACAACTTGTAGAGAGTCATAGCGTTGGATTTCTCATATGACGATGGTTTGTGTGCTTTAACAGTTTGCTAAACGTCTTTGTTTTAACTTTCATCTGTGCTAAGTAACTTTAGCTCGTAAGCTAACCTGTTCAGATACAACATACCATATGTATTTTCACTGTCTCAAACTCAATCGTGTTGCTGTCACAGCACCATTAGGTCTTGGTTGTTACCTTACGTTTATGGATTATAGTTTAATGTGCTTATCTGGTACTGGCCCCGACTCAGTCCATGCTATCATGACAGACAGACATCTCAACACTAGTGTCTAATTAGAACTGAAAAACAGTCAGTCTGCTGTTGTGTCAGTCTTCTCACTTCCACCCGGGATGCGTCTTTTTCCCCCCGGAAAGTCGAAAAATCGCATTGAGCTTGATGTGTACAGTCAGGCACGTCAAAATTTGCGATTTCATGATTTCGCGTCATATATTTGCATCGTTCCAGATGTGTAAGGACCTTAATACTTTCACTTTACCTCAATTACTCTTTTGCGATTTCTCCTCCATTCATGACTTAAGAGCATGCCGAGTCCCCTATGTTCTCACAGGCTGATATTTTCTGAGGCTGACATGTGCAAAAACACTTTTTCTTGAACCTTCATGTCTTGGTTTTAAGACTGCTTGAATGGCAGTCTAGTTATAGATTTTTTAAACAAGATTCTTAATACGACAGCAAGTACACTGAATAAACTGTAATTTCAGCACCAGCCCTGAACTTTTGCTCAGCTTTCATTGTACATATCTATACAAATAACTGGATCGAGCGGCAAAGTATCTAAGTTCAAAGGTTCAGTATTTTCCTTTAACTTTGAGTACAGAGTAATCAAAAGGAGGAGATTTAATCACCAGTTCTCCAAAGAGTTGAGTTCGAGCAGTTTAGTTCCTCTTTTTGACTTGTAGCAGTATTAATTTACAATGAATTAAAGCAGAAGAAATCACAGGCTGAACAGGAATTATTTACATTATCTCAAATGTTTAAAAAAAAATTAAATTGCAGCTTAAATTCAATCCCCCCCTCCCGTGATAATTCAAAAAACTTAATACTTTCCTCAAACTTTTCTTTAGATTGCAGACACTGGGGGTAATTTCTCATCCTGCTGGTAATATGGAGCCAGAGGAATCATATTATATCTGAGGGCAGTGAGGCAAACCATCATTTGAATTCTCTTTAATAAGAAGCAGACATGGCTTAATTGCTGCTGTAGTTCAAACAGAAAAAAAAAAAGAGGACCCAATTTTTCTCTTGCTGGGGGTTTTGTTTGTTGCTGACAAAGGCCGCATTAGCTGTGAAACAGCAGTTTCCGACAACAGCAAACAAACAGGGGGGTGTTGCCACAGAGCAAAAACAAGCCAAATTTTTGTATTGTGCTTTGGGTTACGCTTCAAAGGTACTATCTCTAACAAGCTTGAACGCTTTGAACCTCTGTGAGGCGAGTTTTTTTCATTAAACACATAAAAAATCAGAGGGAACATAAGTTGACATTTCTGTTTGTACCCATGCTAGTAGCATACCGCAAGAGTAAAATATATTGGTCTATTGCTTGGTAACAGACTGAAATATCTCATGACCAATTGATGCAATGAGACTCTCTACACTTATTATGGGGTGTCAAGCACTTTCCCCTAAAAGTGCTTGACGCGTGAAACTGAATAAACCTTTACCGTACTAATTACCCCCTTTTTTCCTCTCCATAGCACCCATAGTATCTGCAGCACATTCATTAGCATCACATCAGTGCTTTAGCATAAAATGCCGGAATATGCCTTTAAGCGTTAAATGAACTATCATTAGATTCAGTACCTTCACCCATGTTCCTTTGGGCGTTATTGTGTGAATGAGCTCTTCATAAGTACAGATGTTCAAACCTGCGTGGTTACTTTGGAATGAGCTGTAAAACTGTTTTGGTCTCTTAGATTTACAGTAATATACCGTATAAATCATCACGCTCACATTTTAAAAAAAAATTGATTTTGACAATAAAGTCTTTTTTGTACAAAATAAAGGAATTGTAAGATTAATATTTATATGTATTTATATATTTATATATATATTTGACTTTGAAATTAGTTAAAACTGCTTTGGTCTCTTTGATTTACAGTAACATCCCGTAAATCATCATGGTCACATTTAGGGAAAAAAAAAAAACCTTAAGATTTTGACAATTATGTCCTTTTAGTACAAGATTAAGGATTTATAAGATTTAAATGATTAATATATATGTATGTATTTTACTTTGAAATGAGCTGTAAAACAGCTTGGGTCTCTTAGATTTACAGTAATATCTTGTATATTACATAACAGTTACTTTTAGAAACACATTCAAATTTTGACAATAAAGTCCTTTTAGTACAATATTTAAGATTTATAAGATTTACAAGATATATATTTATATATAAAAAATTTGCTTTGAAATGAGCTGTAACACTGCTTCGGTCTCTTAGATATACAGTAAAATCCCGTAAATTACTTCACTGTCACATTTAGAAAAAACATTAAGATTTTGACAATAAAGTCATTTTAGTACAAGATTTAAGATTAATAAGATTTATTAATATAAAATTTACTTTGAAATGAGCTGTAAAACTGCTTTGGTCTCTTAGATTTACAGTAATATACCGTATAAATCATCACAGACTCACATTTAGAAAAAACAAAGATTTTGTCAATAAAGCCTTTTAAGTACAAGTTTTAAGATTTTTAAGATTTATGAGATCAATATACATATATTTTACTTTGAAATGAGCTGTAAAACTGCTTTGGTCTCTTAGATTTACAGTAATATCTCGTTTATTACAGCACGGTCACAATTAGAAAAAACAAAGATTTTGTCAATAAAGCCCTTTAAGTACAAGTTTTAAGATTTTTAAGATTTATGAGATCAATATACATATATTTTACTTTGAAATGAGCTGTAAAACTGCTTTGGTCTCTTAGATTTACAGTAATATCCTCTAACTTACATCATGATCACATTTAGAAAAACACTAAGATTTTGACAATTAAGTCCTTTTAGTACGAGATTTAAGATTACCAAGATTTATATGCGTATATGATTCCCTTCGCTAATGTCAGTGGTCCAGATTCTTTCCTAGGAGTTTAAACTTTGCTCATGAGTAACTCTGAGGATGAACTGAATGTGCATACTTCAAACTCTGGCAAACTGTGACACTCTGGAGACACATTCACTGTTAAGTCTGTGAGTGCTGAGGGCTGTCAAAACCCACAATTCATCAGGTCTTCCCGAGGTCTCATGTTGACTTTCTGCTGACTTCCAGACAGTCCACTTGGGGTTCAGGCTTCAGCAGACCATTTGATTTAATTACCCCAGAAGTCGGTGAAATACGAGCCGAGTACTGTAAAGGAGCCCCTACATTTTTAAAGTTATTTTTTCTCTGATATTTTCAACCTTATTAGAAAGGACAGCTGAAAAGACATGAAATATGGGGAGGAGAGATTGGGGAAGACATACAGCTATGGTTTTTGGCCAGGGGATTGTGGCTGAGCCAATCACTGGGCCATCCAATGACATCAATGGTTTCCTGAGACAACCAACTACTGTATGCCATACTTTCTTCTTCTTTCTTTTCCAACTGGTACAAAAGTCGCAGTTACATTAAAAAAATTGGCGTCCTTTCCTGTTAGCATCCTTAACAATAACGGACTATAACAACAGCACTTAAAGTCATGTCAGTCCTGTAATCCAATCAAATCCATATGTTGAGGTTTGTGGTTGCTTCATGTCTGTTTTCTTCGATTTGGTTGATGCTTTTAACATTCCTCTCTTGTTTCTACATGTTTTTCCCTTTTTGTCTACCTTTCTTGGCTGCCACTCATCAGCCACTCACCACCAATCTTTATTTCTGTGCACAAAACATGTGCATCAATATTCATTGTCTGTATCTTTCTTCTTTATTCCTCTGCTCTCCATTCTCTCTCCTCTCTCCATCATTCTCCTTCGCATGTCTCTGCCTTAAGTTCAAAGTAAGACTTGTTTACTTCCTCCTCTCCTTCAAACCATGCTTGCTCACTCTGCTAGCTCGCCTCCCATCCTTTCAAATTTCCATCTCTCCCTTCCATGACCCTTTGCACCTTTTTTGTCTTGACAGCACTCTGCGGCTCACCCTCACGCCCCTTCCTCATCTCCTCTCTCCCCGTTCTCTCCAGACTTCTGTAATTTCCTCTCCTTTTCTCCCCCCTCGCCCGCCTTGTCATTTTCGCTCCTTCAACACTTCTTTCTGTTCCCCCTTTTTTTTTCTCCCCCCTCCTCCCCTCGTCTCGCCCTCATTCGCCCCTGTCTTCATTTAGAGACTTGGTGTGGCTCTGATTTCTTTAAATAGCTCTCATTGCCTCCAGGAGGTTGAGGCAGCAGTCTGGTTCTGCTAATAAATGACAGCGAACAAATGTGAACGCTGAATCAACTGAAGGCGAGCACGTACGCGCACTTGCGTACAGCGAGTGCGTGTGCGTACACACTCAGCACATCAGATCACACAACAGTGAGGCACTTCTTTTGCATAAAAGTGACATGATGTGACATGCGGCTTAAAAGACATTCATGGAAAGACAGCTTAAAGGTGTGCGTATGTGTGCGAGTGAGTGTCTTTCCATGTGCCTGCTAAAAACAGGCCCGGCTTGTTCCATCTTATATCTCTCCCATTCTTCTCCCTTTTTGTTCACCCAGTGTGGAAATAAATGACAATAATGGATTGCACAGTCCTAGTAATTTTGCACATTATTTCTGAGCCATTGCTTTGCATAATGAATGCCTGCTAATGCACTTTTTTGTTAATTCACCACAAAGGGTCCAAAAAGTCTGCTGTTATGAATCACTGCAGAGCAATGCACGTATTTATTAGCATACCACATGCACATTGTGTCATTTGTAGACTTGAAATGTAACCTGAAAGTGAAGGGGCTGATAAGAAAGCAAGCCCCGTGTCTTTATTTATTGTTCCTCTGCAGCTCTGCTTTGCGCAGATTTGTGTTATCTCCTTAGTGGCTCTGATAAAGCGTCTGAATATCTGATTCAATTTATCTTAGAGGATCAGTCTGGCTGGATTCCTAGATTTTGTCCTCATTATTTATCTTTATAAGTGGTTTACAGAGGGAAGCAGATAGGAAAAGTACCACAGGACCGTATAGCAATGTATTACAAACAGAGAACAGCTCCCATAAGTCCAGTGGTAATGTAGACTGAGGTAACCCCGAAAATGCTGACGATCAGTGTGGTTAAAAAAGCGAGTCTGGGGTCCATGGTTTCCCAAAAAGAGTGCCAAACTTTGATTGAAAGTCATATTGATAAAGGCCTGACCGATATGGATTTTTTGGGGCCGATGCCGATACCAATTATTAGGGGGAAAAAATTCGGATTACCGATTAATCAGCGGATCTTTTCAATTTTTTTTGAAGTTATTAAAAAAAAAAAAAATTATATATATATATATACTGTAGATATCTACAGTTTACTTTATACTGTAGATATACTGTAGGCTACTGCTCTTCACGCCGACAAGAAGACCGACTGATCAAACTCGGACCAGAAAAGCGTCAACTACCCGATGCCTCTGATGCGGTGCCTCCGCGTCTTAACTCACGTTACTCATTTCCGGTCTGGTCTCATCTGGAGACATTCAGCTGCCTCAGTAAGAGAAGTAGCTCAATCATGTAATGTGTACTGTTGTTTATTCTACCGTTACTAGCGCGGCTAACAGTGTAGCAAGGCTAATAGCAGGTGGCTAACTCTAACGTTAGCTTGCATATTACATGGTGCTTCACCGTTAACTCGGCGTGACCAAGACCAGCACAGCGGGGAACATCGTGAAGTGAGTTGAACTGAAACTTGTTGACTTATTGTGTATTTCACAAGCTAGTTTATTTACCGTTGAGGTGGACCACTCTCCTCCGTGCGTCCCTGAGCTGCCTGCTTCAGATCCGTCACTCTGCTGTGCTGTGAGGTAGTTAGTGGATGAAGATTGTCATGAGGTCGCTGCGCCATCTACAGGATAAGTCGGGCAACTGTTCAAATGGCGGAACATTTTCGAAGTGCAACCAAATCTTATTTTCCACATTTTATTTCTGAAAATATCGGTGAAAATCATCGAGTTTTAGCTGATTACTGATTAGTCTCAATTGGGCTAAAATTGGCTGATTTATTCAGCTCACCGATAAATCGGTGGGGCCCTAATTAAAAGTCACATTTATGTCGTTTAAGATGATCCGAATCCAAACAAGCCAATCAGCAACATCAATGATGGTTTTTAGGTCCTATCTTTTAATAACTGGATCTGGTTATCCTTGCTAGAAATGTCTGAGTTTCTTTTTTGGATAAGTTTTAGAAAACATTAATGCTACCTTTTTCCTGTCTTTCACCAAAGAGTCCTTTGAAAATGAGTGCTTTAAAGTGCTTTACCAAACCTTTAAAGGTCATGCCTCAGTGTGATATGTTCCTCCTCAGCATCTGAACACTGCAGTATAAACTACAACAAAAAGAAGACCTTGATGTAACTATCCTTTAAATCTCTTTGGATGCTGGTATTGATCACATTCACTCTCGTCACAGCTGCTGCTTGCTACAGCACAATATGGCACCACTCACTGGAAGGCTTCAATATTCGTGTTATTATATGTATGAAATGAATCAAAAGTGTAATTTTAAATGAAGTCTTTCTCTGACAGAGCATAAGATTACCTTGAATGAGTCTAATTTGAATCACATTACGTTTCCTGGTAACTGCTGTATGAGTAGTAGTGGTGGGCAAAACCATTCATTTCAGTGAACCGGACCATTCCGGTTCGTTCAGTAAAAAGATTCGTTAATTTCAGTCATTTCGGTCAATTGGTCGTTAGTCAGTCCGTTCGCTCATGTTCACGTTCGTTCAGCGTCTGAACGAATGTGAGCGAACGGACTGACTCGACACGGCTGACCGGGTTTATGCAGGGGGAGATCTGTTCAGACTCTGAACGAACGAGAGCCTCTTAGCTCCCTTTGTGACAATAACATCAAGTATTTCCAACAGATACGTCTTTGCTGACATTCAAAACACAGAGAGATCTAAGAATATGTATTCAACAGCTGTGCGACTTGGGACAATCTCATGCGCAAGTTTCCAGGTAACGGGGTCAATTTTTACACCGAAAAACCGGCATGTTGACCCAGCTAAACCAAGCTATATAGCTAGGCTAGCACATTACAGCACATTACAGTCAGCTCAGTACTGCTGCTGCTTCTCTAAGCCCCACCCACCCACAGAGCGAGGCACGATGATAGGATAAGACAGGCAAGCACGGAGATAGTCCCACCCTAAGGAACGGTGAACTGACTCTTCAGCCAATCAAAAGAACTGAACGGACTGAACGGATCATTTAGGGGGGGTGACCTCGTTCATTTCGTTCACCAAAAAGAACTAGTTCTTTTGATCTGTTCGTTCATGACCGACACATCACTAATGAGTAGTTCATTCTGTCTTTGCTCTTAATTGGTATTTGGGGAACCTGTCTGCATGATTTCCTCACCATTACACGTTTCTCTCCGGGTACAGTCAGTTAGTGCTGGACCTCTTCTGCCCCAGGCTTTTGTGTATCTCTTTTAAGACATCCCCGGCTGCCATTGTGTTTTCGTTTGGGAGTCTTAGTCAGTGTTCTTTGAGAGCTTCGTTTTAAAACAGCGGCTCAGTGAGGTGGTTAATTTTCATTTGTGCATCTTTCATATTTTATTTTCCCATATCCTGTCCAATCATTTGTGGTTTTTGTATCACTGCACCAACTCTTTCATCCCACTGGTTAATTTCCATAGAGTTAAGGTAAGAACTTCTCTCATTTCGAAGCTACACAGAAACTTTTTTAAATTTTCCTCTGTATTGATAGTCATGGAAACAATTACCTTTGTTGATTGCAAACAGCACCACTAGCTCAATGCCACTGTACCCGTATGATTCTCATTAGAGCCTGAGTCCACTGATGGCAACTTTTAGGGCCTGTGTGCACTGAAGGCAATGCTAGTGCCTGTTTGCACTGGGGGAAACTTTTAGGGCCTGTGTGCACTTGGGGCAACTTTTAGGGCCTGTGTCTACTGATGGCAACTTTAAGGGCCTGTGTCCTCTGAGGGCAACTTTTTTTAGGGCCTATGTGCACTGATAGAAACTTTTAGGACCTGTGTGCATTGAGGGCAACTTTTAGGGCCTGTGTCCTCTGATGGCAACTTTTAGGGCCTGTGTGCACTAAGGGCATCTTTTTGGGCCTGTGTCCACTGATGGCAACATTTAGGGCCTATGTCTTCTGATGGCAACTATAAGGGCCTGTGTACACCGAGGGCAACTTTTAGGGTCTGTGTGCACTGACGGAAATTTTTTGGGCCTGTGTACACTGACAGCAACTTTAAGGGCCCATGTCCACAGATGGCAACATTAAGGGCCTGTGTGAACTAAGGGCAACTTTTAGGGCCTGCGTACACTGAGGGCAGTTTTCAGGGCCTGTGTCCAAGTACAGCAATTTTGAAGGCCTGTGTCCACTCAGGGCAATTTTGGCACCAGTTGTGCCTATTTTTATACATTTTTTAAAACACCATCATGTTCCCAGCACTCAGTGTACTAAGCCCATACTATATGCTTGGCATTAGCTGTTTTTCATTACCATAAGCACAGATTGTTTGGCAGGCAAGTACATAAACTTTTAAACACCTCTGGGAACTAGTGGTACAAATTTAAATGTCAAATTATGTCCAAGGATGCATGCCCTTGCAATGTTTGGAAGATGGTCAGGCTGAAATCGCAGTTCAAGGTCTTGGGAAACAACCTGAGAAAGTTCAAGCACGGCAGAAAATTGAATATGACTAACTGTGGGCCACAAATCACTTGAAGGCTTCATAAAATAAAATAAATACACTGCAAATCAAGCAGTGTTCATTTAGTCACTACACTCGCCGCTGCATGCACAAAAAATCATATTGATCCCTCGACTTAGTGGCAGGACACTCCATTTGCTTGTCTGCCAACAACTGCAATTTTTCTGTTTGAAATTGCACGCTGACAGTTCCAATAATGACCCCAGATCACAGACACAGAGAAGAACCGAAAAGAGGAGGCGCTCGGAGTGACCAGCCAAGCATGGGCCCCTGACATCATTCACCATAAACATCGCCTTCAGCCAGGACCCTGATAAGTCATGGCGTCTGCTCCCCATCTGAAGGGGTAAATATGGATTTGATAGAAAATATGAGGGGATGGTGACAAGGATGTGCTCTTGCATGCAACTACTATACCTGTCTGTCACTTCTGGAGTCTTCTCTGTTGTGTGTGACTTCTAAGTTTCACTTATGGGATCATACCGGCTCATAAATCAGGCTGTTATCGTCTCTATCTTTATAAAGAATGCTCCACATTCTCTGAGAAACTTTATCCCTGAAATTGGTCTCGGTTATTATTCCAAGCAGCACAAGGACGTCTCTGCAAGTCGCATTGCAAAACCGGTAATTATGTGCACTTTGAAAGCTGAGAGAGAATGAGAGAGTTCTGCTTTTGTTATTCAGATTTCAAGCAATTGTAATAAATACTGTAGCTGAAACGGAATAAAAAAATAATAATTCCATCAGTGGTGTACAAATTGTTTTGTCACCATTCTGGTTAGAAGTGATCTGCTGCTAATGCATTTCTAATTAAGGAGCAGTCTATTTTCAGAGTTTTTATTCCGTGTCAACTTGGCAGCAGCTTTAATCAAATCCCCGGCAGCTGTTTGACCTAATGTCGTGGCCCTCTGCTTGACAACCTCTGACAGATGCTAATTTGTTATTTTTCCTGCAAAAGGCATCACCTGGAGGCATGATTGACACCCCAGCTTACGAACTCGTCTGTCAAGTGAGGCTGCGCTTGACTGAAGTTCGTGATCCCTCTGGTGGGACCCTGGGAAATAATGGATACGCAATGTATATATGGGATATATAGAGTGTCAAATATTGATTTCATCTTTATTATTTATGCTGTCCAACAGAAATCAATTCAATAACATGGGATCATATATAGTTATTAACTCACAGTGCACGGCATCAGTGTCACCGCCTGAAGCAGAGGAAAGGAATCTTAACACAGTAACTCAATATCAATTGAGGCAATTTGAGCAAATGTAAAGCAAAAAAAAAAGAGACCCTATAGGAATGCAAGGAATTATCATCCCAAATTCAGGTCCTTAACATGCCTCCAAACTCAACGAAATTCACACATGCATCAGGTCTGGTGAGATATCCTCAATATTTCACCTACATGCATGATAATCTCTAGGCATAGACCTATAAAAAAAACCCTCATACCACCATGATGAAATCCTATGTGCATCTCTGTGATATGTCTTTTTATATGTTAAACACATGCCACAAGAAGAGCCTTCAGATCTCATAAAGTGTTATTGCTCACACTGAGTATATGGTAGATTGTCAGACTGTGCTTTCCGCCAATGAAACAGGAAGTTATTTAAAGTTCTTCATACAAAGTCCACACAGTACAAAGTAAGAAATGAAAACAGCATATTCTTCACCTATAGAGCTACTTCAACACTCAATCTAAATCATGGTCACAGTGATTCAAACTGTGTGTGGAAAAATGTTCACCTCGAAGAGCTTCATGCCATGGAGAGGATATTTTAAGAATGAATCAAGTCCACCCAGTAGAGTACATGAACATGTGACTGTATTCCCAACAATCAGCCTGCATGTCACTCATAGTAACTAGGGATGTCTGCTCATGTCAACCACGGTACATACAGTTTGCCGTCTATTTATAGTCTTATTGCATTTCAGTCAGTGACACTGATGGTCCTGTAAATGATACATGTACCAATGCACTGATAGCCTGGAAGCAAATCAGTGTTTATTCTGATAACTCAACATATATGTATATTTTTTTTTGAAAATTAATTAACTATAGCAAATTCAGAGTGTACTGTGTAACTACTGAATACCATCCTTAAGAGGATGGTACATATATAATCATGATTTAAGTCTTTAAAAGTCAAGCTATAAAAAGTCCTATAGGATTAAAAAAAAAAAAAAAAAAGACTTTTTATTTGTAAAATATTGTCTTGGCTTTGTACAACGGAGCATTAGAGCCACATTAAGAAAAGAGAAAATTTTAGACCTCAGAATTACTTACGAGAATAAAGTCATAACAAAATAATTACAAGAATAAAGTCGTAATAAACTCAGTTCTTATGGAAATAAAGTCGTAATAAATAATTATTTACGAGAATAAAGTTGTAATAAAATCAATTTTTATGGAAATAAAGTCATAATAAAATCATTAATTACTAGAATAAAGTTGTAATAAAATAATAACTTACAAGAATAAAGTCGTAATAAAATCATTTCTTACGAAAATAGTTGAAATAAAACCATTACTTACGAGAATAAAGTCATAATAAAATAATTACGAGAATAAAGTCGTAATAAAATCATTTCTTACGAAAATTAAGTTGTAATGAATCATTATTTACAAGAATAAAGTTCTAACAACAGGTTGGAATAGCTACTAGCTACGACTTTATTCTCGTAATGATTTTATTACGAGAATAAAGTCGTAGCTAGTAGCTATTCCAACCTGTTGTTAGTTGTTTAAATGAGCGCTGTGGAGCGTTTAGATGAATTGAACTTCTGTAGCTAGGTTTCACTAACAAGGAGATACTTAATCATTTGTCGTTTCAGCATCACATTGTCATAAGTATCAGAACACATGCAAGAAATGCATCTTTTCCCAAGAAAGAATCAGGCAGAACCATAGCTTTGAAATATGACAAATAAATAAATAAAATCCAATTTTCAAGTGGCATGTTGTTTTGTTCTTACATAACATTTTAATCTAAGCTTTAGGGCCTGTGTCCACCAAATGCAGTGGCAATGCCTTTTCCTCACATAGAACCACAGTGCTTCTCAATCATATATGTGTATACATATATATATATATATATATATATATATACACATATGTCATACCTGCACTGCACATATGTACATACCTTGCACTTTACTTCCTTGCACTTCTTATTAGATAATAAACTGCATTTCGTTGTTCATGTACTTGTACTGTGGTTAATGACAATAAAGTTGAATAATCTAATCTAATCTAATCTAATCGCAAAACTCTTAGTGCATGACAAGATGAAAAATACAAGATAAGAGACCCCTAAGTGGTGAGCATGAACCCTTTACCGGGCAAAAATGGAACCACATCTCACTGTCTTAACTAAAAAGAAGCAGGTCTCCTGGATTTCCAAACAAATACAGGCTCTGTCTCGATGGGAACATTTGCACCATCCATGCCATTGAGACTTTTTGATCCCTAGAACAATATTGAATACTGGATTATGAACTGTGTATCTCTCCACTCTTTCAAAGAGTTTTCCACTTTATCCAAGTACATTTAAAATGGACTCAGGTCCTAGAGGAGCCACCAGTACCAAATAGTACTTTTGGATTGTCTTCAGTGACACCCTTCAGGTTAACACACAGTTTTTAAGTATTTCTTTGTGATGAATAGAGTTATATGTTTAAATGATAATGATGACTGTGTGAGAACAGAGTGCTTGCATTAACAAGTTCTCCTTTACTCTTAAAAATCTTGGATAATAAATTGCCTGAATTTATGGAGCCGGACAGTGGCTTTAAATTACAGACAATCTGGAGGGAATATTTTCACCCAAAAAGGAAAATGCTTGCACGCTGTTAAATTTGTGCTTATGACTGTAAAGTGCACCACAGAGCCTATAATGTAGTTTGCAGCTGGTCAGGCAGCTTCTATAAATGACTCTGGACAAGTGCGCAGCACTGTATGGATGTTATAATTAAAGTGTGTGTAATTATGATGTTTATGATAATCCCAGTTTTCATGGCAGCAGTTTATCTCAAAATAGGGGGACTGGGATTGAACATTTATAACAGCAATAAGAGCAAATCTGTCAAAAGAAGTGACTTTTACCCAGCTGTGTATAACCTTGTGTTTGCACCGTGTGGTACAGAAAGCAAAGCTCTGAGTACAGCAGGAGCAGTCATGGTTTTGTCAAACAAATCGTTTTTCACTCGCCACAAATAGATTCGGTACAAAAGTGAGGAACAAGAAAGAAAATTAAGTCGGAGAGGAGACAAAGACAAGGTCAGAAAATAAGGCGAAGCAGCTCAGAAAAACTTCAGGGGAGCTTTACAAGAGGGGTAAGGATGAATTGGGCCAATCAGACGCAAGGGGCGGGGTTAAGTGATGATCAT
The DNA here is from genome assembly GCA_962446985.1 of Xyrichtys novacula. Classification (NCBI taxonomy): domain Eukaryota; kingdom Metazoa; phylum Chordata; class Actinopteri; order Labriformes; family Labridae; genus Xyrichtys; species Xyrichtys novacula. Next base: position 5,904,744 of record OY660887.1, read on the forward strand.
GTCGTTGTGGTTTTATCTATGCATGCTTTACTTTTAACCTGCATTCTTAAGGTCCTTTTTTCGTGCGATTATTTTGGATGTCAATATTTTTTTTCGAACCCGTATCCTGTCAATACACAATAAACGGTCTCATCAGCGATGTTTCCCGTCCTTCGATATTGCGGCTTTTTCTTTTTTCGTATCAATTTTCTAAAGTTGTGCATACTATGAGTCCACTTCTGACCAATCAGATTTCGTGTTGTTGCGACATCAGATTCACGGTATATCCAACAAATATTACAAAGATAACGACCTGAAGGACAACTTGTGGAGAGTCATAGCGTCGGATTTCTCATATGACGATGGTTTGTGTGCTTTAACAGTTTGCTAAACGTCTTTGTTTTAACTTTCATCTGTGCTAAGTAACTTTAGCTCGTAAGCTAACCTGTTCAGATACAACATACCATATGTATTTTTCACTGTCTCAAACTCAATCACGTTGCTGTCACAGCACCATTAGGTCTCGGTTGTTACCTTACATTTATGTATTATAGTTTAATGTGCTTCAAAATTCGCCTCCGAATATTTCGTAATTTCGTGTCGTTCCCGGTGTGTTAGGACCTTTAGTTTAAGCAACATACTGAGTTCACTGACAACAAACCTCATAATTATTTGTGATCTCATTTGATGATTCGCACTACAGAGTCAGTGCAATTCTTTCCCAAGGAACACTATTTCCCTCTCTAGGATGCCATTTTTATGCGGAGTCATGCCTCTAACCTAGAGATAGACTTTTCCTCCGTTGCGGCTGCTGTTCATCAACAACACCAAGCTTGCACTGAGTTGCAGCTGAGCACATGAAACAACTTGAGGGAATAGAAAAACTTCCCAGAGTGCAGTGCAAGTTTAATTAAGTAATGTGTTTTAGCACATCACTTAATAACACTCTCAGATCTGGAATCTTATTATCTGCCTTACCGTCCTCCATTGTTATAATGCAGCGTTATTGTTTGTGTCAATTATAAGCAATTAATAAAGTTGAGTCGTTTTCAGGCATGTCCAAGCGGCATCACTGTAAGTTATATCCTTCTCTAACGAAATTATTGGCTACCCATAAGAGTACACAGAGGAAGAATTAAGCACTGGGTTGTAATTAAAACCATAGTGTGTGTGTGTGTGCAGCCTGGATCTAATATAGAAAGTGATGGGTAAATGGGTTTTATAATGATAGTGTGACTTCTAATTCCATGCAGGACAGGTAATAACTTGCAAGTTATGGAACAGAACCGTGCAGTATAGCTGCTATTAGGGGAGAAGATTGTGGCGCTAACTCTATTTCAATTATACATGGTAATTTAATATCAAAGCATAATTATAATGATTTTACACTTCACCTCCGATCCTCCTTGTACCCTCTTTCTCTTTTCTCTTCTGCAGTCTTTTTTTTTTTTCTCTCCCTGCACTTAGTAGAGGTCTCGACACAGCTGGGGAACACTGGCTTGTTTCCAGGATTGGCGAAGTGCTCTGAAGTTTTTTTTTTCTTTTTTTCTTTTGACTGGCTGAACACAGTTCTGTGATGTATTAACTGTCAATATGGGCAGCTCCGGCAGAAAATCAATGTCATTAGAGTTTAAAAAACTTTTTAAAGTGAATTCATCAAGAGTCGTGGTATCCAGATGAACATAATGGCTGTAATCTGTCAACCAAGCTGGAGCTCCTGAGAAGTGCGAATGCTTGCGCATTAACCAGGATACCCTAGATGTCAGTCAGGGTGTTTACATGCACAGCTTAATCGGACAAAGCTAAAAATTTGTTGTTTTTTTTCGCCGAATCTGACTTCTCTCCTTGTCCGTGTGTACATGCTGCTGAGAAAATCGAATTATTGACGTGAACGTGTCCTTCTCCTGAAAACTAGGGAGCGATGTGGGTCTTTTCAGTGGTGCTGTTTCTGGTTGACCCCATATACCTTTCAACAACAACAGCAGGTCTGTGCCAGACGTCAAAGTGTCTACAACTGCTGCTGGGCATTTTTGAGCAAGAAGATGAAGCATCATACAGCGTTGTTTTTGTCGTAACATAACGTATGCGCTACTTTTTCTGCAGATGAGGTGCACACTACTCCTCTTCTCTGGTGTTTTTGTTCTGGGGTTATAGGGGCGTGGTGCACGTGCATGCGCATTGTCCAATCATACTCCGACTATGCTGGTTACATGGTAGAGAAAATCGAATTCCAATCGCGTAATCTGGGTGTCTTAATCGGAGTTCACCGACCCCATTTGAAGTTCTCAAACTCTGATCAAAGTCGAACTAAGGTGTTTACATGCACTTCAGTTGTCCGGTCTTAATCGGAGAAAGGCAATGATTTGGTTTTCTCGAGTGTGATGTAAACTTACCGACTAAAGGTCCTTACACACCAGCGAATTTGCGGAACAAAGCGAAAAAGCGAGACGAAGATGCGAAAATATTCGCCGGTCCGAAAAATCGCTTTGCCTATACACACCGGGCGCGAAGCGAATATGCGTATAAATTACCAGCCTCTTTCCCATAGATGCTCTTGGTGCCAGTGGTGGTGTGTGTCGTGTGAACTGCAGCCGCATGGGTCTGTGACGTCATCAACAACATGACTTCTGATTGGCCAGAGGTCTAGCAGGTCCAGATATTCGCCTGCAAATCCCCGAAAAATTCGACACAAGAGCGAAAAAATAAGACACTTTTCGCCCCACGGAAAAATCGCCGCCGGTGTGGAAGCTTGCATTGACCCTATGCTGTTTTAAAAAAAGGCAAATAAAGGCGAATAATTCGCCTGGCAAATTCGCGCCTGGTGTGTAAGGACTTTTAGTGCTATAAATTCTCTTCCGACAACAGCACACTGACTTTACACTAATTGGAAATTTCTTACAGACTTGAATTATTCTCACTGAAGACCAGCATCATCTTTTAAATAAAATTAAACCATTTATTTACCAGAATAAGGAATTTAAGGCTGCCTCCCACTGTGAAGTCATGGTTTCTAGTCGTGCCAAAAAAGCTTCTCAAATTAACGCCACTTTCCCTGAGACTTTAATGGGTATTTTGTGGACACTAAATGAAACCAAACCTGCTCCTACCACTTCTCTGAAAGCTTAAATGGTAAATTTGGGAAGTGTAATGAATCGTTTCACACCGCTTTTCTGGTGCATTTTATAGTTTATTGTGGATACCAAATGAACACCCACCTTTGACGAATTCACAGAATTAATCAGGAGGTTTTTAGGTATTTTGTGGCTACTTCATAAACCTAAATCCTTTAAAAAAACACCACACGTCTTTTCAGACTTTAAATGAAATCTGGAGCCTTTCATAGGTAATTTGTGGACTTGATGAAACTGAACCCTTTGCAATCTACTTATACTTTTCTGTAGGCTTTCATAGTTTATTTCCAAATATCTAACAGAATCGAACCGGTTTCAAATTCACGCCACTTTGCTGGAGAAAATTATAGGTAATTTGTGGAGGCTAAATGAAAATAAAGGCTTTTATAGGCCATACAGACTCGGTCTATTGCATCTGCTTTGTCTGGGCATTTAAGTGGAAAATGTTGGCTGAGCTACACTGGTCTAAGGAGGGACCTTGAGAGAGGCTGGATAATGAGTTATATCAGCAGGAATTGAAAGAAATCATCTTGAAGTTTTCATATAAAATTTAATTTTATTTAAAATCATAGACATTTTTATCAATGTGTGGCTGTGCTGCATTGTGTTTCACTTCACTCCAGCATCAGCAATCCTAATCTTTGCACTGTAGATACAGACGGGTTTTGCCAAGATGCATCAATCAACAAAGGGCAGATCAAGAGTTAGAAGAAGTCAGACACTGACAGACTGTTTGAATTTTTTTTTTTTTCTCTGTAAAAAACAAACAATAAACGCACTGTGTAGAGGCCAGATCATGTTTCGCTTAACTACACCGACAAACCATCCTAATGAGCAGGGCCAGGCGTGGAGTCAACGGGTCAGAGGTTTCCAGAGCTCATCATGGAGATAGAAAACCACCGATTCTGAATGTAAAGCAGGAAATCCTTGGTCTTGTGACCCCAGCTGTCTGATGGTGCTCTGCCGCGCTGCACTCTGAAAACGAAGTGGGTGTTGATGAATTAAGAGGTATGAAGCTGCACAGGATCAAGGCTGAACACGGACCGGGTAGAAGTCCACCATAACAGGGCCACAGGGAGTGCAATCCTGGCCAGAACAGTTCTTTCACCATTTATGTTCGACTGTAATCACAGACAAGGATTGTATCTTATGAGATTGAAAAAGCCTCATTAGTGTGGAATACAATAACTCTAATTTATATGATGGTTTCGTGATCTGCTTAAACACAAATCTGCTAAAACAACTAAAAACACCAAAGCGAATCCTCATTGGCTCATTCATCAATGATTTCTCAAAACCTTGTTTATTGACCTCTGCTTGCTATCTCTGTGTCACGCAGAGCTAAAACAACGTGATTTTTGACCGTCCCTTTTGACTAGACACCACTTTCAATACAATTACACATCTAACCAACCATGCAAGCAAACGAACTGCACAACATTTGAACTGCTGGGTTCAACCTGGTCCAATGAGCACTGATTACAGGGAGGCCGGTACCATTGGTCCCTCATTAGTAACCACGATAGTAACTCAAAGGAAGCACTCGCAAAAACTACACCAATGAAGACATCCAGCTCCAATGACTGCCGTCTGAATGACTCTTCAGATTAGTTGGTGGGCTGTCACCCACACCTGACAGCGATACAAACTGACAGCCAAGCTGGGGAAGCAACAATGAAAGTGTGTCACATCAATTTTGGTTTTCCCACCTGTTGCGTGTCTTAATTGAGGAATCTCCCTGACTGACAATCAAAGCGGCTTTCATTTCTACCATTGCCTCGTCGGCGCTTCGAATGAGCGGCAGCAGTCTCGAGAGTAATCAAATTTGTATTTGTACCATTGCAAACGTAAATTTTAAGAGGAAACTGGGAGACTTCAGTCAGAGTTTCAAATGAAGGGGATCAATTTGAGCTGCCAATGAAAACCGCTTCCACTTGTGCACCCAAGACCTCCCCACGCTGCTGTTGCAAATGTAGTTATTAACTTCCACGAACACTCAGGCGCCAGATTGTACCCACTTGACCTATAAGACCGACACTTGATGCCGCTGGTTATAATGAGTTACAATAATTACCTTAAACTGCAGAGTTTCCTCCCTGTGAATTGACTGCACATCAAAAAAGAATTAGCGGTTAAGTTGCTCATTTTTATGTTTCTGTAGACGGGGATGCAATTTGATTCGCATCAAGGTTTGACTCCCAACACTGTGGCTTTGGCCTGTGAGCAAGTCTCTGAAAGGTGCAGTTAAAAACGCATCAGAGGCCAGAACCAACATAACTGTGCTGTTGTGCTCCTGTCTCTCACCAATTGATTGTCCATTTATGTAAAGATGTCTTGAATTGATGTGGGTTAAAGTCATGTGAAAACTACTCAACAAAACAGAGGTGTGATACCTTATATCACACTACGTTATGATACAATAGGGAAGGATAATATATGACATGATACAATATGATATATGATACTGTCTTGGACTTAAATACCAAGATACATGACTTGGTTTTCATTGGTTATTCACCTTCCAAGGCCATCGAACTACCTCACAAACATGGCCTATGAACGGCCAGAAAGTAGTGCACCTTAAGATAGCAACATGGCACCTTTGCACCCAACCACATCACGGGTATGAAGTGAGTAATTTTTTTCTTCACAGTTGTGGGCATTAGCGTAAGATTTAAGACTATGCTCCAGTTACACTCTTAGCCCAGAATCTTTAAAGCTTTTAAGTAGTTTTAAGTTTGTGTCAATTGTGGCGCCTCCTGTGGACAAAACAATCCACAGTCTACAATCTACCTAAAACTATCTCATCTTGCTAACTCTTGATGGCTAAAACAATCATTTGATAAATATATATTTCACACCAGAATTGTAAAAATGGAACTGGTTCTTAAGCTGCATATCTAACACCTACACCCTCAAGGTCCTTACATACCGGGAGTGTTTTTTTCATGCGATTATTTCGGACGTCAATTATTTTTTTCAAACCTTTATCCTGTCAACACAAGCGTCCACAACAGCGACGTTTTACCGTCCTGCGATACTGCGGCATTTATTTTTTCGCATTACGGTCTAATTTTCTTGAGTTTTGCATACCGTGTGTCCGCTTCTGACTAATCAGATTGCGTGTTGTTGCGATGTCTGATTCACTGGTATATCCAACATGGCCGACCGGCTGATTGTTTATGTGTCGGAGAGTTTTTTTTGATAAAAGACACAAATATTACAAGGATAACGACCTGAAGGACAACTTGTGGAGAGTCATAGTGTCGGATTTCTCATATGACGATGGTTTGTGTGCTTTAACAGTTTGCTAACGTCTTTGTTTTAACTTTCATCTGTGCTAAGTAACTTTAGCGCGTAAGCTAACCTGTTCAGATACAACATACCATATGTATTTTCACTGTCTCAAACTCAATCACAGCGTTGCTGTCACAGCACCATTAGGTCTCTGTTGTTACCTTACGTTTATGGATTATAGTTTAATGTGTTTATCTGGTACTGGCCCCGACTCAGTACATGCTATCATGACAGACAGTCATCTCAACACTAGTGTCTAATCAGAACTGAAAAACAGTCAGTCTGCTGTTGTGTCAGTCTTCTCGCTTCCATCCGGGATGCGTCTTGTTTCCCCCTGGAAAGTCGCAAAATCGCATTGCGCTTCATGTGTATAGTCAGTTGGTCAAAATCCGCCTCTGAATATTTCGTAATGTTGTGTCATATATTTGCGTCATTCCTGGTGTGTAAGGACCTTTACGCTGGTTCCATGCACTAAAAATGACCCACACAAATAATTAATCTTATTGATGATGGTCTTGTTTGCTTTTGGTTATCAAAGGCATCATTATTAATTTTTGTGTATTTAATAAAAAACAAAAAACTCTTCAGAGTATCTTTAATGCCTACCGTTTGAATTTTGTAGTTTAGTCTAATCCAATGCAACATATTCAAATCTAAAATGTAAGTTTAATGTCATCTATTATGGTCCAACATGCAAAGTTAATTATGTGAAATCCAAATCTGAAGTGCACTTCATATCTCTGCTTCATGTCCTGGCTTTCACATGCACCGAATGAGCCCATAAAGAGAAGCCATAATCCTCTCAGCTCGTCTGAAGAGGCCTTCTCATCATAGGTGAGTCGTGCTCTGGAGAGCTTTTGTCATCATCCCGGTACTTTCCCAATCAGCGGCCTAAATCTAACCATGCCATTCAATCAAACAACGACTGATGTTTCATTCATCCATCGAATGCAACTGGCTAATTTAATGCTTTCAGACTGGGGATGAGGAGATGCTTTGATTAGATATTCTGACCCAAACTTAAAGGCAGACTAATGCAAGACCCCAAAATGAAAGACATGAAATAAATCAAGTCAAAGTTTAAAAATATAAATTTGTGCTTTTAGTCTTCTTGCCTGTTTTCTTAAATATTAGAAAAGATAAGAGCAACGTTGCCTTGGAGATTTATAGTGTTTACGGATGTTTTTACTGCTGAAAGAGCCTTCAAAAGTGCTTTTATTAATGGAAAAGTTTCTATCCATTACAGTTACATCTGCCACATTTCGTAAATCCACTTATCATGAAGCTACACACATCGAGGACGTATTTAGGTGTCAGGATAAAGAGTTCTGGTGCACAGCAATTATGGCAAACAAAATATGGGGTCTCAAAAAAAAAAAAAAAAAAAGTTTACCAACTCTCAATTGCTTATCAGATGTCACAAAGTTTTAACGGATGCAAAAAATTATAGCTAAAATGTTTATTTTTGTCTGATATAAAACATGGAGAGTAAAACTGTGATGTTTAAAGCAGGTACTTAAAAAACTTTTTGGCTTTTCGCTGCATTTTCTACACGCATACAAAAGAATGCATGTGTGAGGCTGTTGCATTACACCGGTATCGACCATAAATGTCTTAAAATAAAATGAATAAAAAAATAAATATTGATATCATGCAGAAAATCAACACATTTTGATTTTATAACAGCTTTCCTGAAACCTAAGCGAGAAGAAATTTCAAAATAAAAGCATGACGATTATTTAACATAGCAACATTTTCTCTTAAGAACATTTACCGTATTTTCCGCACTATAAGGCGCACTTAAAATCCTTTCATTTTCTCAAAAATCCTCAGTGCGCCTTGTAATCAGGTACGCCTTATGTAGGAATTCTGGTTGTGCTTACTGACCTCGAACTGATTTTATGTGGTACACAGCGCTCAAAAATCTGTCAAAATGTTTTGTTACGACTTCGGTAAGCTACGAACAGCCTGATGACTTGTCGGAACACTTTGTTTGGCTTAATGCGCTTTATAGTCCGGTGCACCTTATATTTTGGTGCACCTTGTGTATGAAAACAGACGTGAATAGACGCGTTCATTGATGGTGCGCCGTATAGTGCGAAAAATACGGTAGTCACAAGGCTGATAATAAAACATAAATTCAACTTTTTTAGAAATGGGTGATGGTGTACCAGGTTAGTTTGTTACGTTATGCGCTGCTCCACCCTTGTATTACTTGTTTGTTGTAGTTGGCTTGGTTGTGCTTGTCTGTAATTTACAAAATCGTCCTATCATGTAATAGATAGAAAATATGATATATTTGCTTTATCCCTCGCCTCAAAGTCTCCCAAAGTAAACATCCTCCCATTTCAATGTAAGCAGTTAACGTTTTCTTTATAGTATCTATGAATCGCTGTCTCTGAGCCGTTGCCGCCAAGAAAGCTCACTCAAAATGACTCAATTAATGCACTGTTCGCTTGGCCATATTACAACAAGAGCATTAGTGCTTTACGGGAGCTGGGAAGTAAAAAAAAAAAACTCCATCAGTCAACACATATTGTGCTGAGATTTTACTGTGTTGTTTTACAACGATGGGAGAATCACCGTTTAAACAGATTGGGAAAAGCTGATAGTGGATGTTTAAGTGTTCTGTGGTCCAGGGTGTGGAAAGCGTGGGATTCGTGTTAAACACACAAGAGCAGCCCACTGACACTCAGTACCAGCTAAGGTCTGAAGTCTAAAAGTTACACTCATTTCCACGGGTAATGTGATATAAATGGGGATATGTATAGCTTATGTGTATCGACAGTTTTTAGTGTAGTTGTAGGAGAGCACGGGGCCAAACATAGTTACAGAGATTAGAGCGAGTAAGCAAGGCAAAGTCATTCATCCACTCCCCCTCCGCCTGCGCTACAGCGTCTGGATCGATAAAAGGGAGAGCTGCATCAGGCAAAACTAATTGTGGAGGTGGAGGTCGGGCAGTTCGTCTATTCTTTAAAGTGCTTTAAAATGTGCAGTGAGCTTTCTGCACGGGGAGGGAGACCCCTTCAAAAAACACAATGTACCCAATGACTGTTTGATTGCCTATCTGCTGTGTCAGTGGAAAATAAAAGGATGGTCTGAAGCCAAAATGATTTCGAAGTTATTTGACTCTTTTACAGCAGGTGGTGGCACAGCGGTTAGAACTGTCACTTCACAGGATCCGGGCCCATCCGAAGCACTTTCTGCAGGAGATTTGATTGCTCTCCCTGAACTCCTTCCTTCATTTTAAAGTCTGATTGATCGAAAGCTGTGGGGACGAATGCAAGTGTCTGGGTTGAATTCCTCCTGATGTACGCTGGAGCTGATTCAAGCTTCTGTTTCGGCAAGGATTTATACAGCAAAGGAGTCTCTAAGCAAGACATTGAATGTCAGGATGTGCTCCTGATTTGTGACCCTTGCAATAGTCTATCAAAAAGTACAGCTGTGTCCACATTGAGATGGGTGGAAAATTCAAAGCAAAAGAACAAAGGTGCTGTGTCACCGTGATCCGACAAAACAGAACCACTGCTCCGTGAAAAAAGCTTTTACACGTCAGTGGACCGCTGCTGAAGGGATGAACTTTATCCTTTTGAATCTATTTACTAATTTGATGCTTTAATTGTACAAATAATTACTCGCTCTGTTGTCTCTCTCACATGATGCAAAAACCTGACTTTAGGAGACAGTTTTTGGCTTTGCCACTATGGATTTTTCAAGCACAGGGTGACCAAATGGGAGCGAAAGTAGAGAAAGATGTTGCTACACAATATATGTACAAATTTTTACATATAATCTCAATGAATTATTAACATCAAAGCTCGGTCTACCAAAATTCTGCAACTACTAGAACGACCACGGGAGTCATTTTGACTGTTCAGTCTTTATTTGCACATAATTTGGATAATGAACAATTAAAACTATTAATCAATTAGTGGAATAGATAAAAACAAATCAGTACACAAAATGAAAATCATAATGACTGAGATTTTTAAGAACCTTCCTCAAAATAACAAGACACATCATTCCCTGAACTTGCTCATCCATCGGACTCTTCCTCATCAAGGCTCGAAAGCAAGGCTAAAGCCTCCATACTTGTCATTTTTCTTCTAGTTGTCGTTTTTGAGTCTTATTCTCTTATAAAATCTTAGTCTTGGGAAAATGAAGCAAACAGTGAATTATAACACCCTTTATAAAAAGAATGCAGTCAAATATACACACATTTAGGAAAAGTCAGGGTGTGACCGGTAAATAGGTATAAATGTGTTATGACAGTTTAGTTATGACATTGTAAATTTTGAAAGCAGTCAAAATGGCTGCCTTGGTAGTTAGAGTGTTAAGGGCGCTCAGAAAGCTTGTGAAACCCTCAGATGAGCTTACATCTAAGATTGAAGAGGATGGCAGATTGGCTAACTTGAGCTAAAAGCTAAAAGCGGCAAGTGATGATAAAAACAGAATTGATGCAGGGTTTCCCCGACATGCAATTGATCGTGGCGGTGCGGAGTTCAGGGAGAGCAATCAAATCTCACATAGTTCTACCTCGGACTCATATGTATCAGCAGTGTTTCCCCTACATTCATTCAGCAGTGGCGCACCGCTGAATGATTCTACTCGCACTGTGTGAGCACAATAACACACAACGTTATTTCCGACTTGTTGTGAGTCATCAAGGAGCGCATCAAATTCTGTCGGACCCTCTCTATCAACGTGAAAGGTAACCATCAAGCTCATACATGGTCTATATAGCGAGTAGCATTAATAGTATCAGTAGCATTATTATCAATGCGGCACTTATAATTTCTACTCGTGCTGTGTGAGCACAACAATACACGGTTATTTTCCACTTGTTTTGAGTCTTTAAGGTGCGCATCAAATCCTGTCGGACCCTCTTCCACTAATGTGAAGGGTAAAGTTTAAGCTTATATGCGGTCTATATAGTGAGTAGCGCGGGTAACGAAACGTGAATGTAACAGCGTAGCTCCTGGAGCGGCAAGAGAGTGGGGATAACGACGACCAAATTACTCAAAACCTATACTTAATGGCAAATATTGGAAAGACAACATTTTAAAAGTTGAAACAAAAAAATCCCGTTTACATTAAAGTTGGAAAAACACCAGTAAATGACTTTGTAGATGTTTTAATGTGTTTTAAAAAAATAACACCTCCTGATATATGAGGTTAACTTGGCAGAGTGGGTCTTAAGTTTTTATTAATTCAGTTATTTCCTCATTTTGTAATTTAGTTGTATTTTCCTGTTGTCCATGTTTCCCTGTGTAAATTATTCTTACATTCCTTTTGTTTTTGTGCTTTTTTCCTGCTTGTTTTTATAGATCTGTTTCCTGTTGTATTTTGTAGTAGTCAGTCCCTGTGTGTCAAGGCTAGCTCACCCTCCTTTGTTGATTACTAACGAGCTTCACCTGTGTCTCGTCGACCTCACCTGCTGCTCGTTAAAGTCAGCAGCTTAAGACGGAATGTTTTTGATCTGGTAACGAGGAACATGAACCAAATGGTGCTCAGAATTCCTCTGAATGCAGTTTGACCCTGAACTCATACATGCATTTTAAAACTGTACTGTTAGTAAACCACATAAAAACCCTTGGCAAGATGTGTAAAACAGTCCTGTGGTCCTTTTGGGAGTCATGGATGACGCTCTGCAGAATTCATAGGCCATTAGTATCACTGACTGGACTGCATTAGAGCTATGAATAGAAAGCGGACTGTACGTGCCGTGGTTGACATGAGCATGACATCCTGGATATCATGAGTGACATGTGGGCTTATTGCTGGGAATTCAGGCACACGCTCACGTGTAAGTTGGAGGGCTTGAGTTGTTCTAAGAATATCCTTATCTTCATGGCAAGAAAATTCGAGATGTTGAATCCGGTCCACATGACACCAACTTACACTGTTTGCAGTCAAGAAGCGATCAAACCAAGTGCTGGATCACAGAGCTGCTTGACTCATCTCTCTAGTTGTACTAAATGAGTGGCGACAGATGCAGTAACTCAGCTTTTTGGCGATTTCGATTATGACTGATAATTGGTAAAATAAAGCAATTGGAAAAAAGACCAGTCTGCATTAAAATGGGGGACTTGATTCGCTTCCAAGTGAGTGGCATGGCATCAATTTTCTCCACACATGAAGGGGAAATACGGGTATAAAATATTGGCCCAAGGAGAGTCTTGCAAGTGTGTAATATTGCAATGTTTGCTCAAAACAACTTTAAAAAAAAAGCACAATCGTAACAAAACAAACAGGCCATGGATGTGAAAACAGCCTGAGAACTTGGAAACTGATGGATGACTGACTCTCAGTGGAACCATTATCCATTATTGCCAGCAGTGAACTCGTACTATGCTAATGATGAGGGAAATTTGTAGCGTCTTTACTGGCCTAAATAGGGTTCACTAAAAATGTTTGGGACCGCTTTTGTACTGACTAAAAGAAAGTCAATACATCCAGCTGAAAAGAAACAGGAGGGGGGTAGCATCCTAGAAGGATGCAATGAGCTGGAATGAGCACACTTATGAAACAAGACTCTAATGCTGGTTGAATCCCCGGTGTAAGAGAAGCAGAAATGTAAGCTTGCATAATAAGTTAACATTATGTCTTTCACATCACTCGAGTTTGCAGGGTTCTTTTACAGCGTCTTCTCAAGCCTAGTGCCTCATCTCCAGCTCTTGATTTAATCACGGGGATTATTGTGCAATAAGTCTCGGGATCAACTTATTCTCAGGCAATTTTCCAATGACTAATAATACACATATCTGAGAGCGCACACGCTATAAGAAGCACTGAAAAGCACCCAATAAAGTCCAATAAAAACCCTGCAAATTACATAACGTTGGAGGGAATATAGTGGGCTTTTGCATGCATGTAGTTAGTCTTTCAATCCAATCACATCAATTGGATGTCACTGGATGGTGGAAAAATGGTTTAATTATCTGGAGGCGTTCAGTTTTCATGGCCTTTTAATCCTTAAATTGAATTTCTAGTATTGAGACTCAATTTGGTGTATGTAATTGCTGTTTCATTAGACACTAACTGACCTGGCTTTGACTTGCAAAATGGGCGAGAATCAACAGTGAAAACATCTTTGTTTTGTTTTTAATGTAAAAGTGTGTATTTGTGAGTGGATAAAGATAGAAAAAGGTCTTAGTTCAGGAAATCCTATTTGACGACGTAATTTGCATCGGATGAGAGCCGCTAATTAAAAACAAGCTGTTCTGATCAACGAAAGGTTTCATTCCAGCGGCTTTAAATTCTCAGATTTAAGACAATAAAAAGGATTTTACAGCCTCATCAAATCTTAGCAGGGGGAGATTAGTCAGTAAAATCGAATATGACTGATATGTCTTTAAAAGTACTCATTTTTTACAATTCAATCAGCTGAACCGTTAATGTCCTAATCGAAAAGAAGGACTTGTAAATCAATCATCTAGCACTATCAATCCTTTGAATATGAATGCAAAAAGTACAGGACTTTTTAAGTGATTCAGAAAAGAGATAAAATAGGATAATAAGATCAAATGTTCTGTTTCAAGAATCAATTTAAAAACTTTATAGTCTCAAAAAATTGATTTATCTTCCTTTAGATTATTCCCTCTTGCCTAGTTTTGGCGTTTTCTTCACTTAAATGCGCATTTTTGTTGTTTCAAACACATCTTGTCGTGGTAGAAGATAGTGGCGACGGCTTGGACCCATTTTACCGCCATCGGAGTGTACACAACTGAAGGTTAAAGCCAATTTGATAGCCTTCAAATACATGATATAAGATCTTTTCCACCACAAAACTAGGGGCTAGCTTCATGAAAATATTCTAGCTGACTTTTGCAATAAGCTGAGATGAGCATAGCTGCTCCCTCTCTGGGGGTAATCAACAAATCTGTTTAGTCGCAAAAGGAATGGAGAAACCGCGAGAACATCCGAGGGGGGGCTCTTTCAAGACATCAGAGACCCACCGCTAAGAGTTGGATCTATTTTTCTGTCTTAGCTGCCTTTGTTCTGCTACCACTCCCTTTCAACATCAGACAGGACAGAGATTTAAAACCTCTGGCATGACTTTTTATCAGGAATGCCTTTTCGATTTGCTGCAGATCTCCTCCTCACCTGGTGCAGAGTGTCACAGAGAGGAAAAGTGAGAGTGATCATAAATCCCACTGATGACTTATTTAACGGTATGATCTGCGGTCTTCTCCACATTCATGTATAAGCCCTTTAGGCATCTCTCAGAGGTGATTTTTTTTTCCAAGTCTGGCCTCTGCACTCCTATATGAAGCAGAGAAATATAAAATGCATTACTGCGTACTTCCAGGCCCTTTGTTGCAGCCACCTACGCTACAGTACCTTGTCAAGTTGTTATTGTAAGCCTTTGGAATCTGACAGGAGCCTCTGGAGGACTCATTTTCACTCAGAAAAAAAAAGCCACAATTTGAGATTATGTAAGCATGAAAGTTTTCACCGTGTGGTCTGACTTCCTTTCTGTCTGTGGCAAAAATAGTTTGTAGATAATCGTATCATTTGCTTGTGTGGCAGGAGAATGTCTCTATTTACACAATGGTAAGATGTTTCATTAATAATGTAGAATTTCAAGGGAATGATAAGATATAACTCTTGAGTTTTAGACCACTTTTAGGAAGCATTGTGGAGTTGAACCATGCACGGTGAATGGCAACAAACCCGTTTTAACTCTCATAATATCCTCATGAAATAGCTTACAGCCTTGTCTGTTCTTGTATCTCATGGCCATGGCAAATAAAATTCAACAGACTATCTCATTGTCAAAATAACAATATTTAATTCATAGCTGGGTAGTGAAAAAGTTTGTTCCTGACAACTTGTTCCAGACTCCATGCCAAACTGAATGTACTTTTATGAGGAGTAAAATTTGGCTGACCTTGTTTGAAACCGAGAGTTGAAAAGCATTAGCTGCACTGTGGTGGGAACAATCTTTGAGAAGACAGCAGAAATATAAAATGGGACAGGCTCAAATGTACGCTAGAGTCAAAGTGCAGTTTACTTTGCAAATTTAAAGTTTAACCAACACTGTGCATTCAAATGAGCTTTAATCAAAGGCACAAAGCACATTAGTTTTGATTAATCCCATTCACAAATCCCGTGGCGCAGCCAGTAGGGCCGGGTGGGGTCAAGTGTCGCGCCCAAGGACGCCTCCACATGTGGAAAGCAAGACCTGGGATTAAACCTCGACCTTTGAATTGGGTGATGATTGACTATACGACTGAAGCACAGATAGGCCTGAAAGGTCCACAGTGACTACACTAGGGCCCGACCGACTGGGAACAGTTGGGAACAGCAACAGCAGCGCAGTTAAATCTACTCGATACTCCTAACCCTAGCTGTCAACGTCAGGTGTTGAATAAGGGACCGTCAATAAATTACCGGTTGATGTTCTCAAAACATCTGTTTCTGTTTTCCTTTAACACCTCCATGTCACGTGACAACTAGACCAAAACTTGATTTCAAATGATAGTACTTATTAGGGCCCGACCAATTTATCGGCAAGCCGATTAAATCGGCCCATTTGAGACTAATTGGTAATCGGCCAAAACTTGCAGATTTTCGTCGATATTTTCAGAAATAAAATGCGGAGAATAAGATTCGGTTTCACTTCGAAAATGTTCCGCCATTTGAAAAGTTCCCCGACTTATCCTGTAGATGGCGCAGCGACCTCATGACAATCGTCATCCACTAACTACCTCACAGCAGAGTGACGGATCTGAAGCAGACAGCTCAGGGACGCACGGAGGAGAGTGGTCCGCCTCAACGGTAAATAAACCAGTTTGTGAAATACACAATAAGTCAACAGGTTTCAGTTCAACCCACTTCACGATGTTCCCCGCTGTGCTGGTCTCGGTCACGCTGAGTTAACGATGAAGCACCATGTAATATGCAAGCTAAAGTTAGAGTTAGCCATCTGCTATTAGCCTTGCTACACTGTTAGCCGTGCCAGTAACAGTAGAATAAACAGCAGTGCACATTACGTGATCGAGCTACTTCTCTTACTGAGGCAGCTGCATGCATCCAGATGAGACAGGACCGGAAATGTGTAACGCAAGTTAAGACGCGGAGGCACCGATCGGCGGCGGCAGCGGCAGGGGTAGTTGAAAACGCTTTTCTGGTCCGAGTTTGATCAGTCGGTCTTCCTGTTGGTGTGAAGAGCAGTAGCCTACAGTATATCTACAGTATATAGTATACTGCAGATATGAACAGTATATATATATATATATATATATATATATATATATATATACACATACTGTATATATATATATTAGGGCTGTGAATCGATTAAAATATTTAATCGCGATTAATCGAATTGTGATCATAATTAATCATGATTAATCGCAAATTGATCGCATATTTTTGATCCATTCTAAATCGATCTTTTTCAAATTGTTATACTTTTATCAACATAAGAATCAACATGAGGACAGATCGTGGATTTTCATGGTAATGGTGGTCCTACAAGGTAATTCATATGTCCAGTCATTTGATGCGATCCGTATGCGCGGGGGGGGGCTCACTGCATCAGCTGTGTACTTGTCCGACAAGTGGTATTTGAGACTAGACGTACTCCGGTGGTAACTAAATTCAGCTCGACAGGAAACACAAATGACTTTTGTCCTGTCAAGAGAGCCATCTGGCAAGGCTTTGTAGCTGAACTTTCCGTTCAAAATAGTGTTCTTATCCATTATATCCTAGTTACTGCTCACGTGAATTTGTTTATGTCTGCTGCGGTATCGGTCATTGCTCTACTTCCTGATTCGCGAAACTACGGAGTGCCCCGAGGCTCACATAGCTCACCAACTGTTCCTCTACCCTTTTACAACGGCAAGAATATCCACGCAGTGTGTGTATAGTTTGGTCAAGCCAGGCTAAGGCTTGCGTTAATCGTGCGTCAAAAAAATTAGTGGCGATAAAAGTCACTCGAGTTAACGCGACAATAACGCGTTAACTTTGACAGCCTTAATATATATATATATATATTTATAACTTCATAAAAATTAAAAAAAAATCGGTAATCGGATTTTTCCCCCACCTAATACGTTATCATTATTGGCCCCAAAAAATCCATATCGGTCATGCCCTAGTGACTACACCCACATTTTATACAGTTTAGTATACAAAGTTTACTATGATTACATAAACTACAATGGACCAGGAACAGTGGACCCTTGAATTTAAAATTCTTTACAAACACAGCTTTTTCTCCAAGATTGAAAGTGTTCACCTTCCTTAAACCTCTATCCAGTCCTGTATTTATGGGGTCTTTTAAGCTTGTAGAGCAAAATTATTGTTCACAGCTGGGTTCTTTGAGAGAAAAAAAAAGGGTAAATCTTGCTCTCAAGTGTTCATTTTGTGCTGCTGTGACCTATTTCACAAGATACACTCACACCACTGCACAAACAATAAGTGCGCAGAGCCAAAGTTACGTCCAAAAACAACTGCTGTGATTTATACTTGCCTTGCTTTTCTTTTATACTTCTGCCAATTTGCAGCAGAACAAAACCGCAAGCTGTATTTTCAGCCCTTAGAAATGGTCACTCTGTCCCAGTGACATAAAAAGCGGTGAACAAAGCGCTCTACTCACATCCCACCACGGGGTCACAATTTTACATTCGCCCCACAGCGACTCGCTAAAAGGCTTGACCTCAGCCGGGCATGCCCCCACTGTCGAGCTGGCAAGCTTGGTCTGATTGCTAACATGGCAGCCTGACTAGCAACAGCTTGCACCAATGAGAGGCAGCCTCACAGCGGCTCAAAAAAACAGGGGAGACAGAGCCGAGGTCCTGATGTGGGGTCGGAGAAGACAACTTTGGATGTATTATCTGCCAACTACAGCATAAAAATGATGTGTATAAAATCTAACATTCATTATTAACCTAAACAAAAGACTTTTTCTTCAAGATACCTCTGGAAAAAGTGGGATTAACCTAAAATTAATGTGTTGTTATTTCCAAAATATAACAGTACAACATACCATTGAACTGTAAAATGTACTTGCTTCGTGAGGCCGTCAGTTTTCAGCCTATGCTGACACTGATTGCGAGAGAGAAGATGGGCCAATAGCTGATATATAACACCGAAATGACACTTTTTTTTTTTTCGTTTTTTAAATTTTTTTATTTAGTCTTTTTAATTTGTTCGAGCAAAAATAATATGAGGACAAATATTGTGGTTAAAATTTGAAATAAAAAGTCATGTACAGATTCATTATTCCATATGTTTGAAAATCCTAAATCCATGATAATCTTAGCCAGTAATATGTTATAGATGAATTTTAAAGGAACATACAGAAGGACACAGATTTTGTAATTTAGTTATAAACTGCTAAATTTGGTTGATATTACTGTCAGTTCTAAGTATAAATAAATATTTATATCAATCATAAATATAAATAAATATACAATATTAAAACAGTCATCTATGATTGTTTTGGAATTTAAGTGTTGTTAATTCATGTTGGGAAAAAGCCAATACATAGCCGATTATGTTAAAATGTGACAAATCTGTCTAATTAATCAGTCAGTTCTTCATTTATGTGTTATGTTAGGGGACAACCAATAAAATTATCAATACATTTTGTAACTGATTACTGATTCGCAAGAGTAGCAAGAGCAAAAACAAATTGTTAGTCAACTACAATAACATCCATTTGATGTTTGTTTTTTTAATCTCCTTTCTCTTTTTAACACATTGAGAAGCCATTCATATAAACCCTTTCACATTGAATCTTTTAAATGTTTTGTTACCAATTGCCAATAAAAAAAAAAACTTTTTCTGTTTGCTTGATTTTTTGGGGGGTTCTTACAAGCTGAAAAACAACATTTCTTTCTTATTGTAAGCTGTTAATTTGCCAGAGATTGCTTCATTCTCCATTTACTGCCTGTCATTTTAGATGGACTGTTTTCATCCAAAGGCAGGGGAAGGTTAAGGGCACCCAGTTGGGTTTCTCACATCTGGAGTAGTCAGTAAAATGACCACTAAAATGATTCATAAAAAGCTATTAAATCTACATTAATCTGAGTATTATTGGGTTTTATACTCCTTAAGGGTGACCTGGGACTGGTTTCAGTAATCTACATCGAGTTTGGAGGTGGGATTGAAATAAAGAGGGATTGAATTGGCAATGTGTTTTATATTGTCCTTTAGCTGTAAAATGAACCCTGTCAGAACATACAACAGACGTCGGGTCAAATGCCTGAGATCTCTGAAGCCCTCCTTTGGAGAAAAAGAGTGTTTTAAGGGCATAAGTATCATTTCCTCAACAAATGTGTGCAATGAGAAAACCCTGATAGCTGCCTGACTCTGAGGCGCTAAAAGAGTTGGACCTATCCATGGGCAGAATAATAGGAAACTGCACTGATAAATATTGAACATCCTCTAATGAAAGAAGATCAAAAAGCCTGAGCTGAAGACGAGCAGAGCAGACACATCTTTGGCATAAATAAAACATGAGATACTGCAGGCTTCGACTCCCAGCCCAGATTTAATGAGAGAAAAAAATAACAAACACATATGGTGGGACATAACATCACTCTGCACCCCCAGATTAGCTCACAGCAGGGGAAAAACTGCTGAAGGAAACCCTAAAGACGATTTGAAAAATACAGTTATTAATGTGTTTGCTCCAGTTAGAAAAGTACCTTTTTAAATGTGGAGGAGAAATGATAAATGAAATTGTTTGTCTGAGGCCTTGGGTATTTCATTTTGCAAATCAAATTGTCTGCGTTTGTGATTCCAAGGTGACTTCTACAAGTGAACACAAAAGCTGTTATCATATCCCAGAGACTTCTGGGAATGCAGTGTTTGCTGGTACTTTATGCTCGTAGCCTAACAGGAAGCAGAAACTCAAAATATTTTTCAATCGCCTGGACAAAAAGTAATTTAAGTGCAGTTGACAACTTTTGCCTAAAAGCACAAATTGTTGTTGAGCTTTGTTGCTGTCCAATTGACTAGGACCTGTTTCATTTGCAGTGAAGACATGGATGCTAATTTGTGCTATCTACCCCTTCGTCCTGCTTTAAAGGGATATTCCGTCATGAAATTAAGTTAGGGTGAAACACACCGCAACACCAAGTTAGACACCCCATCGAGAGATGAATGTTGCAGATTGCTTGCGTCTCTAGTTATACCAACTTTAGTAACCACCGCACGATAGCAATACAAAGCGGTCTCAAGAACCACGTGCTCAACCAAAACGCCACTTTATAGCCACAAATAATGCTAACGTCAACAACAGTACATATAGGATCCCAGCCATAGCACTAGCCACCAAACATCTTTTTAGCTTGTTTGTAGAGAGACCTCAGACGAGTCCATCAGCGACTGCTATGGGGTGACGCAGCTCAAGGAAGAACACTTATGATCATTACTTTATCATTTCCTTGAAGTAATAATCACCATATTAATCATTTTGCACCGCAGACGTGGTAGTTATTTTCATGGAGAAATGATCATAAATGTTCTTCCTTGAGCTGTGTCACCCCACTGTAGTCTGTAATGGACTGGCCCAAGGTCTTGCTCCAAACAAGCGGCTGCTGGAAGAGAGCAGGTGAGTTGTGTTTAGTCTCTCTGATAAAGAAATCAGGCAAAGCTTAAAAGATGTTTGGTGGCTAGTGCTGTGGCTGGGACCCTATATTTACTGTTGATAAAGTTAGGTGCTGTTCTGAGCATTATTTGTAGCTATAGAGTGGCTTTTTGGTTGAGCACGTGGCTCTTTGTATTGCTACCTGCGGTCGTTACTAAAGTTGGTATAACTAGAGAAGCAAGCGGTTGGCAACATTCATCTCTCGAGGGGGTGTCCAACTTGGTGTTGCGGTGTGTTTCACCCCGACTTAATTTTATGCTGGAATATCCCTTTAAGTAGGCTTCCTGCAATTCCTGTCCCAAGATTGGTCTCTGGGCTAACAGATGTTCAGACCAAGGTCAGCTCCTATGCTGACCCCAGTTTCTTAATGAGCAGGCCAACAGCAACTCCTGTTTCCTATAGGGAGCCAGATCTACACTTTCTTTCGTACCCTCGACCTTTAGACCTCCTTTCAGAACAGCTCTGACCCCTTTCCCTCCCTTCAGGGCATCTACCTTAAAGTCCCTGCTTCCTGAACACTAGTCCTGAGCTTTTCCATCAGAGCCCGTCCACCCTGAGGAGAAATAGCAACAGCAATGAATGTACCACAAGGCTGAGGTATCTGATGATGATTTGACCACTCTTTGACCTGTAATATGCAGCAAAACCTCTAGATGAAATATGTTCTACAAAAGGTTAAATTTATACTATCCAAGCTTGTTAACAAGAAGGAGTCCAATTTGCAGTTTCGCCTTTATTAGAGACCGTTTCCCTGAATTGGTCGCCTATATCCCCAGCTCCATTCATGCTGATTGACACGTAACCACCCATACTTACATAAATGACACGTTTAGGGTGCTGTTCCTAATCTCATCTCTGTCAGGACCGCCTGTGAACTCGTATCTTCTCCTCGCAGCCTTCCCACAAACCTTAATATAGAAATCAGAATCCTCGCTGCGTGGCATTTTACCAGTCAGAATCATAATGCTTGTCAAAACAGCGAGACGGCTATTAAATCAATCATTTTGATTGGCGAATACTTAAGCTGTGATTCTGTGTTTAATTATTTTGAATGAAGGTTCTCAGGTTTGCCAGTGGGTAGGAGAACACCAGAGAATCATATTAAAACATTTTAAATTAAGTGATTGTTTTAGCTGGTGATTTCATTGAAATGATACTTATAAAAAGTGGAAATTTAAAGTCACAGATCCTCAATACAACAACTCAGCTTGAATATGTTCATACGCAGTTTTGCGCTTACTTTTACTTAACTTTAAAAAGTGGACATACGAAAGCAGAAGCCTCTAAAAACAACCTGGCACAGGTTTTGGGATGTATGAAGCGGCAGCCTGCTGGCGAGTCGTCCGCACTCTGGCATTGGGCACAAAGGTTGGCCAAAGTTTGCAGGTGTCCTTCAATATGGAGGCCAGTTCTTGATGATTTGGCAAGAGAGGAGGCTTGACTCTGGTCCTTCACTTTGTTCTTGTTGATTTGATTCCAGATTTAGTAGTCATAAAGCTGAACTTAATCTGAGGAAGCCAAACTAAGTGATGGTGAGAGGGAACATTGTGTGCTGAAGGTTTCCTTTAAACTGACATTCACACTGATGCTTTTACATGATATTTAAGATTAAACAAGACTATCATTCAGAGATTGAAGATTTTTATACTCTATTCTTTTAACCCCGAAGCAGAAGCAAGGGGTTAAAAATCAGCCAAGCAGTTGACAAAACCCTATTTTTTTTAAATCCCACAAAATTGTACATTTAACTGTCAAAAATCACTATTTAAATATGACTGCTTTATCAAAAGGTGGTGCCAAAATTGACAGAAACTACAGGTTCCACACGGAAACTTTGAGTAACCTTGCAAAAACTCTATTAAAGCTCTTGTGTTGATTTTGGCGCCCCCTGTGGACAAAGTTTATATATGATATTCTCTACAGTTGTAAGCCTTATTGACCTTCAAAGCATTATGCCTTTTTGCCAAATCAGTAAAATGTTCCTCCTACACCCATGCAGCTGTTACAGACATGAGATAGATATTTAATTCTAGAAGTTGCCGATCTTACTGGTAATAGTCTTGTTTAGGGTGACCATATTCTGACTTTCCAAAAAGAAGGACACGACTATGTGGGGACGGGGTCACACAAAGTTAATTTTGAGAGGTTTTTGGGTCAGATTAAATGTGTCTTTTACGCGCTTCTAACTCAGCAAGTCCACGTGACACAAAATCAAAACTTATGTACAAAATCGCAGACATTTAAAGAATTTTATAAACTTCCCCGGACAAACCCAGACACCCCCCAAAAAACAGGACATGTCCAGGTCAAAGACGACGTGTGGTCACCCAAGTCTTATTGGCTTTTGTAGGTCGTAAAGAGGCATTGCTGTAAAGTTTGTCCATTTTGTCGTGAGTGAAAATCTCCTCATTGGAGCTTTAAGGCATTTAATGTCAAAACAGATGACAACAGATTTGGTCTAAAAGTGTCCGGAGTTTGGCTTGGCTAAGCTCTGTGTAGAAATGTCCTACTTGTTTCTCCCTTGCAGTGGTTACATGATAAGCCTGCATATTTTCTTTCTTCACAGGTATTGTTAGGTACAAATGCTTATGCCATACAAAAATCACATCATCTTACAAAGTGGGTTGTTTGTTTGCAAGTGGAAAATGTTCCTCTACTGCATTTACTCTGACCTGGAGTCAGGGTAGTCGCAATTGAAGCGCAACCATTCAAAAGATGAAGGTTTGTTGATGTTTTCTTGTACTTCATTCACCTATTAGAACCTCGTGTTCAAAAGCATGAGCTACTCAACGATAAAAGCTGCTTTAGCGTTACGTCTGAATGGAGAACTCCACCTTTATGCCGCTCTTCATTGCAACAGTTCCTGAAAGGTTCAAAACAAAGCCAATTTGGAACATCATTGTCTCCTTGGTTTTTAGACTAAACTAGTTAAGGTTACACGAAAAAGACACAACAAGCTCAAATGCAGCAGGTGCAAGGGCAGAATTCAGTTTGATAAAGTTAATTGAAGCGATTTCAACTTTCACGAAAACATGTGTGCTTCCGTAAACAGGTCAAAGCAAAAATAATGACTTTGCTCTTCGAAGAGAGGCAACACACAGTTTCCAAGAAAAGAGGTTGCTGCAAAACTCTAATTAAGCAAGTTTAGCTTTAAGCATTCCTTACCATCGGTGAGAGGCGAGTGGTGTAATTCATAACGGATATCCTGCACCCCTTCTTTACGGTGGGCCAATTACAGCTAAAGCCTTGGCAATATTTGTTTCTTACTAGTTTCTGTGTGGAAAATGGGCCTGGACTGCTGCCAATCAAATGGACTGAAAGGATTTAGAAGGCTGTATTAATTAATAGTTGGCGGGTATTTGTGCGGCTGGCGAAGGGTGACGTCTAATCCAAGCCAAACCTTCTCTCCCACTGAATGAACCTGCTCGCCTCCTCACCTGGAAGTCCCACGGCTCGACACTTATTCAAAAGCGAGCACGCTAAGTTCAGTAAATCTTAAACGGGAGGGCCTTCATCGTCTTTTCCCTCCGCTCTTTTCAAAGGGTAGACTTTGTCGAACGAAAGAGCAGAAGCAGGGCAGTTTGGAAACAGGCGTGCAGGGTGACTCATCACGAGAAGCAAGTGGAGCACCACCCAAGGGCATAATGTTCACAGCGGAGTCAAAACTGTTCATTGAGTATGACTAAGGCAGGTTTGCTTTCATACGGATCATTCTTCTCAAAAGAGCAGACCTGATGCTTCTCTGCGCCGTTTAATATCTGACTGCACCCTCTCGCTCTATGAATATGAATCAATCCTGTTTCAATGATGTCTTTCAAGCCACCTTTACCTTGGCGGAGAACTGTTTGGGACTGGTTTCTTTAATTTAAAAGAACTATTTTGTTAACGGTATTGATGTTCGGCCTCCAACACCTTTTAATTCCGAGGTAACAGCGAGAGTTAAAGCTTCGGCTCTTTCACTTTTTCGATCCTATGAACATTCACGCTTTATTGTTTTTCGTCCTTGTGGTGTTACAACGACTAAAATATTATTTTGTAAAAGTATCAATGCACCTGGACAGAAACTTTCAAGAGTCAAAAATCAAAACTGTTGCGTTTTTAGTCTAGCTGTGGATTAAAAGCGACCTGTAACCTACAAGAAACTGATGCAGCGCTCGTGTCAAGTAAAGATGTAATTAGGAGATTTAACTCTTGTTTTTTCAATGAGGTAGCTCAGACTGAAGCGGATCAGGGAACTGGACAGAAATAAAATCCTTTTCCAGGCCCACAGTGTCCATTTTTCTGTAGACTTGTTCTTCTTGAGAGCACACACTCAAGAGACACGGAAACAGCCATCCCAGCATTGTTTTTTTTTCAATGACTTTTAACTTTAATTTGAGGGTGCGACAGAGTATTAGGACCACATTGAGAAAAAATAATAATGAAGACTTTTAGATTAAAGTCATCACTAACCAGAACTAAGTCGTGATAAAATCATTACTTACAAAAATCAAATCGTAATAAAATCCTTATTTACGAGAATAAAGTTGTAATAAAATCATTACTTACAAGAATAAAGTCGTAATTAATTACTTACGAGAAATAAGTCGTAATAAAATCATTTTCAAAACAAAAGTCGTAATAAAACCATTTTCAAAATAAGTCGTAATAAAATCCTTATTTACGAGAATAAAGTTGTAATAAAATCATTACTTACAAGAATAAAGTCGTAATTAATTACTTACGAGAAATAAGTCGTAATAAAATCATTTTCAAAACAAAAGTCGTAATAAAACCAATTTCAAAATAAGTCGTAATAATATCATTACTATCATTACGTCATAAATCATTATTTATGAGAATAAAGTCGTAATAAAATCACTACTTATAAGAGTAAAGTCGTAATTAATTACTTACAAGAAATAAGTCGTAATAAAATCATTTTCAAAACAAAAGTCGTAATAAAACCAATTTCAAAATAAGTCATAATAATATCATTACGAGAATAAAATCGTAATAAAATCATTATTTATGAGAATAAAGTCGTAATAAAATCACTACTTATAAGAGTAAGACTTTACGACTTTATTCTCATAAATTGTGATTTTATTACGACTTTATTCTCGTTAGTAATGACTTTAATCTCAAAGTCTTATTTTTTTTTCTGGCCCTAATACTCCGTCATACGAAGGAGAGTTATTATACATTTGATTTTAAGTGCTTTTTTTTATTATAATGACTTCCTTGACTTGTTTTTTAAAAGTCTGACTGACCGACGCGAGCTCCTGCTGTGCTCTGCAGTGATTTAGCAGAAAAGCGAATAAAAAAAAACAACAAACTCTCACAACAACCAAACAAAAAGAACAGATTTTTTTCACAGCAGTTGAGTTGTTGTGGCCAAGCTTCCAGCTCCTGAGCTCTGCTGTCCAACAGATATGCTGATAATTGCCTAATTATATCAACAGCACATCAACCCCGGCACTGGCTGCAGTCTTTTCCGGAAAATTCCTTCAGAACTGAGTTCTCTGTATATTAGGCCAAAAATAATATAAAATAAAGAACTGGGACTCTAAACTTCAACAACATACATTTAAATGATTAAATATGCAAGAACAGATGCTGCTCTTGTTTGCTAAAGTTGTGGGCTAACAAACCGTGCCTCTGGTATCGCTATTAAGCTGACGTGAAGCAGATGAGACGAACTCGAGTTGGCAAATCAGCTTTAGAAATACAACACACATGCTGACATCACAGCGACAGAATGTACTTGCTAATTAGTGAGTAAGCTTATTATCCATAGGCAACACATTTCTGGCTAGGGTTTAGCCTCTTGCAATGGGAATTTCACCCTTTTTTTAGAAAGCCAGATCATTTGGCTAAAGCTGAGCAACAAGGGCTGGTCTGTCAGCAACCAAACAGCTCGAAGTTCTGTTCTGTTTATTTATAAAAGAGAGTTAACTTTGTCGAAACTTCATTTATCCATGATTTTTATTGATTTAGTCAATGCATATGGCATTCTTATATACAGATTAGTATGCCCAGTCATTAAATTAACATAGTATATTATTAGCTTTGGTAAGACTTGGATTAAATTAGTGATTTTAACTGTGACAATAGAGTTTTTGAGCCTATACGGCAATTTATTTTAATGATATTATGCCCCATAGACTGCTACATTCTCAATTTGTTTGTAATTTTTACACTGAGGTACATTATTCTGAAATTTTGGTTCGTTTCTGCCTACTCTTTGCACAGTCCACCATGGTTTTTTCCTTAAAGTCTCTGTTCTCGTTCGCGTAGACTGGCTCTCTGCGAGACCGGTTTTTAAGGCACCCAGAAGAAAGGAATCGTTCAGGGAATTGTTGAGATAGAATGTAGACGATGTCAATGGGTTTAACCATTTGGAATCGGTTCTGGATTCCCATCCCTAGATGTTATGATGTGTTGTTTTGATGAATTTTTCAATCATGAAAAGCTTTAAAGCTGCCATGGGGAACTTTTGGTGTGTGTCCGTTTGGTTTATCTTGCCCTTGACACACTTGAGACTCAAAAAATCTCATTGTGCTAACTTGTTCTGTCAAATAAAAACATGTCTGCTTTTTTCCATTTCTTGACACCTCCTCCCTTACACTATATTCAGGCACTAAAAAATTATACTATTAACATAATCAATCATGTTACTGATGGTCTGGTTTGCTTTGAGATGTCATAAAAATGCATCAATTTGAATTTCAGTCTCTTACATAAGTGTCAAAAAACTCCTTATAGGAGCTTTAAATGGTTCATCAAGCATATGTTACTCTGACGACTCTATTTCTGTGTATTTGTTCCCGCGCTAGGCAGTTGACCATCTTTCACGCTGACCAACTGCAGCTTTACACAGCGAGGTCTAACAGCCAAGAGTATATTACACCCTCACACGAAAGCCTCCCCAGGAGAGATGTGAGTGCACCTCAGAGCGGGAGCAGGTGCACTTCATCCTGTCCTATAAGAGCACCGGCGCATTTATTGCATACTGTCACATATCATTGGCTGCAGTAGGTGCGAGTCGATTTCCTGTGTCATACTCTGCAGTGAAGCTGCTGTTAAACTGTTATGTCTTTAACTAACCTGCTCCATCTTTTGGTGCTCAGTATTTCCACTCCACGGTGGATTAAATTTTGTTTAAACTCATTCAAGTCCTCCAAATGCATAAAATAGATTACAGACGACTATAATTTCCCATATGTATTGTTATCCCAGCTTTTGGACCGTGTTTTTGTGACTCCATTATTTTACTCTAATGCAATTCTAAAAAGCAAACACTACATTTCCTCTTTAAGGCGGCACTTGGGGGAATTTAAATTCCGAATTAGCATTAAAATTAAACACTTAAAACTTTGACTTTATTTCTGTACATAATTTTGCTACACGAGAGCTGTGACTTGGAATAAAAATTTAAACACAAAACACAACCCTCAGCTGGGATTCCTAAAATTATACATTACAGTTATTTTCTTACATCTGCTATTTGCAACCCAGCCTTTGTATTTGAGCACTGAGTAGAAACATTAGTATCAACAAGGCCTGTTAAGTATTAATATGCTCATAGCAAGTTATTTTAATTTTTTTATTTTTTATCACCCATGCGCCATATGCTGCATGCAGGCATGCCCAGACACATCCTCCATCTGTTTAAAGATATTTGAGTTTAAATTAGGCCCAGTGAAGAATAGGGAAAACAATCCAATGCACATGGCCTTCCTCTAATGGATATTGATTGCAGGCCATTTAACATTTGGTTGCATCAGAAGGAAAATGGATCAGCACAGGCTGACCTGTGAGGGGAAGATAATAAGCACAAAGCTCTCTTGAGCACTGATTTTTCTGCGTATGAACTCTGCTAAGAGTTAGACTGTCAGGATGAGCTATCGGTTTATCTGATTTTAGCATCAACAGAGAAAGACAAGAATAAAGCCAGGGCTGCAGAGTCACAGTCATAGTCTGTGCTTATACATATTTTTTCATTCGACTTCTCAGGGCAGTTCCCGATCAAGTTTAACGACCGATGCACCAGCGTTTGTGTATGTAGGAAAAAACTGTAGGTATAGAGAGCAAAAGCAGGTGGAGTGCACACCACTGCACTGATAGTCCCTTCATAAAGTCCCACTCCGATTGTTTTTTCTTTTTACTACTTAAAGCAGGGGTGTCAAAGTCAAATGGACGGAGGGCCAAATAAAAAATTTAGCTACAAGCCGAGGGCCGGACTGATCGAATGTTCATTGAAAATTTTTTAAATGACGCATATAGTCTAGTGAACCTAATTGAACCTACTGAAAACCTAACAAATATATTCCAATATGATCAGCTAAATAAAGCAATATTTTCTTATGGCTCTGTCAGTAATCTTTAATTTTCAACAGACACAAAAGACAAATTTCCTTTATATAAAAATCCCCATAACATGAACATTAAATGAAAGAAACCGGTATTATTCAAGGCACCATCAGTAGCCTATATTTTCTATTTTAGCAAAAGTGGGCTAAATTTACTTCAAAGAAAAAAATAATAATAGCAATTTTCTATCATCCACTCAACTGAAATATTTTTAAAATATAATTGGATTGAAATACAATAAAATAAAGTGCAAAAATCTATTAATCAAAAACAACACTTTCTTCAAGGAGAAGTAACATGCAGTGAAAACAAATATTAAACTTTAACTTTTAAACTTGAAATGAGTAAAAACTCTAAATATGTGATTGCACAGTAATGTTCACTTGTTTGAGGTTGAGGGTGATACTTGGTGGTGTCCCATCATTTCCACAAGTTCATCAATGTTCGGGGTAAGGCTCTGAGCTGAGGAAATCCTCAGAATTGAGTGAAGGTGTTCAGCAGTAAGTCGACTTCTGTGTGATGTTTTGTTCAGGTTCATCAAAGAAAACAGTTGTTCACACAGGTATGTGCTGCCAAACATAGACAACGTTTGAGCAGCCTGGATGAGCCTACTGCTCGGTGCGTCACCGTTGCATTGTGGGAAATGTAGTATTGGTGCGTGTAAAAGATCTGCGGGCTGCCGGCTTGCTGCGGTCTGCGGGCCGGTTCTAATAATAAATCAAGATCATCCCAGGGGCCGTAAAAAACCTTCTCGCGGGCCAGATGTGGCCCGCGGGCCTTGACTCTGACATATGTGACTTAAAGTGTTCTCAACGGTCCTCTAACTGTTTTTAGCAAAAATCATGTTACCTGTGTCGTTTTCAATAGCTTTTCTGCTGCAGAGCTCTAGTAGCTCATTAGCAATTCACCTCTGAGTCGTAGGTGGAGACAGCGCTGCTCTGCACACTTCTCCACGAGTTAGCCTGCAGCCTAACGTTGCCGGTGTAGTAGAAGTAGCAGGTAACATAGGAGCCATTCAGCTCTCGGACACGATTGTCTTTTGAGACATGATGAAAGCTTATATCATAATTAGCTTTTTTACAAGCATTGCAATCCGCTAATGCGAGCCGATTAAATCGGCCGATTTTAGCCCGTTTGTGACTAATCGGTATTCGGCCAAAACTCGCAGATATTTTCAGAAATAAAATGCGGAGAATAAGATTCAGTTCATTTCGAAAATGTTCCACCATTTGAAGAGTTCTCCGACTTATCCTGTAGATGGCGCAACGACCTCATGACAATCTTCATCCACTAACTACCTCACAGCACAGCAGAGTGAGGCATCTGAAGAAGGCAGCTCAGGAATGCCAAAGGAGGAGAGTGGTCCGCCTCAACGGTAAATAAACCAGTTTGTGAAATACACAATAAGTCAACAAGTTTCAGTTCAACCCACTTCACGATGTTCCCCGCTGTGCTGGTCTCGGTCACGCCGAGTGAACAGTGAAGCACCATGTAATATGCAAGCTAAAGTTAGAGTTAGCCACCTGCTATTAGCCTTGCTACACTGGTAGAATACAACGGTAGAATAAACAACAGAACACATTACGTGATCAAGCTGCTTCTCTTACTGAGGCAGCTGCACGTCTCCGGACGAGAAATGTGTAATATTAGTTCAGTTAAGTTGAAAATGCTTTTCTGGTCCAAGTTTGATCAGTCGGTCTTCCTGTCGGTGTAAAGAGCAGGAGCCTAGAGTATATCTACAGTATATACTGTAGATATCTACAGATATACAGTATATATATATCTTTTTTATAACTGAATAAAATTTAAAAACATCGGCCGATTAATCGGTAATCTGATTTTTTCCCCCCCTAATAATCGGTTTCGGCATCTGCCCTAAAAAATACAATAATAACTCGTCAAACATGTCAGGTAGTATGAGTCTATGATCACTTTTCCTACATACCTAAAAAGCCCTTTAGTATTGTGATAGCTTGAGCTCCTTGCGTTGTAAACTTTGCAAATCTCCTGCTCCACTTTTCCCCCCTTCTCCAATGTGTTACTACTCTGAAGGATCATCCCACAGCCAGTACTTAAAAAAGGCAACTATTGAACTATAACTCAGACAGCTAAACCCAACCAAGTACAGCTGGCTTTTCTTCCCCTTCCATATGTTAAGCCCCTTCTCTTTAATAGAATGTCTTTAATCCGGAGGCATGTTGTGCAAAGCAGTATGTAAAATCATGTTTAGGAGATTAGCATTGGAATCCTCGTTCTTCTCGCCAAAGCTTATCACTTGAAGGGCTTTTTGATGCAGGCTGCGGGGCAGCGCTGACTCAAATGTTTGTGTGCTTGCACCGGAGAGAGTG
Organism: Xyrichtys novacula; assembly: GCA_962446985.1. NCBI lineage: Eukaryota > Metazoa > Chordata > Actinopteri > Labriformes > Labridae > Xyrichtys > Xyrichtys novacula. Next base: position 5,936,462 of record OY660887.1, read on the forward strand.
TGTGTATGTGTGTGTGTGTGTCTGCAGGGACCTACAAGTGGTGCATTAGTCAGCACTTTTGGCTGAGGCTGTTTCCCCAAAAGCTGAGTCTGTGTACAGTTCAGAGCGAGCCCTCCTCCTTTTACATGCTCTCAAAATCCTTCAACTCTTTTCCTTTCAACTCCTTTTTTGAACAACAAAGAAAAACAGCATTTTGGTGATGTTATATCTAGATGTTGGCTATTCCAACCGGAGATGACGACGGGAAAAGTAACCATCCTGCAATCTTTGAATCTGATCCAAGCTTATCTGATGTCTCGCATAATGATTCAAGAGTCTCCATCTTTACTTCCATTCAATTTAAAGTCTCGGGTGTGATGCGCCGCAATAACACTCATGCAAACAGCGGTGTAATTAATGTAGTTATCTTGAGAGGCATGCTTAGTTGATCAGAGACACACACGCTATGAATAGCAACACAGCCGAGAGAGGAATTAAAGAAAGACGAACTCATCAAAAAAGGAGGCAGAAGATGGTGTTCTTTCCGAAGCTCTGGGACGGAGCCAACTTTTAATAGTTTGACTAATTTCAATTTTAAATTAAAAAAAAATCACAGTTTGTTGAAATTACTGTCAGATTGTATCAAACCGAATCGACAAGCAATTCGCTTTAACGGCAGAGTATAAGCAGTGGTAGCAGCTGATTTGTGTTACTCCTTCAATTAGTTTTTTGTTCCCTGTTCTTAAATTAATTCTGTTTCTTTGCCTTTTATCAGCGAAGTCCCAAGATATTTTGAATGTGAGTCAGTGATTTCTAAAAGAGGCTGTGTTGGATTTTTTTGTACACCCTGCAGAAATATTGGACTGGATCTAGTTTAGTATGCACAGTCTCGGCCTTGTCGATCCCCAGTTTACTTTTTCATTTGTTTTTTTGATGAGCTGCCAAAATAAACGTCCTATAAACCCAACAGAACTCCATGAACGCACATTTGTTTAAATGAAACCCAACTTCCGAACGAAGATAGAAATGTATTCGAAGATGTGGTCATTTGTTCACCAATCAAGGCCAGACAGGGTCTAGCGAACTTACACGGCACTGCAGGGACAATTTATTCATTATACTGAGCTTCATTTGAGCTAAGGGTACACAAAGTTTTACTGCGTTCAAAGAGATTTATTCACATCAAATTGAGGCACAAACAAGTCCTCAAAAAGAACTCCGCACACACAATTATCCCCAGGCAAATTGGGTGACTCAGGCTTTGAGACTAATCCACCAAGCCTGGCACTGAATGAAGGAAACAGGTGCATTTGCCGGTCAGTTTTAGACAGATTTATTTGTTGCTTTGGAGAGTTTGGTGTAAGAAATTGTGTTTTTTGATGAGCTTCCTGAAGGTGTACTGTCTACTGGGATCTAATGAGTAAATTAAATAGAAATTGCTATGGTCTTTTATCATTCTTAAAAGGAAAACACAGGCCTATATTAATGTGTAGTGTGTTCAGAGATCCCTTTGAGTTAACTTTGTTGAGTTTTAATTTCTCAGTGATATAAGTGTGGTCTAGTCCAGTGTCTCTGGTTATTCATTTTCACCTTTTTGAAGTTCTGGTGAGGTTGCTTTGTTTCCTACAGGTCCTAGAGGCATGAAACTACTGTTCCCCGCAATGATCTGCAGTCATTTTAGACACATATGTCTAAACTGACTATGGGCTACTTTGTATGGTGGCCCCTGAAAGCAATTAGCTTAACAGAGAGACATTGAAAAACAACAATAAATCTATTCTGAAATGAAATATACTAACAAAAAAACATAAACAAAAAGTTTCACTAAACTCAAAATTTACACAATACAGATTATTCCAAGAAGCAAACATATCACCAATTCCAACAATGTTTCCTAAATTAAAGAAAAATACATAAAATTGAATTTTGTTCAAAAACTGAATCAAAAACTTCCAAACTAAATTACTTATTTAAACACAAAAATCTCTCAAACAGCAAAAAACATTTCATTGCATGCAAAAAATCCCCCCAATTTATTTTTTAAAATAATTAAAATATATTCACAAATTACAAAAATGTTTCCAAAATTAAAAAAAAAATCAAAAATTGAATTTTGTTCAAAAACTGAATCAAAAAATGTCTTATTTAAACACAAAAATCTCTTAAACAGCAAAAACATTTCATTGCATGCAAAAAAATCCCCCCAATTTTTTTTTTTTTTTAGAATGGAAAATCTAGAAGAATAATTTATATTTTCCCAAAACAACAAAAGAAAAATATTCACAAATTCCAAAAAACATTTTACAATTTCTTTTATAATTTTTTTTTATTTTTATTTTTCGGTGTGTGAGGGTGGCTTTGCTTTAAGTGATGGTTTTTGCTTCTCTTAAAATAATTTTGCATTTTTTAAGTTTTTTTGTGTTTTAATGAGAGAACTTTCAGTCTCATAAAAAAGTTTATGCGTTTAGAGAAATATATTTATATTTTTTCGCAAATTTCTGGAACTTCTTCTGTATTTGATGAAATACTTATTTTTGATAACTTCTTATGAAGCATTAAATACTCATAAATTTTTGAGGCGCTCTCATGGTTTTTGAAATATGACGTTTTGATGAAATATTTTACATTTTGGCTTTTTTTTAAAGTTGACCTCTAGAGCCATTACACTTTCAGACTGGATTGACTCAAACAAACAAATAAAAATCTTGTGCCTTGGGTTAGCTCAAAGTTTAATATATGAATGGAAATGCTACATGAGAGTGGGCAGGTAAGGGATAGCATTCACAGAGAAAGAAAGGATATTACAAAGACAGAGGATGAGGTTGATCACAGAACTTAGGAAAGAAAGGAAAGTTGAATGGTCGTCATGGCAGCAGGTAATTTAGGTGGATAAAAGCAAAGACACGACTATCCCAAAATAATTAAAGTAAGCTGGCACCTCATTGACCCTAAAAGTTTAAATTACTCTGGCTGTTGGACTTTTCTTCTGCCTGAGGGAGCGCTGGTATCTGAGGATTTACCGCTAATACCTAATTTAGCTCCTCAGTGTCATAACCTTAAACTTCAGGGGGTTGATTTCAACCAGCAGCAGCAGCAGCATCTCCCAGGAAAAGAAGCACAGGGAAATAGTGTCGGGCCCAGTTTGAAGACAATCTTGCACCCTTTTCTCTTCAGAAATCACAGCATGTCATTCTTGCCATCGAATGACTTGACAAGCTGTATTTAGTAAGCTGGAGTTATCACATGAGATGTCAAAGGACTATTGATCTGCCTTGACCTGTTGCTTGATGCATTACCTGAGGCAAGCCATGGTATTTTATAGGTTTGCAGTTGTTTTCCAACTTCACACACTTCTGTTTGTTTTTTTTTGATGGATATGTCTCAAGGATGACAAAAGCTGTGAAGCGAAGAGTAGGGCAAAGAGAGAGCAAGGTTTTGTTCAAGAAAAACATAACTCACAACATGTTGGTAGCATGACGGAGTATCATTTTCAGTAATATCCGTGGTGAGTTCTTCCTTAAGAATTCCAAATAGCTTAAGAGATTTAGTTGGGAGATGGGGGCCATGCCCTCCACTGTCATCCCACTTCAATCCCCACTTGCCATTGCCTAAAGCTCAGTCAGCTTGCACAGGGCCCAGCTTTTGCCCATGCTGCCGATGCTTTCCATAAATGCTCTGTATCAAAGCTCCAGGGAGCAAGCAGCATGCAAACTACATGACAAGTTTTTGGTCCGTGCAGTCGCTGGCCATCTGTGGTGCTGAATCCGAGATCTGTTTGAGGGCTAACCTGGATTGGTGTATCAGTCTGAGGTTCTGTGAAACAGTTCCATCTATGACCGGGCCTTCTAGCCTCCAGCTGGCCATAATCTCCTCGGGGGGGACTGTGCCTATCCTTGCTGGGAAATGCCATTTGGAATCCAAAGCCCGTACAAGCGGGCTCTGCAAGACTGGGGCTAGAGAAGAAGAAATTGCATCACTCTAGGGCTTTTTCGGCTGCTCTGAGAGCTTGATGAATGTTTTAACCACACTTTTGAAGGCCCTGGAGGTCCATTCACGCCTTTCACCTCACATAATTGCTTGTTGTGCATTGCTGTCCCCTCTTGCCTTCACAGAAATGGTGTCCTGGAAGAGATACAGATTCTGTTGCTTGGAGGGATAAAAGTCCCAGGACCTCATTTCTAATTCAGAACATAGTGCTCAGACCTTAAGTGTAAATTCAGCAAAAACATTCACCAATTAAGTGTGCCAAATTCAGGATTTCTAAATAAGGATCGACTTTGCATTATATCGAGGGGAAACCAGGGACACATTCCTCCCTCTACCTGTCAACATTCATGGGGTATTGTGCATTTTTTTCAGACTCGATACCTACATAATTTAACACGATTTTCAGATCAAAAAAAGGCTCTCATTTTTCACTCTCGTGTGTCAAAATATCATTATATCAGTCTCTTTATAGCTGCTGTCTCTTTAAAAACTGACAAGTCTCTAAAGTGGAAATCATTGCATGAACTTTAATGGCCTCTAAAGTTCAACGCCAGGCAAATCATACTAACCCTTAGAACTACCAGCTATATTTAGCAATTTTTAGACCGCCTTTTTATTTTTTCCACTCTATCCTTTCAAGCACAGCAAATATATACACATATATATTTTTTTTTTTTCCGGACAACCTCAGCTGTCAATTTATGGGTGCAAAAATTATGTAAAATGAATGTAACAGTACTTTGATCAAAAAACACATAAATCTACAGTGACCAAGCCTTTCTTCACCTGTATATCATTCTCTCAAGTCTTGGCTATCAGGAGAAGAAATATTGAGATTGGAACAAACGCACAACAGAAACTATTTACATATTTGCACTAATTCTTCCTGGCATTTTTTACTATTTCCAGTTGTTTATGCCACTCCTTGAAGCAGTTCCTGTCTGGGATAAGACAAAAGGCCAAATCATAATGCTCATAATCTCTTCTTTGCTTGTTTCCAAGCATTGAGGACCATTATTTCTTATTTTGCAGACAAGCAGGGAACTTTCTTGTCTCTTGTTGATCTTTGGTTGCCTCTTATTGGACACTACCATCAAGGGAACAAAAGAAGAATATGACACCATGTAATTGGTAGAAAGTGTGACAGAAAAAGATGTTATCAAAACAGTTTGTCAAACCCGGAAGACATTGGCAGCATTTAGCGATAGTGATCTTTTTTCATCACAACAATATGATAAATAATCATGTTTTCACTGGTATATCACTGCAGATTTACCATCAAACGTCTTTGATCAAACATCTATTTTTGTGGCTAGATTGTAAACCTTGTAGGAGGTGTAGAAATGCCTGGAAACCCTCAATAGATCGCTAAAAGGGTAAGCTTTTGAACACTTTTAATCCTATAGAAATACACGATATAGTTCCCGAGAAACTGTAAATAATATTAATGGTGTCACATGGGATTGCCGGCGATCCAGCAGAGTTCTAAATGTTAAACATGTCCCAGAAAGCTGATGACTCCCATTTGAGATACACTTAGACTTTGGAGTTCTTTTTGGAAACCGTCAAATTTCTTTTGTAATATTTTCAGTATCAACATGACTAAAGTCGTACTGGAAAGCTGTTGTCCATTCAGAGGATTTATCTGCATTTATAGTGTGCGTGTACCAAAGTCAAAAACAACTCTTCTGAAAACAACAATTTCCTTTTTCTTTCTCCCACCACAGCTTGTTATCTCAGCTGTCAGAGCTTGTTGTCCCCTGAGATAAGAATATGTGAGATTTTGTCCAAACTTTTATTTCAGTATTTTTCCATGACACTAGATTTAAGAGTTTGAAAAGTTTCTGTCCAACTCAACCCCTCCTTCAAAGAAATACACAGTTATGTATACATTAATAATAAAGACACAACAAACAAAATAAAAAATTCACTGAAGGAGAAGCAGAGAGAACATCACATCGTGTTCGCCACTCTCAAATAGGGTCAGAAGTGTCTCTGTGTGTCTCAACGTCACTCAGCGTCTCCTGCTAAATAATCTATCAGCTCATTTGGTGGTCTGAGGTTTTTTCTTGGCTTTCGGGGGTTTAGGGGGTTCAAATGAGGATGTGGAGGCTTCACAGGCTGGCTGTGCTTTGGAAAGAAACCATTTCTGATAGAGTTCGGGGCTTCGAAATTTCTAAGATATCAAAAATTAGTGGGGTTTGTTTGGCATGCAATACGCAATGAGGATAGGAGGGTTTACAGGTGGCTAAGATCTCATTAGTTGGTGTATGAGCCATTTTATCTATATTATATTTTGGGTTTGGTTTTGTTTCTCGCACAATCACCACAAGGAGCACTTCAGGTGAATGGGAAGGTAAATGCTGCAAAGGGATACAGGTGAAGTAGTGATCTGGGGAACGGGAAGAGCACAGTTTTTATTGTAAATTACTGACACCAATATTAGCCTCATCACAAACATCACCATCATGGTAAGTTGGACGTATCTGTCTTTTCTTGTTTCTTTTTCCTTTAATCAGTAAATGTCAAAAATATAACTCAACAACAACATTGGATTGGACATTGGATTGTAATAGAAGCGTGTCAAAAACACCTCACACCGGGACCAACGCAAATATACGACGTAAAACTACAAAATATTCTGAGGCGATTTTTGACGCGCCTGACTATACACATCAAGCACAATGCAATTTTGCGACTTAGACACTAGTGTTGAGATGTCTGTCTGTCATGATAGCATGTACTGAGTCAGGGCCAGTACCAGATAAGCACATGAAACTATAATCCATAAACGTAAGGTAACAACCGAGACCTAATGGTGCTGTGACAGCAACGCAATTGAGTTTGAGACAGTGAAAATACATATGGTATGTTGTATCTGAACAGGTTAGCTTACGAGCTAAAGTTACTTAGCACAGATGAAAGTTAAAACAAAGACGTTTAGCAAACTGTTAAAGCTCACAAACCATCGTCATATGAGAAATCCGCTATGACTCTCCACAAGTTGTCCTTCAGGTCATTATCTTTGTAATATTTGTGTCTTTTATCAAAAAGCACTCTGTTCTCCGACATGTAAACAAGTAGCGGATCAGCCATGTTGGATATATCGGTGAATCTGACATCAACAACACGAAATCTGATTTTTTCAGAAGTGGACACACAGTATGCAAAACTTTAGAAAATTGGACCATGATACGAAAAAATAAATGCTGCAATATCGCAGGACGGGAAAACGACGCTGATGCGAACGCTTGTATTGACAGGATACAGGTTAAAAAAAAATATCATCTGACATAATCGCACCAAAAAAACGCTCCAGGTGTGTAAGGACCTTTAGGAGTGGAAGAAAAAATCAATTCATATAAGTATTGCAACTTTTTGTTTTACAATTTTTAAGTCGATTTTTTTGTTTTTGTTTCAAAATCTTTTTCCTTTTTTTTTTCCAAATTTAAGAATAAATCTTAAAAACTGACTTACACGTGATGTGTATTTTTTGGGATAAAAATGGTTCCTGGATTAGTCAGTAGACAATCATAATCATTCAACTGTTTCACTGATGTTAAAAATGCAGACAAAAAATCGAGAAAATCGTCAATATCGTGGAGTCGCAATTTAAATCGAATCGCCATCCAAAAAATCATAGAAGAATCGAATCGGAAGAAAAGCATGTCTTCCCAGTCCTAGTCGGCATAGTCACAACAGTTAGGTTAGTCACTTGATTCACCAGCCACATCTAATGGGCCCAGATGAATGAACCTCAGCCTGTCCATCTTTTCAGATCATCTGGGAATCTCCATCGTGATTTGCAAATTCACATTTTTTCGGCGAATGAGCGAATCAAGCAAGTGGCTCATCGAACATGTCGCAATTTGCGTCATTCGCGCCTATAACCTGCTGGATTTGCACCGCCTCATGACTCAAATCTTATCCTATTTTGACATTGACTTTACATGTATACCAACCTCCATGACGGATCTCACTGATTAAGCCAGACATTCGTAGTCCTACATTTTTCTCCATTTTGGTCTATAAATATATCATAATGTTTTTTTTATGGTTTACAGGTTATATCAGATGCTAATATATTAACATAACACACCAACAGAGGCTACATCAGTAGTCGGCAGTGAAAAAGAAGGTTGACGATCATGAGCAGTATTGTTCAACAGTCCTTGAAAAACTGCTTTACATTACAACCACACATAAATATAACAAGAGGAAAAGGTTTTCAGGGCTGCAGGCCATCTCAATGGTGGCTGTAGCTCCTGCAGGTTGGTATTAAATGTCATGAAAAGAGAATCACCGACTTGCACACAGTAAAAGACCATTTCCTAAAAGCCAATAATTACCATCCACAGCCGCCCTGAAGGCAAACAACCACCAAAAGCCACAGAGGTATAATTAAGTCCTGGTTAATTTAATTGAAGTCAATACCTAAACCATTACTTTATGAATTTAGGTATAATCTTCTCATGCTAAACACACCTACATGAGCATTAAAGTCTTAATTCGGTGCTCTTTGTAGTTTCAATTTAATAGGCAAACCTTAGCAGTTGAGCGGTTTAAACCCTTTATTTAATCTCATACCGCTAAGTACACCAGTGAAACATGAAATGGCAAAAGCATTGACATTAATATCGAACACATTGGAGTAATTACTTTGAATGGGAATATTTAACTTAGCTTTTACATCTAGTGATGGGTACAAGTCATTTTTGGCACTTCTTTTTATCATAGTGTGTCAGATGAGGGATCCCCATTGGGACTGGGGCACCCTTCCTCGTACCCTGACTCCACCCCTGGCCCTAAACTACTCCTCTTAAAGCATGATCTGCCTCTTTCAAACTGGCCTATAACCAATTAAAAAATTAGGTTTGGCAGAGATGAAAGGGTGATAAAAATATGAGGTTAAACCCCTGCGCTCTCCTTTCCCAGGATGCAGCTGGAGAGCATCCTTAATTTGCCCTCCCTGTCCTAAAATCACCCGTCTCTGAAACTCATAGCTGGCTGCCTGTAAGAAAGTTCAAGTGTAAATCCACTGCTCTGATAACGCTGATGAAACCATTATAGCTTTAGAAATCTCCCCAAAGCCACAGAAGACGTTATGCAACAAGTTCCCAGCTGTAATAACTCAAAAATGTGAAAAACTCGCACAGTCTTTTTGGAGAAAACCAAAAAGACTTCATCTGATATATTTGCGACACTTATAAGACTGCCAGATATCTCGTATCTCGCCGAGTCACGGCTTACAAGCCAAAAATAGATCCCCGTTGAGATTATTTCCAACACTGCTCCAGGTGAAAAATTATAAGAACTACATTAAACAATAGAGCTGAAGCAGCTTTTTGCCACTGATGCCCTCGTGGTTTGTGTTAAAGATTATCGCAAGTACAGCTTAGAAATGCTCTTTCGCTTAAACCCAATGAGGTGTCTTGCCTCAATGCACCAAAACTTCAAGTCCAAGTCTGAGTAGAACTGCCAGAGGAGGATTCGACTTTAACCCCCGTGGCCTAAAGACGGATGAGGAGGAGGAGGAGCGCTGTTTTACCCCAAAGACTTCACTGTATTAAGCTGAACTGCCTGTGTGGGACCTTGGAGGATGTGCAGCACATTTCATTTACTAACAGGTTCCGACTGGTACTGTTCGGGTGTCTGGAGATTTAAATTATCAATGAATTTAAAGCTTTGGGTGTAAATGTGCAACGTGTCTTTTCTGATGTGGTAATGCACTTGTTAATTCAAGTGCAATAGGATCCCTGCAGGTGTGCCATAGACTCGTAAACCCCTGAAGCTCATCTGAAACAGCAGAAGGTAACGTCTTTAATACGTGGATTGATTTGAGGTAGGGTTGCAAAATTCCAGGAATTTTCAAAGTTGGAAACTTTCAATGGGAATTCACGGGAATATACGGGAATTACCAGGAATAACTCTGTAATTTACAAAATTGAAGGTTAGCCCTCAAAAGTTTGTTTAAATTACCCCCAATTCCCAGTAAATTCCCATAAATTCCCAATAATTCCCTTTATTTCCACAGTTCCCATGAAAAGTTTCCAATTTGGAATATTTCCAAAATTCCCGAGCTTAACTTCCCATGGAAAGTTTCTGGAAATTTATCGAAAATTTTCTGTCCCATTGCAACCCTAATTTTAGGGTTTTAACCATAGACCGTATATACTATGGACAACTTGGTTCCGTCTCCCGCCAGTATACGAATTTGAAGCCAAAAAGCTCTTGGTATTTTCACGATTTTTTTTCACTTCCTGAAACCAATATGGCGCAGTAGCGTTGTACGCATTCGGCGGGAGAGTCGCTGTGATGACGCTTGGCTCAAACAGCGTATCCCCTGGGTGAGCTACGCAATCTTCGTACACCCATAGGCTGTATCAAGTGTCAATCATATAAAACATGAACCCCTAATCACTTTTAAAAATGGAGCTGCACAGAAAAAAGAGGACCTGAGCACAAACTAGTCTTACCCCCAATTTCCACCACATCCAGTAGAGCGAAAAAAAGGTTGTATCCGCCGGTCATTGCTGATCATAACCATTCAAGCTAATATGTCAATTTCCATCGGCTTCTTTCCGTTCCACTGCAGATCGCCGGACTCCGCAGCTGATCGCAAGAGTTCTAATTTTCCAGACGCCGGAGCATGCCGGATAAATTCAGCACAGATTAGTCCGCGCTGGAAAGGAAGTAAAACATCCGGCTTCTTTTCAAAATAAAACACTCGGTGTTTCAGGCGGATCGTATTTCACACCGTGCAAACGGGCGGGGACGAACAAGTGAAAGGTTTTCAGACAACATTTCATCCCAATGACACCATGGATGAGAGGATGCTGATTTTATAAGTCTAGAAGTAGATTTCCTCCTCTGGAAGGACACAACCTACTGCTTATATGGTTCGCCTGTATGGCTAGAGACAACTTGTTATTGCGCGATTGCACGTGAATCCGCGGGTTCTTGTGAGTTCTCGCGATTCCTGCTGTCCGTAATCCACCACAAAATTCTCCTCACAGACAGATCCGGTAGGACTTGGCGGACAGCGAAAATCGCCACTGTTCTGGATGCGGTGGAAATCCCGGGTTACAGTGACTACATGTCAACATCAAAAGCAGAAAGCATCTAAAGTTCGTCCACAGCTCCATAAGGATTGCTGAAGGAGGCAGGATTCATGACCTATACTGCAGCCCGTCACCAGAGGGTGCTGTTCTTGGAGTGGCTTCACCCAGCAACGAGGCAGACAGCATCCATTCTATATACAGTCTATGGTTTTAACCAATCAGAATCAAGTATTTATCACAGTATCTGAAGCCTGTGCATAGTTATCATGACTAATGGTGTCACAAGTCATAACGTACGGCAACAGCTTTCCACAACTTGCTTAAAAGTTGAAAGCAAGGAGAAAGTACACCATCGAAAGTCAAACTCATCTTGTTCAAATTTCAGAAGTATTATATAAAAGCGCCACTGCCTTCAAGGTGCCACGAGCAGGGATTATACAAGGCTCTTTTTTTTCTTCACACGCCTGGACTTGAGAAACTCTCAGACAGTCGAAAACTTTGAGCTATCAGATAAAACTTGATGCTAAAACTCTGTCTCTTTGAGTACTCTCCGAGACATTTTTCTCTCCTCCATGCCGGGGCCTGTTGAGCGCACTTGACACAGCTCTGCTCGCACAGGGGCTGAGAAACAGCCCACGGGTGTTACCAAGTGCAAGTCTTGGGAACTCGCAGACTTGTGAATGATATGAACAAGGCTGGTACAGCATGTGATGTGTGGGCACTCCGTTCGGTGTCACATTTGATCACATTCAGCAGTTTTATGATGGAGTGGATGTTTAAACGTTGAAAAGTAGAACGCTCTCTTGCCTGTCGGAGTAGTTTAAAATGAAGACTGCCTCTTGAAATTTGCATGAAATATTTGTGTCCGGTGTCCGCTCAATTAGGCAGGCCTTTAAACGAGTGGCTTGTCGCTTGGGTTGATTGGTCGACTGAATCGTGCTTAAGCTGATTAAAGGTTTCACAATGGCATAACAAAACCCCCATAGTTCTCACATTGTCAACACGTAGACAAAAACTCACACTGCTTCAGCGTCTCCTGACATCCCCCTCCATATTTCACAGTATAGATCTGAGCAAACAGTAGTAACGGTTGTTTTGGACTATTTTTGGAACCCAAATTCTTCCCACCGTGTCCTCAAAAGTGTCAAGCACACTTTAGATGTTCGAGTACACCGAGAAAGCACAACTTGCATAAACAGAAACGGGATAAAACCCCCACAGTCTTCTATTTCTATATTTTTAAAACACATACACAACGGCTCCATCTTTACTGTGTAAGTTTGTGCATAGTGTCAGTAAATCCGTAAATAAAGCAACATTTTTAACTAGTTGAATACCACTCATATTAACTCATTCAGTGCCATTGACAAATTTTGATGGATTTTTCAGTTTTGTTTCTTTTCTGCCAGAGGGCGCTCCATGCGACTAGGTAGGGGTCGTTCTGAATGCAGAAAAGCCGACAAATACATCATTACCATATTACAATAACTCGCCAGTGAGAAGTGTGCCAGCTAGCCTAGTTGTGAAGTGTTTTTTTCTTTTTGAGGAGAGTAGGAAAATGCCGAAGTCATCAGCCAAGAGTTGACGGTTGCGGCGCATCGGCTCCCGTGGGCGCGGTGCTACTGTCTCTTGATCCAGTGGAGATCCCAGCACTGAACCTTCACATCGTCAGAAGACAACCAAAAAAACGAATTTCCTGTGTGTCGTCTTCGCCGGAATTCAGTGACAGTCCCAGCGAGGAGGACGCAAGCAGTCGCGGCGTCAGGTTCTCAAGGGCCAATACGACTCCCAGCTGTCACAAAGTGACCTATCACAATTGGATCTGAGTGGTGTCCAAGGAGGGAGGACATTGATGCCACCGATAGACGTCTCTTCTTCATGAAAATGTGTTTTTCCAAGGTTTCTTTTTCCAGACCGGCAAAGATCATATGACCACGCTGCATTGAGCAGGCAATAACTAAACACAGTAGAGAGTTAGAGACCAACTTTTTTCTGGCTAAGGAAGAGAATCACCCCTTTCTTTAGAGAAATTGCACTTCATTCTAGTCCAAGCAAAAGGTTTTCTGTGGGTCTTGAGAGATACAGAAATTTCCATTGCCGACAATGACGGCACTGGGTAAAAATTGCAAAAATGAACCTGTCACTTAATGAGTTAACGTAGAACTGTTCAATTTAAGGCAAAAATCATAAACAGAATTATTTGCATTGGTATTGAGATTAAAATGATCAAACATCATTACTGCAGCCCAGTGTTGTTTTCGTCAAGGTTTTTTTCCACGGTGAAGACGTGACGTTGACGAGCTAAACATAAGTCTTAGATGAATAAAATGTGATAAGACGAATGTGCGTTTACGTTTACGAGACGAGACAAAAACGTTCATGGTGGACGACTAACAGAGTTACAAAATTCATGAGCATTTCATCAGTCAAAAGCTTAACATGTATTCTGCAATGATTTCGTTGCCGATGACGTTGACAAAATATTTTCGTCAACGTCATCGGCAATGAAAACAACACTGCTACAGCCTCTCTGTCATCATGCTAACCCCGTCCCTTTGCTTTTCAGACATACACTCACACCTGGTCCTCCTGCTCTCCTCTCTCTCTACCTGTGGATATCATGGAGATTCCCCCCTCTGGTTGCTGCAGCTATATGTGGAAATTAAATACCTAATTTAAGACTTTACTGAACAGTGTGGCAAATTCGATAAAAGAGGAATCCATGGCTAAAATGTGTCTAAAAATACAATAGCAGATTAAGAGGCGCTACCAATATTTCATCCACCTACATGCAGAAAAAGTGTCACCATGGTTTTAGTCATTACGTGAAATAGTAATTAAACCTTGAGTAGAAAGAGCCTTGTGCCCCCTCTTGAGATCTCTTAACCCCAATTAATCCTGTAAGATGACCCCAGTGTCACTTATCTTACCGCAAAGCTTTAATTTGTCCCCGTAGCTCCTATTTTAAGACTCTTAAGAAGAAACATATTCATGATATTGGCAACAATTCTAAGCATTTGCCGTGTCAGTGAGAAACTTTCAGCCTTCAGTTGGAAAAAGTTCCTGTTTTGTTTGAATAATTTTAATTAAGCTTCTTGCCAAGATCACTGACTTAACTATAGATAAGAGCTGAAAGCTACGCATATGGGCGCACAGAGACTCCCACCAAAAATTATTATTATTATAAGGGGGCATTTTTAAACTGCTTTTACAGGAGTACAAACACTTAGAGGTGGAGTAAGCAGCTTTTTATGGTGTATGTAGAAAAAAGCTTTTAATATCATTCAATAGCTATTAGTCATTGACGACATTTGGGAAAATCACAATATCGCTGTGTTCTCTTGTGCCTTTGTGGTCAACATTTTAAAATTTTTAAGCGGCCCGCTCAATCTGATTGTAAACAAAGCCATTCTCAGCCTCCACCGACCTGATTGGTTGCGAGGCAGACGCTGCTCCCTCATGCTGTGAGGCGTGCTCCACGTTCTAACGTTCACGAGCCCAAACAAAGTTAGCGTGCTACAATATCGGACAGTAGAAACCAACTTTTTTTTTTTTTTACTTTCACGTTATCTGCGTTACATCTGAATTTAATTGGAATGATACGAGCAGGAGCGTCTCTTTGTGGGTGGGGCTTGCTGGAGCAGAGAGGGAGGGGATAGCCTGGCTGGGCCATCCTGTTGCGTGAATCACTTGCCGTTCCTTCCCACACCAGTCTGGACTTAGGCCCATTTGGGAGCGTGTATTCCCGATCAGAAAATAACCGGGCCAATCAGTTTCCACTGTTACCCGGACAACAGGGAAAGGCATCCCCTGATTGGTCCATGTGTAGATGGTGATGTCTAACACATGCTGCGGGACTTTTCAAAGCGCCGTTCATTCCGAACGCCATTAATTCTGCAGTTGACTTTGCAATGTTGGCAGAAATCGTTTAATCTGACGTCTTCTGCGTCTGATTGGCCCGGTTATTTTCTGATCGGTAATACACGCTCCCAATGGGCCGAAGTCCAGACTGTTGTGGGAAGGAACGGCAAGTGATTCATGCAACAGGATGTCCCAGCCAGGCTCAGGAGGGGAGAGGAGGAGCTGAGGGGAAAACTGGTTGGGAGGTGTAGTGTTTACATTCAAGATTTCTCCCAAAAACTGGCACTTCCTCAGATCCTGCCTACCCCACCTTTAATCCTGAGTTGTCACTGATGGATATCTGCTCTCCTTTCAGTCTCAATGCAGTCTGTAAATTGATCTACTGTATTACTACTAATTTACATGCATTTTAAAAATCCAGATTCAATCCGACTAAGGCAAAAAACATCCTTCTTTTAAGTGTAATCACAACCCTACGTGTCTAAGCCATAATGCTCTAAATTAAGGAATACATCACCCAGTGCAACTGTATGACTCAGTGTTACTTTTTAGGGTTCTTTGGATTTCTGGCGCAGAAAATAAATAAAAAAGCAGATTGGAGACAAGTTTCCGACAGATAAAACTTAAGTTAGCCCCATTAAATCAGAGGAGGTTGGAGTGTTTCCAAAGAGGAACATAAAAAGTAATACTCCCCTTCAGGAGAGCGAAAACTTAGACTTCTACAGGATCAACTCCAGACTGACCAAAGAGAGCTCTCTCTTTATTCCACTGTGGCTTGCCGTGAGCCTAAACATGCATCAAAGCTGTGTCAGGCCAATTTGAAGTCTTCAGGAAGAGCTGACTTGCAAGGATTTCCTTCTGCAGTCAGCAGACCTGAACCCCACTGAGCATCCATATGAAAGGAGGAGAGGGGAAAAGAGGCTGTTTTTGGAATATTTTCAGACATCGTACATGTTGATTTCTGCCAAAGATTTCCACGCGGGTACTCGACGCTCAACTTAAAAAACTTAACTGCTTTCTACGTGGCCTGACTGAAAAAAAATAACAAGAACTTGAAATAAAGCCAGTTTTTAGTATGTTAGGAAACAGAATGTAATTAATACAGATGCCTGTTTAGGCAAAAGAGACTATCAACGAGAAAGGGAAGATTTTAGAGTTACTTTTAAGGCCCATTAAGACTTGTCTGAGTGCCAGAAACTGCAAAGAACAGCATCCTGCCAAAACAGCTTCTTTTTTCTTTTTTCTTCTTTTTTGTTTTCTACGGCGAAGTAAATGTTAAACGGCTCAATGACGGCAGAGGAAGATGTAATAAAGAAGAAACTAGGACCCTATATCGTCAGAGGGCTTCAAAAACATTCGGTCATATCACTGAGGCTATGCTTGCGTTTTATTCAGTCTTTGATTAACAACATGATGATCAATTTTTTGCAATCCTTAAATCACAGCAAGCAATAACAATCCACTCCTGAACTCTGCCACAGGAGCAGAAAAATAAGGTGCTCAGGATGATCTTAAAAGTGTTTGTTTTTGCTTTATTTCCTTCAGGACAGATTATATTAGTTGTGGATTCAGATGCCGCCTCCAGCGCTGACCTTTACTTTAATGCTTAATCACTGAGCTAATCCCACTTTGACTCATTTGTGTTTTAAAGTCGGTGAATTAATGTGCAAAAACAAAACGCGGGCATCTCTCCCAGTGGCCTCAGCGTCTTTAGCTCGGTGACAGTGATACATTAGGATAAGTTAATTAATATCGCAGTGTCTTTATAATGTGTCTGCTCCTTTGGATAACAGTGGAATAATAATAACAACCCTGAGCAGGTTTTTAAAGGCCACACATTCTAAACTTCCTTCTGGTGTGAAAAAAAAAAAATTTGGCATGTTGTGAAAGGTGTTAGAAACGTAAGAAACTGGACTTAGTGTGGACTCACATTCATGTTTGTATTGTAAACAACACTCTGTACAGATTTAGGAACTAAGAAGACCTACTGTACCGTCATCTTAGACTAAGGTTCTCCTCTTCAGAGTAGATGATACGGTGTCCAAGATTTCCAAAAAAGAAGGTCCAGAAGAAGTCGCAGGTGTCTCTGGATCATGTTTATATACAGTGCCCTCTTTGCTAACTGTGCAGCTAAACCTCATTTGTAACTGTAGTGACAAAGAGATTCACAAACACTATTTTTAAAAGGCGATTTTGAGCCAATGCGGTGATTCCCACTACAGAGTCATGTCAGTTTTAAATCCAATGCTGCCTCAGGATCACAACCATCTAGTATTGGCTTGTTGCTCTTTAAATAAAATAGGTGATTAAATGAGTTTAATGCGTAAGGGCATCACTCTGGAACTGTTGAACTTTTTGCTCACGCAGTCCCTCACAGAGAGATGAAATTGAGTGTAATGCTCTTTTAACTCATTCAGTGCCAATGACGGATTTAGGCAGTTTTTTGTTTTTGTTTTTTTTGCCCTGGGTGCCATTGGCGGATTTTGATAGATTTTTCTGTCTTTTTGTTTTCCACCAGAGGGCGCTCCTCCCCAATGTGCGACTAAGTTTGGGGTCGTCATAACTATGTTACAAAAACAAAAACAAGTACTCGCCAGTCAGAAGTGTGCCAGTTAGCCTAGCTGTGAATTGCTTTCACTCTATGAGGAGAGTAGAAAAATGCCAAAGTCATTAGCCAAGAGCTAACGGTCTCGGCGCATTGGCTCCCTTTGGCGCGGTGCTACCGTCTCTGGGTCCAGTGGAGGTCCCGGTACTGGACCCACACATCGTCAAAAGACAATCAAAGAAACAATTTTCCAGCGTGTTGTTGTGTCGCCGGTGCCAGTACTGGTGAGCGAGACTGAGCCGGAATAAAGTAAAAGTCCCGGCGAGGAAGTCCCGAGCAGTCGCGGCGTCAGGTTCTTAAGAGTCAATAAATCTCCCAGCTGTCACAAAGTGAGCAATCACAATCGGATGAGGAGTTGTGTCCGAGGACGGAGGACCTTGATTCCACTGGTGAAGTAGTTTGAAGTGAAATGAAGTAGGCGATCAGAGTTCTGCTTGAAAGTCTCTCCTTTATTAAAAAAGTGTTTTTCCAAGATATCTTTCCCCAAATCAGCAAAGATGATACGACCATGATGCATTGAGCAGGCAATAACTCGACACAGTAGTGGGTTAGCAACTATTTTTTTTTTCTGGTGAAAGACGAGGATCACCCCTTTCTTTTGAGAAATTGCACTTAATTCTAGTTCAAGTACAAGATATTCTGTGGGTCCTGAAAGATACGGAAATTTCTATTGCGGTCACTGGTGGCTCTGAGTGAAAACTGCACAAATGAACCTGGCACTGAATGAGTTAATACCCCTCTCATGGTACTCCAAGTTTCCGTTATGAATATGCTTTCTTGGCACTATTTCCAACAAACCAGCATGTCTTTAAAATTTATTTCCAGCAGCATTTCAAATAGTGTCTCGACTTTTTAGGATTGTAGACGAGTCAAATATTTTCATAGACGGTTATAAGAAGTTCTGTGTTGGAAATGTGTCCAACTGAACATCATTATTTGCGTCAGAACATCTCTTTTTGCACTCCTCGGTCTATTTTTAAAAAAAAACATTGTGCAGAGAGAAACTTCAGGGTCTTCTGCAAACTCTGAAAGAAAGGGTTTGATGGCGTTTTGATCCATTTTTGGAACATTTCTATGATACGCTGTGCCACAAGAAAACACTACAGATCTCAAGGCCTCCAATTAGAGCTCCGTTCTAGGCTGCGATGACTCTAATTGTCTGGCTACTGTTGAGCCAGCGGAGTCCTCATTAAAAACAAGTTTTGTTCAATTGTTGAGACTTTTACTTTATCCTTACAATCATTTTCACATCAAATAAGTTTGCTGTGATAAAATTGCCCTTGGTTTAACAGAGCCTGAATGCTTTTTATTGAGTTTACAGAGATATAGAATTGACAGATATAGATATAGAATTTACTTAACATCCTAAGTGTCAGAATAGGAAAGGTGTTGCACTGACATGTTAACTTTACTTCTGAAAAAGCCAGTTTCACTCCCACTCGTTCACTTTTAATTACATTTTAACTTCAAGAATACCTTCCCTGCTCCTCTTTGTGTCTTTTGATCACAGCAGCCGTCAAAGAACATTGATTTCCCCTTTTACTTCAACTACTTTAATCATGTCGCGATGTGTCAGTGGTATGTTGGAAAAACAGCAGTTTCCTTTGTTCTTTTTTTAACCTCTTGCCATGCTAGTCACGTCTTCTTTGTCTCTGACACATTACGATCTGAAAAGGTTAAACAACTGTCCGCACAAAACGACAGTTCTATTTCTTACATAGTCAAGACATCATTCTGAAGGATTGAGTTTCAACACACAGCTGGAAATCACTTGAATTAATAACATACCAAAGGTGATGTATGAAATGTTGATTGCAGGAAACCATGGCAACTGCATCCAGGGATAACATGTTGAAGTTGGATCAAGGAAAGTGGGAAATGGTGGAAATGCCTGTCACCATGCAGACGGATCCCGGAAAGGATGCCTGATTCACTTTCTGAGGAGGTTCATGTTGGCCCCATATGGGGTTTCACTATATAGCTGACTATGTAGTGAACTCAATCACTGGAGGTTTCGGACACTACTGTTGTGATGTTGCCACTGGAGACGCAATGCATGACGGGATGCCATCAGATGGTCACTACATGTTGCAATGTTTTATGGGAAATTTTGAGTCGCCTATAAGGGGCATTAGAATTGATTACTGGGGTTTCGGACACCCCTCAAAATGGCGCTAAACCCTATATAGTCGCCTATAAAGAGGTTAGGGATCCTTTTTGGACACAGCCAGAAATTTCAAAAATGATGCTGCATTCGAGTTACCTCGGAAGTCAGATGACGGAACTGGGAATGACGTCACACCCGAGTAACCAGCGTTTTAGTTACCAAGTTGGAAAAGAGCAAAATTCGGAGATAGAAACAAGATGGCTACATCTACGAAAGTTATTTTAGCACTTGCCTTATCCTTGCTTATGAATGTCAAACAATAATATGCCAAGTTTTCCACATCATATGAGGTCATGTAAAATAAGCTCTTGCTTATTCTGAAGAAGTAGCTAGTATTTCTGGATTATGTTTATGGACAGTTTCATCTTGTTTTTGGGGAGGGATTTTGAGCCAATGCAGTGATTTCCACTAAAGAGTCATGTCCACTTTAAATGCAGCGCTTTCTGAAGGTCGAAAAATCACAGCCATCCAGATTTCTCTACATTTATAAGCCTCACATTTTCCTACCTCTTATGAGGATTTAACTCTAAAAGTCTTGAACTGCTTGCTCACACAGTCTCTCATACAGTGGTTCACCTCTTTATTTAATTCTGCTTTTATCAACATTTTAGGGAACACTTCACTTGACGTCTATCTCTATAACCCATTATAAATATATGTATATGTATAATGCATTATAATCACGTTATAGCACTGTATAACTATAATTATAAACACTTATAAATGATCATAATGCTTTATAACAACAATCATAACACAGTTATAACACATTATGATACCTGACCTTGTAAGTCATAGTAAAATGCTTAATAATGTGTTATGATTATTGCTATAAAGTATTATGATCATTTATGAGTGTTTATAACTATAGTTATACAGTGCTATAACGTGATTTTAATTAATTATACATATATTCATCATGCGCTACAGAGATAGGCATCAAGTAAAGTGTTACTACATTTTAAACAGCATCCCAGTGATTTTAGTGGAGGTCGTCAATGAGATCACAGTGCAACTTAGAGGTCACTAAGAATGACAGCATATGCCGGTTTGATTTCTGTGGTCATTTTCCCGCCATAAATGTCAGGATATTCGCTCGGAGGTGGATTTCAACGGCCGCCACGAGTTTCACGAAAGCAGCTGTTGTTCTGCACGCTGTGACACCAAACTGAGAAAAGCAAAGGCCGTCCAGATTTTAAAAGCTTCGAGCCCCGTCAAAATGCAAAGGTTGTAAATGCGCTCCGAGGCTGTGTGTGTGAGAGAGAGCGTGAGCCAGACATTCTCAGTCCATCTGTGGTAACTAATTATGTCAGCGTCAGCAGCTAATTAGAAAGGGAAAAATGTGGAAATGCCAGATGCTGAATGCCCAGATCAATCAGCATGGAATAAAAAAAAAAAAGGAGTTGCTGCAAGGTTGGTTAGTTCTCTTTAGGACCAGTAAGCTCAAACAAATCTGATTTGAGGGCGAGAACTTTCACTGGAACTGGATCCGGCTGAAACACACACTCGGAAATTGAGAGCTTTCCATATTTCTTGTTTTTTTTTCCCTCTCTTTTGGATCAATTGTTCAAAAAATAATAGCGACAAGTAAGATTGCTTTTTTCGCCTGGCTACTATTATCCGAACGGAATCAGCACTGGAAGTTTCCCCCATTAATCATTACAGCAACCATGACTTGTACAACCCACACACGGAAACACACACTCCAAGGCACAGCCGGAACGCAGGAAATGCAACCGAAAAGAAAAAAAAAAAGAATAATGACAGCATATTGCACACAGAGAGGCTCAAAGATGTATAAATACACACATACAAGCTCCCTGGAGTGCCATTGAATTCCAAAACTGATCACAGCTGGGGTCAGCGTGGTCAAGAAGCTAATCATAGGTGTGGCGGGGAAAATGAAACAAAACTCTGCTGCATATGTATAAAAACCACGCCTCACATTTTAACATTGTTACAGTTATCCTTGCTGGTATCAGATATTTATTTATCCCACTTTTGTTTGCATTGTTACTCGGAGTCTGACTATCAAGTTTGCGAGAGTGTGCGTGGCGTTTCACCAGTTCTGCTTGAGGCATCTGTCAGCTTTAAGTTAAGTGTTTGCAGGGTTAATGACTGGTCTCTGGAGTGCAACTTTGCGGTTGCATTGTTAAATAAATCAATACATGACTGTCTAAAAATAGCTGCTAAGAAAGTTGATACTGGGAAAAAGTGTTTATTTTATTTGTTTATTTTTTCTTTACTTGAAAAAGTTAAGTATGGCGCCGACCTGACGATAAGACTTTTTGTTCCTGTTTTATTCTGTTTTATAATCAGGGTTTATGTTGCGGATTAATATCATTCTATTTGCAGAATAAAGGTCCTTACATACCTAACCTCTTTAACACCAGCCAAATTGCTCGGTCTCATTATCACATTTAAATCTTTATTCTGGCTTTAATATCTCATCTTACTGCTCCTGCCTTCATTGCACTCATAACAGGCTGGTAATTACAATCTTAGGCTCTGTCATTAGCAGAAAAATACATATTTTCCTATCTTTATGGACAAAACTGGCATTGAATTTGTTTTTACTAGGGCCCGTCCAAGTGGATTTTTGGGGGCCAATGCTGATACCGATTATTAGGGGGGGGAAAATCTGATTATTGATTAATCTGCCGATTTTTTAATTTTTTTTATGAAGTTATAAAAATATATACATATATACTGTAGATACTGTAGGTATGCTGTAGATTACTGTTCTTCACACCGACAGGAAGACCGATTGATCATCACAGTAATATTCCACGTATTTATCATGAATCAAACTCGGACCAGAAAAGCGTTTTCAAACTTTAGCTTGCATATTACATGGTGCTTCACCGTTAACTCAGTGTGACCGAGACCAGCACAGCGTGGAACATCGTGAAGTGGGTTGAACTGAAACTTGTTGACTTATTGTGTATTTCACAAACTGGTTTATTTACCGTTGAGGCGGACCACTCTCCTCTGTGCGTCCCTGAGCTGTCTGCTTCAGATCCGTCACTCTGCTGTGCTGTGAGGTAGTTCGTGGATGAAGATTGTCATGAGGTCGCTGCGCCATCTACAGGATAAGTTGGGGGACTTTTCAAATGGTGACACATTTTCGAAGTGAAACCGAATCTTACTCTTCGCATTTTATTTTTTGAAAAAATCGGCGAAAATCAGTGAGTTTTGGCCAATTACCAATTTGTCTCAAACGGGCTAAAATTGGCCGATTTAGGCCCCAACTACACGAATGCGGAAATATTTCAAACCGCGCATATTTTGGAGTTTGGAACACTCAAACCGGATAAATCTGAATCCAAAAAAGAAACAGTGGAGAAATTTAAAAAATATCCGTATAAGTGGATTCGTGTGGTTGAACTTTTACGGATCGATGACGTCAAACCGCAGCTCGCGCATGCGAATTAAAAAGAAAAACAACAACAACAATGGCGGACATACAGGGTATTCATTGCGTTTGTTTTGCTCTTTTGGGGCTAATTTCTGCCTTGCAAGTGAACCTTGTTTTATACAATTACATCCACCAGTCAGCCAGCTCACAGAGGCGTCTGTGTAGCTTCCGCAAACAATGCATGACGCATCACGCTGTTACAATTCATCGGCCAATCAGTTAGCTTTGTTCCTGAATTTTTTTAAGCGGCACCAGATAGGATTGAGTTTGAAGGCTACATGTGCATGCAGATATTTTTGAGAACTAACACGTGTGGACAGATACATTTATTTAGACGGGAGTACAAAAATATCCTGATAAATAAATATCTATATACGTGTATTCTGGGCCTTAATCGGCTCGCTGATAAATCGGTCGGGCCCTAGTTTTTACCAAAGTTAAACCTTGGGGTGCCACAGCCTGTAGTTACTGAAGTAACATACAACTCGCAAAAGTATTGCCAGAAGTTACCGTAGTGTGTTAATAAACACATTTCATTGTATAAAAACCTTACAATCATTTCCTGACACATCCATTCACTCAGGTCTCCAACCTCCAAGTCACACTTTGAAGCTCTGGTTGAGAGGATGTGAAAGTGCTGCAATGCATCATTCAAAAACAGCGATTCACTGAGTATTTCAGTCAAGGTTCATATATAAGCAGAAGTCATCCTTTATGCAGGAGTGTTACGCATGAAAACTTGGAAGAAAAAACTATAAATAGAGAAGGACTCCATAAGAACTCCTTCAGATCATCTATTGAATGAAACCATCTGCTGCCGTAACAGTTCACGCCAAACAAAAGAACAAGACTGGAGTTTTTAGTGATTAATTGATAGAGTTTTGTTGCCCAAAGAAACATGAGAAAGAAGCTCCAAAACATTACTTAGACAGCTTGTTCTGGCTAATATAGTGTGTTTGTGTATACATGTAAAATTATCTAGAGGGATATTCTTTCATCCTTCTTCCAGTTGTCCTACTTGGAAAACAACAAAAGACTGGCAGTAGCACCTTATGAAACACAGTCTTGGATAAGGCGTCTCATATACAGGCTTATATTGAAGGTATTAGGTAATCTCATGTTGCTCCGAGTGGTGAAAACATGATCAAAGGTTTTCTATTTTGCTACAGTATCCATGGCAACAGAGCAAAATCCTCCAGACGGCGAAGTGGATGATCAGAAGTTGTTAATGCCGCTAAGGTCTATTACAATTACGTGAATGACAGCATCTTATTATCATATTCACTCGTGCTGAAGTTTTGTTTATCACTGAACGCGGCGTCATGTACCAGGCAGAAATTATCCCAGAGTGACAATAAAATGAGTCTTAAGCTGCACTGTTGTCGTGTTGCTCAGACTGTAATTACAAGCAGCCGAGCGTTTAAAAAAACTGTCAACATCCTCGATGTAATTCTGAATCGCAAATAGGAGAAATTTCAAACCCTTGTTATATCTAAAAAGCTGTGAAATGTTGGAGGACAGAGAACTCCTGCTGTGCCAGATTTGATCTGTTTAAAGCTACACTCAGTATTTTTACAAAACAGGGTCAAGTACCTGAGGATGAGAACTGAGATGTTTATAACCAACACTTCAGCTTCCTTTAGCTCTATTTTAAGCTCACTAGGAGGTGTGCTTTTATTTTTATTTTTTTTCCGCTATTTATATAATTGTGTTAACTCAACTTTCTATTGTTATCATAGTTTTTTTTGTGTATGTTTGTGTTCTTCATTTCTTTTCCTTTTATTTTGATTAAACTTTAGTTCAGGTGTTCTCAACTGGTCTCACTCTGGGACCCACATTGTCCCCTGGTCCTTAAGTCGCAACCCACTTACATAAGATTCAAACCAAGCAAATTTATTTTTTTATACAAAAAAAAACTCTTTAAAAACTCAAATCTTAAACATAAATACACCCATTATATTGAGTAATGTGCATTTCAGAGCACATAAACTGAGGACGACGACTACTGAAGTTGCATATACAGAAAATATCAAACCAGCAAAATGAAAAATTAGACTTTTATGCATCTCTGCATTCAGTGCATAAAGAACCTGAGGAGGACAAAAGTGAATAAATATCAAATATCCAAAAAAAAAAACGCATTTCTACTGCATCCAGCTCACATTAATAAGAAACCGAGGAGGACCACGACATAGCACTTACCTTTCAAAATAATCTATTTTTCAAAATAAAAGACATATCAAACATCAGATGCGCATTAAATATTTACTTTTTTGACCAGCTGTTCACGACCCCTCCAGAACGTGTCCGCAACCCACCAGTTAAGAACCACTGCTTTAGGTTGTACTATCATATAGTCATAACTATGACGACTCTAATTTTCATTATTATTGTATTTATTTATATTGTTTGAATCTTTTTCAGCACTTCTGTTTCTGTAAAATTTAAGCGAAAACTTTTAACCTTATTTGCACCCTTTAATTTGAATAAAAAATATCATTATAAAAAAAGAGATGAGGAGATATTGTCTATAGTTCTTAAAGGAAAGCTAAAATTCTATGCAATATTTACAAACAAAATGGATTAAAGTTGTACTAGAGTTTGTTGCGCTGCCCCTAGTGGCTAAAAGAGTAGGTTCACATTATGGTCACATCCTGTAATACAAGTTGAAGCTATAGTTATGACAAAACAAGTAGTCATAACTATGACAACTAATTTTCATTATTATTATATTTATTTATTTATTTATATTGTTTGTATCTTTTTCAGCACTTTAAGCGAAATTTGAGCGAAAACTTTATACATTATTTTGACTCTTTAATTTGAATAAAAATATCATTGTAAGAAGAAAAAGAGGAGAGGAAACGTTAATAGTTTTTAAAGTAAGATTCTATGCAGTATTTACAAAGAAAATGTTAAATTAAAGTTGTACAAGAGTTTGTTGCGCTGCCCCTAGTGGCTAAAAGAGTAGGTTAAAATTACAATAACACACTGTAAAACAAGTGGAAGAAATATATCCTCCAATTAATGTTTATCTGGCTAAAAACTGCGGTTAGTTCAACGCTAGCCATTTTGAGATACTGTTTAAATGCTTCACAGAGTTAAAACTGCCACTAGCTATAATCTCCTCTGCTCCTCTGAACTGAAGAACCTTTGCCTTGTGTCGATATGTCTCCTCCTGTGAATAAGGGGCTCTTGTTATCCTTTACCTGAATTTGTAAGTGGTGTTTTTAACAAAAAAAAAAAAAACCTTCATCCTTGTTCCTTTTTAAAAAGTCAAATATCGCTCTTTGGGAGATGTAAAACCAGGCTGTTTATGCAGTCAGCTGTTAATCCCTTGTCTGACACATACCTCCTGGCACGGGCAACAGGCGTGTCAAAAAACTTTTTTTTTTTTTAAGCTCTTGTTGCCTTTGCAGTTAATATTAAATTCAGCCTCATTAATTACAAGTAAGCATCTCCTCCCAGGAGCTTGAGGCTTTAGGGCTGTTGTTGTATATCCAAAATTAATGCAGAAGCTCTTATTGATGCGTGTTTGTTGTCGGTCAGCGTCTAAAAAGACTGTTTTTGATGTCTCTGAGCCTCCACCTGCAAAGGTGCTTGCCTCCCTCTGCTCGGGGCCAATTGGTTGTCAAATATTAGCTCTGGTTGAAGTAAGCCACTCGAATCTCAGACACTCGATGTGGCCTTGGGAACGAGAGCATGCTGTTTTTCAAGATCTACCTGAAGTGTTTATAAGACAAAAGTAAAAGAATTTGCAAAGCACTTGGTCAGATATGTACCTTTTTGTGCGACTTAATAAGTTTTCAAGCTGTGGGTACACTAAGGACTATACATTCTCTTACACCGACAGTATGGCTCTTTTTTCAACCAGTGATCCATGCAGATTAAAACAAACACCACTAACTATCTGCAAATGACGGTACAGCTACTAAACAGTAGGGCCTGACCCATTTATCGCGAGCCGA
Organism: Xyrichtys novacula; assembly: GCA_962446985.1. Taxonomy (NCBI): domain Eukaryota; kingdom Metazoa; phylum Chordata; class Actinopteri; order Labriformes; family Labridae; genus Xyrichtys; species Xyrichtys novacula. The sequence continues at coordinate 5,963,508 of OY660887.1, forward strand.
TTGAATCAGGCAATTTCAGCCTGTTTGAGACTAATCGGTAACCTGCCAAAACTTGCAGATTTCCGCCGATATTTTCAGAGATAAAATGCGGAGAATACGATTCGGTTTCACTTCGAAATTGTTTCGCCATTTGAAAAGATCCACCGACTTATCCTGTAGATGGCGTAGCAACCAACGGAGGAGAGTGGTCCGCCTCAATGGTAAATAAACCAGTTTGTAAAATACACAATAAGTCAACAAGTTTCAGTTCAACCCACTTCACCATGTTCCCCGCTGTGCTGGTCTCGGTCACGCCGAGTTAACGGTGAAGCACCATGTAATATGCAAGCTAAAGTTAGAGTTAGCCATCTGCTATTAGCCTTGCTGCACTGTTAGCCGTGCCAGTAACGGTAGAATGAACAACAGTACACATTACGTAATCGAGCTACTTCTCCCTCTTCGGGCCCTAGTACACTCAGGACTATATATTCTCTTGCTTTAACAGTATGGCTTGTTTTTCAGCCGATGATCCATGCAGATTAAAACAAACACCACTAATTATTTGCAAACGATGGTACAGCGACTAAACAGGCAAGAGAGAAGAGCACAAGTGTACAAATTACACGTTTGCAAGCAGCTTTAAAAATTGAGTGTGACAGACAAGCAAAAAAAAGTGCCACAACCTTTAAACAACAGCTCTATTTTAAGCTCCTGTCAGTTATTTCAAGCTGTAGTGCAACCAACGAGACCCCCTGTAAAGGTGTCTGGGGACAAAATTGGACCCATCCAAGACCAAAGTACTGATGCTAACATTTTGTGAAGCTGGTTTGACACACACATACTCATGCGCACCCCTATGGGAGGGCACGCTCGAAGGGCTCATCCAATCTGTCAGCGTTCTGCCAGCATGCTCCCCTCTCCCTCTGCGACATGACCTGCACGCAAACAGAAGCTTTCACCAAATAATCACACTGCGAGGCTTTGAAATATGATGTGCTCTTTTTTTTTATTTTTTTTTTTATGTTTGCAGCATCAATACTTCACAGATTTGAACGAGCTGAGGGTGGAAAGTCAAGCAGGACGAGCTCAAATTAGTCAATCAGCTGGACATGCGGATTTAACTAGAGTGGAGTCATTTGAGGCAAAAGCAGGGTCCAAAAGTTGAAGTCCTGGTCCCTTTTTCCTACGTGTTTCAAAGTAGATTAAAGGCCAAGTCATGAATCTTTCCAAGTTAAGCTCAAGTATTAAAGACGGGATAAAAATATCAGAGTGTATGATCAAAAGTTAAAAAGATTCAGGCCGAATTGCATTAAAACTTCATTTGACAAGTCTAGAATTACAAACCCCAATGTCCCAACTTCATTGGACTTGGAGTTTGAAGACAGATGAAGCCTCTTTACTCTTAAATTAAAGCCAAATAAAGTTAAGTTAACGCCACATATTTGGGTTAATTTAGAAGCACTATTATTTCAGAGTCTAATTTTGCAAAACGTCTTAAGTGAGTACACAGTTTGAAATGCATTGCATCACTTATGCAAAGTTTAATGTAGTAAGTATGTGTGATGCAATCTCTTTTATAAATTGGCTCAGAGCTTTAATGTTCCCAGACTGATGCGTTTGGGGATGTAGAGTCGCTCAGAGGCACAGCATTTGACTGCAGATTCAGAGGTCTGAGGTCCGTCTTCTGATGCAGAGAAACAGCATCGCTCTTAATGTTCAAAGAGGTTTTTTCCCCCTTTTGCCATGAGCTCTCTGCGGTTCGCCATGTCACCATACCTGCGCAGCATGCTTAACCCATACCCCGTGCGAGGGTATCTTCAAAAATCTTCAAAATCAAGAGGAATTTCTCCAGAAACCCTTCGTTTAAACTCCCCTCTGTTATTTTTCAAAGTAAACTTTTGGTCGAGCATGAGCGTCTCTTACAGACTTTTAATTTCACAGCAAATCAGAATAATTCCACAGAGAGCGGCGAGATGATAGCTTGTCAACTGCTTGTAATATCTTCCACTCGCTTATCTATTGTGACATTTTTTTTCTTTTTTTTTCCACGGACCATCCATCGTATCAAAACAAAACACCTGGGCAACCACGCAAAACATTACCATTCAAATTTGCCGTCCAACTTTTTATTAGTTTGCGGACTCAGATTTCATGCAAGGGGCATTTTTTGGCACTTAAAATTCTGTCATACACTGACAGGTGCTGAAAAAATCCACAGGATTAATGCAAGATTTAAAGTTCTGGCAATTCTCCCTGTGGGAAGTTGTCCTGGATTTATTTCCACTCATTCATGCAGAGACGACTAAATATTAAAAGTAAGTATGAGATTCATTTAAGTGGCGAAGTCCTGCTTCACTGCAAGACCTGGATGGCATCCAAGTTTCCTCTTAGTGGATAGTTTAGGTTCAGAGTTAATACACACTGTGTTATTTTTAAAGACTACAGAGAGGGGCGGCTGCTACAGTAAGATTTTTAGGGTGTATAAGTATCAAGGAAGTGAAAATAGTTCAGGATTCTGCGCAAAAAAGAACAGCCATGATGTGGTGGTCAAGATGTAGTCAAAGGGGCAACTGTTGTTTCCAGTTTCACTGCCTGCACATCAAGTCAGCTCCTGGATCCTTCTGCTACTGAGCCATACTATTGCAATACATGCAGAATGTAGTTTTACATTTTCTTATTGTCATATGCAAAGTCTTCTTCACTTTCCTTCAGTCCACCTTAAATATGCCTGGACCACTAGAGGTCACTAGCAGTTATTTTACTATGTGTGTATATGTTTTTTCTTCTTTGCGTTTTTCAGTTTCGACAATATTTTTGGATGCAGTAATGAACAATGTGGGTTTTTTTTAGATGATTTTTAAGGGTCACACGGGGACTGCCACTACAGAGTTATGTCTGTTTTGTGTTCTAAAGGCGTAAACATGGGTTTGTCACCTTTGTGCAGAGGCTTCTTTAGGGGACAGCTGTGTATATGTAGCTGCATTTACATGGACAGAAATGATTGATGAGCGTTTGGATTATTTGATTTTGCACCCATATAAACAGTGGAGTCAGATTTTCCAATCCCTTAGATTTTCAATCAGATCAAGAAACTTTCTACATGTAAACATCGCTTTTTTGTGGTAGTGTTAGTCGTCTCCCAATCGAAAGGTTGGGGGCTTGAATTCAAGTCAGTGGCATATGATATTGAAGTGGTCAGAAGTAGGGCCCAACTGCTTTATCAACAGCCCTATTAAATCGGCCAATTTTAGCCCATTTGAGACTAATCGGCCAAAACGCGCTAATATGCGAGCTAAAGTTAGAGTTAGCCATCTGCTATTAGCCTTGCTACACTGTTAGCCGTGCCAGTAACAGTAGAGTAAACAACAGAACACATTACGTGATCGGGCTACTTCTCTTACTGAGGCAGCTGCACGTCTCCAGATGAGACCGGAACGGAAATGTGTAACGTGAGTTAAGACGTGGAGACACCGATCGGAGGCAGCATGAAGAGCAGTAGCCTACAGTATATCTACAGTACATATATATAAATTTCATAACTTAATAAAAAATTTAAAAAAATCTGCTGAATAATCGGTAATCAGAATTTTTTACCCCCTTATAATTGGTCGGGCCCTTGTCAGAAGGTTGGAGAAAACACTACATCAACAGTCCGTATAAAACAATCCATTTTCCAGATTTGTTGACTCGTTTGAGATACTATGTGCTGTCGATGATAAAAATCATTTTTTTTCATTACTCAGCATTATTTTATTATTAAATAAATAGTTCAATGGTTTGAAAACCTTCAGATCAGCTTTTATAACCGTTTTTACACAGCTGGAGAAACCCTCTTAGAGGTCCTCGCTTACATGTCAGTATTTGCCCTAAAGGATTAGATCAAAGTCATTCAGCCATGATATGACTGCTGGTGAAAGCCCTCCTTACTCCACAGCCTCCTCAGAAATCTCCAAAGGACTTCTACCTCTTACTTGCTAACACAGGTAACCGTTTTCTTTTCGTGAAGTTGGGGGGAAAAAAAATCTGGAATTTCCCTTTAATAAAAAATCCATTTACATACATAATTCAGCAAACTTGCTGCACTGTTTTGCATCACATGTGCCTAATGCATCATCACCATCTTAAAAAGCGCTCTATTGGCAACGCCCTCATACATGACATGCATCCCAATCCATATTAATGATTGCAGCTTGTTATGGCTGTTACTGCCAGAGAATGCAGACATTTATTAACCTCGGGTGTCCATTCCAGACACATATAAACACATTTATTATTGTAAGTGGCGTCAATAAGCCGACCTTTGTTGTGTGTGTGTTTAGCGTGAATGATTTAGCGCCGTGTCCAGAAATGACAGTCCTGCAGGGCCGGTACTTATTACATGTGCCGATGTATGAATACTGATTTGGTTTTTGCCTTTGAGATCATATGATGATGAGTTTTGGTTTGATTAATACACAGTCTGGAGAAAGAGTATCTGCCAGACTCAAGTTTTTGCTCCCATGAGTTCTCCCTCATTAGCATATAATATCATTTCCCCTCCACGCTGCCTTTGATATGCCACAATTTTGTTTCAAAGAGAGCCGCGGAAACTTTCAAAGTGAAGCTCAGTCAAGATTCATTTCTAAACTGCAACCCTGAGGAAACAGCATATTTCTGTCAACTCACCATGTATCTTAATTTACATGTAGATTTAAATTGTAAACCACTTCGGCTTTGTATTTTCATTTTTGTCTTGACTTGAGGAAAGTTGTGAATCATTTTACTGCAGTTTTGATGATATTTACTTGCAACATTAATTCTAAAAAAGTAAGGATGCTGGTAAAATATAGATAAACAGATTTTGAGGGTTTGCACATAAACCCAAATCTGATATTTCAATGAAAATGGTGCAAAGACATCATGTTTAAGAAAAAAAGTACACCAAGTTTGATGCCAGGAAAACATAACAGCATTAAAAGATCCAAAGAAGCAGGAGAAATTGCTTTTAAAAGGAACAAAACAACTAAACATCACGAGACTGGCATGACCTTGGCCCTCTGCGTTAAAAACAGGGACGTTAATAATTTTTTTTGAACCCGTATCCTGTCAATACAAGCGTTCACATCAGCGACGTTTTCCCATCCTGCGATATTGCAGCTTTCTTTTTGTATCACTATCATTTTCTAAAGTTTCACAAACTGTGTGTCCACTTCTGACCAATCAGATTTCGTGTTGTTGCGACATCTGATTCACCAGTATATCCAACATGGTCGACAGGCTGATTGTTTACGTGTCGGAGAACAGAGTGCTCTTTGATAAAAAACACAAATATAACAAAGATAACGACCTGAAGAACAACTTGTAAAGAGTCATAGTGTCGGATTTCTCATATGACGATGGTTTTTGTGCTTTAACAGTTTGCTAAACGTCTTTGTTTTAACTTTCATCTGTGCTAAGTAACTTTAGCTCGTAAGCTAACCTGTTCAGATACAACATACCATATGTATTTTCACTGTCTCAAACTCAACCGCGTTGCTGTCACAGCACCATTAGGTCTCGGTTGTTACCTTAGGTTTATGGATTATAGTTTAATGTGCTTATCTGGTACTGGCCCCGACTCAGTACATGCTATCATGACAGACAGACATCTCAACATTAGTGTCTAATCAGAACTGAAAAACAGTCAATCTGGTGTTGAGTCAGTCTTCCTGCTTCCACCCGGGATGCGTCTTTTTTCCCCCCGGAAAGTCGCAAAATCGCATCGTGCTTGATGTGTATGGTCAGGCATGTCAAAATTCACCTCAAAATATTTCATACTTACACGTCGTATATTTGCGTTTTTCTTCTTTGCAATACAAAGCTTGGCGCAGCATCCACAAATTCAGGATAAGCATGTACTTGGTTTGATCTCTCCATCTAAGGACTTATTTATCAAGCTTATTATGCTATCCTTTGTCATTTTTCTGAACATGCTTGTGTGCGGCCATCAAACACTATTATCTAGGATCAGCAGTCTCACTAGATCTAACATATGACAGTTCAAAATCTCTAACAGCTAATTATAACCCCATATTGTTTGCTATTGACTCGGATCCCTAGATACAATTGCTGCATCTGTGATTGTGTGTCATCCCCGGGAGATTTGATGGATTGTGCGGACGGGAGCTGCTTTCACCCACAGGTTGAAAAAAAAAAGAAAAAAAGAAAAGTCAGCAATTTAGAGCACTCTGACAATTAGCGACAGTGTGCGTGTGGGCGTACTGTATGCGCCCTGTTCCTGCTGTGTATGTGCCATGCATATTCAGTGTTCATGTATGAATTCATGAGGGTTTCTCGTGTGTGCGTGTGCACAGGAATGCTCAGGCCCTTGGGTGCCCCATGCATCCATTACATTACATCTTATTTAATGAAAGCTTGATTAATTGCAGGGCCGTGCCTTCTTTGTCTCTGCAGCTTCAGGCCCTTACAATAATATAAGAAGTCATTATGCCTGTTGTTATAATTAGCTGTAAAATGCAAGTTATTTCCCATTAAGATACCAATAAATGCAGGCTGAGAACACTCCACGCTTGTGTCTCTAGGAAAAAAAAAAGTGGCCAAGTTTTATGTAAATAGGAATTGTTCAAAAACACAGCAAGCGCTGGCGCTGCTATTTTAATTGCAGATGCATCCTCTGTCAGCTTCTGTGATGACTTTATGGATGCAGATATGCAAACAATGCCCTGCCTCAAGATGAAAAGTTGCATATTGTACGTGTAAACCCCCTTTTTCGTGGCCAAAAATTTGCATCCTAAGCGTAGAAGCCGGGGCTCAAACTGTGATTTGATGTGAGGTGACTGATGGTGTGCTCGTAGGAGAGAAAATGGATGTGAAAACATCTGCATACTGTGAGTGTCTCTGTGTGGCTACACGTGTTTGTGTGCAAAGAGTGTGTATTAGAGCTGATAGACATACAGTACCCTGGTTCTGCCTATGTGGAGTCATAGATATATGAATTAGGCAGCGGCCTAGAAGGAGATCAAAAAGCAGGATCAGCAGACTTGATCTCCTTTTGACTGTTTCGTATTCTGTTTCATCCTCCACCCCCGTCCACATCCCTCCTCCCTCCTTTCCTTCCTCAGACCTGCTCCTCTTCTGTGATCTGCAGACTGCGGCCATGGGAACTCCCCAGGCTGCTTTGATCACAAGTATTATTTGTTTTTCTCCGACACGATCAATGAGAAATTGAGCGGTCAGACTTGGTCAGACTGGCCTAGGGCGGATCAGGTCATGGTCTTCAAGAGTTTGACTCATTTCCAGTTTCATCCCCTCTGGAGGGTACAAACTCCCAGTCCAATATAGGAAACTTTTGGTTTACTTAAGACTGTACTACACACACTGTCAGTCTCCAAGACGAGATGTGTAAAACTCTCAAAGACTGTGTAGGTAGCAAATTAAATGCGCCTCAAAATAGCCACGAAAAAACCGCAATCAAAGCGGCCACTACTCCAGTTGTGTCGCTTGACAGATGATTGAAAGATGAATGAAAGGTATGGAAGCAAGTTTAGGACGATCTAAGAAGACTGACAGCTCCTCATTGCTCGACGTACGTCACTGATATGACAGCTCGAGTAAAATGACGATGTCTCAAAGAAGGAAAGACAACCATCATCTTTTTCTAAGAACGAGCTGTCCGTCTAAACATGACATGGATTACTTTCTCGTTTGTTACAGAACATAGGAAATGTTTGAGGAGGTGTGTTCAACAGCTTTTGTTGAGTATGTTCAAAACTTGGCCCAGTTTTTCCAAATAGGATCACTGTGTGGGCTGTAAAAATGTCCATGCTTGCTTTTTTTTTTTTAATTTTACTTATCACTATGAATCCATCTTCTACATGTATATATCACCATTCTATAGCCCACATTTCACCCATACATACATACAGTAGGTCAACAAGTCATCCAACCACCCATCTATTCATATTTTCATTCTTCCATTCATGTATACATTTAAATATCTATCCATCTATCCTTCTACAAATTACATTATCATACAACCAACCATGTTTTCATCACCAATCATCCATCTGAGTTTTGATCCTTCATATCCATCCTTTCAAATATCCATCAATTAATAATCCATCTATTTGATTATCTATCACCATTAATTCACTTATCCATTTATCATCCATTCATCAAACAATGCATAAACCCTTCTTTCCATCAACTTACTTTTTCCATCATCTATCCATCCACTTACTTTTCCATCCATCCATCCATCCACTTAATTTTTTCATCCATCCATCCATCCATCCATCCATCCACTTAATTTTTTCATCCATCCATCCATGCACTTACTTTTTCAATCAATCAATCAATCCATCCATCATCCATCCATCCACTTACTTACTCCATCCATCCATCCATCCAAACAATCACTTACTTTTTTAATCCATCCATCCATCCGTCCATCCATCTACTTACTATTTCCATCCATCAATCCATCTATCCATCCATCTTTTCATTCATCCATCCATTCATTTTCCACATCCATTTACTTTTTCCATCTGCTTTTTATCCATCCATTCATTTTTTTCTATCCATCCATCCATCCATCCATCCATCCATCCACCTACTTTTTCCATCCATCTCCTTTTTCATCCATCCATCTATCCATCCATCCATCCATCTATCCACCTACTTTTTCCATCCATCTCCTTTTTTCATCCATCCATCTATCCATCCATCCATCCATCCATCTATCCATCTACCCGTCCACTTACTTTTTTCATCCATTCACTTTTTCATCCATCCATCTATCAATTATCCAACCCTTTCATCCATCCATAAATCATTATACACATTCACACACATACTCTGTCATCTTTTTTTAAAATCCATCCATCCTTTGAATCATCCCTTTATCCATGTGTGCTGAAACACTTCAGCGTGTCTTGAGGGGAGATATTTCAGAGATCTAACTCCTTGTGGCATCTTTCACTGGGAATCATCAGGGGTAAGAGGTCAGAAAATAAAGCCTGAAGAACTTTGCTTTGGTTTAGTTTAAATGAAAGAAAAAGATTAGAGGTTCAGCAAAAAAAGAAAACTGTCGAAAAATTCGATCCTGCTTTGTAAGCTCATCAGATCCAAACCAGCTCAGCTTCTCCAGTAACTCATACATATAACCTGGTAATAACTCAAAGCTCATGACTACACTTTGGAGTGTCCGCATTTATCAGCTAAGAGCTTTACCATTGGGTGAAAGGTCTTGTTTCAGTGCAACAGTTAAGGCCCCTAGCATGTATTTCTGCTGACACAACACCAATCAGCCATTCCATTCAAAAGTCCCAAGGGACCTGTTAGCTTAGGGCCGCAACAGACTCTGAACCCTGAAGGTGCAATCTGCCCAAGAACAGTGGTCTTAATCTTGAGGGTGATTACTCTTGACCTGAAAGCTTTATAGTGGGTTACATAATCATCATGTATTGGATGTTTATAAGAAAATTCTTAGATGTCTTATCTTGTCATTTAAGGTAATCTTGTCTTCTTTAATAGTGGAAATGCTCTGTCAGCACTATCATTATTCAGCGTTTTTAACTAAAGGTCCTTACACACCAGGAACGGCACAAATATATGACGCAAAATTACAAAATATTCAGAGGCGAATTTTGACACGCCTGACCATACACATCAAGCGCAATGCAATTTTGTGACTTTCCGAGGGGGAAAAAGACGCATCCCGTACCAGATAAGCACATTAAACTATAATCCATAAACGTAAGGTAACAACCGAGACCTAATGGTGCTGTGACAGCAACACGATAGAGTTTGAGACAGTGAAAATACATATGGTATGTTGTATCTGAACAGGTTAGCTTACGAGCTAAAGTTACTTAGCACAGATGAAAGTTAAAACAAAGACATTTAGCAAACTGTTAAAGCACACAAACCATCGTCATATGAGAAATCTGACGCTATGACTCTCCACAAGTTGTCCTTCAGGTCATTATCTTTGTAATATTTGTGTCTTTTATCAAAAAGCACTCTGTTCTCCGACACGTAAACAATCAGCCGGTCGGCCATGTTGGATATACCGGTGAATCTGACGTCGCAACAACATGAAATCTGATATGTCAGAGGTGGACACACAGTATGCAACACTTTAGAAAATTTGACCATGATACGAAAAAATAAATGCTGCAATATCACAGGATGGGAAAACGTCGCTGACGTGAACGCTTGTATTGACAGGATACAGGTTCGAAAAAAAATATCTACGTCCGGAATAATCACAGGAAAAAAACGCTCTCGGTGTGTAAGGACCTTCATACTGCAACCTCTACATGTTCAAATGCAGCTCTTCAACAGTTTCTACATTCATACCTTTTTACCTTTTCAGCAGCTCTGCACATTTTCTGCAAGGAAACACAATTTATCTAATTTGGTATAAATACCCAGTGATTAGAAGGTCATGAGAATAAAGTATTAATTAGTGCTTTTAATGACTAATTAAGAGCCAATGTACTCCAATAAACACTTGCTTGTCCTTGTAAAAAGTTTAAACCTTTTGTCATTTTTCACCCAGAACATTTGGTTTTAGAGCTTCGGTTCGACAATTTTTTTAACAGGTTTTCAATGTTTCACAATCTAATTAAAAAAATCGCCTTTCAGGTGTTTTGCTAAACTGAAACGGAAGAAATGACTTCCTGTTGCAAGGACACTGGCAAAACCAGGACCTATTTTTTTTTCGTTTTTATTGCTCTTTATGAGTAAGGATTCACAATGAACCGCTGTGATCTGTGTCCTGCGAGAACAACTGAATTGCAGTTACATTTAATTCAAACGGACGGTGTGTGTAAATTCAAGGTAATGTGCCTAATTTGTGAATGAAAACAGCTTTGGGACTAATATGAGGTGGACTGTTTATGACCATAGCCAAAATGCCAAAAGACCACTGGGCGAACTGACCAGTCTCAGAGCATTCATAATACATGCTAATTAGAGTCATACATTCTGTGCACACAGGCTGTAGTTTTCCTTCTTTTAAATACCAATCAGCAAGAATAAAGTTGTGTTTACAGACGCTCATTAGTGTGGCCATTTTGTCAAGCAGTTCCAAGTTGTTGTTTCAAGTGAGCTTTTTGGTGTCTCTTGAAGTTGGAGGTCATGTCGGGTTGCTCTCTAATTGGGTGTCAAGAGGATTCTAAATATTTTCACACCCACACAGCAGACACATTCACACACATTCACACACACACACCAAATACATCTTGCTTTAATTGGTCAAATAGGCTTCCCTGGCCGGTAGTACAAAATCATAAACCCTTACACACACACATATTGTGGTGATGTACAGTAGAAGCCCCTAATAAGGATTTGTCAGGCCTGTAGATTTGCAGAGCAGTGGAGGAAAACCGCCTTTGCCGCTCCAGAGACAGGCCGCTGAAGCGATTCAACTTTGACTAGTGCGGTCGTGGCTGTTCCCCACACTTACAGCCAATTAAAATGCAACAGAAAGTGGGGCAGACAATCAGACACGCCGAGGTGTCTTTTTTCAACTTGTTGCGAAATTTGCGAGACAAGTTCCCTCAGTTGTTTCTGTAAAAGCTGCAGAGATGTAATGGATTATTTATCATCGATGTGCCGCACTGAGAAGCAGGCCTGGAGTTAGAACTCTGAGAGAAAGGCAGGGATTGAAAAATAGGCCCAAACAACAAGAACTGCCAAGTAAATCCTGACTCACAAGGTGTTTACCTTATTTTACACCAACATCAATACGTACACTGCAGATCCCCTCACTCCTCATTGAAACACCTGCTTACCAATATAAGAAACACCTCTATCAGCAGGTACGCAGATACCCGACAATTAACATCATCATTATGCCAGCTGTTTTTAAAAATACCTGAAATAAGAATAAAAAAAGCAACAAATAGGTATTATTAGATAGCCGACATTAAATTATTTTCAGTTTCATGAACAAAAACACACACTCCCACATTCTGTCAAATTTACTTTCAAGTGCTTACAAGAACCAGTCGATACCCGAGCCAGCCTCTCTTTTCAGAGCTCGTCACTTTGTATTACCGACACGTGTTAGGAAGAAAACAGTCTCTGAATACCAAAGTTACCTCCAAATAAACACGTAAACACTGGCACTAATGTGAAATAGCCCAAGACGAAATGTAGCATGACATATTAGATTAACTTCAGCTTGCATGATAGGTAATGAGAAGAAAATTCATTATACAGCAGTGATAGAAAAACTCTGTTTAGTGTAAGTGAATGAGCTTCTCTTTTCATATAGTCCAAGCTGTACTCAGTACTTGATCGAGGCTCCTTCTCCATCAGATTAATGTAGTGCAGTGTTTCCCCTGGGGAGTGGGGGTCGCTGTTACCCCCACTCTCTTGCTGCTCGAAAAGCTACGCTGTTATGTTGCGTTACGTTTCCCGCGCTATATAGCTATGTATAACTTTAAACGTTATTCTTCACATTAATGGAAGAGGGTCTGACAGGATTTGATGCGCTCATTGATGATCCATAACAAGTCGAAAATAATGTCGTGTGTTGTTGTGCTTTCACAGTTCGAGTAGAAATCAATCGTGGCGCATTGCTATTAATGCTACTAATGCTACTAATGCTATTAATGCTACTTGCTATATAGACTGTGTATAAGCTTGAACGTTACCTTTCACGTTAGTGGAAGAGGGTCCGACATGATTTGATGCGCTCGTTAGAGGGAGGGGAGTGGAAATAAATTGTGGCGTATTGATATTAACTCTACTAATGCTATTAATGCTACTCGCTATATAGACTAGGGCCCGACCGACATGGATTTTTTGGGGCCAATGCTGATACAGATTATTAGAGGGGAAAAAATCTGATTAGTGATTAATCGGCCAATTTTTTTTTTTAAATTAAATTATATATTTTTTTAAAATGTGTATGTAATGTGTACTGTTGTTTATTCTACCGTTACAGGCACAACTAACAGTGTAGCAAGGCTAACAGCAGATGGCTAACTCTAACTTTAGCTTGCATATTACATGGTGCTTCACCGTTAACTTGACGTGACCGAGACCAGCACAGCGGGGAACATCGTGAAGTGGGTTGAACTGAAATTCGTTGTCTTATTGTGTATTTCACAAACTGGTTTATTTACCGTTGAGGTGGACCACTCTCCTCCGTGCGTCCCTGAGCTGTCTGCTCCAGATCCGTCACTCTGCTGTGCTGTGAGGTAGTTAGTGGATGAAGATTGTCATGAGGTCGCTGCGCCATCTACTGGATAAGTTGGGGGATCTTTTCAAAAGGCAGAACATTTTCGAAGTGAAACTGAATCTTATTCTCCGCATTTTATTTCTGAAAAATATCGGCGAAAATTGTTGAGTTTGGGCCGATTATTGATTAGTCTCAAATGGGCTAAAATTGGCTGATTTAATCGGCTCGCCAATAAATCGGTCGGGCCCTAATATAGACCGTGTATAAGCTTGAACGTTACCTTTCACATCGATAGAAGAGGGTCCGACAGGATTTGATGCGTTTGTTGATGATTCAAAACAAGTCGGAAATAACATTGTGTGTTGTTGTGCTTACACAGTGCGAGTAGAAATCATTGGTAGTACATTGATATTAATGATCATGTGAAATTTCAGTAGCGGCGCACGTAATTCAGCAGTCGCTTTAACTTTGATGACTTTGATTGTTGGCTCTCATCTTTCTCTTCATGGTACTCCAAAGAGCCTCCATTTCTGGCAGTTTTGGCGCTGATATGAATGAAAAAGGAAATCTGAATCTCTGTAAAGCTTTCTCAGCAGATGGAAGCATGAAGAGCTCGAGAATCTCAGTTGGTTGACTCAAGACTTGACACTCTTGGACCTTGATTTACAAACAAGATGCGAAATTTACTTGCAACTAAAGCAAGTAAGTAGTCAAATGCTTTTTTCTCTCTGGTTCAGGAGTGGCTTGACAGAAAAAAGAAATACAGCACTTGTAGTCCATTTCCTGGACCCATCTGTGTGTAGAGGCTCTTGATACTCCCACTCCAGCCTCAGTCCACCCTTGTGAAGCTCTCCTTGAGTCTGCTTTGTTCGATGATCCTCTCAAGGCTGTGCTTATCCCAGCTTTCAAGCTCCCATAAGGAGTTTTTAACACTGATAAAATTCATACTGATGCTTTTTCACGACATTTTCAAAAGCAAACAAGAACATCAGAGACAGGACTCAAGATTTTCATGTCCTAGTTTTAATGCGAGGGAGGTAGGTGTCAGCTGAGGAGTTCCTCATTGGAGCTTTAAGGGGAACCTTATAAGATCTTACTACACATATAGGCGAAATATTCTTTTATGTCTCCCTCAGGCAATAATTGGGCTTAAAGTATTCGATGAGTGGCTCCAAGTGTGAAAGGGGGAAAAAAAGTGATATAAAAAGCGTTATAAGAGGACCTAACATGGATCTATCGAGCAGCATCACGCTCTGCATGTAATCATATGTGCAGTCATGAATGTGCCACGACTGATATATTTTCTTAGAGTGAAATGCAGCAGAGAAATTCTCAGAGCGATAAATCCAATCCTTCCTTATCTGATTTGACTGCAGTGTTGTCTCAATCCAACATCTTTTTCTTCTTTCAATACCATGAAAAACACATAAAACAACCTCTTAAAGTGATCTTTCCATTTAATTAAACGTCCAATTCTTCAACATGAAGACTGTGAGACTTCCTCAGAGAAAGCTTGTAAATACATATTACAGCCAAAAGTCTAATAAATGTCCTACACCATGTTAGGTAAGGAAATGCAAGTAAATACATGCCAGATGTAATAGTCCCTTTTAGTATTGTTCACTATTTCTCCTTTTAGCACACAGACTCAAGGCGGTACATAAAAGTCATGCACCAGTGGAAGAAAGCGGAGGGAACAGCGAGAACCATAACTTCAATCAAATGTCCCCGTATAAAGAGAGGAGGAATATTTGAACTCAAAAAATCTCAAGTTATGACTCAGGCACCTGCAGTGCAGATGTTTAAGCCCTTTTATGGCACAGAAAAACGCTTCACAAATATGCTCAGGCTAATCAAAAATAAGAGGTTAAATTAGGGGAACAGATTGTGCAACAAAGCACAAATAAGAATTTGGGATAAATACGCTATTAGCATATGTGAGGCGCTCCTAAATTTTCAGCTGGGCTGAGTAGGCACAAATCTCATCAGGCGGCGACAGCAAGAGGAGGACTAGGTGGATTTAGCGGCTGTGAGCCACCGTTTTTTTTTCTCTTTTTCTTTTTTTCCCCCAGTTTGAAAACAACAGCAGAGTGACGAAGACGTTTCAAAAAACAACACGTTCCTTCTGTTCCCATCTGTAGCTCGCGTCGTCTGCAGAGTAATTTGGGATGATGCACTCGGCGGTGAGCTCCTATTTTACATTTATCACGGCCCTAATGCAATCACACACACCGAGATATTAGGGAGGAGAGGAGTGGGGTGGAGCGGAGCAGGGGGGAGCATGGCCGGGGATGAATCCCAGCAGCTCTCTGAGAGTGGGGAAACAAATCTACAAGTGACATTCGATTCCAGCTGACAGCTTCTTATAAACACTGGCTTATGAGGTGATTTATACCAGTTCATAGGAGGGCAGTGGGATTTTTAAAAGCTCTCACGCCACTTCATAACACCTACCAGTCTCGCTCATTTATCTTCCTCAAACTTGGCCTTGTCATTCATTTTCGTTTTCTTCCACTCTCAAAAACAAAAGATATAGATCATGGCTAAAACTGAAATTGAAAATAGATAACACAGCACAAACTCTTAAGTAACCAAAAAAAAAATCTGCTTTTATAACAAACAAACATAGAAAAGTTAGAAAAGAGAAAAAGAAACATCTTTGACCCGGTGTTTCTCTCCTCAGCTTGACAGCACAATAGTGCTCGCATCATTATCAGAACTTATCCACTTCTCTGAAATTGCCTTCTGCCTGTGAAATTAATGACAGGCATTTGTACAGTGACAGGCGGCACCCAATACAACTGTAATCTCTCTCCGACTGTGTCGCGACGCCGCACGGGACACGAGGAAAACAAATGGAGAGACAACAGGGCTTGTCATTAGTCTTGGCACGGACTCAAGGACGCAGAAGGGATGCTTTGTGAGTGACAGTGGGGGAACAATCTGCTTGCTGTTCTTCGTTTTTCATGATAGGACTCATTCGGGAGTGGAAATTCACAGGTGACTGTGCAGGCAGCAACATCTTTAAAGTACAAACAACATTGAGTGCTGTACACCATTACTGCCTGTTTGTGTTTGGAGAGTGCAAAAGAAGAAGAAGGAGAAGAATGTAAAAGAAGAAGAAGAAGAGGAGGAAGGAGAAGAAGAAGAGGAAGAAAAGGAAGGAGAAGAAGGAAAAGAAGAAGGAGAAATATGTAAAAGAAGAGGAAGAATGTGAAAGAAAAAAAAGAAGAAAAATGTAGAGGAAAAACAATGTAGAAGAACAATGTAGACAAAGAAGAATGTAGATGAAAAAAAGGATGCATAAGAAGACCAAGAATGTAGAAGAGGAAGACTGTAAAAGAATGAAGAAAAAGAAAGTAGAAGAAGGAGACCAATGATGAAGAAGAACAAGGATGTAAAAGAAGTACGAAAGGAAGAAGAATTAAGAAGGAGAAGAAGGAGATTTAAGAAGGAGAAGAAGTAGAATTAAGGAGAAGACGAAGAAGAATGTAAAGGAAGAACAATGTAATAAAAGGAAATAGGAAAATGTAGATGAAGAAGAATTGAGAAGAAGAACGTAGATGAAGAAAGAATGTAGACGAACAAAAAGAATGTAAAAGAAGAAGAATGTAGAAAAAGAAGATGAATGTAAAAGAATGAAGAGGAAAAAGAATGTAGAAGAAGAAGACCAAGAATGAAGAAGAAAAACAAAGATCTAAAAGAAGAATATAGAAGAAGACCAAGAATGAAGAAGAAGAATGAGAAGAATGTAAAAGAAGACCAATGTAAAAGAAGAATAAAGAAGAAAAATGTAGAGGAAAAATAATGTAGAAGAAGAATGTAAAAGAACAAGAAAGATATTGAAAAAGAAGAGGAATAAAAGAGAAGAAGAATGTAGAAAAAAAAGAGGAATGTAAAAGACACAGAATGTAAAAGAATGAAGACAAAGAAGAAGAATGTAGAAGAAGACCAAGAATGAAGAAGAACAAGAATGTGGAAGAAGAGGTAGAATGTAGAAGAATAAAGAAGAAGAAGAAGAAGAAGAAGAAGAAGAATGTCGATCTACTCAAGTTGAAGCCATCATCTAACCTGTGAAATTTTGAGCATACTCAGTCAGTAGCATGTGTTTCCTCAGGGTGGTGCTATGGCTGTAGTAGAGAAATAGTTTCATGAATGTGTTCAGGGGTGAATCTTGATTATGTTTATGAAACATCAAACAGTTTGAACCCGGCATGAATGAATCAAAATGACTTCCTGTTTCCAGTCCGCCACTTTCAAACTTTGGAAAAACTCTTTGATAACTTTTTATTTTCCAATTTCGACAAGATGCTACATGATGTCAGACCATATGTGTGTTAACAATGATAAAATCTTAAAATCAATTGTGCAGAGAGATTAAGTCAAGTGGTAATGTGATGCCCTTCGCTAAAACCAGTAAGAAGCCTGATTTACTGGTGATGGTCCCATCAAGTACAAAGTCAATTCAGCTGTCCATCCATCCAATTTCTTCTCTTAATGGGGTTTCAGGGGTGGCTATCCCAGCTGCCATCAAGCCAGCGGTGAGGTACACCCTGACGAGTAGCCAGCCCACCTAACATATGGACACAATAACCACACACACACACACACACACACACAGTCGCATCAACAGGCAATTTAGCAAGACCAATTAAGAAAGTGACACCTGATTGCAATGTGACCTACATCCAATACCTCTAAAACAAAAACAACACAGACAAGTTTCTGACCCATGTTCAGCCATCACATGATCCACATCCCTCCTTGTTGTAGCGTCTTCTTCAGTTATTGACGCTTTTTTCCACTTAAACATCAATTTTCATGGGTAGTTTGGAGGGAAATTGGCCCTTTTTTTTTTGCCCACACGGCTGTCATATCATGATTGAATTCAACGTCAGCCCAATGACTGATTGCATTTCTGAGAAATGATGTTTTACGTTGAGTGAAATGTGCATTGAGCTGTACCGGACTGCACTAACAAGTGTGAAATTTTGAATGACGCGAAGAGTTTATGACTAAAATCTTATATTATGTGACTGCACAGAGGCTGTTTTGATGAACCACAGTTCCAATAATGTAAAATTGGTGCGACTGCTTTAGTAGAGTCAAAAGATTTGACATTTCTCTCCCTGAAAGCAGCCAGGCAGTTTAAATTGAGATAATATATTACACGTCAAAGCCATGATAATAAATGATTATTTGCAGGCAAGGTAGAAAAACGGCTAATATTAAACAGAGAGAGAAAGTATAGCTTTTACTTCAGCTCTCTGTCGCCTTTTCTTCCCTTCACCTTTGATAAAAAGAGATATAATGAAAAGAAAAGGAAGGTTTTGCAAGAAAGAAGGGGGGGGATTCTTGTTGCCTGGCAACGTCTCTCTAGAGAGAGAGATATGTATGTGTGTGGATGTCAGTGTGTGCTAGAGAGAGATTCTCCATAGGCTAATGTAAAAGCAGGCGGTGTATGTGTCTTTGTTTATTCGTGACCACGGTGGTCAAAACCGGTGGAAGAGGAGGGGGAACACGTGGCGAGCTGGAGCACCACATCAAGGCAGCCTGACAGTGCAGGCATTAGAGCTCTTCAGACAGAGGGGATAGGTATTTCAAAGATCCAATTAGGCCTGGACGTGTTTCCCATTAATCATTAGTGCCGAGGCTCCTCGAACGGACAGATGGGTAAGACACTCCTTCGCTTAAGAGTCACTGTCAGAAGCGATTTTTTTCTGCCCCAACTCAAATGGGCTCCTCAGGAGACTTTCTATCTAAATTTTAAAATTAGATAAAACGGGTGAAATGAAAAGCTTTCTCTGAAGAATAGTCCCCCACTTAATGTCATTTGGATTTAGTTAGAAACTGACTGGGCTACAGACTTGGGGGACAGCGGCTTGGTTACACTGACTGTGCAAATCATGACAAAATCCTTCAGAAAGCGAAACCTTTTAATGCCGACTTGTCAAAGCAAGGCGCTAAGTCCATGCCCTGAAGCTAGAATATGACAAGCAAGGTACTGCATCATCTTCATTTTAGTGGGAATTCCAATTAAAAGTGGGGTAGGCGGGATCTAAGAAAGTGCCAGTTTTGGGGAGAAATCTTGAATGTAAATACATTCCCTCCCAACCAGTTTCCCCCTTAGCTTCTCCTATCCCCGCACATAAACAGACCCTTGTTCTCTCTTGTATCGTTCTAATTAAATTCAAATATAATGCAGATAAACACTTCAGATAATTACAAATGGGGCCCAGTCAACGTGAAAGTAAAGAGCATTGGTGCTACTGTAGATGCCAACAGACTACCAACAAACACAATGTTTGCAGGACTTCTACAACTACGATAAAGTGACATAGTCCAGGACCCGAGGTAAACAGTTTAGCGGCGCTACAACACGCAGCAGGTCCTGTTAGACAAGAAATACTTCTGTTACAGACACTTGGCTTACTTTGTTAAAGCGGTTTACCTGTCCAGCAGAAAGGTTACAGGGTCCGTAAGGTCCCAAAGCGTCCCCCATCATTTATGCTTCATTGATGTTGACCTGGCTTTTTAGCTCTTGTCCGGTCAACCTTCTTTTAAGCTGATATCGATGACTAATAGCTATTGACTGATATTAAAAGCTTTATGTACGTTACAAAAAATCAAAATACCTTTACATATTAAGTCCATATATTTGCGCTTTTTTCCCCTGGATCTTTATGTACCTGATACTTTTGCACAGCTAGTTTTTATTCGATTTTACAGGATTGCTTTGTCCACAGGGGGCGCCAAAGCTGACACAAATTAAAAGTTTTAATTCTCTTCCATCCTCTCTCCCATCAAAAGTATTTCTACTCTGCAGCAAGACCTCTTGAAGACACTAACAATGCTTTCAAACATATTCGAGTGCACCGGGTTAAGCTTTGAAGAACTAAACGTGTTACATCATAAAATGGATTACATGGGCTCGCACAAACCTTGCACCATACATCAACCCATGCAATGAAGCCGGGCTTCGAACACGCATATTGGAAGACAAAGTGTTTGAAATGTCGGCATTAAGGCGTGAAATATATACATAGATTCAACATGCATGAAGAAGTTGCAGCATGCCATTCAAATATCAAAGATACTCTCACTGAACCTTGAAAATAAGGCGTGCAAATGGAGTCTGATTTGTTGCCCTTTTGCTCCGGCTGAATTGCCTGTGAATACCTGCTGCACTGCCGCGGGGGGATTTGACGGGCAATTTAAGATGTGTTAAGACCAAAAAGGTTTTGTGTCAAATGCTGGGGCTGCAGCACTGTCAGAGGGCATCAGCTCAGAGGCTCAGAACTTTCACACCCCTGATGGACGACAGTAATGGAAAAGAGCAGAGAAGTGTGATTTTTTGTGGAAACTGTCTGCTTTACAATCTATTTTTCCAAATCTATGCATCTTCACACTTTTTAAAGAAATTAGACAAAACGACGAGAACGTGACTCCAAAGCGGCGAAGAGATTGGATCCGGATTAGCTGCCTCTGTATATGTTTGGCAGCCAAGATAAAGCTCTTTACATTTCAATTTTGGGCATCCACTAAAGAGTTTGTCACCACTGACCACAAAGGCAAAAGCAGCTTCTGTCAATCTTATCTGCGCTCGCATGTACTCGTGCTTGATTTTGAAGCCCAGTCCCAACCAGAGGAGATAGAGCAGGGTTTCAACTAGAGGGTGGAAAGTGTTTCATTGGAGATAAAAACATCTCGGTTGGCGAAAAATGTTAAAAAGATGAGCTCTCTTGTGATAATCGGTCATTTAATCATGCTCTCCCATCAGTCTGAAAAGCCATTTGTCTTTTCCCCCCTCCATTTTATTTGATTCCCGCAAATGCACACTCCGGTCGAGATGAACATTTTGTTACTCAGAAAGACTCACGCTGTCAGCTCGGTGTAATAAAGTGCCACTTATTTAACAAAAATCATGTCCATTTCACCCAAAAATCTCTTTTCACATCAAATCGCTTATCATGCGTAAGCACCGTTTACTCAGTCGTCATGGTGAAACGGGGTCCGAATGGAGAATTCTTGGAAGGGCCTTGAAAAGCTTTTCACCATCTTGTAATGCGTCCTCAAAATGATCCAGAGATTGAAGAATTCTGCCCATTTAAACCATTACAAATCTCACAACAATCACAAATCCCATTAAATCAAGCGGCATCTTACCAAACTTAGTTTCAATTTTCTCCAGCTACTCAGGAAGATGATTTTTCTCTTTAAGGAGCAGCACCAAAATTTGAAGATTGACACGCTTGATATTACTGCCAAAAAAGAAGGCTTAAAAGCTTTGGTTGTACCTGCATAGATTTATTTTAACAAACCAGTTATTTTGTTGTTCCGTTAAATCCCAAATACTTCAAAAACTAACAGGAAGTGTGACAGCACCTGAGGCGAGAAGAAGGGAAAAGGTAAATTTGTTGATTTTTCAGTGCTTCGGTTTAAAAAAGAAAAAAGTTAAAATCGCCAAGATTTCCTACACTGTCAAACTGACTCAAAGGGATATTCCAGCGTAACACCAAGTTAGACACCCCCTCGAGTAATAAATGTTGCCGACCGCTTGCTTCTTTAGTTTTACCAACTTTAGTAACGACCGCACGATGGCAATACACAGCTGTCTCAGGAGCCACACATGAACCGAAACCAAGTCGCCACTCTATAGCCACAAATAATACTCAGAACAGCACCTAACTTCATCAACAGTACATATAGGGTCTCAGCCATAGTACTAGCCACCAAACATCTTTTTAGCTTTGCCGCTTGTTTGTAGGGAGACCTTGGACAAGTCCATCATCAACTACGGTGGGGTGACGCAGCTCAAGAAAGAACATTTATAATCATTTCTTCATGGAAATGCAATCAGACCGAGATGCTAAGGCAGAAGAACTACAGAGTCTGCAGTGCAATATGGTTAATATTGATGATTATTACTTCAAGGAAATGATAAAGAAATTATCATAAATGTTCTTCCTTGAGCTGCGTCACCCCGCTGCAGTCAATGATGGACTAGTCCGAGAAAACGGACAATCGGTGTGGTTCATTCGATTTGTCTACATATTTTTATGTTATTTTAAAAACCTGCATTCCCCCTTGGGTGTTGCTCAGTTTTATATTTGTAAGAGTAGATCTTTTTGAGCACTGAAGATTCTTACACTTTGCACAATAAGGAATGTCATTTTATTTAGATTTTATTTATTTGTTATTATGTTAATGTTTATGCCACTGGGACATTACTTTGTACTTTGTTATTACTCGTACTAGTCTTGATTACCTCTGGCTCTTTAAGGCCCCATCTTTAATTTTTTCAGTTTATCGTTCCTCTGTTATTTAAGGTTAAGGAAACGTTCATTCTGCATATAGTTTTGATTGTTTTTTTTTTAATAAAACTTTGTTAAATGATTTCATGGCGTGTATAAATACTTTTTAAACATTTAACATATTTCCACAATACCGTGATAATATTGATAACCTTGATAATTTGGGTCACAGTAATCGTGATGTTAAATTTTCATATCGTTACATCCCTACTTGTCAAGAGGAAAAAGCATTGTACTTTCTTTAAGCTTTAAACTCGGTGAACTCGTTGACATCTGATGGTTTTTTAAGACCTGTAGCAGCTCCAGTAATGAATGCCTCACATACTTTTGAGTCTCTGTCAGATTCACTCCATTTGTAAGGATGAGAGAAGCCTTGATGTATTGAAATGAAACTATGTGTGAATTTTTAATCAAATGTATTGCATTCAATATTTATACATCAGCCCCTATATGAAATTGTGAATTTTTTTTTTTTTTTACTTTCTTATATATGTGATCAGGCTGTTGTTGGAACTGTTGCCAGGATGCCACTGCAGTGATGGAAACAATACGAAACGACGCCACACAGGAATAAACGGTGTAGTGTGTTGCCTTTAAAACACAAAGCAGGTGGATATAATTCTCTGCCTAGTTTGATTAGAGAGTGAGGAGTCAGTAAATGGGGTTTAAATAACAATGGTGTGAAATTAATTTATCACTCAGCGGAACAAACAGACAGTTGTTAGGAAGGAAACGACTCTTCGCCACATCCCAGCGTGAGCCAGCATTTGAACTTAATCAGATAATGGCTTCCCGGGCGAGCGTAAACACATCGCTCTGCTCTCCATTGTTCCAGGCTGAGCTTGTGAACATGTCACGTTTTTTTTTTTTTTTTTTTCAAATTCGCACTGATACACTCGTTCGCACCTGGAGGCTGCCCCGGGGCAAGCGCAGAGATGCGGCGCCGGACGGCTGAGCAGCTCTACCGAAGCGGTGGGGAGCCTGGATGGAGGGCAGCGCGGTGTTAATTGCCAACAGAGAGGGGAGCAAGATCCAGTCACCTCGCAGTCTGTCATAGAATCGAAAGAGATTGTGCTTTACCGGCCACAGGGAACAAGGACGACGCCACAATGTGAAAACTTATTCATGTGCATCGGTTATTGACAGAAAGAAAAGCCTATATTATGACAATCTCTCTTTTGCACGCCATCTGCACTTCAAGCCTGTTGCTTTTTCCTCTGTTAGAAGCTTAATTAGTCCGTTGCTGAGCCACTGCTTGCCTCCGTACGCTTTATGCCATGATCATACACTTGGGCATTGGGCAGCTGGTATGCTCTCAAAGCAATGAGTCATAGCAGATGAAAATGTTTCACACTCAAACAAGGGCACAGAAAGATAATGGCCAGCTCTGGTGCAAAAGGGACGGGGACAAAGATGAGCCACGGAGAAGAGTGTTTGTGTGCGTGCATGGATTTTCATGGGGTGATGAATGAGTTGAAACAAAATCACAGTGCTGAGTTAGCTTGTCTCCTCTTATGGGAAGACATTATCCTTCCCTCTGTGTGTGTGTGTGTGTGTGCAGCTTCATTTGTGTGTGTTTTCTGCTTCTGCAAACAATCTCCTGCAGGGAGGGAGGGAGGGAGCATCTAAGCGCCAGTGCTCTTTCTTCATTTGTTTATGCCTTGTGAATGCAAAGCCCATCCGACCTCGTGCGCACGACACTGACTTGCCCAAACTCAACAGCCTTGTTATGAAACCCCTCTGGGTTCTATCACATAAGGCGAGCTGTACATCGCTCGGGTCTAACCATGCCTTATTTATGCGCCACCTCGGGCTTGCTGTCAGCCTAGGCAGTCCTCCCCCCCCCTATGTATCCACACTGTGCGAATCTTTACAGTAACACGCTTTATCTAAAACAGCTCTGTTCCACCCAAAAGCTGTTCTGCTTTCTACAGATCCCCCCTCTTTTTCTCCCATCCTTACATAAACAACCTGCCCTCCCCTTCTTTTTCCCTCAACCCCCTGGATAGCACTTCATTAAAACCAAAAGTTTCAGGCAAATTCTTGGCACTGAAATTAATTCGCAAGCAAAATTTAATGATGGAGACAAATTTTAGGGGGGTGGAAGACTTTTTTTTTTTTTTTTTATACTTAATTTTTTTTTGCTCAAGCAGCTGAAAAGACTTTGGTCTCTTGTGGGTTTTTCAGAGAAGACTATCAAAAAGACATTTGTTTTAAACACAAGCAGCCAGAGTGTTAAATTCCAGTGCAGCATTGTCAGATACAGCTGATAATTTTCTTTTGCTCAATAGCTGTCTAAAAACAGCCAGACAAACTTTAAAAAAAACACAACAAACTCAATAAAAAACTGCCCATATAGGACCACTTAACATCCCTCTTAAGCCAGCAGAATCAGCCCAAATAGGAAAACTTCAAAACCCTTTTAAATCACTGAAAACAAGTCCAATTAGTGTCGCCTCAAATAGTGATCAACTCATCCCAATTTATGACTACCTTAAAAATGTCCAAGTATTATTACAGCCCACCTTAAAACAAGTCCCAAAGACCACCTTAAATCTCACCTGACTCAATGGAAACAATTCCAAATTGTGACCCCCTAAAAAAAGTCCCCAAGTCCCACGAAGGACCACCTTAAAATCCTGTCAAACATATCAAAAACAGCCCCAAAAAGGACCACAATTTAAACTTTCCAACTCAGTTAAAAACTAAATTACAGCCACCTTGAAACCAAACATGCCTACTGAAAACCAGCTAATATAGAGACCACCTTAAAACTAGGGCACGACCAACATGGATTTTTTTGGAGCAGATGCCAATACTGATTATTAGGGGGGAAAAAATCTGATTACCGATTAATTGGCTTATTTTTTTAAATTTTTATGAAGTTCTAGAAAATACATTTATACTGTAGATATCTACAGTATACTACATACTTTATACTATATACTATACTAGATATACTGTAGGCTACTGCTCTTTACGCTGCCTCCGATCGGTGTCTCCGCGTCTTAACTCACATTGCTCATTTACGGTCCGGTCTCATCTGAAAACATGCAGCTGCCTCAGTAAGAGAAGTAGCTCGATCACGTAATGTGTACTGTTGTCTATTCTACCGCTACTGGCACGGCTAACAGTGTAGCAAGGCTAATAGCAGGTGGCTAACTCTAACTTTAGCTTGCATATCACACAGTGCTTCACCGTTAACTCGGTGTGACCGAGACCAGCACAGCGGGGAACAATCTACTGAAAACCAGTTAATATAGTGACCACCTTAAAACCACCAAACACATGAAAACTCTCCCAGCACGAGTCAAATAAAGACCACAGTAGACCCTCTTATCTTACTGAAAATTAGCCTTATTTATGACCACCGTAAAATTGCCAACCAATTAATAATAGCCCAACTTAAAAACCTGTCCAACTCCTGGAACTCCAGCTCAAATTTGACCACTAGAAAACCCATAAAACTCAATAAAAAAACCTGCCTAACTTATGACATTTACAACACCCAGCCTTAATTATGACCAACCTATAATGTGCTCAACTCAGGTGATAAACAGCCCAAAATATGACCAACCTGCCGGAGCAAATTGAAATAAACCAGAATTATAACCACTGTGAAAATGTTATCCAGATCAATAAAAAAACATTAAAATAGGACTTAAAACTAAACTGGATTCCAGCTCTGAATTCTTAAAAGAACCTTCATGTATATCTCTTCTGGATTGAAATAAAAACAGAATAACGTCCTTTATCCTTTTCTAAACTACGTGGGGTTTTAAAGCTACTATAAGGGTATTTTAGCTTGATATAAAAGAATCTCTTGGGGACCTAGAACAGCAAATATTCTCATATGTGCTCACCGCCTTTAAGCTGACAAGTTGTCCTCTCTGCTTTTAACTACACCGTCACTTCTCCCCTCAGCTCCACCGCTAGTGTCACCTTGTCACAGCAGGTAGGCGCTGTGATGTTAAAATGATGCACAGAACCTGCGTGGCTGCGAAATAAAAGCAGAAATCGCAGCGTATCATCCCTCTGATACCGCTTCAAAAGAGTTGACTAAGTTTTCAAAAGTCTAATTTTAGCCTGGCATAATATTCTGAAAATGTGTTTTGTTGTTGTGGTTAACTCGGCCAACTCCTGCAGATTTACTGGGTTCTTTCCAGCTCACACAAACACACACACACACTCTTTCCCACCATCTGTGACCGACGGGAGTGATGTGCTGCGATCAGCTCCCTGGTGTAAGGAGCACACGGGAGCGTACTGAGTAGCAAACTCTTCCCCCCCTTACACCTCCCCCTCGACTTTTTTGGAGCCTCTGGCTAGTGCGCCTCGAGTCGATAAATGATCTTCAGGGCCGCAGTGTTCATGGATGACGCGATCTTGCACGTAAACACACACGAAAGCAAGAACATGATTAATGGAGGAGATGATATGATGAGAAAAGTACAACTGCAGCTCATTTGGTGCAGTGGGAAATACTTTGTGTACACTGTGGCCTTCTTATCTGATATGGAAATGCTTATGTGATGCAGAGTCAGGTTCACACAGGAGCCTAAAGTCTGCCTGAAGCCCTGCGAAGGACCATAGTTTACACCAGTGGTTCTTTACTGGTCTCACTCTGGGACCCACATTTCACGACCCACTTTTATAGAATTCAAACGTAGCAAATTTAGTTTTTTATATTAAGAAAAAAAACCTTTAGAGACCCAAATCTTTAACACAAATACACCTGTTTTATTGAGTAAAGTACATTTCAGAGCACATGAACTGAGGACGACAACAACTGGAGTTGCGTGTACAGAAAATATCAAATATCAAATAAATATCAAATTGCACAAAATAAGCTATTTTTTAAAATAAAAGACATGTCAAACATCAGATGCGCATTAAATATTTTCTTTTTTGACCAGCTGTTTGTGACCCATCCAGAACGTGTCCGCGACCCATTTTTGGGTCGGGACCCACATGTTGAGAACCACTGGTTTAAACTATAACAACCAACTGGACATAGGACAGTTGGACATCTACCACTTTTTAGCAAACATGGATGTTTGATGATGTTAAGACAAAAAGTCGAAACAGCGTTACTGTCTCGCTAGCGTATCTATTTAAACCCACCTAAAACTTGCTAACGTTGTTAGCTGACAGGAGATTTGTCCAACTTAAGATTGTTATTAATTCAACACATGATAATTATTAAAAAATCTGGAAAAAACATGAAATTTATAAGGCTGTTAATAATTTTAATACAACAGATAGTTAGGGTAACATTAAAAACAAAAGGATTTAAGGGTAAATTTCCACGTTAGCATCACTAAGTTATTGCCGTAGCATCACAACTCAATTTTTGCTAACCATAGCATCGCATCTTTATTATTTCACATCAAGATTCAAAATTTTAAAAAAGGAAACATTTTTAATAAAGTCTCTATACTTTGTTGTATCTTAGCTCTAGCATAAGATTTAAAAAACTATAAAATTAGCTGCTAGCTAACAGTTAGCATTGACATTTAAACTATTTTCATCCAGCAAAAATAGTTGATGCCTCTGCCTGTAAATACAGATTTCATAAAAACACACATGCACCTTTATGTTTCATATTCTTGTATATTATAATATAGAAAAGGTGAAGTCTTTGCTAGCTGTAGTGTTAGCCTAGAAGTGACTGAATGCTAACATTTGCTGTCAGATCATAACTAAGTTGCTTTAACCTGAAATATGACTTTTGTTTCTCCAGCGAGTTTTTTTTCTCCAGAGTGATGTCTGGAGAAAACGGCTGTCTTGTGAATACGTCCCATTCTTCATACAACTTTCAAGTCCTATAAAGATAAAATTAATCTGCGTTGTCTTTTTTTTTTTTTTTTCTGCAACAGCAGCACAACTAGCCGTGGCAGCTAGCCAGGTTAAAGCCATTTTTCTTTCTGTTCCAAAACTGGTTTTATAGTCCTGCGGCTCCCCTTCTCTGACAAACAAATATAGTAGATAATTACAGAATCAAGTTCAGCTACAGTAAGCAGTTATAATAACCTGTCATAAAACCTACCTCTTTATAAATGTGGGGCTTAGGGTCACAATAACAGTCCTGTGTCTTTCAACTTCTCTCAATGTGCTTGTTTATGTGTGCATTCACACTGCTTTGTTGGGAAACAGTGTGAACATATGGTACCACCAGCATCGCTTTACTTCACACTTGGTTTATCCTCAGCTTATAGAATCGTAACACTTAGGATAACACTTCTGTGGGGAGAAAAACAAAACACACACACACACACTTCTAGATTGAATTATGAGCTGTTGTATTGCATAACCTCGTACACTGTTGTTCTCTTCATTCTTCATATAAGTTGTTTTTTTATACTGTAGCATTAGTCCTCTGTGTAAACTCCTTCCACTCAGTGCTGGGAAAAAAATCAAGTTAAATCTTTGTGAGCTTTGATATAAAATCTCAGTACATTTACAACTTGGCACACCTCGCCTGTGAGGATATTCGAACTGAATCGTTTACTACGGACATGAATAACATTTTTGTCCAATCAGGACAAGCCGATTAAATCGGCCGATTTTAGCCCATTTGAGACTAATCAGTAATCGGCCAAAACTCGCAGATTTTTACCAATATTTTCAGAAATAAAATGCGGAGAATAAGATTCGGTTTAACTTCGAATATGTTCTGTCATTTGAAAAGTTCCCCGACTTATCCTGTAGATACCTCATGACAATCTTCATCCACTAACTACCTCACAGCACAGCAGAGTGACGGATCTGAAGCGGACAGCTCAGGGACGTACGGAGGAGAGTGGTCCGCCTCAACGGTAAATAAACCAGTTCGTGAAATACACAACAAGTCAACAAGTTTCAGTTCAACCCACTTCACGATGTTCCCCACTGTGCTGGTCTCTGTCACACCAAGTTAACGGTGAAGCACCATGTGATATGCAAGCTAAAGTTAGAGTTAACCACCTGCTATTAGCCTTGCTACACTGTTAGCCGAGCCACTAACGGTAGAATAAACAACAGTACACATTACGTGATCGAGCTACTTCTCTAAAGCACCGATCAGTCAGTCTTCCTGTCGGCGTTAAGAGCAGTAGCCTACAGTACATCTGTACCGTAGATATCTACAGTATATGTATATTTTTTTAAAACTTTATTCTACTAGATTAATCGGTAATCAGATTATTTTCCCTCCCTAATACCATATTTTTCGCACTATAAGGCACACTGAAAATCCTTTTGGCTTGTTGGAGCATTGCAGCTACCGTATCCTCGCGGAGTTACTGAATGAGTTAAATAAAGTGTGACTTATCCGACTGTTCTGTTTGGCTTAATGCGCTTCATAATCCGGTGTGCCTTTTGTATGAAAATAGACGTGAATAGACGCGTTCATTGATGGTGCGCCTTATAATCAGGTGCGCCTTACAGTGCGAAAAATACGGTAATCGGTATCGGCCCCCAAAAATCCATATTGGTTGGGCCCTACTTTGCACACCTCCCCTGTGAGGATATTTGAACTTAATCGTTCACTACGAACATGAGTAACATTTTGTGCAATCAGGACCACCCCTTGCATGCTCACAGGACAAAAAAAAATCCATGGTCCAAAGTCCGAAGGTCACTAAGGACTTGGTGTCAGAAGTCCTGAGTTGTTTCATTCATCTGAAAGAGCGAGGCCGAAGGTGAATCCGATTTAAATAAATTACAATCCCCTGCTACATTGTATGTCCTTTCAGGTGAGCAGAATAAGGTTAAATATCCTGCAGTACAGGCACGGAGGGAACATCACTCAGCAGAGGTGACATATCTATCCTGGTGTAAGTGGTTTTGGGTTGAGAATTGGTCGAGGGGTGTAATAACATCATATTTCATCGTATTGAGCGGTCTTTCAGCTCTGTGTTGTGATGAAACCCACGAATAGTGAGACATCTTTTGAAAAATGTGCCGTGGCCAATTTTTTTTTTTTGCTCTTATTCGGATGCAATTTTCTTTTTTTAATTGAGTTTTTAATTTTTTTTTTTTGGCAAAGAGGTCACCCGAGAGTTACGCCTTTCAGGTCTCTAGCGAGGGGGGGGAATACAGCTTAATTGAGTTAAAAAGGTGAATAAAAACTTGAAGCAATAATTAGTCAAGAGAACACAACAAAGCATAGAAGGAGGATGGAGCTTATTGTTTAATTTATAGGGAGTCCGAGATTTAGTGGAGGCACTTGAGAATTCCTATTCGTCTACTATCTTTCTCATTAAATTAGCACTTAATTAAGACTCATCTAGCTCCTTTCCTGACATGTTCAGGC
Source organism: Xyrichtys novacula (assembly GCA_962446985.1). Classification (NCBI taxonomy): domain Eukaryota; kingdom Metazoa; phylum Chordata; class Actinopteri; order Labriformes; family Labridae; genus Xyrichtys; species Xyrichtys novacula. Next base: position 5,994,274 of record OY660887.1, read on the forward strand.
TTTCTCTTCTTTCCTCTATGCAACTCTTGTGATAAAACACAAAAGTTAAAACTTACAGCGTAAGCACTATAGAGCTCCCCCACCTCCCTTGCTTTTGCTCCCGAGCCTCCCGCAGACAGCTTTACCCCAGGGCCAGCTAACGAACGGCCTGCCCAATGAACCAAAACGGCTAAATGACTTGTTGTTCCGGCGCCGCGCATCAAAGCCAGGTGCATTTATGGCACTGCAGACGACGGGGGTTGAAGAAATCCGAAGGAATGCTGCTTGTTAGTGTCAGTGTGTCAACTCGGCTGTGAAAAAAAACGAGAGGGGAAATGTATCAGGGCAGGAGGATCAAGGTAATAAAATCAAACCGGAACTAAGGTAGGTCGTGGGGGAGGAATGATAGGGATGGCGGCGCGGCCCCAGTGGGTGGCAATCTTGGGTTTGCTAGACTTAAGGTTTTTATTGCCGTTTTATTGATGTTGAGGTAAATGTCAGGTTGCGGCAAAGAGGTGGCATTATTTCAGTATCAATATGGGATGAAGTTAAAGAAGATGGAGAGAAAAGAGGAGGAGTAGATCCAGAGGTAGAGTGATGTGGCGTGATAATACACTGGACAAAAACAACCGGTATCCGGAAAGATCTAAGAAGTTCGGATTGATTTGTCACATAATAACTTCAGAGATATCACTCTGAGATTACATCTGATAAAGGTTTTGTCTGCGTAGGATTTCTGTTATGTAGCATATTGAATTTATGTGTCACAAAGGAAGCAGACCAAGCAGACTGGTCTCATTTAGCATTTCCAGGAAGCAGCACAGAGCAGGAAATATGAAGAATGTTATCTGAGATATTTGAAGTGATTTACAATGCTGGCTTGGGAGGAATTCAGCTTTCAAATCTGGGGTTGTGTTATTCTAAAGTGACACATTTTGCAGACTCCAATTAACAAAGATAAATTGAGATAACATGTTTAAAAGTAAAGCATGTTAAATTTCAGTACAGTCTTCTTGAACTTCAAAGCTCCTGAGTTATTTTCATGTCGATAAAAATAGACTGAAATTCATTTATATTCCTTTGCATGACATCTAAAAGCAAAAAAGAGCATCAGTGACAAGATTGATGATTTTTATATAATGATTTTTGATGGTTGAAGTTGGAGTTAGAGAGTAGGCATCAGTTCAGTTTCCACATGCAGTGATAGATACTTTTGATTAGGGCCTGACCAATTTATTGGCGAACTGATTAAATCGGCCAATTTTAGCCCATTTGAGACAAATCAGTAATCGGCCAAAACTTGCCGATTTTTGCAGATACAGTATTTTCATAGATAAAATGCGGAGAATAGGATTTGGTTTCACTTTGAAAATGTTCCGCCATTTGAAAAGTTCCACAACTTATCATGTAGATGGCGCAGTGAGTTAACGGATCACCATGTAATATGCAAGCTAAAGTTAGAGTTAGCCACCTGCTATTAGCCTTGCTAAACTGTTAGCCGCGCCAGTAACGGTAGAATAAACAACAGTACACATTACGTGATCGAGCTACTTCTCTTACTGAGGCAGCTGCATGTCTCCAGATGAGACCGGACCGGAAATGAGTAACATGAGTTAAGACGCGGAGGCACCAATCAGCAGCGGGGGAGGTTGGGGTTGTTGAAAACGCTTTTCTGGTCCGAGTTTAATTCATGATAAATACGTGGAATATCACTGAGATCAACGTCGGTCTTCCTGTCGGTGTAAAGAGCAGTAGCCTACAGTATATCGAGTGTTGCTCATTTTTTTATGATGTACGTGAGTTCGCTTTATTTTTATTCATTTATATAGGCTATGTATTTTAGAGAATGACGAGTGTGTGAGTTTGACAAGACAGAGGTTGACAAAATAATCAGACTCACACCCGCTACAGTCTGAATTATGAGCTGAAAAGAATTAGTTTATCATCTTTATTACAGTTAAAATAAATAGCCAGAGGTGAAGTGTACGTCATATTATGAAAACACAACTAAAGAAAATGCTTAATGTAGACTATGAGTTTGAAAATGGCCCATATATAACTAGACAGATTCTTTTCAACAATGCGTATTAAATGAATACTTGCTGTTCTCACTTTTTTTCTTTTTGTTGTTGTTTTTACAGATGTCAAAAGAAAGCGAGCGTAGCAAGGTGTGGGACCACTTCACCTCGAGCAAAAGAGTTGGAAGTTAACTGTTTGCCTCATTCTTTTTCAGTTATTTTAGCAATTAAGAGGATTTTAAATAAGTTTTCTGCCTTTAATTCTTTGAAGAAGTGTTTGAAAAGCTCAAGAGCAGCCACTTGTAGATAAATTACTTAAATTAACAAAATTTTAAAAAATCGGCCAATTAATCGGTAATCGGATTCCCTCCCCCCCATATATATATTTTTTAAATGTTTCTTAAAGGAGCTTTAATGTTCAAATATTTACAGACAGAGATCCAACCTCGAGTCTCAAGAACCGTCTTTAAACCCTTTAATTATTCAATCACACCAAGATCCTGCACAGAGCCCTATTATGTCCATTCATTCCAGTGATAATGGTCTGATTATTTCATGGCTGTCTGCCTAAACATGCAGTCGGGAAGCCAATTAAACTAACGCCTGGGCAGTTTGAGTCCCCGGTAAACATTCGGTAACATGAGCCTGAACATTTCTCTTCAGAGTGAAGTCAACAGAAGCCTCATCAGGCCGACCGTATCGCCAGCTGCTACAATCAATCCTTCCCAGTTAACACCCATGGCTGTGCATAATGAAATAATTATAAATAGAAGGGGAGACTATCTTGTTGATTTGCAGAATTTCAATCTCATTTTCAAAAGGAGATTAGCTTTGTCAGTCGCAAACCAAGGCCCATACCAGCTCCATTACACAAAAGTACAGAAAAAAGGATTTTAATTAATTCCAAAGATTAGTTATGATCTCTGAGATTGCATTTGTTAATGGAGTCATGGCACTGTGGCAGCCGGCTGCTGCTCCGCTCAAGTCCCCGTCTTTGTGCTGTGTACAATTGCTTGATACAATCGTTTTTGAATAGAACGCAGAAAATATTGTCATCCATACCAAGTGGGGAAATTGACTTGATTGAAATGCCTGATTTCATTCACGGGATCTGTAAACTAATTTGAGGTCGCCGGCTCGGAAAGCACAAGTAGTCTGAATAATTTCAAAGGTGCTATGATCACATGAGGACTCGTATTTCAAAACTTCTACATCTGAAGAAGTTGAAGCTGTACCAGTTAAACGATGGTTCCCATTTCAACCAGTATGTAATAAGATTCAAAGCTTCATTGGCATAGCTGAGGCTGTTAAAGAAATTTACTCAAAATCGAAAAATAATTGATTCAATCCAATCCATGATTTCCAAAACGAATGTCCAATTTGTCACACCACAGGCCAGTCTGCTTAAGATGTAAAGTTAGAGTAGAAGCTTAAAACTCATGTATGCGCTACAGCAACATACTGTAGATCTTAGTGTTTACCTGTTTTTAACATACTAATTAGCCTATCTTCATGCGCTATATGGGTCTCAAATTGGCTTCATGTTATGAAGGATCCAGAGGAAACAAGTCATGCGTTTAATCCACTGTAAATCCATTTAACGGTTACCAGCCTCTATGTTGGCTGTTTACTATCTTAACAGCTTATCAGGGGGCTGTGTTAACGAACTGCTAAAGCAAACACATCACGGCACCAGTGCTGTTTAACAAGGCAAGTGTTGACCTTCTGCGAACACGTGCTTGGTGCCAAAGACTTTAGACGCTCAAAAAAGCAGTGCACAAATACAACACATTGGGTACTCATATGTACCAGCAGTGTTTCCCCTACATTCATTAAGCGGCGGCGCACCACAACTGCTAAATTACGTGCGCCGCTACTGAAATTTCACATGATCATTAATATCAACGCGCCACTAATGATTCTAATCGCACTGTGTGAGCACAACAACACACAACGTTATTTCCGGCTTGTTATGAGTCATCAACTAGCGCATCAAATCCTGTCGGACCCTCTTCCACTAATGTGAAGGGTAACGTTTAAGCTTATACACGGTCTGTATAGCGAGTAGCGCAGGTAACGTAACGTGAATGTAACAGCGTAGCTCCAGGAGAGGCAAGAGAGTGGGGATAACGACCCCCCTCACACACACACACACCGCCGCTGAAAAAAATTCTAGGGGAAACACTGCAGGCATAAGAAAAACACAGCAATATCGTGATTTTCCCAAATGCCATCAATAACTAAAAGATATTGACTGATAGTAAAAGCTTTTTTGTATATACACCACAAAAAAAAAGACGCTTCTTTAACAGAATCCTGCCTACCCCACCTTTAAAGGAGAAGTGGTTTGCATGATTTGCAAAGCGTCATTTTACCTTCAACTTTTTAGGAATTGGGATTTGAAGAGTGAGAGGTCTGTGGGCACTTAGCAGACAGGTGAACAAAAGCAGGTCAGGAACAACAAAGGACTCTTTGCTGTATGATTTAAATTGAATAGACAAGTCTGATAGTCAAAAAATATTTAAAAAAAGACCTTTTTCATTTCCTCATTTCAATCTTCCAGCTGTATTGTAGACAGTTTTTACCCTATTTTCCTTGCTGCTTTTGTCCACCTGATGACAATCTTCATAAAACCAACAATTGTTTTGTGTTTCTCTTTCTTGTTCATTTCCCTATGAAGATCCACGCCACTATTACATCCTCGTCTCTCTCCCGGCGCCATTGTGGCTGTCCTGAATTCATCAATTCAGCCGCCCTCCACACAAACCCGTGCAAAGCCTTTGTTGTACAGCACATCCGCCGCTTTGTTGAGGGGAAATGTCCGGTGACTATTGTGATGAAAGGCATTTGATTTTTTTACAGCAGCTTTTATGTAAAATGGCAGGAAGGTACAAGCCACGTCCATGTACCGAACAAACACTGGACGGGAAAAAATCATGTCAAAGGACAAATCCCCTGGAGCTTTGACAGTTTGATAGGTGTTTTTATCAGTGAGCTGTGATATGTTCGCAATTATTCATCAGAACTGCCGCCAGTGTGCTCATTTAAACAGGCTTCACAGCTGTCAAATTGCAAAGTTTGATTAACAACTGTCCAACAAAATTGAGGTTTTCCCTCGTGTGCTGTTAGACAAACTTAGAGCAGTTTGGAAGGCAAACGCTGTCTCCAAATTAGAAACAAATGAGCATTAATGAATGCAAAATCCTTGTTGAGATTCCGGAGGCATGTTTTCACTTTGAGAAACAAACAAATGTACACCCGCAGTTCGATGGATCACATGTCTGAAGAACGCAGGACAAGGATGTGAGAGCGAACAGATGAGTCTTGGAGCTTGTGTGTCCCTGCATGCCTCCCTCCGAGGGAGCTTCAGAGTGCTTTATCTGTCATCTTAAGGACAGAAACAAAGGCTGCACAGACTGCAAACAACAGTCACAGTCAGGACGCTCAAACACGGACATGAGCAGACGGTGTGTGTTCAGGGGTTTGGGGATGTTACCACCCTTTATTGTTTTAGAGTTTCCAGCGGATGTGAAACTGTCGCAGAAGATAGGCGGACACGTCATTCAAATTTGAGTTGTGAAGTCATGCCATCGACTATCTCCTGCGCCTGGATCCTAATTCTATTCAAGCTACACCTCACTATATTTTAGAAGTACCTCTAACAGTTGGGTTGAAGGTTACGAACGTAATTTGCTAATCCAGAACGGTGATCTGCATTTTAATTATAGACTGAGAATGGATGCTGTCTGCCACCTCGAGAGCAGCACCCTCTGGTGACGGGCTGCAGTATAGGTCATAGGTCCTTACACACCAGGGCCGACGCGAATATAGAACGCAAAATATGAAATATTTAGAGGTCAATTTTGACGGGCCTGACTATACACGTCAAGCCCGATGCAATTTTGCGATTTTCCAGGGGGTAAAAGTCCCGCCTCCTTCGCCTCTGATTTGCTAGAAAAGCTGGAAACATCATCTCACGCTCAAGCCAAACGGTCAGCACTTATGGCCAATCAGAGGCGATAAGATAAACACATGAAACTATGGTAACAACCGTTAGCTTACGTGAGCACAGATGAAACCTAAAACAAAGACGTTTAGCAAACTGTTAAAGCACACAAAACATCGTCGTATAAGAGATCCGACACTATGTTGTCCTTCAGGTCGTTATCTTCGTAATGTTTGTGTTTATCAAAAAGAGATCTGTTCTACACGTAAACAATAAGCCGGTCAGCCATGTTGGATATATAGGTGAATCTGACGTTGCAACGACACAAAATCTTATTTGTCAGAAGTGGACACACAGTATGCGAAACTTTGGAAAAAATCGACCATGATCTGACAAAACAAATGCTGCAATATCACAGGATGGGAAAACGTCGCTGATATGACTGCTACAAAAAATACTGACATCCAAAATAATCGCACGACAAAAACAGTCCTCTTTTTTCTGTACAGCTCAATTTTTAAAAGTTATTCGGGGATTCATGTTTTCTATGATTGACACTTGATACATCTGTTTGAGGCAAGCGTCATCTCGGCAACTCTCCTGCCGATTGCGTACAACGCTACTGCGCAATGTTGGTTTCAGGAAGTGGAAAAAATATGAAGAATTACCAAGTGCTTTTCGGCTTAAAATCCTTACAGTGGCGGAAGGCGGAACCAAGTTGTCCATAGTCACTGACCCATGATGCAAACCCTTATTTGTCACTGACCAGATATTGATACGTTTAAGTGTTTGTCTTTTAAGAAATTGTGCTTTCCAGCTTTTATACAAGTGAGAGGTTTGATTGTTATTGACCAAGAAATTTTTCAACAAAGCCGTTGTCCAATATCCTTTTTAGGGCCCGAGCGTAGCTGCTAAGCAGCTGCGAGAGCCCTCTTGTTCCTGATGGATTCTTCTTTTGTTATTATTAGGGCCCGAGCCAGCTGCAGAGCAGCCGGGCGTAGAGCCCTATTATTCCTGATGAGTTTTTCTTTCTTCTTTCTTTCTTTAGGGCCCGAGCGTAGCTGCTAAGCAGCTGCGAGAGCCCTATTATTCCTGATGGATTCTTCTTTCTTTAGGGCCCGAGCGTAGCTGCTAAGCAGCTGCGAGAGCCCTCTTGTTCCTGATGGATTCTTCTTTTTAGGGCCCGAGCGTAGCTGCTAAGCAGCTGCGAGAGCCCTCTTGTTCCTGATGGATTCTTCTTTCGTTATTTTTCCTCCGCTTTAAACTGGAAAATGGCCCACTTCCCACTGGTGAAAACTCATGAAATTTGGCAGGAAGACCGGGCCTGGTGAAAAATTCGATATTCTGAAGTCGCCCAAACAAAAAAATGAAAAATGGCTCCATAGCGCCCCCTATGGTGAAAATTCACCTAACGCCTGTACGCTTTGTCAAAATGACACAAAATTTGACACACATGTGTATCTCAATAAGACCTACAAAAAAGTCAGTGCGGGCGTATCTGTCAAATGTACCGTTAAAGGGCTATTTCGCATTTTTTGCCGATCCGCACACATTGGAATTTCGCTAACTCCTCCGAAGGCTTTCGTTCCACCGGCACCAAATTTGCTCAGGCCAATCTACACCCCATGGCCATTAAAAGTTGTACAAATCATGACGCTGCACCCCACGGTTTACGTTCTAGGGGGCGCCAAAGATAACCCAAAAATCCACATTCTTAAAAGTCTTATAACTTTTTATTTTTGTCCTCACTGGCCTCCAAGTTTTCTAGGATGATGCAATGTCCAGCCATCAACACATTTGTGAAGGAATTTTTACTCCCCAAAAGAGCGCCCCCCCATGGCAGGTGAAAAAAGTCAATTTTTTCTTGTCCCCTTACATGAAAATACACATTGTTGAGTGTCACGCCTGAACGCTTTGTCATATTGACACAAAAATTGACAATCATGTGTATCTCAATTAGATCTACGAAAAAGTCAATGCGCGCGTATCTGTATAATGTACGGTTAAAGGGCTATTTCGCATTTTTTGCCGATTCGCACACATTGGAATGTGGCTATCTCCTCCTAAGGCTTTCGTCCCACCGATACCAAATTTGCTCAGGGCAATCTACACCCCATGCCCATTCAAAGTTGTAAAAATCATGACGCTGCACCCCACGGTTTACATTCTAGGGGGCGCCAAAGATGACCCAAAAATCCACATTCTTAAAAGTCATTTTGGCCACTGCAGGAGTACAGAGTACTGCAGTTCTAGGGGGCGCCAAAGATGACCCAAAAATCCACATTCTTAAAAGTCTTTTTGGCCACTGCAGGAGTACAGAGTACTGCAGGATACACACACATACACACACACACACACACACACACACACACACACACACACACACACACACACACACACACACACACACACACACTCAGAGTCTGTTTTTTAGCACCTGCAAAAACATGCTGTTTACATATTTGACAAGAATGCAGAGGCTTCCTTTTGCCCCTGAAAAAAATCAGATTTCAAACACAACTTGACTGTTCATTTCTCCAAAAGACAACCATGAAGCTCCATCCAAACCTGAAGCAGATAGTTGGTGCATGTGTACAGTAACCTGAGGGGAGTGAGGTGACTATTTCTGAGGAGAACATGAGCAGTGAAGATTCACCTTGGAGCTAGAACAGGGACGTGCACATGATTATACAGGGGCAGGGGCTCAAGTTTTTTCCAGTCATTTATACAATATGGAAATTAATGTGAAATTAAAAAACAAAGTATTAATAGAAAGGTAATGACTGTCCTGTGTAGATGACAGTGATATCCAATAGGCTAGGCACTCACGAGGCTGGCTGTGGCAAGTGTAAGTGAAAGCAACACGCACTGGCAGGAAGAACAGCAAACGCCGATGAAGGAAAAGGGTCTTTGCAGTGATGGGCGTTACCAGAGCGGGCGATGGCCAGAGGACACGAATGGGACGGGGAGGCAGCGCGTTGGGGGGAGGCAGCGCGTTGGGGGGGGGGGGGGGGGGGGGGGCGGCGCGACACGGCTCGGGCCCGCCAGTGCCCCAACGGGGTCCTAGTGTTATTATTATTATTAGGGCCCGAGCGTAGCTGCTAAGCAGCTGCGAGAGCCCTCTTGTTCCTGATGGATTCTTCTTTCGTTATTTTTCCTCCGCTTTAAACTGGAAAATGGCCCACTTCCCACTGGCGAAAACTCAGGAAATTTGGCAGGACGACCGGGCCTGGTGAAAAATTTGATATTCTGAAGTCGCCCAAACAAAAAAATGAAAAATGGCTCCATAGCGCCCCCTATGGTGAAAACTCACCTGACGCCTGTACGCTTTGTCAAAATGACACAAAATTTGACACACATGTGTATCTCAATAAGATCTACAAAAAAGTCAGTGCGGGCGTATCTGTCAAATGTACGGTTAAAGGGCTATTTCGCATTTTTTGCCGATCCGCACACATTAGAATTTCGCTAACTCCTCCGAAGGCTTTCGTTCCACCGGCACCAAATTTGCTCAGGCCAATCTACACCCCATGGCCATTAAAAGTTGTACAAATCATGATGCTGCACCCCACGGTTTACGTTCTAGGGGGCGCCAAAAATAACCCAAAAATCCACATTCTTAAAAGTCTTATAACTTTTTATTTTTGTCCTCACTGGCCTCCAAGTTTTCTAGGATGATGCAATGTCCAGCCATCAACACATTTGTGAAGGAATTTTTACTCGCCAAAAGAGCGCCCCCCCATGGCAGGAGAAAAAAGTCCATTTTTTCTAGTCCCCTAAGGCGAAAATACACATTGTTGAATGTCACGCCTGTACGCTTTGTCAAATTGACACACACATGTATCTCAATAAGATCTACAAAAAAGTCAGTGCGGGCGTATCTGTCAAATGTACGGTTAAAGGGTTATTTCGCATTTTTTGCCGATCCGCACACATTGAAATTTCGCTAACTCCTCCGAAGGCTTTCGTTCCACCGGCACCACATTTGCTCAGGCCAATCTACACCCCATGGCCATCGAAAGTTGTACAAATCATGACGCTGCACCCCACGGTTTAGGTTCTAGGGGGCGCCAAAGATAACCAAAAAATCCACATTCTTAAAAGTCTTATAACTTTTTATTTTTTTCCTCACTGGCCTCCAAGCTCTCTAGGATGATGCAATGTCCAGCCATCAACATATTTGTGAAGGAATTTTTACTCCCCAAAAGAGCGCCCCCACATGGCAGGAGAAAAAAGTCCATTTTTTCTTGTCCCCTAAGGTGAAAATACACATTGTTGACTGTCACGCCTGTACGCTTTGTCATATTGACACAAAAATTGACACACACATGTATCTCAATAAGATCTACGAAAAAGTCAATGGGCACGTATCTGTAAAATGTACGGTTAAAGGGCTATTTTGCATTTTTTGCTGATTCGCACACATTGGTATGTGGCTAACTCGTCCTACAGCTTTCGTCCCACTGACACCAAATTTGCTCAGGCCAATCTACACCCCATGGCCATTCAAAGTTGTAAAAATCATGACGCTGCACCCCACGGTTTACGTTCTAGGGGGCGCCAAAGATGACCCAAATATCCATATAGAGCGCCCCCCCATCGCAGGAGAAAAGAGTCCATTTTTTCTTGTCCCCTAAGGTGAAAAAACACATTGTTGACTGTCACGCCTATACGCTTTGTCAAAATCACACAAAATTTGACACACACGTGTATCTCAATAAGATCTACGAAAAAGTCGATGGGCACATATCTGTAAAATGTACGGTTAAAGGGCTATTTCGCATTTTTTGCCGATTCGCACACATTGGAATGTGGCTAACTCCTCCTAAGGCTTTCGTCCCACCGACACCAAATTTGCTCAAGCCGATCTACATCCCATGGCCATTCAAAGTTGTAGAAATCATGACGCTGCTCCCCACGGTTTACGTTCTAGGGGGCGCCAAAGATGACCCAAATATCCACATTCTTAAAAGAATCCACATCGCCCCCCCCCCCCCCCGCCCCCAAGGCAGGAGAAAAAGTCAAGTTAACCCTGCCCATCGGTCAATGGCTCAATCGCATCGCTCTCCCAGCAACACCGTAAGGAGGAGCAACTTGCCATTTGGATATATCCTAGCTGTGTTTGTGCCCTCACTCATGGTCCAGACTTTTTTCAAATAGGACATGTAGTTTGTCTGCAGCGACCGTTTTGGTAGAAACTGCGCCTCCCATTCATTATAATGGGAAATGACCACAGACAACTGCGCACACCATCTTTGGACCTTGAGTGTGACGCGATTGGGAGGGGGAGGCGGTCGCGCTGGGGGCGGCGCGACGCGGCTCGGGCCCGACAGTGCCCCACCGGGGCCCTAGTTATTATTTTTCCTCCGCTTTAAACTGGAAAATGGCCCACTTCCCACTGGCGAAAACTCATGAAATTTGGCAGGACGACCGGGCCTGGTGAAAAATTCGATATTCTGAAGTCGCCCAAACAATAAAATGCAAAATGGCTCCATAGCGCCCCCTAAGGTGAAAATTCACACTATTGACTGTCACATCTGTACGTTTTGTCATATTGACACAAAAATTGACACACATATGTATCTCAATAAGATCTACAAAAAAGTCAGTGCGGGCGTATCTGTCAAATGTACGGTTAAAGGGTTATTTCGCATTTTTTGCCGATCCGCACACATTGGAATTTCGCTAACTCCTCCGAAGGCTTTCGTTCCACCGGCACCACATTTGCTCAGGCCAATCTACACCCCATGGCCATTCAAAGTTGTACAAATCATGACGCTGCACCCCACGGTTTAGGTTCTAGGGGGCGCCAAAGATAACCCAAAAATCCACATTCTTAAAAGTCTTATAACTTTTTATTTTTGTCCTCACTGCCCTCCAAGTTTTCTAGGATGATGCAATGTCCAGCCATCAACACATTTGTGAAGGAATTTTTACTCCCCAAAAGAGCGCCCCCCCATGGCAGGAGAAAAAAGTCCATTTTTTCTTGTCCCCTAAGGTGAAAATACACATTGTTGAGTGTCACGCCTGAACGCTTTGTCATATTGACACAAAAATTGACAATCATGTGTATCTCAATTAGATCTACGAAAAAGTCAAAGAGCGCGTATCTGTATAATGTACGGTTAAAGGGCTATTTCGCATTTTTTGCCGATTCGCACACATTGGAATGTGGCTATCTCCTCCTAAGGCTTTCGTCCCACTGATACCAAATTTGCTCAGGGCAATCTACACCCCATGCCCATTCAAAGTTGTAAAAATCATGACGCTGCACCCCACGGTTTACGTTCTAGGGGGCGCCAAAGATGACCCAAAAATCCACATTCTTAAAAGTCATTTTGGCCACTGCAGGAGTACAGAGTACTGCAGTTCTAGGGGGCGCCAAAGATGACCCAAAAATCCACATTCTTAAAAGTCATTTTGGCCACTGCAGGAGTACAGAGTACTGCAGTTCTAGGGGGCGCCAAAGATGACCCAAAAATCCACATTCTTTAAAAGTCTTTTTGGCCACTGCAGGAGTACAGAGTACTGCAGGATACACACACATATACACACACGCCAACACACACACACACACACACTCAGAGTCTGTTTTTTAGCACCTGCAAAAACATGCTGTTTACATATTTGACAAGAATGCAGAGGCTTCCTTTTGCCCCTGATAAAAATCAAATTTCAAACACAACTTGACTGTTCATTTCTCCAAAAGACAACCATGAAGCTCCATCCAAACCTGAAGCAGATAGTTGGTGCATGTGTACAGTAACCTGAGGGGAGTGAGGTGACTATTTCTGAGGAGAACATGAGCAGTGAAGATTCACCTTGGAGCTAGAACAGGGACGTGCACATGATTATACAGGGGCAGGGGCTCAAGTTTTTTCCAGTCATTTATACAATATGGAAATTAATGTGAAATTAAAAAACAAAGTATTAATAGAAAGGTTATGACTGTCCTGTGTAGATGACAGTGATATCCAATAGGCTAGGCACTCACGAGGCTGGCTGTGGCAAGTGTAAGTGAAAGCAACACGCACTGGCAGGAAGAACAGCAAACGCCGATGAAGGAAAGGGTCTTTGCAGTGATGGGCGTTACCAGAGAGGACGATGGCCAGAGGACGCGAATGGGACGGGGAGGCAGCGCGTTGGGGGGGGCAGCGCGACACGGCTCGGGCCCGCCAGTGCCCCAACGGGGCCCTAGTCTTCTTCTTATTATTTTTCTGCCCCTTTGAACTGGAAAATGGCCCACTTCCCACTGGTGAAAAGTCATGAAATTTGGCAGGACGACCGGGCCTGGTGAAAAATTCGATATTCTGAAGTCGCCCAAAAAATCAAATGCAAAATGGCTCCATAGCGCCCCCTAAGGTGAAAAATTCACATGATTGAGTGTCACGCCTGTACGCTTTGTCAAAATGACACAAAATTTGACACACACGTGTATCTCAATAAGATCTACAAAAAAGTCAGTGCGGGCGTATCTGTCAAATGTACGGTTAAAGGGCTATTTCGCATTTTTTGCCGATACGCACACATTGGAATTTCGCTAACTCCTCCGAAGGCTTTCGTTCCACCGGCACCAAATTTGCTCAGGCCAATCTACACCCCATGGCCATTAAAAGTTGTACAAATCATGACGCTGCACCCCACAGTCTACGTTCTAGGGGGCGCCAAAGATAACCCAAAAATCCACAGTCTTAAAAGTCTTATAACTTTTTATTTTTGTCCTCACTGGCCTCCAAGTTCTCTAGGATGATGCAATGTCCAGCCATCAACACATTTGTGAAGGAATTTTTACTCCCCAAAAGAGCGCCCCCCCATGGCAGGAGAAAAAAGTCCATTTTTTCTTGTCCCCTAAGGTGAAAATACACATTGTTGAGTGTCACGCCTATACACTTTGTCATATTGACCCAAAATTTGACAATCACGTGTATCTCAATAAGATCTACGAAAAAGTCAATGGGCACGTATCTGTAAAATGTACGGTTAAAGGGTTATTTCGCATTTTTTCCCGATCCGCACACATTGGAATTTCGCTAACTCCTCCTAAGGCTTTCGTTCCACCGCCACCAAATTTGCTCAGGCCAATCTACACCCCATGGCCATTAAAAGTTGTACAAATCATGACGCTGCACTCCACGGTTTAGGTTCTAGGGGGCGCCAAAGATAACCCAAAAATCCACATTCTTAATAGTCTTATAACTTTTTATTTTTGTCCTCACTGGCCTCCAAGTTTTCTAGGATGATGCAATGTCCAGCCATCAACACATTTGTAAAGGAATTTTAACTCCCGAAAAGAGCGCCCCCCCATGGCAGGAGAAAAAAGTCCATTTTTTCTTGTCCCCTAAGGTGAAAAAACACATTGTTGACTGTCACGCCTATACGCTTTGTCAAAATGACACAAAATTTGACACACACGTGTATCTCAATAAGATCTACGAAAAAGTCAGTGCGGGCGTATCTGTAAAATGTACGGTTAAAGGGCTATTTCGCATTTTTTGCCGATTCGCACACATTGGAATGTGGCTAACTCCTCCTAAGGCTTTCTTCCCACCGACACGAAATTTGCTCAAGCCGATCTACATCCCATGGCCATTCAAAGTTGTAAAAATCATGGCGCTGCACCCCATGGTTTACGTTCTAGGGGGCGCCAAAGATGACCCAAATATCCACATTCTTAAAAGAATCCACATCCCCCCCCCCAAGGCAGGAGAAAAAGTCCAGTTAACCCTGCCCATCGCTCAATGGCTCAATCGCATCGCTCTCCTGGCAACACCGTAAGGAGGAGCAACTTGCCATTTGGATATATCCTAGCTGTGTTTGTGCCCTCACTCATGGTCCAGAATTTTTTCAAATAGGACATGTAGTTTGTCTGCAGCGACCGTTTTGGTAGAAACTGCGCCTCCCATTCATTATAATGGGAAATGACCACAGACAAGTGCGCACACCATCTTTGGACCTTGAGTGTGATGCGATCGGGAGGGGGAGGCGGTCGCGCTGGGGGCGGCACAACATGGCTCGGGCCCGCCAGTGCCCCACCGGGGCCCTAGTTAGGGCCCGAGCGTAGCTGCTAAGCAGCTGCGAGAGCCCTCTTGTTCCTGCATGTTTCCTTCTTTCGTTATTATTTTTCCTCCGCTTTAAACTGGAAAATGGCCCACTTCCCACTGGCGAAAACTCAGGAAATTTGGCAGGACGACCGGGCCTGGTGAAAAATTCGATATTCTGAAGTCGCCCAAACAATAAAATGCAAAATGGCTCCATAGCGCCCCCTAAGGTGAAAATTCACATGACGGCTGTACGCTTTGTCATATTGACACAAAAATTGACACACACATGTATCTCAATAAGATCTACAAAAAAGTCCGTGCGGGCGTATCTGTCAAATGTACGGTTAATGGGTTATTTTGCATTTTTTGCAGATCTGCACACATTGGAATTTCGCTAACTCCTCTGAAGGCTTTCGTTCGACCGGCACCACATTTGCGCAGGCCAATCTACCCCCCATGGCCATTAAAAGTTGTACAAATCATGACGCTGCACCCCACGGTTTACGTTCTAGGGGGCGCCAAAGATAACCCAAAATCCACATTCTTAAAAGTCTTATAACTTTTTATTTTTGTCCTCACTGCCCTCCAAGTTTTCTAGGATGATGCAATGTCCAGCCATCAACACATTTGTGAAGGAATTTTTACTCCCCAAAAGAGCGCCCCCCCCATGGCAGGAGAAAAAAGTCAATTTTTTCTTGTCCCCTTACATGAAAATACACATTGTTGAGTGTCATGCCTGAACGCTTTGTCATATTGACACAAAAATTGACAATCACGTGTATCTCAATTAGATCTACGAAAAAGTCAAAAAGCGCGTATCTGTATAATGTACGGTTAAAGGGCTATTTCGCATTTTTTGCCGATTCGCACACATTGGAATGTGGCTATCTCCTCCTAAGGCTTTCTTCCCACCGATACCAAATTTGCTCAGGGCAATCTACACCCCATGCCCATTCAAAGTTGTAAAAATCATGACGCTGCACCCCACGGTTTACGTTCTAGGGGGCACCAAAGATGACCCAAAAATCCACATTCTTAAAAGTCATTTTGGCCACTGCAGGAGTACAGAGTACTGCAGTTCTAGGGGGCGCCAAAGATGACCCAAAAATCCACATTCTTAAAAGTCTTTTTGGCCACTGCAGGAGTACAGAGTACTGCAGGATACACACACATACACACACACACACACACACACACACACACACACACACACACACACACACACACACAGACACACACACACACTCAGAGTCTGTTTTTTAGCACCTGCAAAAACATGCTGTTTACATATTTGACAAGAATGCAGAGGCTTCCTTTTGCCCCTGAAAAAAATCAGATTTCAAACACAACTTGACTGTTCATTTCTCCAAAAGACAACCATGAAGCTCCATCCAAACCTGAAGCAGATAGTTGGTGCATGTGTACAGTAACCTGAGGGGAGTGAGGTGACTATTTCTGAGGAGAACATGAGCAGTGAAGATTCACCTTGGAGCTAGAACAGGGACGTGCACATGATTATACAGGGGCAGGGGCTCAAGTTTTTTCCAGTCATTTATACAATATGGAAATTAATGTGAAATTAAAACACAAATATGTGTGATGAACTGTTTTTAAAACTTAAACTTCAAATAAAAATTGTAAACTTCAAAACATATGCAAATTTTTAACAAAGAACATAGTAATTTACCTCTATTTACATCAAAATGCAGGCAATGGCCCAGGCGTTCTTTGTAAAATTATTTACAAAACACTGTATAGTCTCACAAATGTCACTTTTTATTTATGCCACTACAAAAAAACATGATGTAAATGATGCATGATGTAAAACATGATGTAAAAAACTTGTGTAGATCCTCCTCTATGTCAGTCCATGTGTAATTTTTCCATAATTCTTTGTTTTTTGCAGCATTTTTGTTAGTGTAACTGCAGATTGTGCTGACAGTCTATGGCAAAAAAAACAAAAACTGAAAATGCCTCAACATGAACCCCTGGTGGTCTCTGAGGGTGAAACCTGCTAACTGCTGCAGCTCTGTCAGCTTCAGTCTCCCATGCAGAGCTCGGAGCGCATGTGTGGCTCTGCACCCTTAGCAGCGTTGCTAACTCCTCAGTAAGGAAAGCCTGCTTCATGTCAGAGTCTCTAAACTCCAGAAGAAGTCGATAAAAGTCCCTTTCTTTCTAAAAAAAAGTCGTTAGGGGGTCTGAAAAGTAATTGAATCTAACAACAAAGTCGCTAGGTTTGCAACTACGTGTCCCAGACTGCATCCCTGCTGAGAGTCCCTCCCTCCCTTCTCATGTTGCAGGAAGAACGTAAGCGCCCGCCCCTTGTCAATCAGTCACCATATAATTTTGGATTGGTTGTTGTGGTGAAGTTTTCCACCAATAGGAGAGATGTTGTGGTGTGTTTTTTTTTCTTTTGGCAAGCCTTTTCCGCCTGTAAGACCTGTCGCTAATGTGTGCATGCTATGTTTTCCTGTCTCATACAGCGCGATCGAGCGCCGAACGTGATCAAAATAAGCAGAAAAAAAGTATCGCGGACATAATTTATCATAACTCTGGTTTTATTTGGCCTATCAACACAATTTAAAAACTGGTATATAGGTTGAGGTCCTCACTTTTGAGATAAGTTGAAACGGAGAGTTAACGAGGCTCCGTCTTGCAGCTACATCCGGTTAAATATGTCATGTGACTTGAACGCTGGGGAGCGTCAATCGAATCGAATCAAACCTAACTCTCAGATGAATCTTCAAAATTCACCTCAGAAATATGCTTATTATTCTTCTCAGAGTACTGCAGGATACACACACACACACACACAGACACACACACACACGCACACACACACACACACACACACACTCAGAGTCTGTTTTTTAGCACCTGCAAAAACATGCTATTTACATATTTGACAAGAATGCAGAGGCTTCCTTTTGCCCCTGAAAAAAATCAAATTTCAAACACAACTTGACTGGTCATTTCTCCAAAAGACAACCATGAAGCTCCATCCAAACCTGAAGCAGGCAGTTGGTGCATGTGTACAGTAACCTGAGGGGAGTGAGGTGACTGCTTCTGAGGAGAACATGAGCAGTGAAGATTCACCTTGGAGCTAGAACAGGGACGTGCACATGATAATACAGGGGCAGGGGCTCAAGTTTTTTCCAGTCGTTTATACAATATGGAAATTAATGTGAAATTAAAAAACAAAGTATGACTGTCCTGTGTAGGTGACAGTGATATTCAATAGGCTAGGCACTCACGAGGCTGGCTGTGGCAAGTGTAAGTGAAAGCAACACGCACTGGCAGGAAGAACAGCAAACGCCGATGAAGGAAAAGGGTCTTTGCAGTGATGGGCGTTACCAGAGAGGGCGATGGCCAGAGGACACGAATGGGACGGGGAGGCAGCGCGTTGGGGGGGGGGGGGGTGCGACACGGCTCGGGCCCGCCAGTGCCCCAACGGGGCCCTAGTTCTTTCTTTCTTTCTTCTTATTTTTCCTCCCCTTTGAAGGGAAAAATGGCCCACTTCCCACTGGCGAAAACTCATGAAATTTGGCAGGACGACCGGGCCTGGTGAAAAATTCGAAATTCTGAAGTCGCCCAAACAATAAAATGCAAAATGGCTCCATAGCGCCCCCTAAGGTGAAAATTCACACTATTGACTGTCACGCCTGTACGCTTTGTCATATTGACACAAAAATTGACACACACATGTATCTCAATAAGATCTACAAAAAAGTCAGCGCGGGCGTATCTGTCAAATGTACGGTTAAAGGGTTATTTCGCATTTTTTGCCGATCCGCACACATTGGAATTTCGCTAACTCCTCCGAAGGCTTTCGTTCCACCGGCACCACATTTGCTCAGGCCAATCTACACCCCATGGCCATTAAAAGTTGTACAAATCATGCCGCTGCACCCCACGGTTTAGGTTCTAGGGGGCGCCAAAGATAACCCAAAAATCCACAGTCTTAAAAGTCTTATAACTTTTAATTTTTGTCCTCACTGGCCTCCAAGTTCTCTAGGATGATGCAATGTCCAGCCATCAACACATTTGTGAAGGAATTTTTACTCGCCAAAAGAGCGCCCCCCCATGGCAGGAGAAAAAAGTCAATTTTTTCTTGTCCCCTAAGGCGAAAATACACATTGTTGAGTGTCACGCCTATACGCTTTGTCATATTGACACAAAATTTGACAATCACGTGTATCTCAATAAGATCTACGAAAAAGTTAATGCGCGCGTATCTGTAAAATGTACGTTTAAAGGGCTATTTCGCATTTTTTGCCGATTCGCACACATTGGAATGTGGCTAACTCCTCCTAAGGCTTTCGTTCCACTGACACCAAATTTGCTCAGGCCAATCTACACCCCATGGCCATTCAAAGTTGTAAAAATCATGACGCTGCACCCCACGGTTTACGTTCTAGGGGGCGCCAAAGAGGACCCAAATATCCACATATTTAAAAGTCTTATAACTTTTTATTTTTGTCCTCACTGGCCTCCAAGTTTTCTAGGATGATGCAATGTCCAGCCATCAACACATTTGTGAAGGAATTTTTTCTCCCCAAAAGAGCGCCCCCCCATGGCCGGAGAAAAAGTCAAGTTTTTCCTGCCCATCGCTCAATGGCTCAAACGCATCGCTCTCTCAGCAAAACCGAAAGGAGGAGCAACTTGCCATTTGGATATATCTTAGCTGTGTTTGTGCCCTCACTCATGGTCCAGACTTTTTTCAAAAAGGACATGGAGTTTGTCTGCAGCGAGCATTTTGGTAGAAACTGTGCCTCCCATTCATTATAATGGTAAATGACCACAGACAAGTGCGCACACCATCTTTGAACCTTGAGTGTGACGCGATCGGGAGGGGTAGGCGGTCGCGCTGGGGGCGGCGCGACACGGCTCGGGCCCGCCAGTGCCCCACCGGGGCCCTAGTTTTTTGTTGTTGTTTTTTAATGCATTTTATGAGTTTGATTGTCGAAGCTCTGTGTTTTGAATGTGGTGAAAAAGTTCAATCTGAAGGTTTTCATCCACTTAGGTTGCTGGGGTTGTAATGCCTGAGACTATAGTTTAATTTATGTTCAAAGCAACTTAGACACTGGTTTCATTGATGGCTTTCTGGCTTTATTTCGAGAGTATACTTATTGCATAATATTCATTATAGGAAAAGCATAATATTAAAATCAAGACCATAGACTTTTTGGGGCAAATGACTTTGACTGTTTGGTGGTTTTACCATTTTTCCCTTTAACTGCATAAGCAGAACTGTAGTTATGGGTTATTTTCCAGGGAGGACATCTATAAAACCATCAGCAGTAACCTCTATCACTCAATGACCCAAATAGACAGTCTGGAAAATTAAGCACCTCTGCTGTGAAATTGTGTTGCACTTTTCTCCCATTATTAAAATGAGCTTGTCCTTCATAGACCTACCAATATGAAAATATTACACTCCCCACTTTGACTGGCATCTCGCACCTTTGCCAAGTTTGCTTTAATGGCCACTATTTCTCACTCAAGCAACACTCCAATAACCCCAACAAGCCAAAAAGGCTTTCAATGTGTTATCCTGAGCAACTTTGCTCAGTGAACGGTCACCCTTCTGTCAGCCCAATTGGGAAAGGGCAAACAACAAATGGAGGTGACAGTTCAGTGACAGTGTAACTCCAAGGTGATGCTGAGGCACAGATGGATAAGGAATCCTTGTTTGGGAGGACTGCAGGCTGAGATACAAAACCGCACATAGCAGGGAGTTATGTCATACTGTGTTTGTTTGGATCTACCTCAGTTGTTTTATTGGTTTTAATTTGGTCCCTAAGGGAAAAAAACATTACCTAAAGTAAGACACCTCGATATGGGTGGGTAATACAGACTTGTATTTCTGCAGGATTTAGCAGAACAGTTTCGTTTGTTGATAACAGATATTTCTGTTTTTACATCCTGTACTTTTTAGTCTCTCTTTTGGTTGAGGGGTCATGAAATGATCTGTTTATCTGGACTTGTCAAGTCAACGTGGGTTGTGAAAAGATTTTCCAACTTATAATAAGACAAGTACATTTAGTGTGATTGGATTCTTGTGATTTGATGCTCTTGAAAGCATAAAACTTTAAAAAGGTACAGTGCGTACAGGGCTTGACACTAACTTTTTTCACAAGCAGCACATGTGCTCCTAAGTTAGAAAAGTAAGGAGCACACAAAGAACTTTAGGGGCCCAATGAAAATTAATCAAATGATGTTTGTCTTATTGGTCGACATAAGTACTATCATTTGAAATCAATTTTAGGTGAATTGGTCACAGGACATAGAAGCCATTGAAGGAAAACAGCCTTGTCTGAGAACATCACCCAGTAATTTATTGATGGTCCCTTATTTAACAACCGACGTTGACAGCGAGGGTGCGGAGTAGATTTAACCGCACTGCTCTTGCCATTCCCCATTATGAAGAGTGAGAAGACACCGGTAGATCCGCGGTGAATGTCTATCAAATGTTCAACCCGAAACTAAAACCAACTTTACCACGGTATTTACATTAAAACACATTTTTAGTCGCAAATGCGAGTTAAATGGTCGCACTGTCGAGCCCTGGTGTCGCAATGGGAACAATTAGCAACATCTTTGGGTTTTGATTCTAGTTTTAAATGCTCCCTTGCTCACCCCTCAAGTTGCTTAAGCTACAGTGACCTTTGAGGTCAAAAAGCTCCTGTTGACAGATTCCCATTTCTGATTGGTTTACCTTGAGTAAAGTGATTGTCTGAAACCTCTGCACTGCGTTCATAATGGGGTTTGTGTAGATAACTGTATCATCAGCATAGAGGCATACTTTTGCTTAAAATCCTCACCTAAGTCATTTATAAAATTAGAGAACAGAATGGGACCCAAAATAGAACCCTGGGGGACACCTTTACTTATCCTAAGAAAATCAGATTTTTTCCCCCCTTTGAATAGAGACACTGAGTTTAATCAGTGGAATAATTTCTAAACCAGTTAAAAGCCTGAAAGCTTACACCAGCAGTTTTAAGTTTAATTAGCATAAGTGGTAGGACTGTAACCGGATCTCAAACCAGACTGAAAATCACTTAAAATATCTTTCTTGTAAAAGGGATGAGAGTTTCAAAATGGGGCAATAGTTCAACCTTTCCAGGTAATTGAACACTTATATAAACAGTCCTACCAGTGATATATTTTATTTCTACCATGTCTGCTAAATGCCCCAAAACACTTCACACTGCACCTTTGAACAAGCCCTGTATATTTTGTATTTAACTGTTAAAAACTTAATACTCTGTCCCTGCATACATTGTCTCAGTCTAGACCTGTTTTTTAATATTGTGTTGCAGCTCTATTCTTGCACAATCTGTCATGGCATCAAGGATATTAATTTCAGTGCCCAAAAAACAACTCCACCTCAGACTAAATGATTATCTAAATCCACATCAAAGCAGAAAGTGACTTATCAGTAACCGGAGCACATATTGAACAACAAAAGGCCACTGCTACGGCTGACCCCGATATGATGAAGCAACCTGCTCAGCGGTGCAGCAACATTTAACAAACAATCAAAGGCTAAAGGTGCAATTTGACCCTTACCGGCACGGTTCAGGACGCACACAGCATCATAAAACACATTCAAGTGTGTGGGCAATCATGTACGTAGCTGTGGGCAGGGTAAATATTTACTCCTTCTGCATTAAATCATATGCTAAATCCATCAGCATTAGCATGACGCTCCTCCCTCCAGCCTTTGCATAAGCCCTCCTGACTGTTTTGGCTTCTTTGTCATATGCCAACAAGATGCAGAAATGTTCCTAAACTTTATAAAAAACAGCATCCTGCCGAGTGTTGGACCCCGATACCACACACGCAGACTGTTAGTCATACAAAGACGGGGGAAAGAAAGAGATAGCGAGGCTCACAGATGGCATTCAGCTGAGAATATTTCGCTCGGGGCCAATGTGTGAGACCTCTGTGCGCTTGATTCAGAGAATGTCATTTGCCTAGTTACTCAGCAGAGCACAACAGCAACAGAACATGCTGTAAAGTGTGCCTATGTGTGTGTGTGTGTGTGTGTGTGTGTGTACCTCAGCCCACCCTTGATATTTCCCTGTGTCACTCAAGAGCTTGGCACTGCAGGCAAAAGTCCTTGACCTACTATCCTCTGGCTATGATTTTCTTCTTTGCTGCTTGGAACATTTGGTTAGAAAATTTCCTCCTCATATTTGATATGCTCTGGTAGTCATATTTCCTTTCTTACACAAGCTGAATCTGATTTTTCTTCTTCTCTCAAGCAGCATGCTGTTGTTTTTTCATGAAACATCAAACAGCAGCACTTTACCATCTCATTCATTCCCCCCTAATTGACACGACGCTGCTGCTTCATTCTGCCAAAGTAATAAGCTAATGCTCTCTGGCATTGACTGTTTGCTATTGATAGTCCCAAACTGCGTGATGCACACTAGGGAAATTAATCATTCCCACTCACACAAAGGAATAAATATATTTCTTTTATTTGTTTAGCCTAGCAGTCATTAACTCAACATGTCCTTCATTTCCTGAATATTGAAATTATGCAATTCTGATTAGTGATGCCAAAAATTCATCAGAGGGGTGCCTGCACCAAATTATGTTTACATACAAGCAATATTTTACACAGCTGGTACCATTTATTCTTATTCTCATGCTGATAGAAGACGATCTTTTGTACCCACAACCATCAGACTTCTTAATTCTTCTATAAATAGTAGATGAGGTGATTCCAGGCAAAAGAATTGCCCTTAAAGGAAAAAAGGTTCTTGTATTATGTTGTATTGATAAGAGTGTATTTTAACCTTGGATCTTTCAGGATATGAACTTTAAACTGTGTTGAAATGCGAAATAACTAAATTTGGAACATGCGATTAAAGATGCGATTAATCGCGATAACTTGATATTTTGAGATTAATTGCAATCCTTTTTTATAAATTTTTATTTCATATCTTTGATTGAAAGGTTATGGCATCAGTCCTATAAAAAATAAAAATAAAATAAGCACTTTTTAAGACCTATGCCTATGTCACTTTTTACAGGCATTAACCTTTCAGTGCTGTTCATACTTTTGGAGAACATGAGGACAGTTTGAAGAAGATAATAGTGATTGTTGGTACAAATGAGTATTGATGCTGGCAGTATTGATGAAGGTGTTAAAGGCAGGCTGCTTTTAATGTTTGCTGATGGGAAGAAATGCTGCAAACTATTATAGCAATTGGGATCAAGTGTTCAATGCTTAAGTGCAACATACCTGGAAAGTCAACCTGCAAACGCTGGAAACATTAGGGTTCGAGAAACATTTCAAACCGTATTACGTCAGATAAACTCCTACCCTCCTACCTGAAATTGGATCTCTGGCAAATTAGAGTCATTAGCCTCCTCTTCAATAGCACATGTGCAGATAAAAGTGCCTATCATCTCATAACAGTCCGTCAATTTTCTGCAATCAGCTGAATGCAAGGGGAGCATTTGAAGAAGGGGTAAAATATATGACACGTATTCTTTACAATGCTCTTAATGAGTGTACAGATGAAGCCCTCTAGTCTCTTGACAATGAGTAAAAATTGGTCGAGCTCCACTTTTCCTATGCTACATGAAAGGAAGCCCTCATTAAGATAATTTTATCCCCCTTTGCTTAAGATGGAGTGATGTATTAGGATGCTCGGCTTAAAAAAGGGGCTTTCTGTGGCATTATGTCTTTAAGCATAATTTTAGCGCTGCTAAAGTACCGTGGTACATTATGTGTTCTTAGGTTGTGAAGAAAATGGCCCTCGTGTGTCACACATGTATCTCATGATGGAGATTTTTGAAACAGCTCACATCACTGACTGGCTTGGGTGAAAAAAAATCACTTAAAGGAGTGTTCACATGCCAGTTTTGGCCCTTTACACTTTCTCGCATGCTAAAGAGTAATGGTTGTGACATTTATAGCAACAATAAGGAGCTAAACCTTTTCTTAGTATGCACCCTGCATCGCAAATGTTTTCTTCCATGCGTCTCTGTGTAACAATTAAGAGTGTTAGTCTACAGCTCTTTATCGAACTTGCCTGCAGCAGTGGTCTAGCTCCTGATCGTAAGGGCAGTGGGGAAAGCTAATTGTTTCCGGTGTAGTGGCAGTTTGCACTTGTGTTTTTGTGTTTGTGTGTGTGCCTCAATGAGTGCAAGTGTGCAGTATGATCAGCAGCATGCTTCTCTGCTTGGTTCTAGAAATTGATCAGCATTCTGGCCCTAATTGGGTTTCTCGTGGTTAAATATTGGAAATCAGTCAACCTCTTTGTCCTGGCCTCTTTCCTGTTTGTGTGTGATACAAATACAGACGGTTGGAACTGTGGGTGGTGGGAGAGAAAAACCCTATTTACTCAAGACAATTGCATGAAAAAGATGCAAGTAGAAGAGGTGAGATAACCTCTGGATGGTTTACAAAGATAGCCTTGAAACTAGCTGATAATGGGAACTTAGGTTGGTAAAATCATAAAGATTATGATGTAGTTTGTTCCTCTTTTACAGATGCATCCAAAGGTCCAGTACTTGAAAATTTGGTGATACTAAAAGGAGATTCAAGGCTTAAATGTTCACCCCTAAATACCAAGGCCTTGGATGACAATAAACCCCAAATTTTTTATTCTTGTTTCCCCGCATTTTTAACGCATACATGTTGCACGCAATGGTTAATTTGCATGTTGGTGAGACAGCACTAATAAGCTGATATTGTGGCCATACAACATAACCATTGATATGTGGAGATCAGAAGTTGAAAAACAGTGCAGAAATCAGTGAGGGGTGTTAAAACACTCAAGAAGCAGAGTTAAGGGGACATCAAACGAATTGAAGAAAACAGACAAACACAAATTGCAAAATGGTACGGGTTTTAGGAGGGTTATAGATAGCAGACAGTGCCTGCTGACTATGAAAGTTACAGGGTAAAGGACCTTGCCAATAAGGATGTTATATTTAATTTAATCAGTTTTGATTAGAGCCTGATCAAACTCGCAGATTTTCGCAGATATTTTCGGAAATAAAATGCGGCGTATAAGATTTGGTTTCACTTCGAAAATGTTCCACCATCTGAAAAGTTCCCCGACTTATTCTGTAGATGGCGCAGCGACCTCATGACAATCTTCATCCACTAACTACCTCGGTCCGAGTTTGATATGTCAGTCTTCCTTTCGGCATGAAGAGCAGTACAGTATATATACAGATATATAAACATATATTTTTTATAACTTCATAAAAAAATTTTAAATTGGCCGATTAATCGATAATCAGATTTTTTTTCCCCCTGATAATCTGTATCAGCATCGGGCCCTACTGCAGACTATGAAAGTTATCGGATAAAGGACCTTGCCAATAAGGATGTTAATTTAATGTGTGTTTTGATTGCAGGCTAACTTAAGTTGAGGGCCCCCTCACCTAAAAGGCTTTCATTATTCTATATTAGAGAATAAGACTGGTGTTTTGAGCATTTTCCTCCAAAACAACAACACAGGAGTGAATACTAATAATCTGTGGCAGAGAAAATGGTTGAATGTGCATCTCCCCGTGCGCAGTGACTGTTGAGCCAGCTGAGCCCCGGTCAGTCCCAGCTCTGCCCTCCGGCCCTGTCGAGAAGCCGTAATGCATCAGCGCATATGACAAGTGTGCGGGGCGTCCTCATGCCCAGCAGGCTAGTGGCGACTTAGTGTGCAGCATGCCATGGAACAAGCAGATAGGCGCTGGGAAAGAGGCGCAGTCGACCAAAAACAGGAGCTCGGCTTCAAACTGACCCACACGGTCCACATGAATGAAAGTCAGTGTTAACAAACCAGAGGCCGCAGCGAGTGAAGCCTTTCAATCTATAGGACAAGCCTCACATAAGTGTTAGGGAGCTCTGTATCTTTCCATTGATTGCCTCTTGCAATACGAGTCAAATGAGGACAAATCTACTGTTGTCAATGGAGCACCAAACAAACCTTGAGTCTCCTGCAAAGTTGATGCAGCTGACTTTAAGCTGACAAATGAGTCCACACCAGGAAAAAAATATAAAATAAAAATTAAACTCAAAACAAGAAAGACGAGTAGTTTGTGTCTTTAAAAAAACAACATTACTTTGTGTTAAATCTGAGATTTTAAGTCTGACATTTGAAGCTTTTTACACATTCTTCCATGCAAAATATTTCCAGGAAACCACATTAAAAGGGGGGAAAAAAAGCACATTAAAGTAAACCGCTCTCACCTTTTGTTCTAGTGCCAAGCAATTAAGAAAATTCAACATTTTGTGACAAATACTGTTCGTGATCCAGTGTTTCCTTTCTCATTCTACCTTGAAAGCTTTAATCACTGTCAAGAGGTTAAAAACAATCAGAAACATACTTTTAAAGTAGTCAAAAAAATAAAGTTTTTATTATTATTATTATTATTATTATTATTAATAATAATAATAATAATAATAAAGTTTTTATTATTATTGTCGTTATTATTATTATTAATAAAATAAAGTTGTTATTATTATTAATTTTATTGTTATGTTATCATTATTATTATTATTATTATTATTAACATTATTAAAATAAAGTTGTTATGGTTATTATTTTGTTATTATTATAATTATCATTATTATTATCATCATCAAAATCATCATTATTCTTATTATTATCATTATTATTATTACTATATAAGCAAGAAAGGTTGGGTAATAATTAATTATTTGTAGATGCAAAAAACATATATACTTTATGCTTTATGTTTATTGGATTGGCTATAATTATTCTACTTAAACTATGCACATATACTTTTTTTTGTTTTACAACTCTTCAATGATGTTTTTATTTAGTAGATAGTGTTAAGACAGAGTGGTAATGACTGCTAATAATCTATTTGTTCACTGATACTCCGGCCACCCCGACTCATATCAGTACTGGGGCTGTGCCACCCCAGTTAAAAAGTCTGAGCACACCCCTGAGGAGGACAGAGGAACCAGTGGGACCAGAATTGAACCAATTAATTCTAAGTGAAAGGGAAAAAACAATATACCCAACAAAAACTATATTTATTCCTATTTTTTAATAATGAGGACCACCATGTGCAGACAGTGAACTTCCACTAGCTAGTATAAAACAGCCAGGACACAAAATACCAGCAGTCTGTGTCAAAGGAGAACTGATCATTTTAACTCTGTGAGAAATAATAGTTTCCTTTTTGTCATAATATCTTCTTTGTTTGATGCTAGCTCCATAAATTTCCAGATAAGGCCAGCCAAAGACAGAAACCTTTCAACACAGCAGGCTACCAAACAAAGGAACTAATGATTTTAAACTTCATAAAAGATAAAAAAAAGTTCCTGCTGTTGTATGACATTATCTCCCACGTATCATTTACCAGCACTCTGACTTCACTTTTTGCCTGTTAAAACTTTTGCCTCTATTGAATTTTTGCATTACATCTGTATGCGACAGAATCCAGGTCATGTCCTCTCCAGTCCTTGTCTTCAAGGACTTACAAGTACTTCAGAGGACACGAGAGTAAGTTAAAGAAAGGTTAAGTGCCTCGCAGAGTGTCGCTCTCAAACTCAGCGAGAGCTCGATGAGGACTTTTGGAAGTCTGAACAAACACCTCCATCTACATAAATAACACAGGGTTAGAACAGGTCGGTTGTATTTTCCACACATCCCTAAGGACTCTCACCTGGAGTCTTACTATACCTTCACAGAGTTGGATCTGTTTTCTATGTGGAGATGGAGGAGAGCCAACTCTTGCCTCTGCATCACTGATAACATCCTGGTGCACTGCGTTGCATGTGCCAAATTCACTGTTTAGGGTGATGCATGTTTTTAGATTATCCTACAGATTATTTCCCCTTGTAAAAACACACAAAAAAAACATCTTTCTATCCAAGGTATCTGTATAAAACACTGCAGCACATGCAACAAGTTAACACAAGTTATTCGTGTGAGGATGGATGCAGCGTTTAAATTAGAACCCACGTCATGCTCTTGTTGATTTTGAGAGAACCACTTAAGCGGGCACTTAACCTTTTCTCTGACTTACTTTTATGTTGTCTGAAAAGCATGTGAGTCCTTGAAGACAAGGACTTGAAGGAAGATAACCTTCTTTTCTTGTCCTTTGGCAGAAACAACGTCAATCAAGTAGCGCTTGGCAGTTGCACAAGTTTTCATAATTAAGGCTTCAGTGAGAAGAAGGACAATATTGGACCCGATTACACGCCTCACACATGGCTAAGCATGCAGGGTAAGGCATTAAAATGAGGTGCGGTCAGGCATACAGGTGGTGGTATTTAAAAAAAAACTGTAATTTTGCTGATAAAGCCAAAAATTCATATAGGAAAAATTGATAAGCTCTCTAAGGGCCAGACACTAACTTTTTTCACAAGGAGCACACAAAGAACTTCAGGAGCGCAATAAAAATTGATCAAATAATGTTTGTCTTATTGGTCGACATAAGTACTATTTGAAATCAATTTTAGGTCAATTGGTCACATGACATGGAATCGATTGAAAGAAAACAGCCTTTTCTGAGAACATCACCCAGTAATTTATTGATAGTCCCTTATTCAATACCCAACGTTGACAGCGAGGGTGCTGAGCAGATTTAATCGCACTGCTGTTGCTATTCCTGGTTATGGAGAGTGAGAAGACACCGGTAAATCCGCTGTGAACGTCCATCGGATATCCAACCTAAAACTAACTTCACCACAGAGCAGATTAAAGGTCCTTTCACACCGGGAGCGTTTTTTTCGTGCGATTATTTCGGACGTCAATATTTTTTTTCAAACCCGTATCCTGTCAATACAAGCGTTCACATCAGCGACGTTTTCCCGTCCTGCGATATTGCGGCATTTATTTTTTTGTATCACGGTCGAATTTTCTAAAATTCGTTTCCATTCTGACTAATCAGATTTCGTGTTGTTGCGACGTCAGATTCACCAGTATATCCAACATGGCCGACCGGCTGATTGTTTACGTGTCAGAGAACAGAGTGCTTTTTGATAAAAAACACAAATATTACAAAGATAACGACCTGAAGGACAACTTGTGGAGAGTCATAGCGTCGGATTTCTCATATGACGATGGTTTTTGTGCTTTAACAGTTTGCCAAACGTCTTTGTTTTAACTTTCATCTGTGCTAAGTAACTTTAGCTCGTAAGCTAACCTGTTCAGATACAACATACCATATGTATTTTCACTGTCTCAAACTCAATGGCGTTGCTGTTACAGCACCATTAGGTCTCGGTTGTTACCTTACGTTTATGGTCGCACTGTCGAGCCCTGTCTCCATCATGCGCACTTCATGGATGGGCACTCTCTCAAATGTATGGGGACATACATACAAACACACACACACACACACACACAGAGCTAAGGGTAATTTACTCATACAATCCTTAAACAAAACTCTCATTTGCAACCTCCCACTATGTATTGATTGATCAACAAAAATTAAATCAAGTCTTTATGTCATTACTGTCGGTCTTGTCTCATACTGCTTGCAGATAAGTTACAGCAAAGTTTTGGTCTGATCCAAGAACAGTTTTTTTCACATTTCAGGATCTTCTTTGTGCATTTGTGAATGTGGCAACATCAACTACTGAGGCGTTCTTCTGCAGTCTGTTGGTAAATCTGTGGTTATAACAGAGCATACTGGAAAAGAAACCATCAAGCTGCTGTTACATTCTTCCATTAAGAGCAGTTAAACTAAACATGCTTCCATAATCTTACAATGGAATCAAAGGTCATGTACAACATAAATTAACTCTCTTTACAGATATTAAGGCAGCGACAGCCGAGACATGTGACAGCAGCAGTGGAAACAATCTGCAATAGAGTTAACTGACATGACCCTGCTCACATTAATGTACAGAACATAAATTCATATACTATGTGCAGCGCTTAAATAAGCACTACTTGTACATATTTTATTGAATCTGTTACTGTCAATTGTTTGCTGATTAGATTGTTCTTATACCTGAAATGTATTTTTAAGCATTTACTAATCAGCATGATGAAAATGTACAAAGCATAGTAGAAGCAGACAAGAAAAAAAAAAAACGTTCATAGAATCTGATTTAATTCAAACACGATTAAATCACTGTTGTGAAAAAGCCACTTCTTGTCCCCAAGAGAAAAAAGTAATACTGCAAATATCGAAGTTTATTGTCAATTAACTGCCGAACAAAGCTAATCCTCACAAGTTTAGCTCAAACTACTTAAATATCACAAAAAAGTTGAATATTTGGACCTATGTGCTTTGGCACAGTCACGTAAGCAGCAGTGAGTGTGCTGGTTATGCTTATGTAGGTATTTTCAGCTGATTCTGAGAAAAAAACACTCCTTGTATGACCCTTTTTTTTTTTTCTTTTTATGAAAACAGAAATAACTAGATACGTTTGGCGTGACGTATGCAAATGGCCAAAATGGGCCGAAAACAGCGCAATAACTCTTTCACCATGCATCCGGGAGAAAAGTCCGTAATCAGCACGCGTAATCAAAGATCTCGTTAAGATACACGTGCCTGTAAAATTTCAAGCAGATTGGACAAAGTCCACGTTCGTGGCACTTTTATCGCATTTTTGGGGATCGCTTTAAAACAGCCATTTTCCCCGGGCCCGAACTGCCTGCAAATTTTTGTGAGTTTTCGAGGTCGTTCAGAGGGTCAAATTTGCGTAGTAAAATAATAATAATAATAATAATAATAATAATAATAACCCCTTGGGTTTCAATAGGACTTTACCACTGAGCCGTGCTCTCGGCTCGGGCTCTAAAAAAAAAAAAAAAGTTTTATGCACATATTGAAAAAATCTTCACTGTATGATTTAAAGACAGTACAAAGAGTTTTATTTGGTGAAAATAAACAACAAACTGACAAGACACCCTTTTATTGTAAATAAATAAATAAAATAAAATAAAATTTTAAAAAATTGTTTGAAAACTTCACTTTCACGCAGGGGCGCAAAAGTTGCGAAACGCTGCAACAAAGGGCATATGCCTAGATTTGCTATTGTACACCCATGAACCAAGTGTAAACAGGGTCTTTCTGCGGTTGCGACCAAATACTCCTTACTGTAGCTTTAATTGTTATTCTTTCAATAACAGTGAAGGATAAGAAAACCTGAGCTGCACAGGCTTTGGTGGCTTCATAACTTCTAATAACATGTTTACAATGTAAATCACTGTATATACTTGCTAATTAAGGAGCTTAGTATTGACAACATGTGAGTGCCCACACCAACTGGAGCAATATTTTGTTTTCATTTCCTCATTAAAACCAAGAAATACCAGGCGCTGACACTGTGTTTTGAGCTCTGCAGTTAAAAGGACCCACTACTGCTTCAAGTAATTGCTATTTCCATCCCACGCAGAACCATTTTACAGGTTCCAACTGCATATTTTAATATTCCACAGCGTAAGCCAGGTGAGCAGCCTTCAGATGAAGTGTGCACCACAGAGGAGAGTCGCTTAGATTTGCAGCAGAACACGCTAGTGTCGGCTATAGCGAGCAGATTCACGGCTCCCTCTGTTATCCGCGACTTTGTGTTTTTATTTGTAGCACCATGTAGCTGACAGATCTCGCAAAATCGTCCTAACTGTTTATCTCGCCCGTGCTGCTTGATTTATGCGGCCATAAATAAATGATTCATGCTCTGGAGTGTGCGTTGCAGTCATTACAGATTTGCTGCATCATTCCTGTCTGGGTTTAAGAAACAGCCCAGAAGCCAGACTCACCAATTTGACGACAGGCTGATCTGTTACACAATCTACCCCAGTGTTACTGCGACTATCTATCCGGCTGCATCTAGTCTCTGTGTTTCTGTTTGTATGCACATGTTTTCTCCCCCCTCCTTTTTTTTTTCCTGCGTTACATCACTCTCCCAGAGGTTGCAGTCACCTAGCACAAACACAGCTTGGTGGTCTCGTCTGTCTGCAAACTTGTACATGCAGCTGACAAGCTGTTAGTGTTCAGATATCCGTTCATCGGAAGGCAGAACACACACGCGGATTGACTCTGAGGCGCTGGGGAATTTGCACACAGACGCACAAATGCACACACTCAGGTGCTTGGACTGGGGGACTGGCAGATGTCATGTGCAAACAGTGACAGATATAGAAGTA
Source organism: Xyrichtys novacula (assembly GCA_962446985.1). Classification (NCBI taxonomy): domain Eukaryota; kingdom Metazoa; phylum Chordata; class Actinopteri; order Labriformes; family Labridae; genus Xyrichtys; species Xyrichtys novacula. The sequence continues at coordinate 6,027,368 of OY660887.1, forward strand.
AAGGATCTGGATGTGACTACACCATTTCTGTGGTAATCTGATCCAATTCATTACACTGTACTGGACCATAAATACATCGTAGCCAAGGTGATGATGCATCTATTTTAATATACCTGTGAATCAGACACGAGTGAACCCAAATGCAGACACCTGGCAATCAAGTGCAGAGAACTGTCCTTATTAACACCTTTTATGTATTTTTGATTCTTTTGCACATTGTGAGGTGCAAAGTGAGAAAAGGTTTGTGAAACTTTGTCAATTTCTCTTTTGATTAAATTCTTTAACAGACACAAGTGAATCAGAGAATACCTGAATCTAGATACCCAGTCATGAAATAAACTTCAATATCCGGATTTTATATGTATGAAGGAGTATTGGGGCCACATTAAAAAAAAAACAAATTAAGACTTGGAGATTAAAGTCATTACTTACAAGAATTAAGTCTTAGGAAAATCCTTTTTTACGAGAATAAAGTCGTAAAAAAATCATAACTTATGAGAATTAAGTCGTAAACAAAATCATTACTTACGAAAATAAAGTTGTAATAAAATAATCACTAACGAGGATTAAGTTCGTAATAAAATTATGATTTACAAGAATAAAGTCGTATTAAAAATATTACTTAAGAGAATAAAGTTGTAATAAAATCGTAACTATCAAGAAAAAAGTAGTAATAAAATCATTACTTATGAGAATTAAGTTTGTAATAAAATCATTATTTACGAGAATAAAGTTCGTAATAAAATCAACACTTACGAGAATAAAGTCGTAAAGTGAATGAAGTCTTAAAGCTGCTTTTGTGGAGGAGGAAATGTCTGAACTGGTCAACTGCAGAGTTATCTGTGGGTGCATCAGTGGGCCATTCAGAGGACTTTTGTGGTTTCTCAAGAAACAATACAACTGATGATCAACATTTGGGATTCAGAGGGAGTCGAGATCTGTCGAGCACCGCATCAGTCTCTGATATCGGCACAACACTGGCAGCAACCTACACCTGCAGAGGCACCAACACCTTATGGCAGATAGATTCATACGATAAACTTAAGCCATATGCTATTGCTATTGTAATAAATGGCTGCATTGAGGGATTTAGTCTCTGTACAGCCATTTCCAGCCATCCCCCCCTTAAAAACAGCAATTCCTTACAAGTCCGCCTGGTTCTTTCTGCGGAAAAGATGCATTTCTTGCACATGTCCTGATACTTATGACACTGTGATGCTGAAATGACAAAGGATTTAGTATTTCCTTGTTTGTGAAACCTAGCTATTGAAGTTCAATTCATCTAAATGCTCCACAGCGCTCATTTAAACAACGAACAACAGGTAAGAAGAGCCATGAGCTACGACTTTATTCTCGTAAGAAATGATTTTATTACAACTTTATTCTTATAAGTAATTACAATTTTTTTTTTTTTTTTTTTTTTATGTGGCCCTAATACTCCACCGTAGAAGTGTCTTCAGGATTTTGGGGAAATATTTTTGCTATGATGAGTAAAGTTTCTGTGTTTAAGTCAAAGGAAAGTTATGTGTCAGTGGATTTTATTCCAACATTAAATAACGTTCAATATTATATTTACCGAGATTTTCAGCTCTCAACCGCATCAAATTTCATTATTGATATAAAATGAGGGAAGTATTTTCAAAATGATCTTTTTGGAACATTTTGTAGTATCTCAGTGGTTTAACACAACAGGACTCTACATAAACCCAAATCCAGATCCTTGACAACAATAAACTCAGCCAGGACGGGGCCCTCAAAACCAAAATTCAGACAGTCAACCCAAAAGAGATCATATAACATTCCAAAAAGTTGAATTTATTTCTTTAATTTCTTGGAATAAATCTTTTGAGTGAATTCACTGACATACAATTTTGCAGTGTCTTTGTGAATTAACAAAATTGGATCCGAGATTAACCCAAATCCAGATGCCATTACAAGACACTTTCATTTGACATTCTTAAAAGTTTTTTTCCTTTTTAAAAGCCTGTAAGGTGAAGTGTTGTACCTGACAAGTTTCGGCTACTTTAACTTACTTTAACGCACCACTGAAGATGTCACACTACCATCACGTGACACCTCTGAGGAAGACTGCAGAGGCAAAGTAGCCGAAAGTTGTCAGGTACAACACTTCACCTTACAGGCTTTTAAAAAGGAAAAAAACTGAGATCAATATTCATACGTAAGCCAAATGAACCTCTTTAATATATTCTTAAAAGTTGACTTTGTTTCAATGCTTTCCGTAATATGTCAAGAGTAAGTTCAAAAAGTTGATCCCCAATGTTGTTCAGAAAGTTTACTGTTGTGAACAGAGGAGCCTGAACAGTAAAAAAACCCAAATCCAGACACCCAGACATGAAATATGCATCAACAGCCTGAATTCCAATTTCAGCGATTTTTGAGAGATATATTTTGGAATTTGAAAAGGTATTTTCTTCAGTGTCATAACCAAATTCTTCACAGTAGCTTTAATTTTTCACCCGTAAACAGACATAGTAGGACTCTAAAATGACCTGAATCTACAGTGAGTTTTACAGTAAAATTCTGTATATTTTCGACCTTGAGTTCCCAACTTGTGATACATTCGGCTTACATAAGAATCTCTAAAACTTCAAGCATGTCTTCCCTTACTGTAAACATGCATCATTTTACAAGATGTGTGTGGATAAGATCTCTACAAGCAAATGCAAAAAGTGTACGAGAAATTACTGTAAAATCTCCTCATTTGCACATTGCCCTAAAATTGATTGACGGTATTTTCCTGTACAGTAGCCTTAATTTCAATCTAGAAGCCTCTGTGGTTTATCTATTCTTAGACGTTAAGGATCTGTATGCGCTGAGATCTCTCTAGAATCAGACCCTTGTTGTAGGGTGTAATGCACCAAGTATAATTGTTTCCTTGCTGGACTGTATGTCGCATTAGCGGAAAGTAGCAGACAATTGGTGCAGGACCATGAAAGCAAAGCAAATGCATCATTCTCCGCGTGTTTCAGTCCGTGGCATGGCTCTCGGGGAAAGCAAGACTGGTAAACATGTTTTCACAGAGAGCTATATTGCTTTTCACAATTACACACAAACAAGGGGCTGGCCTCCTTACTCAATGACTTTGGAGGTATTTGCTGTAATTTTCTGTAATCTCTCCTGCAAGGATGTTGTCGTGAGTAAAAAGTCCTGTGGCCCAGAAAGTAGCGGGGGTAATAATGGATGTAATTAGCACAGCAGGATGACTGATACGATGCTTAAACCACACTTATATCCACTCACTATCTTTTTTCACCCCCATCTGGAACCCCTCAGAATCTGTCAAATTGCAGAAATGCTCCTCCTGGCTTCTGCCTCCACTCCTCCTCCGTCTCCATCCCTCTTTCTTTACTTCTTAAGCTCCTTCGCTTTGCTTTGTATCGGTCGGCCTTCAACCCCTTCTATACCCTCCTCTATCTCCCCACATGCAACATTTCACACATTCACTGCCCTCCATGCCTACGCTTTCTCCAGATCAACAGCACCACCCAGTGTTTTCAAAGTAAACTTGTTTTTTTTCCTTTCCTTTTTTTTTTTTTTACATAACCATTGTTGATGAGGTTTTCATTTTGAACATCTGCTCATATCTCATTTTTTTCTCCCCTCACTCATTAAGGCTGTTAGTTTTTTATTGATGTCAGCTTTGCCAGCACATTAATGATTTATATGTGTGCCCGCCATAATAAGTTTGATTAATTGAACAAGACTTCCTTGTTTGAGGTGCCTCTGGGTTGCGGTGGCGTCCATGACACTGTTTTCCTTTTTCCTAATGACAGTAAATTGGCAAAAAATAATATTGTTGATGGTAATGAGTTGTTTTGAATGTTAAGTATCACCCATCGAGTGTGTGATTAAATCGTTTTAATGAAAAAGACTTTTTTGGAGATGATGTGACATGGCACTACTTTTTAATACGTGTTAATTTGAATCTTTCAGTCTGGTTTTAATCAGAATTTTTGTTGAATTTAACGGCCCGTAACTGTGAATACTCAAGCCTTTAAAGCATGAAAATTACACCCCAATTCAAATGTGATGCTACTAGCAAAGAGAGAAATGGGAAAATGGTCAAAAATGTTCAAAAAGTTGTAAAATGCAAAAAGTAAACAAACAAAATAAAACACATTCGATTGCAACAGGTTCACAAGATAACAGACGCTGATAGAAGCTGGGTCTCGTAAAGGTTCACCACTTTGTGAGAGACTGCGTGAGCAATAGTTCAACCGTTGAAAAATGTGGATTTCATCATCTTTGGTACACTATTTCATTAAATATTTAGATTATCTGGAGAAATCTCTGCACAGAAGGGACAGTACCTAAAAATAAATATCAATCAGCTGTGTTTTTCTTGGCCTTAGGCAGCACCGCATGAGAAACAAGCCTGACACAGTAGTGGAAATCACCGCCTGGACCCAAAAAAATAATGTCCACTGGAGTGAAATGCTAAAATGTTCTGTAATCTTAAAGAATCGAAATAAGACGTTCTAATTCAAGGAAGAGAATAAATACAATTTAATATCCATATTTAATGAGGCATATAAAAAGAAAGATATTAAAAAGTTGGTCTCAAGAATATACAAAAGTATACAAGCCTCTAAAAATCATTCTACGTTATCCATTAAACAAAAATAGGAGAAGGAGTCAGGAATACAAATATCAGAAGAGACCTGGATAGAAATATGTGAGACACAAGCGACCAAGTCTACTGCCGGAGACAATGTGGAACCCATTGGACGAATCACTTTCATGTCTTTTGGGCCTGTCCGAAAATCTGTTTTATATCTCGGTAAAATCCCAGGAAACAGTCCAACATAAGGACAGGTACCTGTTGAAGATTCTTTTGGCAAGTGGTAGGAAAGCCATAACAAGAAGGTGGTTGCAACCAGATTCTCCGACATTGAACCAATAGCACGGGATTGTCCAAGAAATTCACTGTATGGAGAGACTTACTTTTGTTTCAAGACTTCAGTTGAAGAACTAGGATTTATAGCGTGTGTGTATATGTATTTATGTTTAAAAGAATATTTCCATTTCAACTGTATCACCCATGATGACCTCATGTTTTTTTGGAAGTCATGGATGCAATGCCCTGAAATTTTTAAGAGGGATTACTTGACTTCAGAGCAGTTTAAGCAATCCGTCCTGGTTGAATGTGCCAGGGACACATCCAACAGGAGGCATCCAGGGTGGCATCCATACCCAAAGACAAAACCACCTCAACTGACTCTTTTTGATATGGGGACACAGCAGCTCTACTCTTAGATCCTTTCAGATTGACTGGATAGTATGGATATGCACAAATGCCCATTCCTCATGACCCATGGCACAGGTAGCTTCCACAGATCGTAATAGGTTATGGAGATGGACTAAATTCTGCCTGTAGTAAACATTGTGGCTATGGAGTAGAAAGGTCTTGGTACTTATCTGGCTTACTTGCAATCCCAACTTGTTACCCCTTAAAACATTTGCCACTATTCGAGCATAAAAGCATTTCAGGAGTTTTGCATTTTCAACTTACTTGCACAATTTCAACCTTGATGTCTTTTTATGTCCGTTTTACTTAAAACGCATCTGTTGTCCAAGCGTCACCAAACAGGATTAGATCCCTTCAGCATGGTTCTCCTTTCCCAGCTTCACAGTCCTCACATTCAGCCGGAGATTTGTTGCCGTTGGCACAGAGCCGCAGATTTATAGCATTTGTGAAAAGCTGCTGATTGTTAATTAAAATCCCTTCCTGTCTCTTGAGCTTTTTGTTCGCCTTATGCAAAAGGCGAATGTGTTGTTTTTGTATCACACTCAAAAGCTGAATATGGTTTGATAAGAACTTTTTTTTTTCAGTGTACGAAGCAAGAGGTTATCACAGAGGATTCAGAAAAGTTAGACACGTTAACAACAATGTTTCCCAAAGAAATCCATTTATCATAGAGTAAACCGAGTGAATTTCCTCCTGGGCTTTTTGCTCAGCCATGTGAGATCATTTTATGTCCGAATGGGATGAGTTTGTTTAAATATATACATTAACCTTTGGTGAGGGGTAAGAGCAACGTAAATCATCCATTGAGATCCATTAAGAATTTACAATGGCAGTCTTAACGGTACTACCAGATTAATAATAGCCATCGTAATTCGAGAGCATCTCATTTTAAATAAAGCCTGATTATATATGGAATAATTGCTAGAACGGCAACCTATAGCAACCCTTCATTATGCTTCCCATATGAAACAATCAGCCATGAAAAGCCGTCCATAGAACTGTCATAAATAGACATGAAGTACATTTACATTGCATTATCTGTATAATGAAGTTCTTAATGCTTCCAAGGATTTGTTAATTATCCGATTCAAGCTGCGTTGAGTATATTTAGCTAATTATTTAGTAGGATATATGATAATAATTCCAGCCAGATGCAATCATTTTACTGCTTGATGAATAAGCTGGCTCTGCATGAGTATGTTTCTCACAGATTTGGCCCCATTTTCTTAAATATTTCGCTCAGGTTGGGGGACCTTGAACTTCACTATGATTTTGTCCTGCTGTTTAATTTTAAATAATTGTAAAAAAAAAAAAAAAAAAAGTCTGTTGGATATTTTTTGAACAATCCAGCTCCTCTTGATGGATAACTAACAGAAAAATAACCTTAAAAAGACCATAATTTCAGATAAAACACTTTTTAGCATCCATTAGCTATGTTAGCCAAATTTATGGGCTTACTTTGTCGTTTCAAGATACAAAAGTTTGGTTTTCTCCTTTATTTGATGGCAAAACTTACCTTAAAAGTAATCATCACAAAGAATCATGATAAAGGTGCAGTTATAGTAAAAATCTAAGATAATAATGGGTGCTCTGGTATGCAGTATTTCATACAAATTGTAGCTAATCGCGTTAAAAAATATTAAGCCGACCCTTAAAGGAAAAGTCGACCCCCTGCACCCTCACACTGTATCACAACGTACTGGACGTAACGTTAGCCTCCAGTAGCTAATGTTAACTAAATTTAAATCTTACTTTGTAGTTTCAAGGTACAAGAGTTTTATTTGATGGCAAAACTCGCTTATATTTCTGCTGCTTCCTCTTGACCGACAGAAGGCCCTTCCTATTTTCAACGTACTCATTACAAAGTCTCCTGATAAATGTGCAGTTAAAGTAAAAACCAAAGATAATAATAGCTGCTCTTCGTACACAAACTGTAGCTTATTGCATTCAAAAAACATTGAGCAAACCCTTAAAGGAAAAGTCGACCCCCTGCACTAGGGCCCGACCGATTTATCGGCGAGCCGATTAAATCAGCCAGTTTTAGCCCGTTTGAGACTTTTGGTAATCTGCCAAAACTTGCAGATTTTCGCCGATATTTTCAGAAATAAAATGCGGAGAATAAGGTTCGGTTTCACTTCAATAATGTTCTTGCATTTGAGAAGATTCCCCAACTTATCCTGTAGATGGCGCAGCGACCTCACGACAATCTTCGTCCACTATAACTACCTCACAGCACAGCAGAGTGACGGATCTGAAGCAGGCAGCTCAGGGACGCACGGAGGAGAGCGGTCTGCCTCAACGGTAAATAAACCAGTTTGTGAAATCCACAATAAGTCAACAAGTTTCAGTTCAACCCACTTCACGATGTTCCCCGCTGTGCTGGTCTAGGTCACGCCAAGTTAACGGTGAAACACCATGTAATATGCAAGCTAAAGTTAGAGTTAGCCATCTGCTATCAGCCTTGCTACACCGTTAGCCGTGCCAGTAACGGTAGAATAAACAACAGTACACATTGCGTGATCCAGCTTCTTCTCTTACTAAGGCAGCTGCATGTCTCCAGATGAGACCGGACTGGAAATATGTAACGTGAGTCGAGACGCGGAGGCAACGATCAAGGAAGAACTCTAATTAATTTTACGCCGGAATATCCCCTTAAATATTTTTTATAACTTCATTATTTTTATTTTTTTTTTATTTGGCCTATTAATCGGTAATCAGATTTTTTTCCCCCACTGGTAACCGGTATTGGCATCGGCCCCTAAAAATCCATATCGATCGAGCCCTACACTGTATTGGAGATAACATTAGCCTCTTTTAGATAATGTTAGCCAAAAATAACATCTTACTTTGTAGTTTCAATATACAAGAGATTTATTTGATGGAAAAAAATCACCAAAATTTCTTCTGCTTCCTCTCGACCATCATGAGGCTTCCTTATTTGAAAAGTAATCATCACAAAGCCTCATGATAAATGTGCAATTATAGTAAAAATCAAACACAATAACAGCTGCCCTGGTATGCAGTATTGTACACAAACTGTAGCTTATTGCGTTAAAAAACATTTAGCCGACCCTTAAAGGAAAAGTCGACCCCCTGCACCCTCACACTGTAATACACTGTATCCATCATCAGCCACCGGCCCCTGGAGCTGTTTCATGATGAGTTGTTGTAATACGTTTTGTGCCGTGCATTTTCTCCCAACCTGCATCATCTGCTTGTAATTGCAGTTTGTGATTTCACACGTTTCCCTCCGGACTTATTGCACAACCCCCCGAGAGAGAAAACAGAGAGTAAACAGTTAAGTGTCTTCATCGTAGACATCACAACACAAGGTGCCTCGCGGCTGCAGATTTGTATGCATGATGACCTGTCGGGCATGTTCTCATATTGACTAGACATCAGAATTGTCATGAACTCGGCTGTGATGGAGGAGATTTTATCAGCAGAGACTGAAAAGAGAGGGTGGAAGGATGCACTCTGAATTAGCTATTTATGAGAATGTCCTTTCCCTCCTATGATATTTAGTGCCTCTTAACGGAGCAGTAAATAAGAGTAACCCGAGTTGACTGAGGCGCCTAAAAAATAGCTGTAAATCCTTAATACCTCCATAAAACTATGTGGAAGTATTTCACAGCTTTTATTTTACACTTTTTTCGCTTTAAACACTTTATTTTTTATCGTGCTTTCCTATTTCTTCAGCCACAGATTGTAAACTTCACTATCTTTCAGCTCCACAGCTGTGCCATTGATATCTTCGCATGATGCCATATTGTCTGTCTGGGACTAATTATTCATAGCAATAAGACAGATAATCCACAGGCCCAGAAAAGGCGTTGCATGTATCCAAAGTGAAGTGCTTTATTTGTGGGGTTCTACTCCAGTGGTACTCAGACTGATATGACAGAAAACCCTCAGCTGACGGAATACAAAGCAGAGGAAATGATTCAATTTAATTGAATCACAGTAAACAATTAAGGTCTGGATCAGAGTGTGGAAAAAACATCCTGTTCTGACTCCTAATTCTTTATTTGGAAAGTACATCCGGATAGGAAAACAAAGCTCAAATGACTGCCTGTGGCTAGAAATACCCTGTAGGAATCATGACGTCCTCTGGGTCTTAGTTTAGAAGTGGTGATAAAGTCATTGGCTACAGTATAAAGGTGCAAAATGCTGCTCAAGATTGCTGAGAGGGGTGATAGAAAGGTGAAATAAACACCAATTTCCATCCAGGAAACCGGGCAGTGTTGGCGAATTTTGGATATAACAGTAACTCTGCCGTTTGGGTCTGCCAGAGATTCACAGCGATTTGAATGCAGAAATACTCAGAAATGCAGTTTCGCACTTCTTTTTCTCATATGTCCTGTAGCATCTGTAAAATGCCATATGAACATGTAGACAACAAGAAAAACACGATTTTCATCAGAGTGGATCTATAAAGCAAAACTGCATCACCAAAAACTCAAACTCAGAGGCTGCAAGATGGGCGGCCATATGTTGCGTCGACACCAGATGGTGCACAAGTGAGTTGCATTTAAAGTCAGTGTTAAGACCTGATTCCGGGCAATGCAAAGGATGTAAACATGCAGAGCGAATTAAAGGGATATTCTGTTGTAAAATTAATTTAGGGTCAAACACACCGTAACACTGAGTTAGACACCCCTCAAGAGAAAAATGTTGCAGACTGTTTGCTTCTCTAGTTATAACTTTAGTAACAACTGCACGATAGCAATACACAGCGGTCTGTGGAGCCATAAACAAACCTCAACCAAAACGTCACTCTATAGCCACAAATAATGCTCAGAACAGCACCTAACTTCATCAGCAGTACATAAAGGGTCCCAGCCATAGTACTAGCCACCAAACGTCTTTTTAACTTTGCCTAATTTCTTCAGCAAAGATAATAAAAACAACTCACCTACTCTCTTCCAGCAGCCGCTAGCAAGACCTCAGGCCAGTCCACTACGGACTACAGCAGGGTGACACAGCTCAAGGAAGAACAATTAAGATCATTTCTTTATTATTTCCTTGAAGTAATAATCACCATATTAATCATTTTGCACTGCAGATGCAGTAGTTCTTCTGCCTTAGTGTCTCTGTCTGATTGGACAGAGACACTAAGGTGGAGGTGCTGTTCTGAGAATTATTTGTGGCTATAGAGTGGCGTTTTGGTTGAGGTTTGTGCATGGCTCCTCAAATATTGGGTATTGCTATTGTGCGGTCGTTACTCAAGTTGGAATAACTAGAGAAGCGAGCGATTGGCAACATTTATCTCTCAAAGGGTTGTCTAACTCTGTGTTACGGTGTCTGACCCTAAATTAATTTTATGTCCGAATACCCGACGTCAGAATGGTGCTAATTTTGGATTTGCTTATTTGAGGAGTTTTTAAAAAAATGATCTCTGACGAACATACCGGACGGAAATGCCAGGTGTCTTAAGACAAAATGAGGGTGTCTAAGTCCTAAAATTCCTATAATTGAGCATTTTGACCCTGGGGATCTTTGCTGCTGCTCTGCCTGCCTTGGCTTCTCACATATGAAACATAAACATAAACGCCAAAACGCCATAAGCGCAAAATATAAGAGACTGCACCACTTTATATTTCGAGAAATCCATCTACTCTGTCACCCAATCACAACAAAGCAACATTTCAAGATCCCTCTGCTGCCAATTCATCATGTGTTCTTCCACAGTGGCTCACCTAAAAGGGTCTATAAGGAGCTATTACTAAAAGCATAAGCCACACAGCTTACATAGTCTGTTCCAGACAGCAGCCTCAGATTGATGGAGGAATAAGAGACCAGGGTGTAATGTTTTAGAAGTCTTGTTCTGGAAGTAATGGCTGTAATGGCTCCCAATGCTTCATCCACTGCCTCTTAATTCCTCTAAAACTAATGCTCTTCATTTGCTGTCTGGCAGCTGTATACACACACACACACAGACACACACACACACACACACATGGCATCATCTCTGCCGCTCTGGATTTCTCTCCATGTTGCATGTGTGAACTGACTTCCAAATCTTTTGCAGTCCCAGATCGTTTCCCTGCCACACAATGGCACTGCCAAATCCAACATCCACCACAAGTCAGGACTAAGCTATCTATGTCTCTGAGTTTGTGTGTGTGAGTGTGTGTGTGTGTGTGTGTGTGTGTGTGTGTGTGTGTGTGTGTGTGTGTGTGTGTGTGTGTGTGTGTGTGTGTCTGGCAGTCAGTCAGACACCGCTGTAGTGGCTCTGAGAACGTGATCGGAGTCCCAAGTCGCCCCGCACTCCCAAAATGCTTCACTGCCTCACAAAAGCGATGTCAGTCCACGCAAGGCTGGTCAGAGGGAGTCCTCCAGCTAACCGTCTGCAACCGGCCACATACAGTCACACATGCACCAGCGCTACAGCGCACTTTCTCTCCTCTCAATTGCAGCCTCTTCACTGTCTCTTCCAGACGAAATTGTTTTCAGATTGGTCCATCTCCCTCTCCTTTTCTTCCACTCTTCTCTCTCCAAGGAGTCTGCTTTTAAATCCATCATTCTCTGAAGAAGTTCTTTAAAAGTCTCTCTCACCCAAAAAACTTTCTTCCCCTCTGATGTCCATTTTGGGAGAAAGTTCTCTTAATTGTGCCCACTTTCAGAAGTTAAAAAAAAACTTTCAGATGATGTCATTTCAGATTTTTCTGTCTTTTATTTTTAGCTCCCACAGACTGCAATTTCATGCTAATTTGAGGCAGCCGTTTGTATCCGTGTCCGCAGAAGGCTGTCCTAGAAATAGATGCTTAATGTATTTTCACAAAGTGGGACTTGCAAACAAAGCAGAACACTTAGCGAAAACTAAAAAACATGCGATTTGTCAAGTCGAGAGCGAGGGTAAGGCGGCACTGCGGGGCATGCTTTTGCAGATAAATATGCTGATTGCATAGTGAGATAAAATCCTTACAAAGCATATGTGAAAAATGTCCAAGGAGGCTGCAGCACAGTTATAAATGAGAGTGTAAGTGTTCTATATGTGTGCGGCTGGTATCCTCCTGGTGGTTTCAGTCTAGCTCTCAAGAGTCGAGTACCCAGCTTGAGTCTGGAAAGTTACATCATGGCCTTGCAGACAAAAACAGTGAGATGGGGAGTGAGAAAAAAAAGGTCTTAGCTCTTTACACAGGTCCTATTCACCACCCCATTAAAGGGATATTCCGGCGTAAAATTAATTTAGGATCAAACACACCGTAACACCAAGTTAGACAACCCCTCGAGAGATGAATGATGCCAACCCCTTGCTTCTCTAGTTGTACCAACTTTAGAAACAACTGCACGATAGCAATACGATAGCAATAGATTACAGATTATTTGGATTTTTTAAAATTTTTATGAAGTTAAAAAAATATATATATATATGCTCTGTAGATATGTACAGTATACAATTTGTAGATATACTGTAGGCTACTGCTCTTCAGGCCAACAGGAAGACTGACTGATCAAACTCGGACCAGGAAAGTGTTTTCAACCCCCCGCGCCGATCGTTGCCTCCGTGTCTTAACTCACTTTACTTATTTCCGGTCCGGTCTCATCTGGAGACATGCAGCTGCCTCAGTAATAAGTAGCTCGATCACGTAATGTGTACTGTTGTTTATTTTACCGTTACTGGCACGGCTAACAGTGTAGCAAGGCTAATAGCAGGTGGCTAACTACATAGTGCTTCACCATTAACTCAGGGTGACCGAGACCAGCACAGCACAGCGGGAACATCGTGAAGTGGGTTGAACTGAAACTTGTTGACTTATTGTCTACTTCACAAACTGGTTTATTTACCGTTGAGGCGGACCACTCTCCTCTGTGCGTCCCTGAGCTGCCTGTTTCAGATCAGTCACTCTGCTGTGCTGTGAGGTAGTTAATGGATGAAGACTGTCATGAGGTCGCTGCGCCATCTACAGGATAAGTCGGGGAACTTTTCAAATGGTGGAACATTATCGAAGTGAAACCGAATCTTATTCTCTGAATTTTATTTCTGAAAATATCTGTGAAAATCTGCGAGTTTTGGCTGATTACCTATTCGTCTCAAACTGGCTAAAACTGGCCGATTAAATTGGATCACCGATAAATTGGTCGGGCCCTAGTTGAGGTTTGTTTATGGCTCCTCAGACTGCTGTGTATTGCTATCCTGCAGTCGTTACTAAAGTTGGTATTTAAGCAAGCGGTCGGCAACATTTATCTCTCGAGGGGTTGTCTAACTCTGTGTTACGGTGTGTTTGATCCTAAATTAACTTTACCCCGGAATATCCCTTTAATGCAGCAGCATCAGGAGTTCTGTTTTCGTGGATTTCAATATAGTGGTCCAGTTCGGGTCAGTACAGTTCAGACCTTAGTCCTGCTTGCGCTTCCACGGCACACAAGAAAAATAGTCTTTTTCCTAACTGTGCTGTTCAGCTTGCATCTCTTCCTCACTCCCTTGAAAGTTTGACATCTACAAGGTGTGGACGCCATCGCTGTAGGCTGACCTTATTCACATGATAGACAAATAAACAACAACATAATAATATCTACTGGCTCATAACAATTGCAGCTGATTACTCCAACATAATTGTTCAGAGTTCAGAGGTCTGGACTCTTGGGATGGATTTTGCTTAAGGGCTGATTTATGTGTATGTTTATGGAAGAGGAGGGATTTTCAAGCTCTTGCCTAGAGCCCAACAGACCAACAGATTAGCCATTAGCCAGCTAGCTTGTGGCAAAATGAATAAAATATGAGCGGAATGGACTAGTGGGTAATATCTTTGTCTTGTTTGAGATCTACTTTATTTACTAGAGTGGTAAACGTTTAAGGATGGATAGATTTTCCCTGTTAATGAACACCATAGTAATATCCTTAACTGTAGAAATACTCTAGGATGTCTTTTCTACAACACTAGGTTCAGGCTGGATTAGACTTAGTGCATACTGTACATGAGAAGTAGCTGTATGGAAAGCCATTTAGTCACCATATGGCTATATGAGCCTTTCGATTTAATCACATCGAAGCATCTGGGCTGCGTCCCGGTGGGGTTTCACCTGACTCATTTTCATGTGCAAATCCAAGAATTGGATCCTCACTTTATTACTGGTCTGTGCGTTAGACTGCAAAAGGACTTATATATTCTCCCTGCCACGTGACATCTACATCTTAAAAAAAAACATTTAAAAAAAGGAACAGGAGAACGTTTTTGCTATTTTGGATATCACAAGAAAATAGAACCCTTTGTCTTGATTTCAGCTGCTTTTCAGACAAAGTTCTGCCCTACAAATTTTACTCCCTTTAATGAAAGATTTAAAAGGTGAGTACATGATTTATTGAGTTGTAAATGACAGAATTATTTATGTTTTGGAGCCAAATGGATCAGGGAAAGGGGTATCAAGAAAATCCGGTTTGTTTACACTGCAAGTGAGGATAAATTTAAACCAACAGAAGTGCTGCCGAAGCGGGAATTAGATTTAAGTTTCTCCTAAACTGAGTGAATCCTGCGCTGTTTTGACACCCTAAGCCATCTCGAATTTATTTACGACCAGTCCTCGTACTAAACCCCTTTCTCTCCCCTAATACCCGTAACCTTTAAAATTCTCCCTGACTGGAATCAACCTCCTCCAGCTGAGGAAAATCTGCTCGCATGCTGTGCAGAAGCACTCGTGATTCCCTTACAAGTCATTACCAATCTGTTCCCTTCCTCCCAGTCCTCCCACATGCTGGAGTGGGCAAGAGAGCTGGGATCGAAGAGAACTTTACTTGCATTAAGCTGCCCATCTGTCTCCATGTATTTTTACAGCACACATACACTTACATACACAAGCGACTTTGAGCACTTCTTATAGCCTTGTTCTACAGTGACATTTAGCGGATAAACAATTAGACATTCGCAATCGCCTTGAGTAGCAACTGTGCTGTCTTTTATGGGTAATTATTCCACACGTTGACATTTATTTATCTCCGTGGAGTGCTGTAATGAAGACTTCATTAGATTTACAAGAAAGGCGATCTGAAGGGAAATAGGTCAAAAAGTAACTAAGCACAAACTTTGGATGTATTCATCACATAGAAGAAATCAATGAAGCTGCCAAAAGAGATGATAATCAAGTCATTCCTATAAGCACTGGGCTAATGAAGGATATCTTTAATACGGCTTTAAGCCTGCAAATGCTTTACACTTAATCTCTATTTACAGACCAAAGCATGGGAAGTGTGCTGGTTTCCATTTTTAGTGCATTTGTTGTCCAGCTGGTATTGACCAGTGCTGCTCTTTTAAGCTCAGGTGTATGCAGGGGGAAAAAAAAAAAAAGTACATGCACGCAATCTGCTGTAACGTCATCCTTCTAATCTGGCAACAATTTTCTCATCTCAATAATAAACCATCCTGCCTCAAAACTTCAGCTTGAATAATGAAATTGTCTTACCGTGCGTCACTGAAGTCAGTCACTCTTTTTAGGACAAGAAAATTGCTAAAGAATCTGTTTCTTTTTCAGGACTTTAACCCTCTAAAGTACGCCCGGCTCAAACCAACTAGAAACCACATTTCAACGGTGAAACAGACCATCTATATGTGTATTAAACCAGATGATATAATGCACCAAGGAATGACAGCGTTTATTAGGCAACAGGTCTGGACAAACGAAGTCAAACCTGTGTGTAAATGACTATTAACAGTGAAACTGAGACCCAATCGAAACAGATAAACAAGAGTTAATACAGGGGATACAATCACCCAAGAAAATAATACATTTACATGTGATATATCTGGACCAGAAAAATGAGACCATATCGAAACCACCATGAATGGAAACTGGATATGGCTTTGTGAGACAAAATCAAACCTTTGTATAAAGTAGTTTTTACAGTGAAACTGAGACTTTCTATATGTGCATTACACCAGATGATATAATGCACCAAGGAATGACAGTGTTTGGATTTATACTTTCTATGTATAAAGTACTATTTACAGTGAAACTGAGACCTACCAAAAACAGATGACCGTTATTGTAAGGAAGGTATTGGGCCAAAAATGGCATACCTGGAGGGTGAAGCAAGCCACCATCATTTCCATGAGTTACACACTATTTACAGTAAATCTGAGACCTATCAGAATCAGATTCATAAGAACTACTTTAGGGATAATGCAAACTGTGAAGCCTACTGCTGCTACATAACAGACCTCTGCAAAACCTACATTTTTATCCAGTTTTAAAAGGTTTTAAATCGCCCCAATGTTTGCTTTTAACTTTTGTCTTTTACTGGGTTAAGCTTTTTAGTCATCGAAATCTTAAGTTTTTAAAGAAAGGCCCGGTGAGCCGCCATGTCAACACTGGACGCTGCTGAGTCTCCTGGAGAAATGGAACAAAATACTAAATAAAGAATTCAAAAAGATTGCTGACCTTCTCCAGGAAATTGACAGGATGTCGAACGAGCTGCAGAGGAAGGATTCCTTGTTGATCACCCTCAGGTCTCGTCTCCCGGCGTTGACCAGCTGGTTGGAAACCTCATGGGCCGTTGAGTTACCACCACACAACACCACCTCTGTACTTGGGCACGTCCTCCTCCGGTCGATAGCCCGCCCGCTCCACTTCAAACAGGGGTTTCCCGAAGTGGTCCACCGCGGCGAGCTGTCCTCCGGGACGTGCGTGCCCAACACAGGGCTGTCCGCCTCCGCCGTCCCAGCGCAGGCGGATCGTTAAAGACGCGGTGCGCTGACACTCGTTCACCATGGCGCGTTCGGCGCGTTCCCGGAAAATACCGACATCCTGAGCGCACATCCACAGGCGAAAAGGATTATTATCCATGCAGGTGCATAGATATCGCCAGACAACAGTCCGAACTTTTAAAGCAAGACTTCATCCACCTCTATAACTCGGCCTCACAGTCCCAGGTGACTGTTTTTATCTCCGGCCACACCTCTACCTGCGGCAGAGGGATAGGCAGCTCCACAGCTAACTACTCAGCCTCAACACCTGGTTCTCCTCATGTGTTCTTGGAGAGACGACATCTCTTTCCACCTGAACAGAGCAGGTGCCCGCATGCTGTCCGCCAACCTGGCACTTGGCGCACCGCATGCCAATCTTCTCAAACCCGCACCAGCTGATCCGTCCGCCACCGATTGATGTCCCCCAGGTCCATGCTCGTATCCACTCAGTTCCACCTGTGACCATAATACACACAAAACCGAACTTGGACCTCATATCTCACCATTACTTCACCCATTCCTGTGACCAAAACACTCCATCACCACATCAGAAACTGCCATACCCACTCTGTGAACTTTCACGATCTTAGACCACTCAAAGAACAATCCACCTCTTCAACAAACCACCTTTCACTCTCGAGATGGCACTTTGAATGTTCGCTCTTTTAAAAATTATGTGATTTTAGACAAAACGTTAGACAAAAAGTTAGACTGTCTTCTTTTAACTGTATTGTAGACATCAAGTCATGGACGGTAGTGAATTTCCTACGGCTCAACCAGGACAAAACGACAAGATCTTGAACCAGCACAATCAGTAAAAAATCTGGGCGTGATTTGTAATTCTGAGCTAAATTTTATTCCACTTATCAAAAACATGACGAAAATAGGTTTTTATTATTTTAAGAACATAACCAGAGTCCACCTGTTTCTCTCTCAGGCCAGGTGTTGATGCATACTTTTATCTCTTGTTGCTTAGATTACTGTGATGCTCTGCTCTCTGGTCTTCCCAAAAAGAGTATTTTAAATCTCCAATTATTACAGAACACAAGAACTAGAGGGCGGGAGCACATTACAATGGCTTAAGAGTCCCTGCATTGGCTCCCTGTACGCTCAAGCATCCATTTTAAGGTTCTTTTACTGTTTTTTAAATGTCTTAACAGCCTTGTGCCCTCTTACTTATCTGCATGCTTTTACCATATCAACCCTCCCATGGTGAGGCGGCATTTCACTACCATGGCGCCAGTGTTGTTTTCGGTGACGATTCATCAACGAAAACAACACTGCAGAATATATGTTTAGCGTTTGACTGACAAAATGCTCATGAATTATGCAACTCTGTTCGTCATCCACCGCTAATGTTTTCGCCTAGTCTCATCTCGTCAACGTAAACTCAGATTCGCCTCATCACATTTTAGTCATCTAAGATTTATGTTTAGCTCGTCAACGTCGCGGGAAAAAAAGGGGCGTTGACGAAATATTTTTGTCAACGAAAACGACACTGCACGGCACCCACCTGTGGAACAGCCTGCCAGAGAGCCTCAGGACCGCAGCGACTGTTAATATTTTCAAAGGAAGTTTAAAGACCTACCTTTTTAATTAGGCTATATACTGGTATTTTAAATTCTTCTTACGTTGTTATATATTTCTATCTTATTGTTGTTGTTGCTTCTATCTTGTTTTTTAAGATTATATTAATCTCTAGAAAAATTATTTGTTCTACTTATCATTGGTAATATTTTATTTATTATCTTGTGTATTTTTAGCCTTTTAAGTGATTCACTCTATGTGCTTTGTGTTGTGTGTCCATGCATGAAAAGTGCTCTATAAATAAAGTCTGATTCGATTTGATACTCTGTACACTGAAACTGAGACCTGCCGGTAACAGAATAACAAGTAAGGGACATTTGAAACTCAGAAATGAAGGTGTTCACTTTGGAGACATACTCCGAGAGGGGAATTAAGCCAGAATCAAACCTATTAACAACCTTACAGTGAAACTGAGACTTACTAGAGGCATAAGTTTGAACTACCCCTATATCTGAGTATTGAAATGTGACAATTCAAGTTTAATGTTCAGCAATCAGTGCCACATGACTTAAACACATTAAAGTCTTATCGTATCAAATCTTAATGAACACAACTTGAAAATAAAATGAGCAAAAGGCGTTTTTTTTAAACCAGAATATCATTTATTTTATATGACACATTCAACAAGTGAATAAATAAACCAAAAATGCAAAATTGGAGAGTCTCCAAAAGATGCAAAGCCATCTGTGATTTTTCATTCTCACTGTTACTGATTTATGTTGACAGCAGCTACAACAGCCACCATCATGTAAATGCAAACAAGATACAACACACGATAAGACCACTACAGATGGTAAATTAAGACTCTGGCTTTCTACCAAATTCCTTAAACGGTACATGAGAGCTGTTGATCTTGGCACCAGTTGGCGAATGAGTAACCAATCATCTAGAGGATAATCCTGTTCCTTAGTTGTGGCCATCTTATGTTATGTTATGTTACTTATGTTCTTCAGCAGACCGTATCAAAACCTTATGAAAGCTCAGGGCTTGGGTGCTGGGTCAACATGAAGGGAAACTCTGCCACCACCTAGTGGTCAACTAACTCCTCTGTTCCTCCAAGTGTATTGACAGAAAAACACACATACACATAGGCTTTACTTTCTATACATCCAGCAGGTTGTCACCTGGCCTGAATGATGCATAATCCTAACAGTGTGGAGAATGACAAGAATATGATCTATAGTCTTCATAATTACATGTGCACCAAAAATCCAACTTGGAATTTGTATTTCACAACTTTGAGTAGACTCTTTCACAGATTCAGCAGAATCCATAAGCAGTATTATCAATGAGGGATATGTTTTTGTTATAATATGGCTCAGAGTTGTGTATATATTTGCATATTTTGGGTGTTGTGAGTTAAGAGACACTTTGTGAGTGTTGTAGCAGTTTGAACCAAACTTACTGTCGAGGTATGAACAGTTAGCTTTTCCAAAATGGCTACCACGATTGTTCGGCTTTATAATAAACTTCTCGTTGTCGTCGTCATTTTCTTCCACTTCATCCGGGTCCGGGTCATGGGGGCAGCTGCTTCAGGAGGGAAGCCCAGACGGCCACTTCCACCAGCTCCTCCGGGGGGATTCCCAGGCATTCCCAGGCCAGGCGAGAGATATAATCCCTCCACCTGGTCCTGGGCCGGCCACGAGGTCTCCTTCCGGTGGGACATGTCTGGAACACCTCTAACGGGAGGCGTCCAGAAGGCATCCTAACCAGATGCCCGAGCCACCTCAGCTGGCTCCTCTCGACGTGGAGGAGCAGCGGTTCTACTCTGGTGCCTCCCGAGTGTCTGAGCTCCTTACCCTATCTCTAAGGCTGAGCCCGGCCACCCTGCGAAGGAAACCCATTTCGGCTGCTTGTATCTCAAAATAAATAAATAAATAAAAACAGTCTACAACGAATCAGCATGGTGAGAAATAACAATTCAGAGAGAATCCATGTTTGGGAAAATGATCATTTGATGTGTATTTAGATTTTGAAGTTTAACCCATGTCCCATCTGTTCAAATGGAGTAGGCGGGCTTCATGACCCATGGTTTACCAGCAAAAAGGGGGTTGCTTTAAATGTCTTGGTCTCACTACTAGGAAAAAATACTGTCAGTTTATATTGACAGTTTCACCTTGACTTCAAGTACTTATCTTGTAAGTCATTCAGATAACAGCTTGCCTTTCTGTGGTTGATAAAACAGAAAAAGAGTAGCTTCATAAACACAAACACAAAGTTTAATCAAATTAAGTGAACACATTAACAACACTTCACACTCTGCTCCATATGTCTGACTCTGACTTTAATTCACTATGAACATACACGCACTTACAATGAAGGATGATGTGACGCAAGAACTCTATATTTTTAATTAACATTTCCTGTCCACATAATGTTTTAATTAAGTTACATTGCCGGTTGCCATGCAATAACAACCTTCTCGAGGTAATTAATATACTGAATATAAATAGATGCATTCTGTTTAATTGATTTGAGTGCTTTCTTATTAACCATCCTTTTGTAAAAGCTTGCAGTGTTGTGATTCCTTCTCTCATTTTTCTCTTTCTGCTTGGAGGGTTATTGCAAACACAGATGCCTCAGAGTGCTTTCTGTATTGTTAATAAATGCATATGTTAGATGAGAGGCTTTTTATAATCGACACATGAATACAACCTACGTTTCTATGTTAAAAACAAATTAAATGATGTGTTAATTGTTGATAAAAACAGATTCTGATGGTTTGCAAATTATTAAATATGTTATTTAAAAGAAACTAAGAGTAAATGCAAATTATCTGATGTTTTGTGAAAAATGCATGCTCATTTTTAACCAAATTTTACATGTTATTTTAATGTTTTTAAAAAAATTCAGACAGCATAATGTGACTACCTTACCTTTCAATAACACTCTGTAAACATTTGGTAACCAAGGACACCAGTTTTGGAAGTTTTGAAATAGAAAATGATGCCCCATTTTTGACAGATAGAGCATTCCTGCTACTTGTCAACTTTGGGTCTCCATGATTTCCAAAAAGAATGTCAACCTTTGATTAGTCAGACAATAGTAGTTTTTTTTCTAACATTATTGCAGTCCAACTTTTATAGACTCAGGCCAAAAGAACTTTCTGAGCTTGTTGAATTTTTAACTGCCTGCCTTCACTTGGGAAAGGGGAGGAGCTAACTTGATTGTTATCGCCAATATGTCCATGAATTCCAAAAAGAAAGTCAAACTTTTGGCCAGTAAGACAACAGTGCAGTTTTCTACTTCATCTCAGTCCAAAGTCACTGGTGTAGCTGAGTTTCAAATAATCTGTAGATAAAGTAATTTGGCCATTCTTATCTTCATAGGTAATGCAAAGTGTACATGATTTCCAAAATGAATGTCAACTTTTGATCAGGATTGCTTTCTACTTCAGCTCAGTAGGCATGCAGAAGTTGCCAGACTAGAAGAAATTTCAACTGTTTGCTTTTATTCAAGGTTTTTTTTCTCATCTTAAAGGCAGAATCAACGTGTCCATGATTTCCAAAAAAAGTCACATTTTGATATGTCGGACAACAGAGCAGTTTTCCTCTTTATCTTAGTTTACATGTAATAAGCTCAGGCCTGAAGGAGTCGCTGGGATCGCTTCATCTCTGCTCATCTTCATTGGACTTGGGTCTGTGTTTAAAAATGGTTTCCTTTTTGCAGAAGGCAGTTTGAACCTTTGAGGATACTGTTTTGGTCTGTCTTTGATAGGGGTTGTCAGCCCATGCAGCAAATTTCCACTTCAGAGACATGTCTGTTTTTAGACAGGATCACAACAATTAATCTCTCTTTTCAGCCTCGTCTTTTGGTACAGAGATTTTCCAGGAATACTCCCCTGTGAGCGGTTTGACATTTATAAATTAAAGTGAAAGTCAGCTTGACGCCTTTGTTTGATATACAAAAAGCAAACAAGACCATCAAGGACAAGCTTAAAGGCTTTTATATTGTATTTTTTAATACTTGATAGTGATGCCAGGGGGTAGGTGTCAGCTAAGCAGCTAGTAAAACAACCATGTTTTTACAAATAGTCAGAATCAATTATATACTTGACTGCCAAAAGTCAGCAGGATGAAATTTTTCTAGCAAACCCATCATGACCACACAAGTTTGCAAACTCTTTTTCTTCATATCTAAGAACCAAGCTTCCCTTACCTCTTGACATTCATCATTTAAATCCTCTTCATTATGCATGCTGTAGAACTACAACTTCAAATAACATAAAGCAGGATCTACATCTCTGTCTGTCTCCTACTCCTCCAAAGAGAAATACTGAAGCAGAGACTTTGGTGATGGGCTTTCATCAAAGATGAATGTGAAGCAGAGGGTTAGCCAATAGAAAAAAAAAAAAAAAAAAGGGAAAACAGTTCTTTTCCAACATTCGTCAAGTGTTAAATGATGTGTGGGTGTTCTCATCAACTTGCAATCCCCTTGGAGAGGAAATTTAAAAGTGAGCGACATGCAGGAGAAGAGTTTCTGAAGCTGAAAAATAATGTGTGGTTTGAAATCTTCTCAAGGATATGT
This sequence comes from Xyrichtys novacula, assembly GCA_962446985.1. Classification (NCBI taxonomy): domain Eukaryota; kingdom Metazoa; phylum Chordata; class Actinopteri; order Labriformes; family Labridae; genus Xyrichtys; species Xyrichtys novacula. The sequence continues at coordinate 6,050,432 of OY660887.1, forward strand.
GTGGGTTTGAACTCCAGTGTGTGGTACAGAGTGAATCTGAATAAAGAGTTCAGCAGGGGGTTATGGGTATGTGTCATTAACTGCATGATTTCAGCGAGGTCAGAAGAGGTAGCTTTTTTCTCCGTATTAGAAACAGCATGAAGGACAGACTGAGTGCAGAAGGAACAGACTGTATTTTGTGCAACTTGATTATTCTTCTTTTTGGAAAACTGATCACTGCACACTGCATCAGAGCATTAAAGTATCCTAACACTTAGCGATAATGACAAAAACAAACCCCAGAAACTGAGTTTTTAATCACCCAACTTCATCACTGATCATCTATTTAATTATCTATACCTCAATCCAGGCCTCCTGTTTGAGATTAAAGGTCCTTACACACTGGGACCGACGTAAATATACAATGCCAAATTACGGAATATTTAGAGGTGAATTTTGACGCGCCTGACTATACACATCAAGCCCGATGCGATTTTGCGACTTTCCAGGGGGAAAAAAAAAAAGACGCGTCCCGGGTGGGTGGTCCGACACGTAAACAAACAGCTGGTCGGACATGTTGGATATACCGGTGAATCAGACATCGCAACAACACGCAATCTGATTGGTCAGAAGTGGACACACAGTATGCAAAACTTTGGAAAAATCGACAGTGATCCAAACAAATAAATGCCACAATATCACAGGATGGGAAAACGCAGCTGATGTGAATGCTAATATTGACAGGATACGGGTTCAAAAAAAAAATATTGACTGAAATAATCACACAAAAAAACGGTCCCGGTGTGAAAGGACCTTAATGCTGCATTCGAGTTACCCCCGAAGTCAGACGTTGGAGCAGGGAATAACGTCACACCCGAGTTACCAGGGTTCCAGTAACCAAGTCGGAAAAAAGCAAAATCGGAGGCGGAAACAAGATGGCTACATCTACTCAAGTTATTTTAGTGCTTGCCTATATCACACTGACAGAATAAATGCTTCATCGTTTAGTTCCTTTAAATCAACAACTTTCCTGTTTCATGAACTTTTCAGAGTTAAAAATATCAAATATGAATCATAACTTTACTCTAGACGACAGAAATATTCGATTTTAATCATTTTTAACTATTGGGTGGTTATAATGTCATTGAATAGGTCATAAATGATACATAAAACAAACCAAAAATGACCCAAAAATGCAGACAAAATGGATTTAATAAAATAAGACTCAACACTATGAACCAACCAGGACAGAGGGGAAGACAGGGACTATATGCACACTGGTTAACAAGCAACAGGTGAGGCAAACGAGACACAGGTGAGGCTAACGAGACACAGGTGAGGCTAACGAGACACAGGTGAAACTCGTTAGTGATTAATGACGGAGGGAAAACCAGGGAAGTAAAAACCAGACTAGAAACACAGGGAATCAACTACTACAAAATAAAACAGGAAACACTGAAAACTGGGAAAAATACACCAAAAGCACTTAAATAACAACTTGAAACATATTGAGAATATTTGATATAATTTTACATTTATTTATATAAGTATCAAATCATTTATTATAAACAAAGGATTCAGTAACATCAATCATAGTGAGTGACTCCTTTACCAGCGAAAGTATAAGATGGATAATAAGTTTGTTTAAACCAAAAGTTTATAAAGTACCCCAAACAGACAAAGCAGAATAACTAGATTTCACAGCAGAGAAGAAATAAATTCTTTGTCACCGTTGACTGAGGCACCAAACTAACAGAACTCTTTATTTACCTTCTTCTGCTCTTTGTAGAAAGAAGAAAGAAAACCATCCCAGATTGTGATGTTCCTTTTCTTCAGCCGCACAATGCTACAGATCACTCACAATTGGTGGGTTTTGTGACACAACAGTTACACTCTGTCATCTTGAGGGGAAAAATGCGAGCTATGAGACCTTGCACTGACAACGCACTATGGAGTTTGTTGCTTTAACTCAATCGTTTTTTGCCTTTTTGTAACTATAACAGAAAACACGATTTACATTCTAGTGAAAAACACGTCTTTTGTGCTGAAATTGCCCATCGATAACTCAGTTTTCCATAGCGTTACACTTTTGTGTCATACTGTTTTCCCCAAATGCACAATAATGACAGAATAAAGACGGAAAGCTGGTGAAAAGTGGCACAGCCAGCTTGGTTTCCATTGCTGTGAACCCGATGTTTTGTCTGCAAACATCATATCATTCACAGCCTGCTTGTTTTCCCACCTTGTTTACAGCCTGGTTCAGTCAATACTGCAAGAAAAGCTTCATGCTATGATATTGTGTCCGATCATAATTACAGTCAGTTGCAGCAGTGTTATGCAGATTGGCAGGAGTGATGGAGCTACACAGTGAAACCCATTCCAGCAATTATTTAGATGCACCTCTGTCATTGCCATTAGGGAGCTCTGCAGGATGCACATCTGCAGAGATGTGGGGAAACTAAGACCTTGTGATGGACATTTTTTTTCATTTGCAAATTCATTCTTATGATGTTTTTTTATTACTTGGTTTGTGTTGATTTATATTACCAATAACTACCCCATGAATGATGACAAACAGTGGGTTTGGTTCAGTGGCGACATATGAGCTTTGTCAGCATCTAGTGGCGAAACAGGGACATTTCAGACTTGTAGATCATGATTGAAGTGTTTCATTGATATTTTACTTCTGAAATTACACACTGACATCCTGAGTCCTTGGGGAAAAAAACTGTTAAATAATAATGTTTCATGATTTCCAAAAGGAAGAATTTGCAGATCACAGTCTATCTGAAATGGGCTGCACCTCTGGATTATGTTTACATCTGGTTTTAAATGCCCTTCCTTGCAAATATAACGGTTTTTAATAGTGATTATAAGCCGATGTGGTGATTTCCACTACAGCGCCATGTCTGATTTAAATTTTTTGCAGTGTGGAATGGGCTCTGTAGAAGGGCCCGACCGATATGGATTTTTGGGGGGCCGATTTCTAAGGTGGAAAAAAATCTGATTACCAATTAAATGGCCGATTTTTAAAAAAATATTTCTGAAGTTATAAAAATATATATATATATATATATATATATATACTGTAGATATCTACAGTATACTATAAACTGTAGATTTACTGTAGGCTACTGCTCTTTATGCCGACAGGAAGACCGACTGATCAAACTCGGACCAGAAAAGATTACTGATTAGTCTCAAACGGGCTAAAATTGGCTGATTTAATCGGCTTGCCTAAAAATCGGTCGGGACCTACTTTGTTGATATAATATCAACCAGGAGAAAAGAGTTCAGGCACATGCTTTTTACTTGTCGTCACACAGGCAAACCTGAACTGTGACTGTTTTTGTTTGCATGCTAACTTCCATGTCCTGCAATCCAGGTGATGGCAGCAAAGCTAGTACGTGCATTTTTAAAGTAATTGCAACAAAAATACCTTTTACACTTTTACACAATGATATAGAAATAAATACTCTGAGGCTACGTTCACATTGCAAGTTATGATGCACAATTCGAATTTTTTGTTAAATCCGATCATTTTGTGCGGTCGTTCAACAACGAATGCAGCATCTAATGTGAACGGAATGCGTCTGTGAAGTGACCCCCATGCCCAAAAAGCACAAATTGCTTTCCACGCCTGTTTCTGTTGTCTTACAATGGTGACGTTTGTCGCATATTGATGACGTGTTGGTCGGATGAACGCGACCTGAGCGTCCACACTGCAGTCACATCGGATACATATCCGATTTATATCCACATACAGAAAGAGGCCTGGGTCGGATTTGAAAAATTCAGAATTGCACTGTTCACACTTACATGAAAAATTCCGATATGTGTCACATATGGTTAAAAAATCGGAATTGACCTGCAGTGTGAACATAGCCTAAAAGTTCAGTTTTTTCCTACTTTACCACAAGTAAATGATTTTGCCTTTATGAACATGTTGAACTTGAGGAGCTAATACATAGTGCAGGAAAGAGTATTGCATTTCCTCCAACTTAAAACCCCAAAAAAACCACAACAGAACCAGGAGATGTCAATCCGATTGTTCATATGCACTTCTTGAGCAGTCAAACAAGTGAAACATTAACTGAAAGATATTCTGAAAAGGTTTAGATTTGTCCGTATAAGTCCCTTACATGTCCTTGATATAGTATTAGAGTAAAAGTAATCTCTGCAAAAAAATCAATGGGATTTGGTTCTGAAGTACAGGAAACCACACCAGTCGAAAACATGCGAGTAAAGGCTGTAAACCAGTATTAAACTCACAAACATTAAAACATTCATCACAGTCGTAAAGCAGTGTTTACCTTGCTGTTAAATACTCAGGTGTCGGGTTGATATGAGGACACAGCAAACAAACAGCAATGAAAGATGAGTGTAAATGAACGCAGGCTGCACACATCAATAATCCCCATCAATCCCTGAGACAAATTAAGAACTGTGTTCATTTAAAATCCAATTATCCTCATTATTGTCAGCGGTTGATGCATGTTAATGATGCATGAAATAGCTGAGCGTTTTGTTGAAGGCTGCTTTATGACAGGTGGACTTGTGGTGTAATGACGCCGAGACGCCACAGGGGGGAGAAAGAGCTCTGCGGTGGTTTTGCAGAGACTGCTCAGTCACTGACAGCACAGCTGAGGTGTGATGGAAAGTGTGACTTGTGATAATGAAGTTTATTCTAGGGAGTAATTAGTCCGACTGGAAGATGGGGTTGTTTTTTAATTGCGATGAAGTTAAATCTTTGCTAATGTGTGAAACATTCAAAGATAATTAGAATCACGCTTGTAATGTGCAAGACTGAATGTTTATGTTTATGTGTATGTGTGTGTGTGCTTTTTATTTGCCCTCCTTTTAGTATCCCTGTTGTTCGGTGTGATAATTGCATCGGCAAAGCAAAGGTAGATTGATTTCACAGCTGTCCTTGTGGTATGTCAAAAAAGTATCAATTAGGGATGCATGATGATGAAAAAAAAAGAGATGTTGCAATGTTTTCTTAATGCAAGAAGGAAAAAAATATATAAATTAATGCTTTTTTTATTGTGCAGATGAAAGTTATCTCCTAGTATCTCCTTCTAGATATAGTAGTAGTAGTAGTGGTATTTGTGACTCTAATCACAGAACTTTTTGACTCCTCTTGTAAAAAAGTACCTTTTTGCAACTGGGTAGCATCAGTACGCCACTGACTGACTTACATTATCACAGTTAGCGCAACAAAAAGACTTTTAGCAGTGGGTTTGCCAAAAGACGTTTTGTTAACCTGAAAATGATGGATTCGAACCCTCCTGTTATAAGGTAAGATGGATCGCAACAATTTAAGCAAAGTTTGACCTGAAATGAAAATGTTTTCAACTCAGCAGAAGGGGCCAGACAATTAACGTTAATAATGATTTTTGTAAATTTTGGACAAGATTAACTGTCATCAAAGTGATTTTTTAAAATTAATGTAACACATGACTAGTCAGCAAAGTTTAATTTTTGATGAAATGTGCTCTAATAAGGTCTTATGATGTGATGATTGTAGATTAAACTTTTCCCACAAATTAAAGCTCCTATAAGGAATTTTTTGGCAGGTGTGAAAAAGGCTAAAATTCATTTTCCACTTGAAAAAACTAGATTTTTTTGTCAGAGGACACTGTTGGAACATTGAGAGGACAAAATGAGCTTTGACTGCTTTGTCCACATGGGGGCGCCAAATGTTGCTCGCCTTTGTGTCACTTTGTTGTGTCGTAAGTGCTATGCTAATGAATTAAGGTCCTTTCACACCGGGAGCGTTTTTTTCGTGCGATTATTTCGGACGTCAATATTTTTTTTCGAACCCGTATCCTGTCAATACAAGCGTTCACATCAGCGACGTTTTCCCGTCCTGCGATATTGCAGCATTTATTTTTTCATATCACGGTAGATTTTTCTAAAGTTTCGCATACTGTGTGTCCACTTCTGACCAATCAGATTTTGTGTTGTTGCGACGTCTGATTCACCGGTATATCCAACATGGCCGACTGGCTGATTGTTTACATGTTGGAGAACAGAGTGCTTTTTGATAAAAGACACAAACATTACAAAGATAACAACCTGAAGGACAACTTGTGGAGAGTCATAGTGTCGGATTTCTCATATGACGATGGTTTGTGTGCTTTAACAGTTTGCTAAACGTCTTTGTTTTAACTTTCATCTGTGCTAAGTAACTTTAGCTCATAAGCTAACCTGTTCAACATACCATATGTATTTTCACTGTCTCAAACTCAATTGCATTGCTGTCACAGCACCATTAGGTCTCGGTTGTTGCCTTACATTTATGGAAAAACAGTCAGTCTGGTGTTGTGTCAGTCTTCTCACTTCCACCTGAGACGCGTCTTTTTCCCCCTGGAAAGTCGCAAAATTGCATCACGCTTGATGTGTAGAGTCAGGCGCGTCAAAATTCGCCTCTGAATATTTCGTAATTTCACATTGTATATTTGCATCATTCTTGTGTAAGGACCTTTAATCCCTAAAAATGTTCTTTTCTTTACTTTTACAGGTAATATTTGTAAACGGCAGGAAAAATCATAACCTTTCTGTAATGAATGCATTCAACAATCTTGCTGAACTAGCCTGTTTCTTAGCTAACAATTCTTGCAGCTTATTAGCTCCGAACTGACATGAGCTGAAATTGACTTAATGACTCTTTCTACTTCTGTTTCTCATACATTGCCTTTAGAAAAAGTCACTTAGTCTCCCTTTATTGAATTCAGTGAAAACACACACTATGCATGCTAATGCTACATATTTGGAACTTCTCCCTAAGGCTCTACATCAAATGCTTCTCTGTCAACCTGTAAACGAACTCTGTCAAAATCACCCTCTACATTCCCTCTAAATGGCCTGGTAATAAGGTTTACACACAGACCCAGACTGTTTTTCAGATCCAGCCCAGAGAGAGCTTTTACAAGCCATAAACATCATTGATGACTTATTATAGCCCCAGATGCACGCTTAAGCTGCACCCGTCTCCAAATCTCTTGGGTTACAACGCGCGGCAAGACGATCCTGTCTTTTTTTAAACATCAAAGTGAAAGTAGGGCCACTTTTATTGTGAGAGACTGACAATGCTGTGCGTGCATTTTTAAAAGAGAGGAGGAGGTGGCGAGGATTAAGAGGAGAGTGCGGTGAAAGGCTCAGCTGTAAACAAGATGACAGTTACTAAAGTCGTAAACCAGGTTTAATCCCTGTTTTGTGATGGGTTCGAGTAAACACAAAGAGCAGCAGCAGGTCAGGACTCCATCAATCATTGTCACTTTCTAATAACTCACAGTCTGAGTCTCACTCCGATTTATGGTTTTCAGGAACCGGTGCTTTTAAACACCTCAGGAGAAGAACCACCAGATTCTGAGTCAACAAATAATTTTCTATTCATTTAAATTTCCCTTTTTAATCAGGCAGGATATTAAACAGCTGCAGAGATAACAGATCTCGCCTGTTTTCTTTCCCCTTTTGATTTAAAACAAACGTTCAGGAAAATAAAAGGAAATACAAAGCAGTAAAAACAAATTAAATTATTGACAGTTAACTCTCATCTTTAACTCATTTCCAGCACTCTGCCTACAACAGTGCTCTTGTCTTTTATATCGTCGCCAGATTGAAGGGTTTCTGTGCTTTTAACCATTTTCTCATGGGAATGGCAATTTTGATGACAAAGAGGGCAGCATCATTTTTATCATCATAGCCTAAGTGCCCAACTCTTTTAAGATTTAGAGGACTCTACAGTCCATTATGTGAATTATAATGTATAATAAGTGGGTGGTTATGCAGGTTTAAGCCATTTAGCAACTAAAGACATACATAGATCAACTAGAAATGTTGATTCATGACTCATAAATAGTCCTTAGTTGGTGATACTGCCATGGCCTACTTTCATGATGAGTTAACATTACACTCAACTCTTAACTTCTACCATTTTTTGTTATTATTAGTACCACCTATGGTTAAAGTTACTCTGTATGATCACAGATCTACTCACCAGCTCTATGCTGTTGCCTGGATTGCAGGACAGGACACCGGACCTTGACCTGCAGATGGTTTTATTAATACTCTCGTTTCACTTTTGACCTATCAGGTACATTTTCCAATGCTTTGATTAGCTATACACAGAAAATACAGCTAATCCTTCCCTTGATAAACCAGGAATCAAAAGTTAGCACATTAAAGGTCCTTACACACCAGGAACGGCGCAAATATACGACACAAAATTACGAAATATTCTGAGGTGAATTTTGACGTGCCTGACTATATACATCAAGCACGATGCGACTTTGCAGGGAGGTAAAAAAGACACGTCCCGGGTGGAAGCGAGAGGACTGACACAACAGCAGACTGACTGTTTTTCAGTTCTGATTAGACACTAGTGTTGAGATGTCTGTCTGTCATGATAGCATGTACTGAGTCGAGGCCAGTACCAGATAAACACATTAAACTATAATCCATAAATGTAAGGTAACAACCGAGACCTAATGGTGCTGTGACAGCAACACGATTGAGTTTGAGACAGTGAAAATACATATGGTATGTTGTATCTGAACAGGTTAGCTTACGAGCTAAAGTTACTTAGCACAGATGAAAGTTAAAACAAAGACGTTTAGCAAACTGTTAAAGCACACAAACCATCGTCATATGAGAAATCCGACACTATGACTCTCCACAAGTTGTCCTTTAGATCATCATCTTTGTAATATTTGTGTTTTTTTTTATCAAAAAACTCGGTTCTCCGACATGTAAACGATCAGCCGGTCGGCCATGTTGGATATACCGGTGAATCTGACGTCGCAACAACACGCAATCTGATTGGTCAGAAGTGGACACACAGTATGCGAAACTTAAAAACATTCGATCGTGATACAAAAAAATAAGTGCCGCAATATTGCAGGACGGGACAACAGCGCTGATGTGAACGCTTGTATTGACAGGATATGGGTTCGAAAAAAAAATACTAACGTCCGAAATAATCGCATGAAAAAAACACTCCCGATGTGTTTTGAAGCAGTAATTTAGCCTGAAAAACCTTTTTGCCAGATTTTCTTCTCTCCCCCAGGCCCACCAAACACCCCAGTCAGCCTTCTAAGCCACTTCATGTGTTTCCCACCATACCTGGAAGGCATACCTCTCTTGTTCCACTTCACTTTTTCTTTCAGCTCATAATGGCACATACCTTTGCCAAGCTGCAACGAAGGAATCCAATGCCTTGAGTGTCCACTCGTGGCTCGATCCAAAAGTTAATCCAATCAAATTAGGGCCCATTTTTATGAAAATTAAAGCAGGATTAAAGACATTTGAAGTAAACCTGGTTTCATACACAGTTTGGGTCTATAGCTCCTTTATTTGTTGATGAGGAAAAAATGATTTGTTTGTATTCAAGGGAAGAGTAAATGTGGCTGATTTGTCGAAAAGGGGTCTCTGCTTTTTTGCAGGAATTACCGTCATTAATTCGGTGACTGACATCTCTGTGCTTCAGAGTCCCTCTTCAAAAACCAATCGGCGACAGCTGAATCTATGCCTATGTTTGGTGATATTTGCAGAATGGAGTTCACATCCTCAAATTTTTGAACCATACTGTTTTATAGGAATTGGCTCCAGGGCTAAACTGAGTGAGTAGCAGGTCCACGGGTTGCCAGTTTTCTAACTCTGCCCCTTTCATCTACCCATTTTGAAAACTTTAAAGTCCTGCAGTAACTTCTCCACAAATACCGCCAATAAAAATGGATATTTAACCCCCATTGTTCCCTCCCTACATACATCTCTCTCGCTCCAGCCAGTTCTCTTTTAAATGACTTTCAAGTTCATAACAGCAGTTGAGTTTGCACCACCCATCACAGATGGTCACGTTGAACACACTTCACATTAAATTAGGGCCACAGCACCTCCAGGGTGTTTAAAAAAATGCACCCTGCTCTGAACCACTGCTTCCTTACCTGCTCTGTGACAGGTTCTGGATGCTTCATGCAGTTTATCCTTTGGCCCGAGCTTTAGATGGCGAGGAGTGCAGACATTCTTCAGCTGAACTCTTAAAAACAGCGCCTTAAATAACAACAAAACAGCCTCAGATAGAGTTGGAGTTTGTGCAAGTCTTAAGTTTAACAAAGAGCTCTCTTTATATAGATTTTTAACCAGGCTGTTTTGGTGCCAGATGTTTCATACAACTTTCATTTTAGTGTTTATTTTGCATAGACAATACTCATTGATCAACAGTGATAGCCAAAGGAAAGTTTTGACAGGAGGGCTGGTTCCCATCTGTTGTACCTGGTCGTATGGGACAAAAAACACTTAAAAATCAGGCTACTCAATTATGCAAATTCTTCACATCGAATAACTTTACCGTCGGAACATGACTCCGAACAGCTACAGCTGGTGCTTGTGACAGCCATGCATGACAAATGAAGTTTTGAGATGTTTTTGACAGGAAATATTCTGAAGATTTAAGGTAAAGTTGGTTTGTTTTCAAAAAAGTTGAGCTGTAGCTTAAAAAAACTGACTCATCTCTCAGATAAAAATCCCTGCAACCTATTGGTCAAGCCACTGCATATCAAGTTTGTGAATTCACCAATGCAAAAAAACAAAACCTGAAACTATTTTGGACTAGGATGTGGTTCAAACTGATGATGGCATGTCTCGAAATGTTGAACATGAAAGTCTGGACATGTGAAACCGTTCTACCAATCTGAATCCAAGATATAAGAGATGACTCACGCAGCAGGATGACCAAGAAGTTTCGCGTTGTGCCAAGCTAACTAAAAAGATTAAAACTTAAAATCTGGCGCATTCACTTAATAGTTTGTCCTGAATTTTAAATGATTTTTTCTTGAAATGACAATAGAGAATGAAAATACTAATGATTTGCTGATACTGGCAGCATGATATACACACGCCGACAAGTAAATAAGAGAAACCTGCGCTTTACTCAGGTTGTATTTTAGATAAGAAATGAACTTGAGCAAAACACCCTCTTCTGACCTATCAATCGCCTGGAACGCTGAGGTCTGTGAGCAAATCAAAAGCGTGAAGATACGGGCAGAACACCTCGTCTCTACTCTCCTGAACGGCTTTTATATGATATATATTAATAAAAAGATAATCCGTCTGCTATATTTTTTTTATCATTCTCCACAGAGACTGATAAAAACACCCAAGCCTTGCACTTGTACCCTTGTATGAATGTAAGCGTACTCGCTGCTTTGAATTTATTGAATCAGTTTGTTTTTACTCGCCACATCCCCCTGTGGTCGAAACTCTCGCTCTTGCAGGTGAGGTAATACGTCTAAATCGTCATAAACGTTGATCAAGAAATACCATAACTAAAGATAGTATTGTTTCACACTTGGAATGAGTATGTGATATCATAAGCTTTGAATTGCGCACCAATCAAGACACTTAACCCACCTTGCTCCCAGTGTGTGTCCTCCACTGGTGTATGATTGTGAGTGTTGTGTGGTGGTGGTCGGAGAGGCCGTAGGCGCAGAATGGCAGCCACGTTTCCACCACCACCAAAGTGTGACTGTGTGAGCGAATGAATGATGTATCCAATGTAAAGCGCTTTGAGGGTCTCTGATAAAGCGCTATATGAAATCTGATGCATTATTATTTACACTTGGAATGAGTATTTGATATCATAAGCTTTGAATTGCGCACCAATACAAATGTTTCGTGGAATACTTACCTTGCATTTGGCGATTGAAGCGGCGCTGATTTACATCATTTATCGTAAGTTTCGTCAAGTTTCGTAAGAACCGACAGTGCAGTGTTAATTTTGTTGGCTAAGTCTTTGGATTAAAATGTTACTGAGCCACTTTTGCGCAACTTAGTAGTTTAGTAGTTTAGTAGTCTAGTTTTCAAATACATCTTCAAATTAGGATTAAACAAGGTTAGGACGACGAAAGCAGCAATAAAGGCAAATGTCAGATATTAAACTCTTTGTTATAAACCTGCATTAGAAAACGTTAAAAATTGAAAATTAAAAAGAACAATGTAGGCAAGGAGGATTTGTACTGATGGTGCATTCATTGTGGTCACATGACAGAATTAAAACTAGCCTTCTCACGGACCAGAAAGGCATTTCTTGGATTGTAGATGTCAGATTAGAAGTGCTGTCCACTGAAAAAACACTCATCTATTACTGTCTTGGAATAGCCGAAGTTGTCGAAAGACTTAAAAAAGTTGAAATACTTTCCTTTCGACACTGTAAGCAGGAAGCTAATGAACTGGTCACTCTGTGGCGCCATTTCAAGTAAGTTTCAAGGTTAATGGCACAACTAGTGTACATTTTGGGTATTTTATCTCATTTGTCAAACTCTTATGTTGTATTCTTAGACTTTTGATATATTTGCTACCATGGCAACAACTACTACACTGTTCTTCAAAATATGCGCCGCAGATTGCCACCACGGTGTGCATTAGCCATTTTTTAATGATGCGCGTGTTTAAGCAAAGGGAGATAAAACTTAAATTAAACAAAATATATCACAATCATAATGTTGGTCATACTTCCAAGTAAATGTATAGACCATCTGATCTTGAATGGGTTGACCTTGTACCGTGTCATGCCTGTACACACCCATGTATCAATGCGAATGTATCAACCGCTGGTTTCTAGTGGCCTTTGACGATCTATTGATGGCGGATATGTTCAAACATATGTTCGGGTTACTCCTATGTTAAGCTCGCAGCTTATAAAAAGCCCTGAGTTGACCGATTGTCTGCATAATCAACTTTATGTCCATGCTCCCTTGTTTTAGAGTATGCCAAGCTGAATAACCAAAAAGTACCCTGCATGTTGATGTTGCTTGATAGTATCGGCCCGTGGTCATCCGAGTCAAGAGTGATTTAAATTACAAATTGACTAAGAATGAGTTGTTGCGAGCCTCTAGGGATGTTGTATAGAATATGTTGCATCAGCAAATGGACGGAGAATGCTCTGCAAACAGCCAAATGAAAGGAGTAGGAGAGCGTGGGGTGAATGCATCTCGTGGAAAAGTGCTGGGGGGTACGCACAAGCTAAGACCAGGCTTTGTGTCATAATTCATAAGCCAGAATATTGGACGACCAAGCACACAATGAAGGTGCAAGTGTTAAGGCTTCACAGAGGATTCCTCTTTTGTGTCTCCAGTAAGACAGAGCAGAAATTGACCTGAAATTGATTTTCAACAGCAACCTATATATAGTTTTCACCACATGGAAGCGAAAAAATAATGATAATACAATGAAAACTCTCTATGCCAGTACCTCAAAAGAGGTCAGGATGCACCTTATAAAGACCACTGGGGCTTTCGAACAGCCAGGCTGTCACCCTCCTCTTTCAAACTGAGGATTAAGTGTCCAATGGTTTTCAAAAAGAACTTCATATTTTGGATTCTACGCTTTCCGCTTCACCTCAGTCCATCCTGAAAGGGTTCAAATTTCAAGAACAGTATGGTTCAGTTCTGACCTTAATTTTGAATGTAGCAAGAAACCATTAACAAAAATGGATTTTCAGCCTGTTCAGTGACATCCACTACAGAGCTATGTCTGTTTTTACCCAACTATCACTGCCATCCAGCACAGCTTTGTCTCCAGATCTTCTTCACCATTTTGCTGGTGATTGAATGCTGTCAAATCAATCTTGACATTAGCCATGTTCCCATGTCCAAAATTTCTTGATCCGATTAAAAATTTGAGGGACTGGATAATCTGAACCCACTGTTTACATGCACCAAGTTTTATTCAGATTAGAAACATTTGAGCATGCGTAGAGTTGTCTAATTTCGCTTAAACAACCGCAGAAGAAGAGTTGTATTTACGCCTGTGCTGTCAACAAATCAACAAACGCGGTAGTGGCTTACTTCAGCCAATTTAGGATTTTTCCCCCTAGATGGCGCCCTTGCTCACTCAATTTGCGTGCGGATGTGACATCATTACGCTGTATGTACACCTTGTTATGTTTTCAGAGGAGAAGGCACGGCACCTGAAGTTGCGTTTTATGCCAGAATGTTAATAATGAAACCTCCTGAACTGACCTCAATAAATAAAGAGTGACGACCAAGTCGAGTAAGAGAGTCACGATCGGAATAAGTGTTTGCATGGACGCATTTCGGAATAAAGATCGGAATACAATTTCTTTCCAATTGAGCCGAATTGTATCAGAATCTTCCGATCAACGTTTACATGACGCATTTTTATTCCAATCGCAATTTCATTTAAATTATTTGTGCCCATGTTAACGCAGCTACTGATGGGTTTACCTACCAATTTAGGATATAAGAAAATAGCTTCATTTTACTGTAAAGAGGAACATTTGGCGTAAAAGACAAGTGTAAAATCCACCTTGACTGACATTTTTCCTGAGCATTTACCCAAAAATGAGGAGCAAACCTGTTATTCTCCAAGTCTGCTGTGAAATGTTTCAACAGTGTTATTTTTCCCAGTTTGCAGGAGTAATGAGTGGTGTGTAGCGAAGATGAATGGCCCTTTTTTAGGTTGTTTTCCCTGCGCTTACAAAGCCGTGATTATCTCTTCATTATCTGTTTTTACTTGGGAGGTACAGATGCATCGAGCTAAAAAAGAGAAAAACAAAAAAAAACACCCTGTTTGCTTGTTAATCCCTGTGCAAGACAGAGCTGTTTGGGGAAACCCTGAACGACCGCTGGGGAAGACATGTGATCCAAGCCTTATTTTATATTGTGCTTTGCAGATTTGCTCGACTTTCCTGTACGTGGCGGCCGTACTGTAGGCGTTGGATGCATGAGAACCCCGAATGTCACGTGTCACAGCCAGCTGAGGCACCAGGAAGCCTACAGGCCTTTGTTTAATGACTCAGATTGTATTTGGTTCATTACATTAATTCGCTGAAACACATCCGGCACAGAGGAGACATCACTGAGGTTGTCACATTACAGGCAGACTTTTTTCCTGTGTGCTTAAAATGTTAAAATGTGCAGATCCGTGCAAACGTTTGCTCTGCCCGTGAATCCGGCTTCTTCAATCCCTTCCCTAATAACTAATGTGTGCGAGTAAATGCAGCCGCCATGTTTTATCTCTAATTTAAAAAGTGAGTTTGCGTAACTTTCCATGATGTCAGGCAGAAGTTTATTCCAACATCCTGAGTCCATTAAAGCATTTATTTCTTTAAAGCAAATCATAATAATAACCCACATGATTACACAGTCCGAGGCATCTGGACATTCAAGATTAGCGCTCCAATTTTCTTGGAGTTCTTGAAATATTTGTGCTCACCTCGGACACAGCATGTACACATCCCCCCGGAGCAGAGAGGTGCTCAACTCACTCCCAAATATGACCTTATCTTTACAAAAGTGCAACTCTGAGGAGATTTACTTCAAAATGACACCGAAATCCTGTTTAGCACAGAAAATAAATATGTTTGCTTTCCCCGCGTCACTGGAACAGCCGCTCCAGTGCGCGAGGGGTTGGGGCGTGTATGCACATGCACGCTGTATGTGTGCAGTAGTATTAAGGCTCCTTTTGAAGTAGGAACTCTGAGTCATTTGTTAAATGAGGAGGGTTCTTTCGCTCTTTTCAAAGGTCACTGACAAGTCAAGAGACTGAGAGTACAAACTTTGTCTCCTGGTAGTGAATACATTCAAGAGTAGGTCCTCACTTATTGCATCCTGTTCTCGCCATCAGTGCTTTCATCTGTATGGTGCCATCTATTTCCAGTATCGCCACCATCCCTCTGTCTCCCTCTATAACTCCTCTTTTACTTTTGCAAAAATTGCAGCATGGTCAAACTCTGCGTAACATTTAGAAGCTCCAAATAAGCATAATACATTTGGATTTAGTTGCCATGGTTTCATGAAAAGTCAGAAGATAAGATTTAGAGGAAAAGGCTGAAAAAAAAACTAAATACTAAATGGTGTTACACGGCAATGAAATCTAACAGGACTCAATAGTGGAAATCACAGCACGCAGAGTCTACTAGGTTCCAAAAGCATTGGTGCCAGTCTGGGTCTGAACCCCATACAGAAGAGACTTCTGTCCAAAAATCTTGGCTCTTAAAGGGATACTCCGGCGTAAGATTAAGTTAGGGTCAAACACACCATAACACCAAGTCAGACTCTCCGTCAAGATATGAATGTTGCCGACTGCTTGCTTGGCTAGACATGACCACAGACAGCAATACAGAGAGCCATGTGCTTAACCAAAACGCCACTCTATAGCTACAAATAATGCTCAGAACAGCACCTAACTTCATCAACAGTACAAATAGAGTCCCAGCCATAGTACTAGCCACCAAATATCTTTTTAACTCTGCTTGATTTCTTTAGCAGAGAAACTAAGCACAACTCACCCACTCTCTTCCAGCAGCCGCTTGTTTGTATCGAGACCTCTGGGCGAGTCCGATTGCATTTCCATGAGGAAATGATCATAAATGTTCTTCCTTGAGCTGCGTCACCCCGCTGCAATCAATGGACTCGCCCAGAGGTCTCGATACAAACAAGCGGCTGCTGGAGGATAGTGGGTGAGTTGTGTTTAGTCTCTTTACTGAAGAAATCAGGCAAAGTTAAAAAGATGTTTTTGGCTAGTACTGTTCCGATGGCAATCAATACATGATGTGTTCTTAAACAAGAGCAAAACATAGCCGCCATCTACAGCAGGAGTAAAACTGCGAAAACACTAACCAATCACATGGTGTGGGTTCCACATTTTTAAACCAATCAAATCCTGTGCTTGCTTTCTGCACGTACATGTGGCTGAATAGAGCAAGAAAAGAAAGACAGAGGCAGAGAAGGCCGAAGCAACACAGACTTTGGAGAAAGCGAGGGCGAAAACGAAAGTCAACATTGGACAGCTTTTTTTTTTCAGCGATGGAGGGAACTGAAAGAGGTTAAGGGCTTTAAAAGTGATGCCATGGTCGCTCATTTTCTGTTGGAAAGGTCGTTGAGGGTTTGTTTCAGGGCGTCCTGATGCTAACGTTACCTTCTTTGTCCCTGCTGTGCAAAGACTTCCCAATTGAAAGTCCCAAAGTTTTGAGTCTGTGCTGTGAATCAGCAGACAGCAGCGCTCGTGCATGTGAGCGGGGACGTTTTTTGGAGGAGCTCCAACGGGAGGGGGGAGATGAAGTCCTGAGGAGATGCTAAATTCAAACTCATGCTAGTTTGAAGATTGAAGTGCACAGTTCAAAAGCCAACATCTGTCTTCCTACAGGGATGCAAATACCTATGGCATGGCTAATTTACACATCTCCAGAAGCACCTTAATTTTTGAGATACTGCATCATGAGGGAAAGTTCATATCCGAACATCTAAATCTCAGTTAAAATGTGACTTCATGTATCAACGTCTGGAGAAGTTATCGATCTATGTAAACCTGTTTTTCACTTTCGTCTGACCTCTTCATCTTCGGATGAGTTTAATCAAACGCAAGATTGATCACTGATTTCTCCGCCCGGAGAGGTTGGGTGGATGGTTCAGGTACGTGGGTGGAAATTAATGATTTGCAAACATCATCAATTCATCCTTAATGTCCTGGCTAATGTCAGCCCGTCTGCAGAATGAGGCGTACAGTCCTAATGACTCAAACGCAGCCGTACAGTAAACACTGTTAAATGATGAGCGGATGAGGGCTTTGGTTACACGCAGGTATGAAGAAGAAGAAGAAGAAGAAGAAGAAGAAGAAGAAGTCAGGTGTTTTATAAACCCACTCTTAACAAACTCGCTGTGATGCACAAGTGAGCTCATCTTTGTTTGGACACTTCTCCGCTACTATGAAATTGAGATAACATGATTAATCCCCTTCATCTGCAATTATGTGCTGTGACATGAAATTGGTAATTATCATTTGAGAGCAGAAAATTATACTGGAGGAGTGTGCTTTTGTGTATGTATGTGTGTGTGTGAACCCTCCAGGGCTGCAGGGGTTGTTTCATAACATTACAATAGTGCCTCAAAAATTGCTGATAACCTGCTTCTAATCGTGTAATTGAAATTTTTAATGCTAGTCAGGATTTCACACAAGTCTGCAACATTATTCCAACGTTAAAGGGATGGTTGTTGATTGGAGAGGCAGATGAAAGAAACTGAGCCGTTGAGGCAGATTTGAAAAAAGCGTCCCTCCCCACACACTAACCTCTACGATAACTCCCCCCTGAACCTGTATCGCCCTCCCCACGACACACCCCCTCTGGCAGAGCAAGAAGCCAGCCGGCAGAAGATCCTACGCTAGCTTCAAATAGGATTCACCATGTCAGATTGTTAGTGACTAGCAGCAGAAAACGCCAGCTCTGCTAGTGAGCACCGTCTGCAGCTGCCTGGACAGCTACCATGTTGACATTGCAGAGACTAATAAGAGTTATTTATGTAACATGTGCCACGATAAAAGGCAAAAATTACCTGTTTGACAAAGACTCTGCTGTCTTAGTGTCTGTTCTCAGGCCCAAATCCTGGCAGAGATTTCTCCACCACTTGGGGGATGACCCGATGTTTATTCCAGTTAGATTCCTCGCTTTGCTTGTTCACATTTCCTCTTCCTCTGCACTTTCTTCTGTTGGCTTGCATTTTCTTCCCTTTTTTGGCGGTGGGGCAAGCAGAAGATTGTTTTTTACTTCTAGGCTAAGCTAAGCTGCTACGCTACTTTTAGCCGCTCAGATGTCTGAGGAAGGCCAGTAGACTGGTGGTGGGGCAAGCAGAAGATTGTTTTTTTTTACGTCCGTTTAAGCTAAGCTTAGCTGCTATGCTACTTTTAGGAAGGTTGTTTTTTACATCCTTCTAAGCTAAGCTAAGCTGCTCCGCCTCTCCATCCAATCACCTCGCTGTATTCAACACACCCCTCTCCCGTAGTTCCAACTCATCCCCTCCCACTCTACTGGCCTTCCTCGGAGCTCTGAGTGGCTAAAAGTAGTGTAGCAGCTTAGCTTAGCTTAGAAGGACGTTAAAAACAATTTTCTGCTTGCCCCACCACCACTCTACCGGCCTTCCTGGCTTTGCTTGTTCACATTTCCCCTCGTCTCTGCTCTTTCTTCTGTCGGCTTGTGTTTTCTTCCCACTTTTGGCGGTGGGGCAAGCAGAAGAGTTTTAATTTACGCCCTTCTAAGCGAAGCTAAGCTACTACGCTACTTTTGGCCACTTAGCGCTCCAAGGAAGGCCGGTAGAGTGGGAGGGGATGAGTTGGAACTTTGGGAGAGGGGTGTGTCGAATACAGCGAGGTGATTGGATGGAGAGGCGGAGCAGGAGATTGACCAATTGGAGCTGTCCAGGACGGATGGCTCCCATTGGTAAATGTTTTTGCAGCCCTGCACCTGCTCAGGTGAACAGATTTTTCCCGCTCTTTTTTCTCTTCACTTTGTGGAGATCGCACTATAGGACCATGATCGCCATATAAGCGAGGTTCATAATGCCTTTAACAGCTGATGCAATAGCAATATAAATAAACTAAGAGATATGTAAAATGATATATGATATATGTAGACTGTCTCCGATTTGAGTCGCTCACCCTAACTTGGTTATTTGAGGGTAAAGCAAACACTACTTCTAATTTTAGACGGAATAATCCTTTTTTCCTGTGATCCGGTTTGCATTCACCACATTTATAGCCTGACAGTGATCTTTGTGAAGCAAGATCTGTGTCAGCAGTATTCTTGTGTGGGCGCACTTTGACGCCTGCACTCATTGTGGAAGGATTAAGACCACTAAGCTAATGCAGTGGAAGTAAGGAAGGATTTCTGTAAACTCCAGATTAATTGGGATTAAGCACTTAACCATTTTAGGTCTTGTCCAGGCTGAAAAGAAGGTGAGGAAAAACACTATTCACTTCTGCGCATAGGGAAACCATGTGAATTCTGCATTATATAATAAGTTTTTATCCACCTGTGTTTATCCACCCTTTGTTTGAGTGTAACACGTGTGCTCTGATTTCTCCACTACCTTCCTGAAGGATCCGATAATCGCACCATCAAAGTCCGCACGGCGAGTTTGTTAAATTAGACCTTTGTGGATGGTTGTCCACCAATCTCCAGCAACACCTTGGATAGTGTTGCGTGAAATGAAGAACCAAAGGCGGTCCGCGCAGCAGATGAGCCGGGGGTATTTGAGAGGGAATAAAAGGGTTTAAGTCGGGGAGTGGTTGTTTTCAAAAGCTTCAACTTATCTGGCCAATTTCTTTTTTGACAGCGAGGCTGTTCTGCTCGGCTGCACTGTATGTGTGTCCATGAGCCCTATTAGCTTCTGAAGCTCAGTGTCTTCAATGTTTCAACATTCAGAGGGCCTCTGAGCTGCTTTGTAACTATAATTGCTTTCCCTTCGCGATATTGTACTTCAGAGACACAGTGACTTTACAGTAGTCATTCCCAATAACTTATAATTACAGACAATAATGAATAAAGTTTTATTTAGCTGTGATTTACCACAATTCCTAAAAGGACCCAGAGAGACATGGATGAAATAAAACAGCGCTGGGTGGCTGTGATCTTCAGGCCCTTCTGCAGCTGCATTGAAAACAGGCAAGACTCTGTTGTGGAAATACCTGCATGGGGTTAAAGCGATATACCATAACACCGGGTGAGACACCCCTTCACATTTCTTCATGGGAATGCAATATAATGATTATTACTTCAAGATAATGATAAAGAAATGATCATAAATGTTTTTCCTTGAGCTGTGTCACCCCAATGTAGTCTGTAATGGACTGGCCTGAGGTCTTTCTACAAACAAGCGGCTGCTGGAAGAGAGTAGGTGAGTTGTGTTTAGTCTCTTTGCTAAAGAAATCAGGCAAAGCTAAAGAGATGTTTGGTTGCTAGTACTATGGCTGAGACCCAATATGTACTGTTGATGAAGTTAGGTTCTGTTCTGAGCATTATTTGTAGCTATAGAGGGCGTTTTGGTTGAGGTTTGTGTATGGCCCCTTAGACCGCTGTGTATTGCTATCGTGCGGTCGTAACTTAAGTTGGTATAACTAGAGAAGAAAGCGGTCGACAACATTCATCTCTCGAGGGGTGTTATGGTGTGTTTGACCCTAAATTAATTTTATGCCGGAATATCCCTTTAAAGTCATAAACAGGTCCAAAAAACTGTGGCAGCATCTCCAGATTTGACATTCTTTTTGGAAACCATGGGCGCCAAGTTCCAGGATTTAGAGAGTCAAGGAACTACCTGTCTTTTGCACATTTCAAAAGCAAGCATCTGTGATTATATGAGTATACTGAAGGTACCATGGCATGGGTAGCTTACACATCTGAGAGGGAACCATTAACAGTGAACAATATATACTGGTTTAGAAGCAGGACAACCTTGGATATTTCAAAGACACAATGCCAATCCACATTCTGCACATATTATTAAAGTATGGCCCCATATTAAGAGTCTGGCTCATTAATAGTCCTGAACAAGCTGCTCTCCTTGATTCTCAAAGATTAACAAAGATGTTAAAAGAAATTAAACATGAGCTTTATTCAAATCGTCTAATCCTGTTTATCGTCTCATTTTGTAGTTGGAATTAGAAGTGCTCCCAAACTTCTCATATAGTCTTAAACGTGTTTTTTCTTTTTTTGCCAGAGGCACATCTCAAAAGTATGAGAATAATTCAAGCTGAACATTGTTAATGTTTGAACATCTTGTCATATTGAGAAAGTGAAGACATATGTTCAGCAACTGCAACAATTAAATATAGACCTTCATCCTGGCCCCATGAAACCACTTAACCAGCTCCTGAAGCTCCACCAGTCCTGCAAGTTACTGCTCCAGCTCTTACACACCACCGGAGCAATTTATTTTTATGACATGTATTCAGATCACGTGTGCTGGAGGAGAGCAAGAGGGAAAAACACGCAGGGCAGGTGGAACCTGAAGACCCTGTTAGCAAACAGTGTTACATAATGAGAGCAAATAAACAGATTAATGAATGGGCGAAAAGGAAATTAACCTCGTGGTCCTGAGATTGTGTTTCACACACTTAATTAACAGCCTCAAAGCACAGTCACTGCGCTTCAGAGCCGCTGTCAGATATTGTTTTCAGCTCAGGTCAGGATTCAAGGAAATGCCACTCTTATGAGTGTTGCAGGTGTTTGATCTTGACAAAATATGCACACTGTTTGCTTTTAGTCGAGGATATAATGGGTTGAAAGAGACATGAGAGAGCTGATTAGCCTCACCCTTTGGAGGACTACTGTGACGCCTGCCCTGCCTAGCCTTCTATTCTTCCCCAACATATAGACTATAGTTTAAGGCGTTCCCTAAAGCTCAAGGCCTTATTTAAACTAGGGTTTATTTGAGGTTATAAGGGCGGTAAAAGCTGGCCTTCCCAACATGTAGTTAACAAAATACCGCAATGGATATCAAAATATATTTATTTAGCTGACATTTGCTTTTGGTTTTGACGTCAAACAGTCAAAATTAATAATTGCCATAGAAGTGTCGTAAATGGGACAATCACTCTGATGGTGTTGTGCAAGTTCGATCAGTAGATGTGTTTCTGTGTTGCGTTCACCTGCACACTATCATGTAATTTAATGTTCTCACTAGTAGTTAACTTAAACGCTGGCAACAACAATAAAATTGGAATGCATTACGCCCAGATGTGGTATCATTCTTAGCTCCGACATCCAGCAAACAAACCTGAACTTTGCTTGCAGGTCAGAATGTGTCGCTACCTGATCTGTCCCAGAAACCCGATTTGTACTGCGCATGTGCGAAACGTACGTCGCTTCCTCTACTAGCCTACTTTGCGGCAGCTCAGCAATTCTTTGCCCCTCGCGGTTTGCCACAGCTTCAGCATCAGCGAGTTCGCTGCAGTCAGAATTGGATGCCACAGAGCGCCGGAAAGTCAAGAGAATGGCGCCCAGTTTCACGATTAAAGGTTCCTACTACAGCTTAATTGTGAAATTGCAACGCAGTTATTAAAGGCTTGAATGAATATAAATATTTCATTGTTGAAATTGAAACGCCTTTGACCGGGTGGCGGCACTCTCAGTAACCCGGGAAGGGTGCACAATGGGTGGCCACACACCTCCAGAGCATCCCCCCTTGATCATTTGAGAACCATGATTTTGACCAGGTAGCAGTGCTCTCTGTAGCCCAAAAGGTCTCACCATGCTCGGCATGAGCTCTGGCGAATTAGCCCTGGAGCCTCCTGCTAGCTAGCCTGTCATAGTTTGAATAAAGTTTTTATTTGCACTTGTGTAGTACGGATCGTGTAGGCAGCAATAGTAAAGACAAACTGCGGTAAAATGCATTGAGCCCTGGAGCCTCCTGCTAGCTAGCCTGTCACATCGCCAGCTGGTTTCTGAAATCGATCGGTAGATTAAATAAAGTTTTTATTGCACTTGTGCAGTATGGCTCAGGTAGGTAGCAATAGTAACGACAAACTGCCGTAAAATGCATTGAAATACGAAGAGAGGAAGTAATGTACGTTTCCCACATGTGCAGTACAGATTGGGTTTCTAGCTGACACAGTAACCCTCCAAATAAGCAACCTCCCCATTGGACCACTCCCTCAAAAACCGCAGCAAAACACAATTAAGGACTCGTGCCAAGCAGTCCAATATTTAAAACAAAGACATGACTTTGATTTCATTCTGCTGCCCTTGCATTTTCAGAAAAACAGATCAGGGTTCTGCTTTGGTTGTCTGTTGGCTCAAACAGGCTGTTTCACTTTTAATGTGACAAGAGAAATTACTTTTAGGAGGAGCGCCCACTTTTGAGTTTTATGCGCACAAAGCTTTCTTGGACGGATTACAGCGATGGCCGGGGTCTCTGAAGTGTCAACATAACCAGTTCAAAAAAAGAGCAGATGAAGAATACAGAGGACCACCATAGACACTGCTTTTAGGAGATTACAACAGCCATCAATAGCATGCTACTTAAAGGGATATTCCGACATAAAATTAATTTCGGGTAAAACACTAACAATGAGTTAGACACCCCCTCAAGAGATGAATGTTGCCAACTGCTTGCTTCTGCATTTTCATGCTTCTAGAGGAGCATGGAAATGGAGCATGGAGCTGTGTCACCCCGCTGTAATCCGTAATGGACTGGCCTGAGGTCTCACTACAAACAAGCGGCTGCTGGAAGAGAGTAGGTGAGTTGTGTTTAGTTTCTTTGCTAAAAAAATTAGGCAAAGCTAAAAAGATGTTTGGTGGCTTGTGCTATGGCAGGGACCCTATATGTACTGTAGATGAAGTTAGGTGCTGTTTTGAGCATTATTTGTGGCTATAGAGCGGCATTTTGGTTGAGGTGTGCACGTGGATTTATTTATGTTTGACCCTAAATTAATTTTACGCCGGAATATCCCTTTAAACAGGCATGCTTGCATTAAAAAAAACAAAAAAAAACTGTATTTTACCATTTTCTTTCTCTCAATAATTTCTGGATTTCAGGATGTCTTTTCGCACCAAGTACAGCAAACTCATAAAACTCCTGTACAGGTAGCTCCTGTTTACTCTCATACTAGCAGAACTAGGAATTTCTGCAGCGTCACGGTTTAACCTTGAGGCTGTGTACGTTATTTTTCACAGTCTGCAGGTTCTATTAAACTTCATAAGACTGGCGCCACCTGAACGAGAACTGGCTCGCGCTGAAGTTTGCTGCACCGTAGATGAACATGATAAAAACATGCACTTTAGCACCTCAACCATTCATTACTCAGACTCCCAGTGGGCACTGACATACCAAAACAACAGGAAATTGACAACAGGGGATGACAGATGAGACATAGGTGTGAGTGTACGTGTATGTTTGTGTGTGTGTGTACGTTCTGCATTGGCGTGTGTAATTTCATTGTCTCGCCGCGCAGCCCAGAAATGACCCACGGGGCAAAAAATGCAGAGAACGTAAAAAAAAAAAACCTACAGCGGAGTGCCTGTCCCAATGCACAAAAATTGCTCTCCTCCAGCCTCATGATTCGCTTGATTATCCACGCCGCTCACCTCCAAGTGACATGACACAATA
Source organism: Xyrichtys novacula (assembly GCA_962446985.1). NCBI lineage: Eukaryota > Metazoa > Chordata > Actinopteri > Labriformes > Labridae > Xyrichtys > Xyrichtys novacula. The sequence goes on from OY660887.1 coordinate 6,075,313, forward strand.
TGAGAAATGATGAATACAGCAGCTCGTCGGCTGTATCAGCAGAGAGAGAGAGAGGGAGAGAGGGAGGGAGGGAGGGAGGGGGAGAAAAAAAAAAGACAAACAAATATAGAGAAAGAAAATCCTCAAATAGGAACTGCTGTTTGAAGGCGTTTTATTGAAAAGCGCTTCTATGAGCTGTATTCAGATTCTTTGTCAGCTTTCACAGCCTGATCTCGAGGGGTTTAGACTCAAAATCCTGGACATGACAAGTAATGACTATTTATAGTAGAAGTGTTGAATAAAGGCTTATTAGATCACTCACTCTGAGCAGAACATCTCGGTGCGACAATGCGGCGATCCTGCGTCTGTCTTTTTGTTAATGTCTATATTTATTTTAAATGGAAAATCGTGTTTGATGCGTCTGTTTGCTGACAAACATCAAAAATCCAGCACAGGAGGTTGGCAGACTCATCTCCGTCCTTTTCTTTCTCTCTTGTTCCGGTCTGTCTGCGCCTCTTATCGCCATGTGTACATCGCTACCGCCTACTTTAACTCGAGCTATTCCAAGGTACAGTAAATTAAGTCCCAAAGGGAAAAGGGGGACATGACCAAGTACAGGACTTCTCTGGCACCGTTTTACAGGCTTTCATATAAACATGAGTCTGGGGTCAAGTTGTCAGTAAGTGTTCTTCGCTGATGTATATAAATACAGGGTTTTCCAGTGGTAATCCCTCCCTCGCAGTGGGTTCATGCACTTTTCTATCCTTCCTCTCTTCTACACCTGCTTCTATTCTTTTCCACATAGCCACACATCCGTCATTCTTTCTTTTCCCCAATTCATCTCTACCCCTCCTTCTTTTCTTTTCTTTTAATGCATCCTTTCTTCTTCCCCGTTGTGTTCCCCTCCTTTGTTCCCCCCTCGCTGCTTTTATTCTCGCATGCCTGTCCCTTCCATCACATCCCTCCACAATCGTCTGACCCTCCTGTCACATGCGCTGTAAGACTGCAACACTCCCTCTCTCTTTTCTGTCTCCGTCTTCCATGCCGGGTTTTTATCACAGTGGGTTTGAACGGTTTGACAGTGAAGAACGACTGAGACTGAAAAAAAAGAGGATTTCCTCATGGTCATGGTTATTTAAACTATAGATTTAGTCTTTAAATAGTGCTGAGTGGTGATGTACATTAATGAGCCAGAAAAAGGACATTTCTCATTGAGACTTGAAGTAACTTCAAACTGACCAAGGTGGAAGTCAAACTTTTTAAAGGTTAAATTGTAGCATGATTGAAAGGTGCATTACGTAGAAATTAGCGGCATTGTTGTTAACTGAGACACGCTGGTAGAAGAACGGAAAGATCAGAATAAGATTGGTTGTTGTTGTGTGCAAACAAATTTGTCATAAGTTTTTGATCAGGAAAATTGATCGGCGAATTTTGACGGGCCTGACTATACACATCAATCCCAATGCGATTTTGCGACTTTCCAGGGGGGGAAAAACGAGGCCTGTGGAAGACTTTTCATGGGGAAAGTCCTGCCTCCTTCGCCTCTGATTGGCTCAAAAAGCTGGAAACGTCATCACACGCTCAAGCCAAAAGGTCAGCACTTATAGCCAATCAGAGGCAATAAGATAAGCGCATGAAACTATGGTAACAACCGTTAGCTTACGTTAGCACACAAACTATCATCATATGAGAGATCCGACGCTATGGTGTCCTTCAGCTCGTTATCTTTGTAATGTTTGTGTCTTTTTATCAAAAAGCACTCTGTTCTCCGACACGTAAACAATCAGCTGGTCGGCCATGTTGGATATACCGGTGAATCTGACATCGCAGCAACACGAAATCTGATTGGTCAGAAGTGGAAACAAAGTATGCAAAACTTTACAAAAATCGACCACGATCCGAAAAAATAAATGCCGCAATATCGCAGAACGGGAAAACATCGCTGATGTGACAGGATACGGGTTCAAAAAAATATATATTGACGTCCGAAATAATCGCACGACAAAAACGATCCCGTTGTGTAAGGACCTTTATGCAGTGACTCCTATTACAGAGTCAGAGCCTGTTTGTAATATATAGGCCCAGACTGTGGGATATGCATTGGAACAATACATCAAATAAACCCTCAGGTATGTACAGCTAAAAAAGTTGGATGCCTGTTTTGTCCTCTGACACAGCAGATTTACAGCACAAGTTTTACCCATTTTGTTCCATTTTCCCCTTTAGCGGAAATGTAGGGGAAAAACCAAAAAACATGTCATCCTTCACTTAAAAGTTGAAATCCTAAACTGTCACCAACTCTTTTTTTTCTTCTGAGGTACTTCCTGAAGAAAAAAAGAGTAACAAAGAAATGACAGCCCTATTATACCGAGGCACTGCTGCCAACCGTTCAGGAGACACCGGACGGAACAACGGGGGGGCACTATCCATAATTGATAACCCTTTGGTTGTTTTAAGCACCCGGCCTATGCATATTTTAAAGAAATATCCAGTGAATATGTTCTGTATAGGACTTGTAAGAAGCTCGGACAAAATGAATCAGCATCCCAGAAACTGATGTGAACTTCGTTTCCCAGCTTCTGCACACACCGCTCCCTCCCCTGAGTGCTTCGGTTGCTAGGGGACCAGAAGACTAATTTGGCCATTGCATTGGATGTGCAGCTCAAAGGCTTTCTCACTGAGAATTTTTTGATCTTTACATTTTTCATTACATGCCAGGGACAGTCCAAAGGGAAATGCGAGCAATTTGTCACACAGGAATTCATGATTCCCTGATAGCTCAGTGCTATTTCGGTGGAGACAAAGTAGCTTGTCGGGGATGTCTTGTACACAGGACAATAGAGCATGTACTTCTAGGTGTCGTATGTCTTCATATCACATGTAGATAACAAGAGACATACTGACAAAGCTGAACAAAGCCATTCATTTTGAAATGGCATCATTAGGCTGAGACAACAGGAGAGAGACGGGTTAAATATTCTGATCAGAGCGGCTTTAATTCACCTTTTAATCTCAGCGGATCAAATGACAGAGTGAAATACGAATTGTGTCATTCAAGTCTGCAGTGGTGTGAAGTGTTGACATCTTTGAATTCAGTTTGTTTTTGATGGGAAGCCACAAAACGTCAGCGAAGACGACTCGCACATCATAAAACGCCAGACAGACTGGTGCGAGACAGAGCGAAGACGACGAATCAGATGTTGAACTTGAAAAAAGTTATGTCCTTATGGCGGATAGATGCTCCTTTTAAATTTGATGACAGCAACATGTTTTCGGAAAAGTTGGGAAAGAGACGACGCGACACTAAAAAAAGTTGTGTAACGCTGAAAAAACAACAGCTGAAGTAGCATCTGGAAACTAATTTGGTTCATTTTCAACAGTTTAGTAACAGGAATGAGTGTGAAAATGGCATTTCGAAGAAGTTAAATGTCTTGGGAGTAAAGGTGGGAAGAGATTTCTCATTGTTTGTGTGGACGAGGAGTTCAATAATTTCAGAGAAATGCTTTTCAATAACTGAAAAACATCTGAAAATCTAAAGAAAACTGAGCAAAAGAGACAAGACTGAAAACCAGAAGTGAATGGCTGTGATTTCAAGGCTCTCTGGGGGCACTAAATCAACAAAAAGACATGGCTCTGTACCATATGACCTTGAAACAACTTGTGTAAAACAAACAAAAACAGCCTTCATGTGTGTTTTGCCAAGACTATACTACTCCTTTTCAGCTAAAAACATTGTTTTTTTTGCATTGAAACTGTGTTGAAACTGAAATTTAATCAGATCTGGGACACAATTTGAAAAATTAAAGCACCTATAAGGATTTTTTCAACATTCATGAAATAGACTGAAATTCGTATTGATGTCTTTTCATGACATCCAAAAGGAAACAAACAGCTAGCCAAAATGGACACAAACAGGAGAGTTCAACATTTCAGAACTGTGTCGCAGAGGAGTGTTGTGTTGTTCGCGAACGATTCGTTCAAAAGAACCGAATCTTTTAAGTGCACGTACTGAACCGAATCACTTCCTCAAGCGATTTGATCGTTTCTCACTTGAGTTGAGCTGTCAGCAGGGCAGCATTGCCAGGCGAGCAGTTGGCGAATGAGGGACCGCCTGAATCACTTGGTGAACGAATCACGCATTGAACTACGCTCTCTGGAATCATTTTCCTCAGACTAAAATCCTTTTTTTTCACTGCTAAATTGCCACCACAACAACTTCCATACAATAGGACACAATATGTAACAAGTAGTGCACAAAACCCGCAACATCCTATAATTGCAGTGGTTTGTGAGGGAACGGTGTAGGGCTATTCCTCGAATACCTCAAGTACCTCGATTACAAATAATGATCAAGGAATTTTCTCTGCCTCGAGTACTCGTTTATAAGCTCAAATCGTCACTGTTTCACACAGATTCTTTTGAAGGTGACACAATGCTCTTACATCACCATGGTAGAAGGAGGAGTTAGCGCTGTTTAGGTTTTGCGGAGCGAAAAGGTAAATAATGAGAGGGGCTTTTCTTGCAGTGTTGCCAATCTAGAGACTTTAGCGACTTTTCGCTCTTGTTCTGCGATTGTCCTCTATTTCTCTGAGTCTGGCCTTCATTGCGGGGCTATAGGAAATCTGCCATTTGGGTCCAATTACTTGAGTAATCGATGGAATATTCAGTAGAATACTCGATTACTAAAATATTCAATAGCTGCAGCTCTAGAACGCAGCATGTTCAGTGTGAATTCTAAATGTTCAGTGAACGAATCACTCCCTGAGCCCAGTTTACTGTGCAGACCTGATAAATAGCATACCATAGGACAGTACACTTAAAACATCATGACTTACAAACAAGTTCATTTTTACAAACCTGTTTGCCAAAGCAACACAGCCAAACACTCTTGTCTCCTGGTCCCAGAAGCTATGAACTGAAGCGCTGAACTATTCAGTGATTCGGTGAACGAATCTTTTGAACGAATCTTTTTAGTGAACTGATTTTAGTGTTTCAGTACATCTAAAAGAACAGCTATGCCCATCACTATTACCATGTGTAAAATCCACTGAAGTAAATCATGGATTCAGAGAAGGAGAAGGACCTTGCATAGGCCTTGCAAGACAATGCCAAACCATATTCTGCGATCGCATGGCTCAGCAGTAGAAGAGTCCTGCATGCAGTCCAAACTACTCACCTACTGCACACATATCTGATCATCATTGAATGGAAAGTATGACAAAGAAGACCCCTAACAGCAGGAACCCCATATGAGGCAAGACTGGGAAAGTATTTTTTTTAATTTAAAACCCTCTAGAAAGTCTTCTCCATAGTTCCCGAATGTTTACAGAGTGCTGTGAAAAGAAGAGGTGATGCAACACAAGGGTAAAGAAGCTCCTGTTGCAACTCATTTGAAGCATGTTGCTAACATTGGGTTAAAAAAAGCATATGTTTCCCATAAATAATAAATCAGTCTCTGTATTTGATTGATTTTCGACTGGGTGTCAGGTTTACGTCTGATTTTATTAGCACTTCAATTGAATCCGGGTTGTATGAAGAGGATGAGAATATGATCAAAACATGACCAGAACATTGGATTTATAAATAAACCATCAAAGATCTCTATTATGTATACAAGGCTCCACTCCATACTCAGCACTCCTGCAGCAGCTGGCTCCAGTGATCCACCTTCTGTGGGGAGGTTTTGCGTGTGATCCTCACGCAGTAGCACCTCCTCCTCCTCCTCTCACCCCTCCTCCGGCGGGGATCACACCAGCCTCTTCATCCCCCCTCTGACTTTTGTTCCGCATCACCTTTTATGAAGCTGATTCGAGCGTCAGCACTTTTCAGAAGCACTCGGCGCCGTCCCTCCAGCGCACACACGATCAAGTGCGTTCCCGAGGCTGCCAGCTTGTCATTTAATGCCTCGATGAGGTAGACGCGCGGGTACGCCAACACGGCTTTCAAGAGGGACGGTGTGATTAAAAAAGAGAGGAGGAAAAAAAAAATAATGCTGCGAGAAAATAAATGCCTGCAGCAGGGAACGCAGTGGGGGTCCCGATGATGGGTGGATGCCTTAAGCGCTGACAGCTTTCAAGAGACAGTGATTGCCTTGTTGGCTTTCTTTTACATTTCAGGACGGAAGTAGCTGCCTTTGTTGTCAGAGCAACATCACATCTTCCCAAACATTGTGTACTTTGCTGCTGCATTGCAGAAAGAGCCTTTTTTTTTAACCAATATTATCTCAGATGCATGGATAATTGGATTAGTTAAAAATAAAAGAATTGAACGAACAAAAGCCGTCTCTCTTTTGTTGTTTATTTCTCCCCTCATATTTCATGTTTCTGCCTTTGTTTCCCATGCTGACTCAATACTTTCCCCTCATTTGTCGGCAGCCTAAAGGACAAAAACAGAATCCCTCGGGTTGCGCTGGAACACACGCCGACTTGCTCACATACACACTCACTCAGGGGGATGCCGCATGCACGCACGCAGAGTTTGGCTAACAACGCTGCCCTCTCCTCTTTCATTAGAGCCACGCACAGGTGCAGAGCGTGCTCCGAGCTGATGAAAAATGATTTATCAAAGTCCGCGGTGGCATTGCGGCAACCTTTCTCCTCCAAATGTCACCTTCAAAGGAACTCCTTTCTCGCTCTTGTAGCATTGTTCAAAGGCAACAGATCCCTGAAATGGCCTAGGGCATCTAAATGAGGTTCCCATTATGAACACTATGATTAAGTGTCCCCCTGCTGCAGTAACGAATCCATGACTCACCTCACCCCACCTTTAATCTACATTGTCTGCCTGAGAAAAGGGCAAAGTCGCTCTTCTCACCTATCAAACCCCTTTTCCTAATTGATCATGATTTCACTTTGTTCAAGGCTTTTGGCTCTTTCAGCAGTCCTGGCGTGGGCTGAGATGTGGTTTCAGTCGCTCCGGGGTTAGACGTAGAAAATCTGTCATTATACGATTAAGGTAATTTGCTTAACCACATAAAGATTGTGGGGGACCGGCTGGATGAAAAGAGGGCGACGTTTTCGTGCCACACAAGAAAGGGGAGAAAAGTCCTCCGAGGGAACTTTTAAGGACTCAAAAAGTTCCTTGTGATGAGTTTCGTCCTTGAGCTGAATGATTCAATAAATGTCATGAGGTCATCTCACACAATTCAGGTAATTGTTGATTAAGGTGACCTTGATTTTACTACTTAGTAGCAGCACATGCCCCTTGCTAGTGAATTTTGTTTTGTGGGATGGTAGGGGAAGATCCCTCCCTTCGTCGCCTCTGATTGGCTAGAAGTGATGGGCTCTGATTGGTTATTCCTTATGGTTGTGAAACTTCATTGTCTGTTAGGTTAGGGTAAGGGTTAGGGTGAGGATTAGGATTAGGGTTAAGGTCCCTACACACTGGGAATGATACAAATATATGACCTGAAATCACGAAATATTCGTGATATATATATTAGACACTAGTGTTGAGATGTCTGTCTGTCATGATAGCATGTACTGAGTCGGGGCCAGTACCAGATAAGAACATTAAACTATAATCCATAAACGTAAGGTAACAACCGAGACCTAATGGTGCTGTGACAGCAACACGATTGAGTTTGAGACAGTGAAAATACATATGGTATGTTGTATCTGAACAGGTTAGCTTACGAGCTAAAGTTACTTAGCACAGATGAAAGTTAAAACAAAGACGTTTAGCAAACTGTTAAAGCACACAAACCATCGTCATGTGAGAAATCCGACACTATGACTCTCCATAAGTTGTCCTTCAGGTCTTTATGTTTGTAATATTTGTGTCTTTTATCAAAAAGCACTCTGTACTCCGACACGTAAACAATTAGCCGGTCGGCCATGTTGGATATACCGGTGAATCTGACGTTGTAACACAAAAACACACAGTATGCAAAACTTTAGAAAATTCGACCGTGATACAAAAAAAATAAATGCCGCAATATCGCAGGACGGGAAAACATCGCAGATGTGAACGCTTGTATTGGTAGGATATGGGTTTGAAAAAAAATATTGATGTCCAAAATAATCATACGAAAAAAACGCTCCAGGTGTAAAAGGACCTTTAGGGTCAAGAGATTCAGAAGTGTGATAATGTTCTGTAATGTTCTATTCGACGTACAGAGTCGACAGCCTGCGTTTGGCTTAAGCGTGTGATGACGTTTCCAGCTTTTCTAGCCAATCAGAGGCAAGGAAGGCGGGACTTTCCCCTACCATCCTCCAAAAAAAAAAAATCAGCCCGGTAATAACCTCCCGTAAAAACTGTTGTTCAGAACTGCACCCAACATGCTTACTTATGCTTCCTACCTACTCGGCTACTGTAATAACCGTTGTTTTAATTTACACGCAACATTTTTGTTCTCATTCATGAAACCCTTAGATTGAGGAAATTTCTGGGGACAGCTTTAGCTGGGGACAGGTCGACCAATATGGGAACTGTCCCCGGAAATCGGGGACGTCTGGTCACCTTATTGTTGACTGAATAATACTTAAATATGTCGGAGCTTTTCAATGACATGCAAATATGCGGTAACCAAGACTTCAGGACTTTGATTTATTTGGATTACTAAGTACAAGTTTGATTAAGCCGGTGAGAAGCAAAGAGAACCGACAAACTTATAAAACTACTTTTACAACGTACATTTTGGTTTGGGTGATCATACGTCCTCTTTTACCCGGACATGTCCTCTTTTTTGGGGGCTGTATGGCTTTGTCCGGGGAAGTTTATAAAATCCTTCAAATGTCTGCGGTTTTGAACACAGGTTTTCGTGCAACTCCATGACTCCCCCTCTGCGTAGTTGTGTCCTCTTTCTGGAAGGTCAGAATATGGTCACCTTAATTCTGGTTATTAAACACATTTATAGAGATGCCGTTACTTATAGTATGGAAAAAAAGGCCAACTTTTGGAGAACTTTCTACTTTTCTTCTTTACTTTTCACGGCATTGTCTCTGATGCACTGTATGAACAACTAAAACAGTACTGTCTCTTCATCCGTGTAACCTTGGCATTGCAGTTCGCCAAATGCCGTCCTTTTTAAAACAGTTTTCATACCAAAAACTTCCATTTATGCTAATGAAAGCTAGAGACAGTAAGGAAGTCAGGTTGCGGTTGCTGTTTTTACCTTACAGATATCAAATGTTGTCAAACTGTTCTCCGGAATAACCACAACTTCCTTTTTCCTCACCGAGAGCAAGTTTGACTTGTATATATCTGGTATAATGATGCTGTTTCTGTGCTGAATCATAAAAACAGTGGAATCCAACAACCTGAACCGACAGCTGCATCAGTAAACCTGTGTTTTTTAGTCCTCTGACAAATAACAGCAATCTGAGAGTCATTAAAAACTGTCGAACATCATTCTCACTTTTTTTTTTTTTTTTAACGTGCCCCTGAGCCTGGCACTTGATCCCCTTTCGCTATGATTGCTGAGGACTCCGGTTATAATGAGCAGCTCACATGTGATGCTGCAACTAAGCATTACAAGACGGGCAGGTTGCTTTCCTGACAAAAGCGAGCCTTGCTCTGTGGTGCGGATTTGGCAGTTTAGACAGCTGTGGTATTTGTTTGATACGGTTTTTATGTTCGTCAAAACCAGTGAATGACCACATACAACCCACGGATGACAGCGCTGTCATCTCACACGAAAAACACTCATATCTGAGCGAGCTAAAAAAGCATCATACGGAGTGAAGGCAATCATTACGAAGTCATTCTTCACCGGGGATTGAGTGGACAAAAGGAAGAGTTTTCATAAATCATTCCTCCATGATAGCGAAGCTTGTCCTCTAGTTTGGCGGTTACAGTATATACGATTCAGCGCCATAATAGATAAGCCACAAAGGTTCCTGGATGTCTTTGAAAGAAGTGGGATACAGCGCTGAAATGAAAGCAGTCCCTGGACAGGTAATGGCTGAAGAAGAAATAAAAGACTTCGAAATGGATGATTCATTTTGTTACATCCTACAGAAAAAAAAAATTCCAAATGTCTCAGAGTGCCGCTGTTATCTACTTTGTGTCCTCAAGGCTTTCCACACTGTGATTAAGAAGCCTCTTAAATCTTTTCTCCAACTTTGTACAAATGTTTTCACCAAAGTTAAATATTGCTTTGAATTCGTCCCAAAATGGGGTCATCCTGGGTGCCTAGCACTTGGATAGAAAAAGAGAAATCTCTGCATTTGATTATAACTTCCTCGGAGATAATGAAAAAAGTCTGGGGAGCTTTTTTGTTTATGAGAGTATTTCATCTATCAAAAACAGATAAATGATGCTAAATGAAGCCAGATGTTGACCACCAAAGTTCATGAGGATGGGAAGTGATTTAATGGCTCATTCTCTGCCTCTCTTAGAATTCTCTGCACAGTTCAGGGTCTCCTCATGATAACCCAGTTCCTTCCAATGCCTGACTACAGATAGGCTAGTTTAGCACCTATTAGAAAAGAGGCTCCAAACCCTTTAATTATCTGCAATAATGGGACCATTCTCGTTGTGTTAGCTAACCATGCTATGGGGACTAATAAAGGCTTTCTCATCTTTTAAAGGGATATTCTGGCGTAAAATTAATTTAGGGTCAAACACACCATAACACCGAGTAAGACACCCCCCCTGAGAGATGAATGTTGCCGACCGCTTGCTTCTCTAGTTTTACCAACTTTAGTAACGACCGCACGATAGCAATACACAGCGGTCTGAGGAGCCATAAACAAACCTCAACCAAAACACCACTCTATAGCCACAAATAATACTCAGAACAGCACCTAACTTCATCAACAGTACATATAGGGTCCTAGCCACAGCACTAGCCACCAAACATCTCTTTAGCTTTGCCTGATTTCTTTAGCAAAGAGACTAAACACAACTTACCCATTGTCCTCCAGCAGCTGCTTGTTTGTAGCGAGACCTCAGGCCAGTCCATTACGGACTGCAGCGGAGTTTCGCAGCTCAAGGAAGAACATTTATGATCATTACTTTATTCCCTTTAAGTCATAATCACCATATTAATCATTTTGCACTGCAGACGCAGTAGTTCTTCTGCTTTAGCGTCTCGGTTTTGATTGCATTTTCATGAAGGAACGATCATTTTCCCCTGTGTTGATTTTCACTACAGAGTTATGATTTTACCATCTTGTCCCTTTGAAGGTTTTTTTTTTTTTAATAATCTTTCAAATTTTATTGATTCCATGAATGTCTTTGCAAAATGCTTGGCATTTTTTTATGCTTAGGAACATAATTCTGAAGATGTTGAATTCAAGCAGGCTCTCACAAAGTGGTGAACCTTACTTCTGAGAGACCGGGTCACTCTGGAACAGTGTTTTCTATAAAACAAAATTGTCAAACTTGTTGCTTATTGTCTTATTTGCTTTTGGATGTCACAAAAAAGTATGTTGCAAAAAACTTAAGCAAAAAAAAAAAAGTAAAAAAGTATATTATTATAGCACTTTTAGGAGGAGACGTTTTTGTCCATCTAAGGACCTAAACGTAAGTTTTTTTTCAAGGACCCAGGAGGGTTAATATGACTGGACAATACCATACCTATGGAATTGGGAATGGGGTTTAAACATAGTTTTAATGCAAAAAAAAAAAAAAAAAAAAGGTTTGAATCCAGCTCAGGGCATTTCTGTGTGGAGTTTGCATGTTCTCCCTGTGTCTGCGTGGGTTTACCCTGGGTACTCCGGTTTCCTCCCACATCCCAAAAACATGCAGAAGTTGGGTTCGGTTAATTGTCCACCTTCAAATTGTCCGTAGGTGTGAATGTGAGTGTGGATGGTTGTTCGTCTCTATATGTCAGCCCTGCAATGGACTGGCGACTTGTCCAGGGTGTCCCCTGCCTTCGCCCGAAGATGCTGGGATAGGCTCCAGCCCCCCCGCGACCCCGGGAACGGGAATAAGCGGTAGAAAATGGATGGATGGAAAAAAATGAACATAGTGAAAAATGTGATCAAATAGGAGCAGTAGACAGAAGTTTTAGCAAAGCAGAATTACAGACAAGCTTGAAATTACAGCAACAGAGAAACTAACATGATGGAAAAAACATAAAGAGGAAGACTAGAAGAGTCGATAGTAGAGCTAAATGAGAACCAGAGCGGAACTAAGGCTGTGAGCTTTGTTAGAAAACTGCAAGAAACCACATCTGGTGCGAATACAAAGGTGCGTAAACGGAGATTAAAACGGCTGCTAAAGTGTTGATTCTGGGAAAACTCCAGGCAAATAGTGTAACATGTGATCACGCTGATTGATTATTGGCGCTTTACTGCTGATCTGTCTGCAGTCTATTTGGCCTAAATCCACTCTTAATCACAATAAAATTGTCTTTCACAGCTGGTCTCGCTCAAAGAGTGAGGACCTCCAATATGGCTGCCAGGGGCTTTGTTATATCACTTCACCGTCTGTATGAGCAGTCTCCAGCGCTTAAATTGTTTTCTCTCTGGCCTCCTAATGAGGCACATATGGGATACGAAGTCAATACAATTAGCTGCAATTAACTAGCAGGCACTTTACACTGATACTGAGCTTGAATTCAACAGCTAAGACAAACTAAAATGACCCGGAATGCCCTAAATGGAAGCGACTGCTCCTCCACAAGCAATTTCCAAGACTCTAACTACTCACTTGGAGTAGGGAGAAGGCTAGAGACATTTACACTGAGAGTCTCGGCCCTTTTTTTGAGGAGTTGTAGAGGCCATTGTGAAGCAGAGTGAGTCCTCATTGGTCCTTATTAGTTCCACTAGAGAGCTCAGGAGCAGGGGCTGGTGTCGGATTTACTAAAAAAAAAAAAGAAAAAGAAAAGGGGGAAGCCTCACTTGGAAGGATTTCAGGCCATTAGATAAAACTTACAAGATGTGGCTACAAAACATGGAAAATGAAGATGATGGTTGTATTCAGTGTTGGGAGAAACTTTTATTCTCATTTTAAATGGATTTTTTTTCTTTCCCCGGGATGATTTCACCTGTTCAGAACCCAATTATGATTGGAAAACACAGAAATCTATGGTAATGGCGTTTGCAGGGTTTCTGTGGGTAATGGACTGCTTCATCATCAGCGGACTAAAAAGGAAGTATAATGAGACACGTAATAACATGTTTTTCAAATCTAAAAGTGAGGACCTTTAGTATCTGAAAATAAACACTGTTAGGGACCTTTGTAACTGAAAAAGATTATCTCTATTTGTAATGGTAAATTAATTTTTCATTACCTTTACAGTGATGCTTTCAAAGTGAGCAAATCAAACGGTGACATTCAAGTCCATCTGCCAGTCCTATAACCGTTCTTAATTAGAGATTAAAGCCCCTTTGAGGAACTTTTTACAAGGTTATCAAGTAGACTAGAATTAAAATTGATACGTCTGCACAAACAAGACCATCACATGCACAAAGCGTCCTCATAATTCTGTCACATTGTTGGGCAAGTTACGGAAAGTAGGGCTGTCACGATATCAGATTTAATGATATTATTGCAATATTTATGGTACCAACACTTTTTTGGGAAGACAAATGTTTGTTTTGCATTTAGTTGATTTAATCGAGCTTTGGTTTCAGATGCTTTATTTCTACGATTGATCCTAAGTTAAAGGCCTGAATGAAAACAGTAGAAATAAAAAACAGTACCCTTGACAAGTAACCCAGAGGGGCAGTAGCTTTGTTGTTTTTGGATTCAAATAATCAATGTCAATCAATAATCAATGTCTCTGTTTTCCTCCCCAACCCAGCAGTGGCCTGGTGGCTGTCTAGCATGAGTCTGGTTCTACCCAAGGTTTCTGCCTGTTAAGAGGAAGCTTTTCCTTGCAACTGCTACTCATGTTAGATGAGATGGGCCAAATCCCATCTTAGGTTGGGTCTTGATAATTCATCAACCAATGAGCTTGGTCTAGACCTGCTCTTGTTCTTTGGAAAGCGTCTTGGGATGACGACTGTTGTGAATTGATGCTATATAAATACAATTTTATTGATTGATTTGATTGATGTTTAATATTAGTCCTGAATCGTCTCGAAGGGCCACAGGTAGCTCGCCACCAGCTGGTTGACGTAACAATTCCGAGATGGCGCCTCCCATCACTGGACCTCTTTTTCTCTGAAAACCAATGAGTTGGTGTGAGGGACTTCGCGGAAAGATGGCAGAGGTTCAGTCAAGACTATTTGCGCCAATGAAAATTATCATTTGAATACTTCAACAACAATACAACAATACTTCTAACAATAGCAAGATCAATTTCCAAATAGAGGCACAGAAGGTAAATAAGCTGGACCAACTGATGTACCGCAGGCGGATTTTGGCCTGCCTGAACTATCTCTATCCCCAATTCAATGCAGTTTAGTGGAGTCTATAATAAAAACACCTCAGGCACATTGGTGTTGTTGTGTCTGTGGGAATAGTCAGGGGATCCTACAATGAAAGTTGGGCTTCTGCCTATTCAAATTAAAACCTGAGCTTACATAAGAGTCTTTGTCTAAACAGGAGCATGAGTCTGAATTAGCAGGGCTACTTTTGGGAATATTATGTAAAAAAATATATTATATCACAAGGAGATCCCAAAACTGAAGAAGCTGAGCACAAAGCTTTCACAAACCAGCAGAGACAGAGTGAATATGAATCAGACGGTGAATACCTGGAGGTCTTTTTTGTGTGTTGAGATCAGTTTGCATCAAAAGCTCAAAAGGTCATCGCCAGCTCAGCAACGGCAGGATTCTTCTGCCGTGAAATGTGAATAAAACATCAATAAAAACACTGTTTAATTGAAAAAGTGATATCATAGATTTAAAATGCTTTCAGCAATATTAGAAAAAGACGAGGCGTACACGAGTCAAGGTTGTAGTTCTTTTTAAATAAAAGCCTTTTAAGTAAACTCTTTGGTTATGTCATGCTACTCAGTGGGGATTAAGCAAACGCAGTTGACTCCACTCATTGTTTTGTCATTTATAGTCTCCCTATGTTAAAGCATATCCTCTCCGTTACAAGGCTGCATCTCCACCACAACAAGCTATTAAGATCTGTTAAAAGTAATGAATGTTGTCATTGTAGTTAATGGCATAAAAGCGCACATAGATATGATCTTTAAAATAGCATTAAGTGTCATTTTGTATCCCATCATACTGTTAGCTGGTGCAGCTTTTCCATTAAAGGGAAACACAAATCACTTTTTATTCAGAAGTGCACTCCATTTCCCTCCAGTGAGTTTTTCTTTCACTATGAAAAGGATAAGCTGTAGTGCCTTGCGCATGGACACATTATAGAAAATTCTATAGAGTGGAAATTATCAAAATACTTGAAAAAAACAATTTAAAATGCAGTTAGAGGATTCAAAGTGTTTTTCGCCCAAACAGACTGAAGTGACCTCAGTCTTTTAATGAAATACCTTTCAGTAGAGTTTCCGTGGTATGACTCTGAAAGCCCTTTGACAGTAAATTCCACCTCAAACTTTACAAGTCAACACTAAAGTTTGACTAACAGAATGTCAAGGTTTTACTATTGTGCTCCAGTTTAGAGAGGCTTCACTTGCAAATGTCAACCATGACAAAAACAAGATCCTGAATAGAGAGAGACCAATGGCTTTACAAATCTAAAACTGCAATCAGACGGCCAGTGTAAGCAGATGTTGAAGTGAGAAAGTGCATAAACCCCCCAAACACAACGTAGATAGCTTGAGTTATACTGTAATGTCTCTTGGGGATGTTTTTTAGGGTTGTAAAGTGAATTAAATGGAAATTTCAACTTACAAACGTGTCCCAAGCTTTGTAAACCTCAACTCCTTACCAAATATGGCCTGGCCAGACTGGATCTCCCATCTTTAATCCACTGAAACATGCCTGGCTAGTTTAGTCCTTATATAAGAGAGTTGGAAGCTTCAATGTTCTCTCTAGACTTGTGTTTGCACAGCTATTTCTACCACTTCTCCCTGTGTACAAACAATATAAATGCCTTCCAGGGATGACTGTCTAAAATGTGCACCGAGCACATATTGAAATGATCTGATCACATCTGGCCTCTGCCTATGACGGACAGCTTTTCACTCTGCCTCAGAGTGCAGCTGCTCGAGAACAGCTGGTCCCTCAAGCCTCTCAAAAAAAAGGTCAAACCGCACTTCGCTCGAACTGGTTCTTTGTCTCTTTTCTACACTCACGTCGAAACAAATACTGTAAATGTGAAAGTGAATGATTTCAGCAACTGCTTGACTTTTTTACAGTTTACATTACAGCGTGTCAGCACTTTGAGACAACATAACAAGGAACAATGACAGGTTAGATGGAGGATAGATGTGAGTGCAGAGTTAGGATTTGCATTAAAGTGATTTTTCTTTAAGAGGAGGGGGAAAGCTACAGAGGGCAAGAGTGGAAGATTTATCAGCACTAGAAAAAAGCCAATTTGGATGTTTTAACTAAAACCAAGTGGTGACCTCCAGTAATGAAAAGTGAAGCCCTCGAGGATCCACTTGAGACTGGCTCCAAAAGCCACTGGAGCGCCATTAGAGACCATGATCTGATGTCCATTTTTACAGCAGAATTTGACACGTTTAAAACCAGATTGACTCATTGGTTTCGTGACAAAGCTTTACTGGGGATTGAGACGTTCCAGAGCTGGGAATGACGTTACACCCGAGTTGACGGCGATCCAGTAAACAAGTCCGAAGACCAAGATGGATGCCTACAGTTACTCGTTGTTAGCTGTTGTTGGTTGTTGTCAGTCGTTGTTAGTGGTACCAATTGTACACAATGCACAACTTAGTATTTTATGCGACAACACCATAGCACCGAGTTCACAGTTAGACGCTGGGCGGCACAACAAATACCACTTATTTAATTTCACAAAAACAAAACAGAAGTGCTAATAAATAATACGTTGCGATAGCTTTAACGGTTACTCTTCACTGTTGATGCACTGCGTTGACATCTTGAATTATGACGTTGTCTGAGTACAACTAGAACACAGCATAAGTCCATTTGGAATCAGATATATTCCTACGTGGCTTAACTGACAAACAACTGGCTAATTCCAGATTAGTCTGGAATAGACCAGATTCCTATGGTGGCTATCTTTTTGTGACGCCATACTCGCGGTGGGGAGCTTTCAGATTTGTATCATGAAGTATTACAGTGTTCCTGGTCTTAACAGTGGTCATTTCCCCACCACAAAAACTATAGTTCGATCTATGTATAGATTTTCACATGAATCCTTCAAAGTGGCCAGAACCAGCAAAAGGAAGCTATCCATCTCTGTGTTGATTGCATGTTGTGAAATACTGGCGAAAATGAGGGACTATGGAGGATGGAAGTCAGCAGGAGCGACTGCTTTACCGGGTTGAGACAGCTGATGTGGATTCCTCATGGTAGCTCCTAACGAGAGCCCCCGCAGGCTGGAAGCCCCCGGCAATGCTTCAAGGTGACTCAATTTATCCTAAAGTGCTATACATAAGGACCACCTTGAGGATGTTAATGATAGAAAAAGAGCGAGAACTCTAATGTTTCATACATGGAGATCTCCATATTTTAAAAGAACAGGCTGAGGATGTGGTGTTGATTCTGTATGAATGTTTCAAAACCCCCACTGTGGAGGCGGTGGGAGTCCACGAGGTGAGAAGGCAAAATCACGGCTCAAGTTCTGCTTTCTGAATCCCTGAACAATCTGGGAAAACTTGGGCATGGAAAATGAATGAGACATGCTCACTCTGGCTTGAAGTTAACATCTGGGATGGGTGCCTGGTTGCCTGAAATAATTTGTAAAATGAACATGATGTCTTGAAATGATGCTGGTACATGCTTTACCGAGAAATCAAGATACAAAAACATGTTTCTGGTGTAAAAAGTTTATGAGGGACATGGAGGAAGCAAAATCAAGAACAAAAAGAAGAGCTTGGCATGTCTATTTTGCCTCTGAGGTAGTCCGAGTCAAGAACTTTGAGCAAGTGATGTTATTTAGTTTCCTGGATTTGTTCTAGCGTTTTGGTTCTGCCAAATTCTTCCATTTGGCAAAGTCCACAACATGCAAATCCTGTACCTCTGTAGCTCTCTCGAGCAGACTAATATGAACAAATGCAGAGGTGGAATAACACTGAAATGGACTTGGCGAGTGCTCCAGAAGGGCACACTGTCACTTTTTATTACATTGTATATACTGGAAGGGCATCCAGGTGGCACTGTTAGAACTTTTGATCGACTGGGAGAGCTTTTGGAGGTCACTTTTTATTATTGCACTTGAAGGGCATTTAGAGGGCAGCTTCTATCCTAAAAGATGGCATCCAGGCAGCACTTTATTTAGATTTTATCCACAGGAAGAGTATGCAGAGGGCATTTTTTTGTGTTTCATACACCGGAGGGGCATCTAGATGTTAATATTTCTACTTTTTATCCACTGAGAGGGCATCCAGTAGGCAGATAGTATTTACTGGAAAAGTACTTTATATGCTTGATTAAATCAAAGGGCATCCAGAGGTTACTACGACTACTTTATGTGACATCCAAAGGGCATTTGCATTGGTTGTCTGGCTTTAACCTCTGACATCTTGGTTGCAACACTAAAGCAAGTGGCTTCGAAGATAGTGGTATAGATAGAAAGTTGGAGTGGGTGTGGTTTTGTATGCTTGCCCATGCAAATCTCTCCTGTCATTACACAACTAAATTATCTCATTTGAATAACTAAGGTTAAGGATTTACGGTTCAACACCCAGAGAGCTGCTGTGCCAAATAATGGGTGCAGCGTATTTGTGGTAAAGGGAAGAAAAATGTCTTTTTTTAATTATTGTATGACACCTTTACATGCATGATTATGACCTAATGAGGGGAAACAGCAGAGTACCATTTGTCTGGTCCCCATTACACTGTCTGTGGGTGCCTTGTGCAGCAAAACGCCAACTAGAAATGAATGGGGTGAATTTTCAGTGGGGTCCAGGTTGCACAATAGATGATGGTGGCAGTTGCACCCCCACTCAGGACAAATTGTGTCTGTGATGAAGCTTTGGCCAGATTTTATCACTAACTTCTGGGTAAAATATGGATGCACTTCCTACCTTTATGTCCCATTCCGACTCTAATACCCGTTCTAAAATATCTGCTGATGTTGAGTATCCCTCAGCGCTGGCAGAGTTTAAAGGATTATATTCCATTAGTATGTATCACCTATTGGTTTCAAATATGGCTGTTAAAGGTTAACTTTGTCCCTCTGTTACCTTGAATTAATCTCGGTGACCATAGATTGAAGTGGTAAAAGAAAAACAAAAAGTAATTCATTGCTATGAATCAATTTAATTAACCTTGTGGCCGAGACATGAATAAAAACCCACATGTTCTTGAAAATGATAGATTATGTCTGTCAGTGCAGTGACTTATCTTGGGAGGTTGTTTTTAATGGATGTTGGAAAACAATACAAAGCTTATGACCTTTAGGAGGCAAACCTTTTGTTGTTCTCGGCAATATGGGAACTATACTGCAGGCTGTACTTTTTTATGTGTTGTATTATTCAATGAGGGGGAAACAGTGGTATCATCACATTTAGAGGAGTGTCTGCGGTAACCTGAAGTCAACCCCAATCCTAACTGAGGTTGTTTTTCTGGCTGACTCACCTTAACGCCGGTGTGCATCCAATTTAAGAAACTGTATTGTCTTAATATCTGTTTGTTTATAGTTTGTAGAACTTTCTGTCTGTGCTGATATTTTCTCTGATAATACCAAACTGCGCAGGGATCATAATTGGTTTGATATGACTATTAACCTACAGTCTAGACTCCTAATCCATAAATATATTCAATCCAATCAATCAGGATACCCTTTTGGGGTTGGTTTTGTTTTGAGGTATTATACAGGAAATGTCTGGTTATACTTCCTAAATAAAGGACATTTGTTTAGAATTGAAAAAGGTTTAAATAACCTCTACAATACCTTCATACAAATCTTTGATTAAACTTTGAATTACAACTAGAAAAGCACTCGGAGAGCGCAGACCTCCGCCAAGCAGCTCATGTCCCCCCTTATATTGTGATTCACACCAAAACTTTTACTGTTACGTGTCTTTTATTAACTTTTATTTGTGTTTAAACTGGTATGTTCACTGTTCATAAAACAAGAAACGCCCTGACCCGGATTCGAACCCAGGACCTTCTTGCTGTGAGGTGACAGTGCTAACCACTACACCACTGTGCCACCCATTGGTTATCTTTCAGCATTGAAAATTCCAACGACACCCTTATTTTTGTGTGTTCTAGATCACAGTATCCGGAGTTTTGTCTGGATCAGGATCAACCTTTGACACCTCATAAAACTTCCTTTTGTGTATTTTTTAACTAAAGACTCTGGACATTTTTATAGAGTTAAATGCACAATGATAAAGAATCCTTTAAAAAATTCCTGGATCCAGAAGGCGATCCGGATCACCACCAGATGCACCTCTGGTGAAAATTTCAGGTCAATCCGTCTGTAACTTTCTCCGTAAAGTTGGTAACAGACAAACAGACAAACAAACAAACCAACGCTACAGAAAACATAACCTCCTTGGCGGAGGTAATAATACTGGAGGACAAACATGGCTGTGGTTTGATCAAACTACTCAGCACTTCTCTTGTGTAACTATGCTACTATATCTGCAATGGATAACTTGGGTCAAGATAAAATTATATGATATAGCAAACTCAAGATAAACACAAGATTATCGTGTGTTTAAGCAAGATAACTTATTGTCAGGGCAATATTTTGTGCTCATAATGTCATTTCCTTATGCCACTTGTAAATATAGTTTGCACACAACATGAAAATCGCGTTGTATTTGCAGTGTGTTTCATATTTATTAGTTGTAGCATTGCACACAATGCCACGTGCATTCATTTGTTTTGTTGCATTTGTTTTGGGATTTTAAATGCGCTCAGAAAGTTGCATTGCCTCTGTTCTTGCAGATTGGGAAGCTAATTTGGCCACCCCCTTTGTTACCTGATGGGGAAAACAAGCATGCTTTTATGTTTTTACTGGTTTTTGCGCTGCAGATTATACGGCGCACTGTGAATTGCCGTGTCTGTGTTTACACATAAGGCGCACCGGATTGTAAGGTGCATTAAGCATTGATTGGTTTATTGTTGCTAGTGCGTACTTCAGGCCCCGGCTGCCTTACATGAATGCACTTTTCGTTTAGACATGACAGTCAGGCAGTGTTGTAGACTGCTCAGGGGTCCTGTTACGGGGCCGATCAGGTAGTGACCGTATCCATTGAGCAAAGTGGCTTCATGCTTTTAAAAGTCGTACATGTATGTCGTGTATGTATACACATTTCGACAGATTTTTTAGCACACTGTACCACATAAAATCAGTCAGTAAGCACAACATGTCATCATACGTAAGGCGCGCTGGATTATAAAGGCACACTGCCAATTTTTGAGGAAATCTAAGGATTTTAAGTGCGCCTTATAGTCCGAAAAATACAGTACATTTCATACATCTGAGTTATCTTCCAAAACAAGTCAGAAATGACCGAGGAACTAAATCTTCTGGATGGTATTAATTGGACCCATCAGACAACCATGGTAGCTACAGCCTCATATTTCGAAGCTCCAGGACTCTGCCGAGCTGCCTTATTTGAAAATTTGAAAAAGAAGACCAGTCCAGCTTTTACTCGCCCGAATGAAGTGACTTACAGTCATTAAAAGTCATGCTGTAAGCACCATGTGTCATTATCTACCCCCCACGCTGCCTTTCGTCATGCACATTGTAATGCTTGAACACATCACAGGGAACGTACTGTATGTGCGTGTGTGGTAAAGAGCGAGCCCAGGAATGTTATATATAAAATAGCAATGAATAGACAGCTGGCTGACAGTTCCCCACATCAAGGCTCAGGCATGAAACTGCAGCTCCAAATGAGCTATCGCTGCCTGGTGGCCCTGCCATGTTCGGCAAGAAGAGGGAGAGAAAAAAAAAGCTGTGTTTCATATGAGTGCTGACAGCTCCCCAGATAGACCAAGGTTAAAGCGGTGTTAAAGGGACTTTTTGGGAGGGGTTTCTAAATCTTTGATCAGGATGAAATAGCATTTTAAGGTAGCCAGAACCTTGGGAGTAATTGCCGATTGAAAAATTGATTATTTGAAACATTGAAGTCGTAGTGCTATTACTGTACGACTGAGGATTGAGAGTGGCTAATGTCTCTCCTGGGCCTTAAATACCACAGATGTGCTCTAAAGCACTTCACTGCCTCACTGAAGGACACAATTCATCTCTGAATGGAAAAGAGCAGATGATTTGATCCTTAAAGATATTATGCGGTAAAAGCAAAGCATGATTTTCCTGGACTTTCCCAGCATTGGGGTTTAATTATAGACCAGAACCAGCCCTCAGGTTGATTTGTCAGCCCATCATAAAGGTTAACAATAACTCCTGACTCAAGGTTTTTTTGGTCTTGTAGGTTCAAATGCTTCAGGCAAGGTCACATAAAACTTATCATATAACCCGATTCACAGAGAGGAGATTTAGAAAATTTCAAACAGTTTCCAAGAATTTGAAGATTTCACTCAGATGGAAGGTTTATCGAATCCTCTATCGCAGATTTTCCTAATAAACAGGAACTGATTGCTTTCAAAGGCACTTTCTTATTGCTCTTGCCCCCCAGAAAAGTGGAAAGAACTGACTGTTCAGGCTACAGTGCATTACAAACATGCATGAATCTGTGGTGGAAATTACCACATGGGTACATAATCACTTGCAAAACTATTTTCTATGGACACAGTTTATCATTAAATCCATAAATGCAGGTTCGTCTGGATCTTCTACAATCTTGAGTTTGATCAGGATTAAAGTGCACAGTGAAGCACAACATCGAGACCTTTCACCACTCACCATAGGTGAACAAGACATAGAGTACGTTCAGAACTTCACATACCCCAGAAGCAACATCTCAAATACTGGAGACGTGGAGAAAGATGTACAGACCAGAATTGGCAAAACTGCAGGAGTCTTCCAAAGACTCTGGAACATCTGGTCATCGAAATCCATCACCACGGCCACAAAGCTATGCCTCTATATGCCAGTGGTCATCCCTACAGCGACCTACGCCTGTGAGATGTGGACGGAGACAGACAGCATCACCAACAAGTTGGATGTCCTCCAACCACGGTGCCTCGGATCCATCCTAAAGATATCATGGAGAGACCACATCACCAGTGAGGAGGTGATGAGAAGGTCAGGTGTAGCACCCTTGTCTGACATCGTCGCTGATAGGAGAAAGAGAATGAATGGACATGTACTCTGACTGCCAAGAGAGAGACCGGCATGTGCCAAGGAAACAGCCAAGGAAGACCTGAGCAAGATGGGAGTCAGCTGGCATGGAGCAAGAAGGGTCGCTAGGGACTGGAGCAAATGGAGGGGACTCATTGTCCAATGTTCGAATAGGAACGGGAGGAACTAAGTCTAAGTAAGTGAGTAAGAAGCCCTGTGCAGCAGAGACTTGAAGATTTTCATGGTTCGATCCCAAAATCAGATAGCAAACTGCACAGAGCTGCAACACTCCAGAGAGCTTGGGATCTGGCCCTCAGGTGTAGCAAAGGATTTTTTTTTTGTAAACGTTGCTTGAGTGAAACAGGTCTTTGAGTAAGGGTTTATTCTGAATTTTTACCTATGAATTTACCAGTCTAAACTAGGGACTGGATAAACACCTAAGCACATGAGTCATTCAAGCTCTTCTTCAGTGACGTCGCCGCCAATTACACATTTCAAAAGCCTCGACAGGAAATCAATGGTTTGCAGAGTGAAGTATGGCTAACAACAGGTTCCTCCTAATTGAAAGAGGCACAGCTGTGCAATGCTACACCGAGGGCTCCTGCCGCACACTCACACCCCAATTTGCTTGGGATTGTTACCGCTGTGGATAATCAGCCTTTAGATGAGCTGTTTCAGCAGAGCTTATGCATTTGAATATGGTAATGAAGTCACCAGAGGGGGGCTGTAATAAGAGCAGTAATCGATAAGGCAATTTAAGCTAAACAGTGGAGTTAATCTTTTGTTACACGTTTGACACAGGTAATGAGTCACTGCTATTGAGGAGAAGGGTGTAATAGATGGCTTTACCAAACATTTCAAATGAGAAACTAATTAGCCACTGGCTGTTTCTCTTTTTGTTGCAGAATAATTGCTGTGCAGAGGAGTGTAATCAGGAAGCACATGCTTATATTTGCTCGGAAAGGGCAATGTGTGCTATTTAAGGAGTGTATTGCATGTCAGTGTCACAGAGAACAAACAAATGAAGGATGATAAAGGGCTATAGTACAATAGACTTATAAGAATGGGGCAAATTTACAGTATACCACTCATACAGTATGTTTCCTGAGAGGGGTGGTAGGATCATTGTTATTGATAGAGATCGGGTTCCTGCATGTACCACCAACTGTAAGATGCAGGTCGTCTTGGCTCTACTCAGTTTCTCAAAGCCAAGATCCAGTCTGGGATCCACGCCAAAGACGTCCAGGGTATGTTCACCTTAATCTGATTGGCATAGGTCCAGCTGTTGAAGTGTGGAGGTCTAGGGTCTCTATGCCAATATGTCTAAAAGACACTGGGTTGCAAGTCTGTGCCTGCAGAATGTAACTCATGTTGGGTTGCATGTCGTATTCACTGTAATGTTGTAATAATATATGGTATCTGACTTGGAGCAGAAAGCAAACTTATGTAATGAAATTGTGAAGATCTGTGCATATAGCCCACTGCTTTTGTGAGTACGGTACATCCTCTGGGCACACATCTCAACAAGGAGATTTTGACTAACTTGGGGGACATATTGAAAACTAGCCAACTAATCTGTGGGTATATCTGATAGTTTCCCCAAGCGCCATCTCTATCTCCATTCCAGATGATCGCTCTCGTGGTTTACTTTAATAGCACTTAGCTTCTCTTAGCTTCACTTTCTAACAAAAGTCTCCCCGGTCTCCTGCTTCTCCTGCTCGCTTCTGCTCGGTGTGTCAAATGTTAAGTTACTCCTCATCCTCCTTAGACAATAACGATACCTGCTTCAAGTGTAGTTTATTCTTAACTCTGTAGGCGAGGATTACTGAGCTGCAAAAGCGGTAGCGGTAGCTAGCAAGGACCCGGTAGCCAGTGCAGGTCGACCTAGCTTAGCTTCCCCCCCGGCAGATCCCGAGCAGCCAGGATGTAGTAGTGGTTGGGTTCCTGTAAAAGGGAAGCATGGCAGCAGGCCTAAGAAGCCCATGTTTGACCACCATATTCACATTTCGAACAAATTTGCCCCTCTCAGCAACACACCTGCTGAGCCCGATGCTCTTGTTATTGGAGACTCTCTCTGACACACGCTCAAGCCAAACGCGGGCTGTTGGCTCTGCACATCAAACAGAACATTATCGCACTTCTGAATCTCCTAACCCAAACCCTAATCCTAATCCTAACTTGACAGACGATGACGTTTCATAGTCATAAGGAATAACCAATCAGAGCTCAACACTTATAGCCAATCAGAGGCGAAGGAGGGCGGGACCTTCCATTACCATCCCACAAAAGAAAATTTGCTTCCAGGGGCCAGAGCTGGCGACATTTAAGGTAGTTTGAAACTGCTGGCAAAGTCTAAATGTAAATTGACTTCCCGGCGTACTCTCGGCGCCGGGCAGTCATTAACGCCGACCTATTGTGAATCTATCATTCAAACTGGAACTTTGCATCTACCCTCTGGGCACCATACATGTCTCTTTTGAGTTTTTTTTTTTCATCCCTCCACTTGAATTGCTGATATTTGAAAGAAATTGGTAAACATAATGCCAAATTAGCCAACTATTCAAATTCAAGGAGTTAGGATTCATCTTCTGGGCGACATGAATGTCTGAAGGGAACTTTGTGTATCCAATCCATGAGACCTTGTGATATTTGACTAAATAAATACTGATATGGAGGGATCACCAACTACTTTGTGATCAGTATACATCCTATGGGCACCATGAATGTCTCTTTATTTGCGTCTCTCGACTAAAAATGTTGTCAAGTCATCCTATGGGCACCAAGAATATCTTCCACAAGACATTGTTATGACAACTTATTACTTTTTGGGTGTATCCTCTTAGCACCATGAATTACTCTGTTGTGATATTCAGCTAGATTGGTTGAGATTTTGTCAGTTTAGACGAGTACTTTGTTGACTTCTTTACTGGGCTCTTCCTCAGGGGACTGTCATGAGGCAGAGTTGAACAATAAAAAAAGAAGCCAAAGATCATTATGAATAGACTGACATGCACACACTTAGACACACAATGAACCAACAAGGACAGAGGGGAAGACAGGGACTATATACACACTGGTTAACGAGCAACAGGTGAGGCAAACGAGACACAGGTGAGGCTAACGAGCAACAGGTGAAACTCACGGGGGATTAACGAAGGAGGGAAAACCCGGCAAGTAAAACACAAGGAATCAACTACTGCAAAATAGAATAGGGAACATTGATATTGATATAAAGAAAACTAGTCACAGAAAATACAATCCGAACATATCATGACAGGGACCATGAAAGTAAAACTCACTTACCATTCCTTAGCATCATTTTTAGTCATGAGATTGTGATAATTAGAGCTTTTTAGTTGATTTAAAAGCAGATTTTTCTCGCTGAAATCTTCACTTGTACTTCCTGACTCTTAATTAGTTAGTTTGATCGGTCACATATGCACTGTTCTGCCTGCTTTTTTCCGTAAATCACACAATAAGCGCCGACACAGAAGCTCAGCTGTGTCTCTTTCCTGATTATGTCCATTCAAGCTTGATGTCAGAACAAATCAAATCCCCCGGGGGCAAGCTTTCACTTCCTTTATGCTGAAATAAATTAAGAGGCAAGAGGAGAATTAAAGAAAATGACATTTTCCCTGATTTATGCTCTATTATGTTTTAAGAGGCTGACAACCTGAAACTAGGATTTAGACGAGGACAATAATCCCAGCCTTGTGGAAATTATTTCCTTCTCGACTTTGGGCTGTATCATCAAAGCAGAAGTGCAAATGCATGCCATAAAAGTTAAATCAAATGCTTTCAGAGAGGCTTTACCACTTGATTCTGATTCATTATCTTGTCTGGTTGAATGTGTACGTGTGCACGCGAGCGTACGAGGGTGTTTTGCAGAGCAGTAGATGTCGCTGGGACTCAGCTTTGTGTGGGCTGACAGAGGCTAAGGGTCCCATTGTGGCACGTTAAAAGCCAGGTTAATGCTTTCCACGCATAATCTGAAAGCCGGGGCAGCAGCAGTACATCTCCTCTCATTTAAATCTCACTTGCTTGTGTAACATCTTTTATTCCTTGAGTGGCAGCTCACCCTTGTTTTGTTTTGTTGGTTTTTTTTCAGCCGCTGCTTCACACTTCATTCGCAGTGATAAGCATGTTCTGTCTTGCTGCATCAGGAAGTTTACCCCGTCTGCTTCTGAGATGTGCTCTCACCACTTCCAGGTACTGCGGCGGAGGGAGAGGATCCTCATTGACTGCCGCATTGATTTTGAATTAGCACCACAGTGTCTGCCTTCTGCATTAGGAGTTCATTCAGATAACGATGTGGAAAAAAACTCAGCGGGCACTGATTAAAATTGATGCTTGTTGTGAGCAAGGAAAAATGCATGTTTCATGTCTTTTCAGCAGGCAGATTTACAACACCGGTCTTAAATCCCTCTGAGGCTAACTCCTATGAGGTAAAGTACTTGCAGACAGGCTTTACTATTTAAGCCATCAGTGGAAATCCGAGCAGGCTGTTTTTATTCTCCCTTGGAAATTTTGATCCTCTTGTCTGGTTGCGTTTTTTCTCCTTTGTTTAACAGAATTTTTAAAGTTCAGTTGCGTTTAATCGACATCAACTCTCCATTTTCATTGGATTTTACTGACCTCACAACAAATCTGCATTTCTCCACCAAACTAAACTTGATTCAGGCCTTGTTAAAACTACTAAGCTACATGTGATCTGGTTAAACACATGCAGTACGAGACTCATCCCCCTAAAGGCGCCACAGAGCGTCACAGGAAGTCATTCTTGCCGGTGGCCATCATCAAACTTTATAACTCCTCCCTCTTAGTGTCCCTGGACTTATGCTGCGTTCGAGTTACCTCGGAAGTCAGAAGTCCAACCTGGGAATGACGTCACACCTAAGTAACTAGAGTTCCAGTTACCAAGTCGGAAGAAAGCAAAATCAGAGGTGGAAACAAGATGGCTACATCTACAAAAGTTATTTTAGCGCTTGCCTTGTCCTTGCTCATATTCGGTAAAGGCAAGCGCCAAAATAACTTTCGTAGATGTAGCCATCTTGCTTCTGCCTCCGATTTTGCTTTCTTCCGACTCGGTACCTGAAACACTAGTAACTTGGGTGTGATGACATCTGACTTCCAAGGTAACTCGAACGCAGCATAAATCTAATAAAGTAATTGCCCACTGAGCATTTTTTGGTCTGAAAGAGGTCGAATAGATGTCTAAATGTAGCCTAGACGACTGGTCTAAAATCAGGCTACCACAGGTCTAGAAATAAAAGTTTTTTTTAGACGTCTAACTTAGACCAAGTTTAGACTAGCCAGCTAACAGAGGTCTACTCTGTATCATAATACAGTAATACACTATCATAATTATTTTGGTTAGGGTTAGTAAGTACTTGTTGCTTTTTTAAATAAATATTTATTGAATAATGCGTTAAATTGCAACGCCTAAATTCCATCTAAAAATATACAGAATCTAGACGGTTGAAATTTGATCTAAAAGAAAAACTAGACGTCCTTTAGCCGTCTATTCCTCGGAAGGTGGTAGCTTCTGTACTGAACATGTGCAAACTGTTTGTAAACCGGTCAATAATCTAACAGGAAAAACCCACAGGATCTGGAACGGCTCTGCTCCGCTCCGGCACGGCAGGCGGATCAAAAACGCAAGCATTATAATCAATGTGTGTCATTCCACAGAATCTGTCCGCTGTCTGGCTCCACTGCAGATCGGCTCTAGCAACCAGGATCAGATACGCAAGGGTTCTATTTGTGCCGGACACCAGAGCACGGCGCATCAATTCAGTGCAGCGCAGCACGAGCAGCAGCAGAAGTTGTATGTGGTTACAGAGTAAAATATCTGGTTAATTTTCAAAATAAAATAAAGTCAATACACTGAACTGTTGTTAATTTGATAATCGGAGAGGCCAGGGTTATGGGATGTGGGTGTTTATATACACCGCCGTTGATATTCACCATTTGGTGCATCTCATTCTATGACTCCCGGGAAAATACACACAAGCTCGTGAGATCGCGTCCAGTCTCGCGAGAAATATCTGTAATATCGCGAGCGCTTCTCCTTTGATGGCGGCGGCGGATTGGATCCAGTGGGCGCAGTATGTTTGCAGATCTGATCCACCTGCTGGTCTGGAGCAGAGCGAAGTCGTTCCGAATCTAGTGGGATATCCGGGTAAGAGATCAGTTTTGTTTAGACTTCCTGTTTTTTTCTTAAAACATTCTAACACTAATTCTTATATTCTGCCCTGTTTTTCTTGCCTTTTTTATTCATATTCATTCCTTTTTCTATTCTCCATCTGTTAATATTTGTATTTTTAAGAGCAAGTGTGATGCTGTAATGATCGATCTATCCCCAGCAGATGAAGTATCCTGATTCTGATTTATACATGAAGACTTGGAGTTGAGGCAGGTCTTAAGCCCCAGTCAAGCCGGCCACATCACTTATTATGCAAAACTTGTAATCTAAGTATCCTCAAAACTGATAACTTGTTAATAAAAGACCCTTTAAATCGTGTCTCTTCTGCCTACTGTGGAGATATTGCTCAAATAAGAATTGATACATCCATAAATCTGTAGAAAAAAGTCATTTTCATTCACAGAGGTGCGCAGGGTCATCCCTTCATGGTGATGTAACTTTTGTTTTTGGTCCAATTAAATCTGAAACAAGCCTTACTTCCTGTTTACCCTCACATAAACAAACCGTTACAAAACTCCCAAACAGAAATAGACTTATTTGGGATTTAGCAGGGTACCGCTGCATGAACAACACTGTCAACACCAATCACGGAGAGATAGCAGCACAAACTCTGTTGTGTAAACCATGTTTTACAGCAGTGGTTTCAGAGACCTGTCTCAAAAGTTAGACATCATTTTCTTTTCTTTACTTTTTTTTTATCCCACCTTGAATAAAAAGTAGCAGCAGAGAAATATCAGGAAACAAGATGAGAGAGACAGTGAGTGACAGGGAAAAGGTTCCTGGACAGGCCTCTAGGGTGTCCCAGTGTGTGTTTTTCAGCAGCGTCTTTCTGAAATAGGATCTCTTTTAAAATCAGGTCAGGAGTATTAAAATTAGTCACAGTCATGAAGTGACAGGGGTTGACAGGGTTTTCTTGGAAGAAAACGAAGCGGAGGTGGTGCTTTTCTTGTCATGCACATATCTGCATGTGTCGTGTGCACACTGGCTCAACCAAAGACTTTTCACAAGCAGCGTGTTGTCGAAGTTTTCATACTCATATAACTAAAGAAAAGCAAGCAAAGCTGTATATGCTAGGGCCCGACTGATATGGATTTTTTGGGGCCGATGCCAATACGGATTATTAGAGGGGAAAAAAAATCTGATTACTGATTAATCAGCCGATTTTTAAATTTTTTAATTAAGTTGTAAAAAATATACATATACTGTAGATATACTGTAAGCTACTGCTCTTCACACTGACAGGAAGACCGACTGATCAAACTCGGACCAGAAAAGTGTTTTCAACTAACTAACTAACGGCTAACAGTGTAGCAAGGCTAGGAGGCTAACTCTAACTTTAGCTTGCATATTACATAGTGCTTCACTGTTAACTCGGCGTGACCGAGACCAGCACAACGGGGAACATCATGAAGTGGGTTGAACTGAAACTTGTTGACTTATTGTGTATTACACAAACTGGTTTATTTACTGTTGAGGCAGACCACTCTCCTCCTTGCGTCCCTGAACTGCCTGTTACAGATCTGTCACTCCGCTGTGCTGTGAGGTAGTTAGTGGATGAAGATTGTCATGAGGTCGCTGCGCCATCTACAGGATAAGTCGGGGAACTTTTCAAATGGCGGAACATTATCTTATTCTCCGCATTTAATTTCTAAAAATATTGGCAAAAATTGACGACTTTTGGCCGATTACCGATTAGTCTCAAACGGGCTTAAATTGGCAGATTTAATCGGCTCGCCGATAAATCGGTCAGGCCCTAGTATATGCTACATTGAAATGCAAGAATTCTTGTCATAAGCTGTTGCAAGCAAGCAAAAACCTCAGAGTTTAAGAGGTGCTGGGACTGCAGTTCCTTTTGTGTCCACTTGAGGGTGGCTCCAAAGCCCCAAAAGCCACATACACACCCATTAAAGGAGGCCATCTTTACATCAAACATTAACATACATACTTACAACTTGGTACAAATAAAGAGGATTTTCATTTGTTTTGAAGACGTTTAAGAAATGAGTTTTGCATCTTCATTTGAGTTGGATGACTTGATTGACAGGCTGTAGATGTGGTGCTTTGTAAGGTGGCTCAAAGTCCACCTCAACTCCACCTGTTTTGCCAACCAATAATCAAGGCCTGTCAGCATTTCCAATACAGCAACCACCATTGATCTGCTTCAAAACTGCATGTTGCTGATGCTATTGTTGCTGATTTTACTCTGAAAAGGCAAAGTAGCCAAGCATCTCTCGAGGAGGGAGGGTGATGACCACCTCTCGCTTTACCTTGGATGCGCCCCTGCTATCAGTGTCTGTGAAATAGGTTTTTCAATTGTTTCTAATTTAACCATGATGATAAATTAGAAAAAAATAAAAAAGTCCTTAGGATATAGTTGGCACCATCTTCTCTTCCTCTGACTCAGCTTCCTCCGCTCACCTTGGTCAGCCATGCTTGTATATGCAGTATGTGTCAATGTCCAAGCTAAAATTAAAAGACTTATGACACTATTACTCACGTCGACTGGCAACCTTAACAATGAGGCCAGTCACTTAGGTACGTCTGCTTCTATTTGTCTCTTTCTTCCTCTTGGCACTCTCGCACGTCAGCACTTCCTCCCCTCGCCTGGATTTGAATAACCTCCCATCGCTGCAGTTTAGCGTTCGTCAAAGTGGGGGGACAGAAATCTTGCACTTGGCTCGGCTCCACACGTCAGGAGGAGGCTGGCTGCCCTTCAGTCAAGAATGTGGTTGATGTGCTGAGGGGAAAAAAAAAAAAAAAAAAAAAGAGACGCCCACAGGGAAAGTTTGCTATCTAAGTTGAACCCCCTTAAATCTCACAAAGTAATTAAGAAAGTAATTGTTACCTCTGAAAACTTTCCTTTTATCAGATTGGGGTTATTATCCAGGGGAGGTTGCTATCACCATTCTTTAAAATAATCTGATTAGAAAACTATTGCCTTGATATCTTTTCCCTGACACAAACAGCTTGTAATAACCCTTTTTAAAAATAGACAGGAGGCATTTTGCAGTGAAATACTCCCTCAATCCAACCACAATGACACGTCTGAGACTACAATCTATCTTTGGGTTATAAGGGGTCACATTTAGGACAAAAAGGCATCGAAACAAAGCTTGGAATTGCGTCTACAACCTCACCAGTCCTTGCACTTTTACTATCACATGTGGAATTAAGGATTAACAAAAGAATAACCCAAACTTTCCATTTGAGGCCAACATAAGCCTCTTAGGCTTCACTGCAATGTTGTTTTTGTAGTTTTTTGGATGCAGTGACTTTCATTACAGAGTCATGTTTGTTTTCAGCAATGATTGGCAAGCTTCTCATAAAATAAAGTGGGCTAAGCTGCTAGTTACAGCCCAATAAATATCACTTCATTACATAAAAGCTATGCCCCGGAGAAATGTGGCAAGCTAGGCTAAGTAGTTAAGCTACATGAATTTATTGTCTGGGTTTTTTATTTCGATTATTTCAAGCTATTTGATCGATGATCAAGCTGTTCGACGACAAAAGCTCCTGTGAGGAATCTGGCGCCCCCCTGTGGACTAAGCAGCCACTGCGAATCTTGCCCTCTCACATGCTTGATGATGACTTACCCCCAATTTCCACAGCATCCATAACGGCTATGAAAAGGCCGTATCCACGGATCATAACCATTCAAGTTAATGAGTCAATTTCCACCGGCTTCTTTCTGTTCCGCTGCAGATTACCGAACTTCGCAGCTGATCGCAAGAGTTCAATTTTTTCTGGACGCCAGAGCATGCCGGATAAATTCGGGACAAATTAACCTGTGCTGGAAAGGAAGTCAGGCACAGACACAAAATAAAACATTGTGAATCGTGAACATGAATTTGCAGGTTCTTGTGAGTTCTTGCGATTCCTGCTGTCCGTAATCCACCACGAAATTCACCTCACAAATGAATCTGGTAGGAATTGGCGTACAGTGAAAATTGCCACTGTTCCGAATGCGGTGGACTTTTATCGGTCCAATGTCATATTTATCTTAAGTCAGTCAGTTTCATGACTTTCGCTATATTTGGATATTTGGGCTGAATGATTTAAACACCATCAAATTCTGTTGAGATCCGACTTTTCTGGAGTTCATGGTTGGATGCAGGAAAATAAAAAAAAACAACTCGGCACTTAAAACACAAGTAAACATCCAATTTTTCGGATTTACACCAGACCCAGAGTGTCAGCCAAACCAAACCAGGGCTTTTCTTCCCCGTCTCTGATAACCTTGACCTCACTCTTTGGCGCTTAACACCCTTGTCGGCCTCTATCGTCGATGATGTTGCTGCATATCAGTGTCGGGTGTTATTCCCTGCCTCTGGTGTCGCCTCTTGGGCCGTGCCTCGCTATTTTATCCGTGTAATCACTAGGCAGCCTACAGAGATCAGACACACTGTCCGAGTGATTCCCCTCACAGGAATGTGAGCGCTCAAATAGCACAAACGAGTATCCGAAAAGACGGGAAGGTGTGTGCTTATGCGAGCGTGTGCGCGCTTTCTTTTCCTTTACGTGTGTGCAGTGGAGAGTGCGATGAGTGGTCGAGTGTCAGAGCTGCGACTTTCGAGAGCAAACACTGCTGGCAGCTCTCCGTAGTGATCAAGTCACGCGTCACTAAGCCCAGCGTGGATCCGCTCTGAAGTTCAGCTGAGTTAAAAGTCATGTGTTTCCTTTCTTTCCTTTTTTTTTTTTTTGGGACGCGTGTGTGTGCGCTTGTGAACCACAATGGAAGAATAGCTTTCAGTGTGTGTTTGTGTGCCTGCGACACAGCTACGCCAGGGTCACAAGGATGCCATTCATAGTCACAGTTTGTGACGGGTGTCTGACAAGCCCCACAGGAGGACTGCTTGATGTGCTGATACAGACAAGAATGTTTTCTTAAAGTGTTTTGCAGAGTGCAGATCAAGGGACGCATACTTAAAATGCACCAGAAAAACATTGTGCCACCACGAGGTTGTTTTTTTTTGGGTTCTGTTTGCACTCGAAAAATAAGCAAAAGCAAAGTATAAATCACTGAAAAGGCTCATGAAATCAAATAATGATGCGGCACATTTTCCACAATCAAAAACAAACACTATCCGCGTGTAAATTGTTTCTGGCTTTCACAATGTTGTGTGTGTGTCCGCACCATTAACTCTCTGTGATGTTTTTATTCAGTGTCGTTCTGCCAAGCATAACAGATGTGGGTCTGCATCTGATTTGGTATGCGAGCTCTCTTTTTCCCAGCTGTCACTAGTGTGCCGTCATGTGTGTGACATCACATCAGGTGAGGAGCGATACTGCGATGCCGATTCATCCTTGAAGAAACCTTCATTTAAAGCAGAAACCACTGACCTTGGAGCGTTTGAATAGTTTCTCTGAGGAAAACGTCTTAATTATCACATCAGGTGTCTAAAAAAGTGAAGGTATATTTGAGTTTTTATTTTTTATTTTTTTTAACCTTCTGCTGCCAGGACAAAACCCCTGAAACACTTAAAAATCGGTAAACAATCAAATTTTAAATATTCAACGATCCAATTTAGGCTTATTGTTTCAATCCAAGCCTGGGCTCAACTGCACCAAGGTTTTTTATAATTATATATTCATATGTTAATAGGTCATGTATGATTTCCCTTTCTTTTGTTCTCTGCGGACTCTTAGAGCTCAGTGATTTTAGCAATGCAGCGTAACCCAGTGTGTGTCTCCACCTCAAACCAACAACAGCCTACTCTTAAGTCTGGGATCAGGCATAGGGCTTTCTTGATGTTTAAAGGGCCCGTCAGTGAGACGCCATAAGAGTTCGCAATGTGCACTCCTCTGATCATCACTATCTCCTCACAAGCCAGCTTCATTTCAACTCTGCATTTGCATGGAAGTCCAAACTCAAGGTCCTTACACACCACGACACAAATATACGACAAGAAATTACGAAATATTCAGAGGCGAATTTTGACACGCCTGACTTTACACATCAAGCGCGATGCGATTTTGCAACTTTCTTGGGGGAGAAAGACGCGTCCCGGGTGGAAGTGAGAAGACTGACCCAACAGCAGACTGACTGTTTTTCAGTTCTGATTAGACTCTAGTGTTGAGATGTCTGTCTGTCATGACAGCATGTACTGAGTCGGGGCCAGTACCAGATAAGCACATTAAACTATAATCCATAAACTTAAGGTAACAACCGAGACCTAATAGTGCTGTGACAGCAACATGATTGATTTTGAGACAGTGAAAATACATATGGTATGTTGTATCTGAACAGATTAGCTTACGAGCTAAAGTTACTTAGCACAGATGAAAGTTAAAACAAAGACGTTTAGCAAACTGTTAAAGCACACAAACCATCGTCATATAAGAAATCCGACGCTATGACTCTCCACAAGTTGTCCTTCAGGTCGTTATCTTTGTAATATTTGTGTTTTTTATCAAAAAGTACTCTGTTCTCTGACACGTAAACAATCAGCCGGTCAGCCATGTTGGATATACTGGTGAATCTGACGTCGCATCAACATGAAATCTGATTGGTCAGAAGTGGAAACACAGTATGCAAAACTTTAGAAAATTTGACCGTGATATGAAAAAATATATGGCGCAATATCCAAGGATGGGAAAACGTCGCTGATGTGAACGCTTGTATTGACAGGATATGGGTTTGAAAAAAATGTTGACGTCCAACGATAAAAACGGTCCCGGTGTGAAAGGACCTTAAGACGTCATCTTAAAAAGTCACCAAAATTATGTCAGAAGTGGACACACAGTATGCAAAACTTTATTGACCGCGATACAAAAACGGGAAAACAACACTGATGTTAACGCTTGTATTGACAGGATACGAGTTCGGAAAAAATATTGACGTTTATTGACGTCCAAAATAATCACACAAAAAAAAAATGCTCCCGGTCTGTAAGGACCTTTAGATGCCAATAAGCTCTCCATCATGCACACATGCAAAAAAAGACACATGCAGATTAACTCACACACTGTTAAAGGTCTTTCTCTAGAAATGTCAATTAGCTTCAATAATAAAATAATCCAGATTATCTGACAACATATAACTATGGTCTGTGTCTGCATTGCCAACAACTTCCCAGAACAATCTGCAGTAAACATAGACGTTGTGACATTTATTATTTCCTGACTTTGACGTCACCGTCTCTTTAAATAGCAGCTGTACATGTTGTTGTTGCTCTGTCTTCAAGAACCCTGGAATGGCCTCGTAACTGTTCTGCGAAAAGCCAAAGTATGCAAAGTGTTATCGACCGAACCCACATACAGAAACTAAGCTTTCTTCTGTTTGTTATCTCAGGGTAACGCCTATTCACTTAACAACAATGAGAGGAATCCAAACAACAAAGGGAGCGAGCAGAATTCATGAGAAAATAGTCCTCATACATACAACATGGAGCTTCTTACTGGGTCAAATGTGATCAATATCAAGTGCTAATCCTCTGGAATCTTCCTCTGAATCTCATTGAGTTCAGCTTTTAACATGTGTAAGCGACTATAAATAAGTGGTAGTTAGTTTTAAGACCTGTAATAACCTTTTGTACACTCAGAGCAGCAGCCTAATTAATGTCAACGACCTGCAGCGCAAATCCAAGTAATAAAATACTGATATAACAGCAGACTCCAAGGGGCTTGAAAGTTGCCTCTGTAATGCCACCCACTGGTTCCCGAAGAGGCGGTGTAAAGCCCTATAATGGCGGGCACCATATTGGAAAAGCTGACTCAGACTAGCTTTCAGATATAGAGGTGGAACCTGAGCATCGTTTGCGCCCACATTGTGCAATTTACTGCATTTTTGTACCATGCAAGAAAAAAACTTGATTCTGCTCCCACTGTGGGATCCAACTGGAGTTTCTTGGCTTTTGGGGCCAGTCTCTAGTGGATATTTGAGGAACTGCAGATTTCTGCCCCTCTGGATGGATTGATTTACATTTAAGGTTTCCACAAAATATACTGTTAATCTGTGAAAGCTAAATTTTTAAATAGCGGTAAATTACTGTATTTTAACAATGAATTATCCGTTTTTGTGTGCATGTTTAAAGACTCACCATACATATTACCACTGACCTGCAAACTAAACAATGTTGGAGTTGTGTTGGAGTGAAATGTGCCACCCAAAAAGTCCAGAGGTGTTATTTTTCATCACAGCAGCAGCAGGAAGCAAGAAGACACTGCAACACCTGACTACAGTGTGCCAAAAGGGACATAACAGCACATATTCAACGCCGGCAACCACAATAGAGACGATAATTAATCAATGCAAAATTGTGAAAGGGCTTTCTTAAAGTTATCACTTGATTTGAAGACTCCCCTTGGCATAGCTGTTTACTCTCATCTATGAGAAAATGGAGGAATTAAGTCACATATACAAGCTTTAGTTCTAAACGACTCCAACAGCTCAAGCTGATCTCTTGAATAAATGTACCACTCTGTTTGTGTTGTCGGACCGCAAGTACACACAGTCCACTTGTGGTTGTAAAACAGAGTAAATGATGTTTGGACAGTTGGTGGAGTGTGGGCATGAGCCTGCAGAAAGGAAGCTAACCAGACAGCGGCCAAATGTTGCACGTTGGCTGTTACATAATTTGTTTACAACTGTTGAAATCCTGATGTCAGTCCTCAAAGGTACTCCTCTACGGATGCTTAATACACAAGTTTACACCTCAATCCATGTCTCTTTAACAATGGAGACCAAAGAGGGTTAGAATAAAGACTTTTTTTTGAGATTCAGAGCATGAAAAATTCACCATCTGGCAACTGGATCTAAAATGGGACTCAGTTCAATCCAGCCCTTGCTTCTAGGTTGGATATCATACAAATATTTTGCATAATCAGAAGTAGAAATAATTATTATCTCTGTAAAATGTGCAGAGACTCAAAGATCAAACACCCGAGCTCCAATTAACATCTTTCGAAGTACAAAAGAGGAAGTAAAGATGAAACGGATGACAGAATACATCATTTATGACTCTGAAGCTGATTTTTCACCATTTGGTTCAGCCTCACAGCTGTCCTGCTGAATACACGCGTCTGAACTCATGAGGCTCATTTGCAACATTTCTTTAGGAATCAGTGGGTAAAAGATGAATAAGCGAGTCCTTCACTACGAGAAAAGAAAGAGCTTTGAAGGCTGTGAATTACAATGTCACCAATTCCTTATTGCTAAAAGCAACAAGTCTATTTGAGTAATGAATGAGTGTGTTCCCCCGGATTCCTTTGCTTTCCTGGTTTATTCCTCCTAACGCTTTTAGGAGTGCGTGTGTGTGAGGTGGGAAAGCTATCACATTTGTCTCTATTGTAAACCCTAAAGCTAGGATAAATGAGTTTAAATGATAGAGTATTTGCATCACTGAGCAAGATTTTGGATGAATGAGCCTCAGCTCATGATGAAATTCTACTCCAGGCTCAGCGTATAATTTCAGACACACGTGGTGCCTTTGCAATTCAATTATTCTCCTGGATCACCTCCAGTGGAGGGCATTATGCTTAAATTTGCATGCAGACAGTGGGGGGAGAGTAGGTATGGAAAACTGAATGGCTTCATTACGTTATGGTGGATGAGTCTGACCGTATCATGCTTAAGTCAAGGAAAATACCTGCAGGAGCCTGGAATGTATGTATTCTAATTAGTCTTTGCTGGTTTAAAGGAGAACCTGGATCACAGACAACTTACAATTGTGCATCTATATAAAAAATGGTCAAAGATATTCTGGGGTCTAATGCACCAGCTATGAGAGGAGTTAATTTTGGTGACTTTTTAAGATGAAGTCTCAAGGTCCTTTCACACCGGGACCGTTTTTATCGTGCAATTATTTCGGACGTCAACATTTTTTTCAAACCCGTATCCTGTCAATACAAGCGTTCACATCAGCGACGTTTTCCCATCCTTGGATATTGCGCCATTTATTTTTTCATATCACGGTCAAATTTTCTAAAGTTTTGCATACTGTGTTTCCACTTCTGACCAATCAGATTTCATGTTGTTGCGACGTCAGATTCACCGGTATATCCAACATGGCCGACCGGCTGATTGTTTACGTGTCTGAGAATACAGTGCTTTTTGATAAAAGACACAAACATTACAAAGATAACGACCTGAAAGACAACTTGTGGAGAGTCATAGCGTTGGATTTTGTCATATGACGATGTTTTGTGTGCTTTAACAGTTTGATAAACGTCTTTGTTTTAACTTTCATCTGTGCTAAGTAACTTTAGCTCGTAAGCTAACCTGTTCAGATACAACATACCATATGTATTTTCAATGTCAATGCCTATCTGGTACTGGCCCCGACTCAGTACATGCTATCATGACAGACAGACATCTCAACACTAGTGTCTAATCAGAACTGAAAAACAGTCAGTCTGCTGTTGTGGGATGTGTCTTGGTTGTAACTTGGTTAACAAAAAGTCACAAGATGTAAGTTTTTATGAAATCGACAGTTGAATTATAATATCTTGGTCTAGTTGTAGTTGATAAAATATTAGATTCATACATTCAAACACCATTTCACAAAGTAGAGGTATAGTATTTGGTCATTCTAAGACAGATCCATGGACTAAGTCACTTCTTGTCGTCTTGGGCAGTCTCTTCACTCAAACCAGTACTTTTGAGGAAATTTGATTTGGCTACAAAAAAACTCTCTTTTAGCAACACAATTATTCCTCAAAATTTGTTGCACCTCTGCTGCCTTTCCTCCCTAAAGCGCATTTTAATTTGGTATTCAATCACTTTAATGTTGTCTGTTAGGATTTTTCTACTCATCACTATGGCAACTACACAAGTATTATTGTACTGTATTTCCACAAACTTTACTTTTTAAGGTTTGTTTACCTGAAATCGACCTGTTTACCTTGGCTTTACCCGTTCTCACTTTCAGGAGGCTTTATTAGGGTCGCAAAACCAGGTCCCTTTTTGAAAAATACTGTCGCCACGCAGACTTAACGAAAAGCGGTGAACTTCTAAACACACTCTGAACTTTTAATAGTGTGTTTTTTGGGGTCACTGCGCAGTGAGGGGAGAGGCAATGTGTCACAGTGTGCTCTCAAGTTGGGCTGCGTCCCGGAGGATTCAATATTCCATTAGGACTATTATTTCTAAAGTAGATTAATCCCTGTCATTTAACGCTTGGCTGATGTCCATTTGAAGTCATTATGAAGAAGCACTGACATTGTTTCATAAATTATTCACAACATTATCTGGGACTCTGTGCAGCCACCAAGCAGAGCTTAAGGGCTGGATCGTTCGCCGCTGGAGGAAAGCGTGTTCACCTTGATGAATTGAATAGATGGATCATTTTCAACATGCATGCAGGTGCATTTTAGGACAGTGCATTTGCTTTGTGGGGCGTTTTGCCGTTTGCGTGTGTTGATCACGAGTCGATTCGTCAGTTTGGATCTCCACAGTTATGGGCCTTATGGGACCTTTATATCCTCCAGCTAGGATACAGATTTAGAGCAGCTGCAGTATTATAACCCATTGTGTGCAAATTGAAGCTGTGGCTGCAAGACTCATGCATATGAATTCCCAAAAAAAAAAAAAAAAATTACAACATAACTGCTGTTTCTACATCCTTGCATGAGCTAACTAACAATCAATATGTTCCCTAGCTGGATACATTTGTGGCATCAGCTTGAATACACTGTATTTGATCTATTCTTATCTGCGCCTCTTCCCTGCTGCTGCAATAACCCAGTTCCCCACAGGGATAATTAAAGTTTAATTTAATCTAATTTAGGAGGTGGGTTTCCTTTAAAATTCAACACAGTAAAAAAAAAGCTCTAATGCTGGGTCTGCTAAGTAATTGTAAGGGAGTAAATGGAGCAAGAATCAGTAAGGGAGTGCACACGCATTTATTCTCTGTAATGACACCAAACCTGTTTGGATAAAAGATTTCATGCCTGTGCATGATCAGCCCGTCATTACAAAACCATGTACTTCAAGTCATGTTTTCCAGTGTAATATATCTGTCATCACATCATTTAACAGCTCAGTATTATTATTTACGATAAGGGTTAGGTGTTGTTGTGGTGTGAAAGGATTAGGCGAAGGATCTTTAAGAATTTGCATATTTTGAAACAAATAAAAGGACAATGAATGTAAGTATTGTCAGGGTAAAAGAAGCCTGATCTAGTGTACACCTCTTCCCATGAAACTCCACCGTTTTCTAAAGAAAGTGTTGCACAACTGTTGTTCTTTCAGCGCGGTTAACCCCGGCGCTGTAGTTCTCTATCAGTCAACCTCACAATATAAGAATTGAGCTCTTGGTTTTAACTGCAAAGCCAATACTGAGTCGCCTTAATCCTCCGTTCTTTACGAGCTGCGGTTGCAATAACAAGTCAGTTCAGAAAAAACTTTAGAAAGCACTCTTTAGCTGTGAAAGGAATTCATTTGAAAAATTAACCGGACATTGGAGCTGCTTTTTCTTTTTTTTTTTTTTAGCACAGATTTAAACCTGCTGTAGGAGCCGATGGTTTTTGGCTGAACGCCAAATGCAGCACAACACAGAGTATGATGCACAAGTGCTGAGATATGGGTTACTATACTGATTAACTTAGCCTTTTCATGGAGTTTGATGCCAATTATGAAAAGACAGAATGCATTAGCCTTATCCTATAAAGGGCACTGGTGGAAAACAGGCCATCCAGCTGCTTGTGTCCACTCTATTACACTTCCCCTATAGTGTATAATGCATCATTCGTCCTTCAGCTCGCCATGACATGTGCCCACTAAGTCCCCAAAGGGAATCTTCAGTTAGTGTTGTGTTGTCCATGAACATTTCATTCAAAAGAATTGAACTGCTGAGTGTATGACGTGAACTGAATCAGCCCGAGACCTGATTCATTCCTTTTTCAGTTCAGTTGCCGGTCAGGAGTGGAACTGCCGCCTCTGACTCTGGCGAACGACACACAGTCAGCGAGCTAGTAGGCGGAGTCTCATGATTCACTCTCAGCGAATGAATGATATGTATCAGTCAGTAGATGAAACAGTCTGTAAATGATGTGTATCAGTCAATGAACAAAATAGTCTGTAAACTACACGTCAGTCAGTGAATGACGTATCAGTCTGTGAACGAAACAGTCTGTGAACGAAACGACAGTCTGTGAACGAAACAGTCTGTGAACGAAACAGTCTGTGAACGAAACGTCTGTGAACGAAACAGTCTGTGAACGAAACAGTCTGTGAACGAAACAGTCTGTGAACGAAACAGTCAGTGAACGAAACGACAGTCTGTGAACGAAACAGTCTGTGAACGAAACAGTCTGTGAACGAAACGTCTGTGAACGAAACAGTCTGTGAACGAAACAGTCTGTGAACGAAACAGTCTGTGAATGACCTGTATCAGTCAGTGAACAAAACATTCTGTGAATGACCTGTATCAGTCAGTGAACAAAACAGTCAGTGAACGACATGTATCAGTCAGTGAAAGAAACGTCTGTGAACGAAACAGTCTGTGAACGAAACAGTCTGTGAACGAAACAGTCTGTGAACGAAACGTCTGTGAACGAAACAGTCTGTGAACAAAACATTCTGTGAATGACCTGTATCAGTCAGTGAACAAAACAGTCAGTGAACGACATGTATCAGTCAGTGAACAAAACGTCTATGAATGAAACAGTCTGTGAACGAAACGACAGTCTGTGAACGAAACAGTCTGTGAATGAAACAGTCTGTGAACGAAACAGTCTGTGAATGAAACAGTCTGTGACCGAAACAGTCTGTGAACGAAACAGTCTGTGAATGACCTGTATCAGTCTGTGAACAAAACATTCTGTGAATGACCTGTATCAGTCAGTGAACAAAACAGTCAGTGAACGACATGTATCAGTCAGTGAACGAAACGTCTATGAATGAAACAGTCTGTGAACGAAACGACAGTCTGTGAACGAAACAGTCTGTGAATGAAACAGTCTGTGAACGAAACAGTCTGTGAATGAAACAGTCTGTGACCGAAACAGTCTGTGAACGAAACAGTCTGTGAATGACCTGTATCAGTCTGTGAACAAAACATTCTGTGAATGACCTGTATCAGTCTGAACAAAACAGTCAGTGAACGACATGTATCAGTCAGTGAACGAAACGTCTGAGAACGAAAGTCTGTGAACGAAACAGTCTGTGAATGAAACAGTCTGTGAACGAAACGTCTGTGAACGAAACAGTCTGTGAACGAAACAGTCTGTGACCGAAACAGTCTGTGAACAAAACAGTCTGTGAATGACCTGTATCAGTCAGTGAACAAAACAGTCAGTGAACGACATGTATCAGTCAGTGAACGAAACGTCTGAGAATGAAAGTCTGTGAACGAAACAGTCTGTGAACGAAACGACAGTCTGTGAACAAAACAGTCTGTGAACGAAACATCTGTGAACGAAACAGTCTGTGAACGAAACAGTCAGTGAACAACATGTATCAGTCAGTGAACAATGCTGTGACTTCAATGAACGAACTCGCGGCTGTGTCACTCACTTGTGTTCTGCACCGGCAGGACAGGGCTCCAAAGCACTGACTGATTCAGTGAACAAATCCTTTGAACAAATCCTTTCAGTGAACAGATTCTTAATATTCAGAACAGTCAAAAGAACTGTTCTTCCCATCACTTTCTTCAATGGAAGACAAGAAATGAACGTAAAGTATATTTATCACTCTCTTCAATGATTTTTAGAGTTGAGCAGCGTTTTCACGCTGAGAAAAAAAAGGTAAAGGTGATTGTAGCGTCT
Organism: Xyrichtys novacula; assembly: GCA_962446985.1. Taxonomy (NCBI): domain Eukaryota; kingdom Metazoa; phylum Chordata; class Actinopteri; order Labriformes; family Labridae; genus Xyrichtys; species Xyrichtys novacula. Next base: position 6,119,369 of record OY660887.1, read on the forward strand.
GATCAGGACTGCTCCCCCAGGAGAGATTTAAGGCAGGTCTAGCTTCCCAGGGCACTATTGTGGCAGATCCCAAACTCGCTTGAAGGTTTCTTTATCTCTCAAACCCCCCCTTGGGTTTGTGGTTGAAGCTGCCCTGCTTAGTCTGCTGCCCACACAGCTTAGACCTGGAAGAGCAAGCCAGGAGTGAACAGAAAGATGGAGCGCTGCCAAAGTCAATAGATGCACTTTTACTTTTTCGTCTATGCGTGTGCAGGCTTGGTGTTTTGTTGACATGTAAAGTAAGGATTAAGGGCACAAAACCACTGAGTAATTCAACTTTTACCGACATACAAACCGCTCATTCTAGGTCGAGAAAGATTGGCACTTTTACTACTTTTCATAAGATGTCAGGATCAGTTTAATTTGGTTTACGTAACACGGTTTGACTGACGCGTTTCTTTATTTTGCCACTTGATGTCTCAAGACACCTCACAGTGCGCCCTGACAACTTGGCACACTGTTTCTACCCTGAATAAAGCGAAGATGATGAACTTTTATAAGGCTGCTCATTCGGAAGCCACGAAACATGCTGGAAGACCGTCATCTTTTGCGATAATCTCCCAATGTCTATTTTTTCTTTATCACTTAAGTCATACATTGATTTTATCACCAAGTAAAACATCTGATTCCTATTTACTCATGCATTCCATTTTTTCTCTACCGCCTCAATCCTTTTCAGGGTCACGACTGCATCAGCTTAAAAAAAATACATTCTGTTGATGCTGCATGTGGTAACCATCCACACCCAAACCATTTTTTCCCCAAGGCTGAATTTACTAGGTCAGGAGGATGAATTATGACGGGCTTCTTTTGAAGTTAATACCCCAATAATTGACTTTTTTGGACAAACAGAACACACAACTTTGGATGAAAACCACCCCTAAAAATGTGAAAGTAATGCTGCGTTTATTGATTATCTCCCCCCTGAAGCTAGTTGTGAAACCAACATTCACAGCACACATAAAGAAGCATTAGAGAGGATTTATTTCGAGCTATTTTAAAGATAACAGTACACTGTTCGCTCCGTCTTTAGTTTTCCTGTTTTCCTCCCAAGGCGTCAAGTACCCGCCTTCGCCGTCTTATAAAGATGCACAAGATCCTCTTATGCATCAGAATCGCGGCTTTCAACTTGGTGTACTGTAAGCCTCTCAGCTGCAACATTATGTGCTCATACAGTCTGCTGTTCGGACATTTTCGAGCAAAGGTTGAGGTCAATGGGTCAGCCTTTAAAATCGAGGATCAGCAGCAAAGCTCTGGGTAGAAACAAGGTGGAGGTCGAATAATAAACTTTAAAAACTTTCCAGACTTTTCTCAGGGATTTGATTTGATATGCTGCGTGTGATCCGGTTGTCCCCGGAGCTGAAGAAATAATGACCATTGTCAATTAGAGCGTAGACTCCATGCATGCCTGACTGCAAAAATAGCATTTTGGCACGACTGCAAACAAATAAACACATTTAAAGATCATCACACGCTCACCGGGGTAGAGGAAATCGGTTTCAGTTCTTGAATATGAGCTTTAAACGTCTTTGAGCTTTGAAGTTTTCCTCTTATACAGAGGGAAATAGGCTTGAGGAGATCAAACTGACTCATTAGTTGTTGCCTGGAGGTTGCCAGAACCGGGCAACAACAGACATTTTATGGGGGTGCAAATATTTTTGGAGAGTACTGAGAGGAATTCTGCCTCGAGATCTAATAATGGAAACAGAGAATAAAACCAGTCGTGTTTTGGTGTGTTAAAAATCCTGAAAGTCGCCGTGTAGTGACATCAATCAACTGTTCAAGGAATAAACTCGCCACTTGGAACTCTCAAGTCCAGTTGGCTCCAAGTCAGTGACCCCGTTTACATAGGTCCAAAAATCCTATTTACAATCAGATTGAAAGGTCAATCAGATTCAAAATGTCGCATATAAACACCTTAGCCAATCTGATTCACCCGGATCTGATTGTATTTCGGGTCGGATTGTAAGAGATTGATAATCCACTCCATGCTTCATATATACGGTTGAGTGGAGTGGATTGGGTTCACAGAGAGGCTTGTTCGGTCTGCGCAGGCGCTCGGTATTACGTAAGAGGCACGTAGTGACGTACGCAGAGTGCGCCCAAACGAAAACAAACATGGCGAACAAACAGAAAAACTGAATGGTGGAGTGTTAAAGCGTACACTTCTTGCTGTGTAACCTGGCTGGATTATACTTTTATTAAACTTCAACACATGGGTTTCGTTACTCTGCTCGGTCTGGTAACTCCAGCGGTGTCACACACAAACACGTCCGTGCGCAACTCTAAAACGGAACTAAAATAATGGTTCCTATTAACAATTCCCATTGATACAATACAATACAATTGGATTCAGCTGGGGCCATAAAAACGCGGACTGAATGTGGATCTCTTTACTTTAAGTTCATGTATACAGATGGAATCAGATCAGAACTACCCATGTAAACGGGGCCATTGATTCTTATTAGCGGCTTCGTTCACGATTTTCTATACATGCTAATTTAAGTTGAACTTTACCCTCCCAGAGTAATAAATTCAACCCTTTTCAACTCAACCTGTCACCATTTCCCCTAGAAGATAGAAACAGGCGCCAAATGACTCCAAGCACCTGTGGGGGGGTTTATGTGCTCATGTCAAAACTCCACATCTCAACCGGTGACATGTGCACAACAAAACTTTCCCTTGTAACCCAGGCACAAACTGACACACCGCGCCATCTCACAACTCATTGCCCTCCTGTTCACTTCATCTGTCATCTTGCGTGCACCTTTCCCCAGCGGCAGTCTGTCAACATTTGCTTCTGTTCCTTGTTTTGTCTGACTGATAAATGTAGATCTGTTGTTTGTGCAAGCGCTAATGGATTCTAATGAAGCATCTATAATAATCTGTCAAGCTTTCTAGCCAGTGGACACAAAGACACTCAATCTACGACAAGTCCCAAACCTGAGGCGCGGAGGAGAACACAGCACTCAGGCGGCATGCGGCAGGTTGTCACCTTACATTACCTTGTGGGAAATTATCCAATAAAATAACCTCCCACTACCTCCTCTCCTACTTCCCTTCAAAGGAAGATAGTGTTACGTTGTTTTCAAGCAGCAGTATGTGAAATTCTACTTTCATAAGTACTGCCAAGGACGTAAAGATGTACCAGTGTAATGCAAAAAAAATATATATATATCTGCAGTGGTGCTTAAACTATCTTATATTGCTTCTTATAGCAACCCTCCGGACATGTCTGGGAGCTGTGTGGACCAGTTTTTAAAAGGGAAATGTTGCCCCATCCTTGCTGGATTAAAGATTTAAGCTGCTCAAAAATTCAGGGTCTCTTTTGTCGTATTGTTTATTGCATGATACGCCAAAAGGGGTGAGGTCGGGACAACAGCCTGGCCAGTTCAGCATTGAATGCTTCTGCTACAGAGATGTAGTGTCGTAACCTTGTCTTTCTGAGGTATGCAAGGTCTCCCAGGTAAACTGTACAGGCAAGATTGGAGCAAATGTTGCTCTAAAACTTATTAATATTTTCCAGCATCAATGGTGAAAGCTTTCTTTGTCAAGGTCTTTAGACAATATTTGTGTGTTGTCAACAAAACACAGTTTTTCAAAGGCCAATGGCGATGCCAATTATGAGAGGGTAGGTGGACTGATGACTAACATATGATATCTATATATCAACCTTTTTATATATTTATTTTGCCAACAGTCTGGCACTTTTAAATTTTGTTGTACTTATTACAATGACAATAAAGGAGTATTTAATTTAATTTAATTATTTTGCTTTGGTAAAATACATTTAATAATCCAAACAAATTTCTGAACTTGAGTGAAATTTTATAAAACAAATGTGGATAAAATAATATTTGTCACAGTAAAATATCACCATAAGAGACTTTTGCATCCAGCTGGTGAAAACTGTTGAGAAAGAAAGACAATATAAAGGTAAATATTGTAGTTAAAATATTTTTAAAAAGTCAGAAATTCCCATGCAGAGTAAAATCTATGTAACATACAAACTTTCTTAGCCAATAAAATGTTTGAAATTGATTTTTAACAAATCAGTGGAAAGACAAAAAGGTTTTGGGCTATGCTGTCTATACTGAACCGCATTATTCTACGCATACTACAACTCAAACAGTAGCCTTTGACTACTCAGGTTTGATATGCAGATGATGAGGAAAAATAGGCTTTCAATTGGAGAAGGTACTAGGGATATCAACCTTGTGAGGAATGAGGCAAAATGATGCTAATTACGTTAAAATTGCCATTAATTATCAAACTAATTAATCGGTCTATCTCGTGATTTTATTCATTGTTTTAGTGATATTATCTACTGCACATGATAAAATTAACAAACTTATTTACTTTGAGGAACATTATTCTAAGATGTCCCAACTATTTGCTCATGCAGTCTCTCACACAGTGGTAAACCTATTCCCATTTTAATCTCTTCAAGCCTCATCTACTAAAAAAAGTTATTTTCATACCCTGTCATGTTAATATTAGGTTTTGTTTGAGTTGCAAACCATGAAATATGTTTTTCTGAATATTTCACACAGAGTCCAAACTTTTTTAGAATTGTGGTTTTTGCACATCGAGTTAAACAGAATTGCTCAAGTGTCTCCCGTCTTTTTGGAAGTCCTGCCCCAGTTGCACAGCCTGAGTAAGTCCATAGCCACGTGGAAATAATCAGAGAAGCCACCATTGAGTTTATAGCTTAGCCGCAACTCAAGAAAACTGCATTACACCCCCTTTAACAGAACATTCTCAAATCACAAACGTACATTAGGGCAGTATACAATGGCATGTACAGTTTGAATACACTTTGAAATGAACATATTATAAAGCATAGTGAGTCAACTCCAACCTCAACCTCATTGGGCACAGCTCTCATGATGACAATCTTGATATCTTCCATTATGATCTCTCAAGGTTGCCAACCCACATGTGCATTCCTTGAATACCAGGTTACCAATGAAAGCAACCAAGCTGAACTCAGTCCTACTGTACTGAGTGTAATCGTAGAGCTGCAAAAGGTGGAACTTTCCAGGGTGAGAAGCGTTTAATTTTCATCTAAACCCAAACTCTCTTGGTGTTTCGTCCTGTTTATGTGCTATACTCCCCGATCTTTATTGAGAAATCTCCCTCAGCCTTTCTGTTCCCTCACACATCTGGGACTGATATTCAAAAGCATGGAAACAGCATGTTGAGTCTGTTTCAAGTCATTCTGTCTGGCCTGGTTAGCAAACTGTGGTCCAAGCCGCCATATTATTATCTTTTTTGATCCATCTCAAACTGTTTGAATTAGTGTTGACCCAGAATCGGCTGCCAGGGATGGAGTCTGTGCTGATGTGGAGCCACTTCACTAGATTTGGTGTTCCTGTGCTTCTTGTTTCTTGCATAAATGTTGAGGTACGGAGACCAGATCTTTTGAGTGACACGTTTGAGGCGAGAACAGCTGTTTTTTATTCCCATCTGTGGAGAAATATGTCAGGAAAAAGAACGCTGTAACACAGCAGTGTGGATGATACTAGTCAGCCATGAATTGCATTTGTCATTGTTAGCTTTGATGGCTGGTACAGTCAGACAATCTGGCTGTCTGTGTATCCATCCACAGTACTTTAATATACGTTAGAGGCAAAATCTCATCACATCTCACAAGGGTTAGTGAAATGTGAAATGCGGATGTTCGTCCAGGCAGGCCACAAAGTCAAACTCAGCTCTTCAGATGATCCTTAGCTCCCATTTTTACCAATCTGGTTTTGTGCCTTTTTGCAATGGAGTCAAGAGTTTCTTGGCTTCCTATTACAGCGCTGACTCACACTGGTGTCCGGTATGTGACAAACACGCTCATCTGCCAAACTGACGAAGAGGCATTTGGCCGCCTTGCCACTCCGAGTCAACCCATGATACATCTTGTTTGTTAACGTCAGTTGGCATCTTGGATCCTGGCTTTGGCGCAAGGGTTTAAGGACAGGCCTGCAATGGTGCGTGTTTTGGTCTACTTTATCATTTTTTAGTGGATTATGGGTATACAGTTTACACCATGCGCAACGTGCCATATTTTTATATTTTAAGTATCATTTTGGGACAATTTTGCCATTACGGAGAAGGCTACATCCTTTCCACCTGGATAGGGTGCGTGCTGAAACTGCTGACCCAAACGAGCATCTCATTATGGAACTTTCTGGAGGAAGTTTGCAACTTCTCAATCTGTACAGAAACTTTGGAAAAGCTATTTTTCATGCATTGTTCAGTCAAGTTTTCGTGGTATATTGCTTCACGGCTGAGCTGCAACACTTTGGCAGAAACTTATTGGGACTCACGCCAACAGAAAACAAAACCCCAAATAAGAGCCAAGTTACTAGTTGTTTCCAAACATCCTATTACACTCTCACTTTTAGCTCATTTTGGTGCTTTGTGGATGTTTGCCAGATTTCTTTTGAACTCATGATAATTATGGTTGTGACTTTGGCAACTAAACTCACCATGCCTGGTAATTTGATTGCTATAAAACAATGAGTCCTGTCTGACCAAGATTAACTTAACCTATAAACAACAACAACAACAACATAATACCTTGGCTTTCCACAGAAATGCTGATCAGCTGATCTCATTATTGCAGTTTTCACGCTACCCAATTTCCCCCCCTTCTTTTTTCTTATCTTTGATTTCAAGGACGAGTCTTCTCTTCTTTCATATGCAAACATTAGCAGAATAAAGGCTTGCCAGTGTCATTGAGGCATTATTCATGTAGTTTTAGCTCCATGTTGGGCTCATTATTGATTTCTTGAAGTGGCACTCCTCCATCTTGGCGGCTGTACGCCAACACCGGAGCCTTTTGTCTCGCCCTCCAACAAGCATTCCAGTCCTTCAGCTTATTCTAAGGTATTTAGATTATATATTTATATTCAGGAGCAGAGCTTGAAGTAAGCCTCCTTCCTTATTAAGGAGGGTAACCTTCTTCCTGCTGCCAAGCTTCTTCCCAATTACAGCGACTACTGCTGATGAAATGGCTGTGCAACATGGCGACTTGTCATTTGGCCAATTATTCTTAATGAAGCGCACAGACGGAAGGATAACTGTGCTGTGCCATGCTGTGTTTGTAATATCTGTACAGGGACAATCATGTTAAATGTTTTAGATTCTACTTGTCCAATGCTTTCAGCGTTTTCCATCATTTCCACAGCCTGTGGAGCCTAATCAGTCATATTATAATGGCCTCTGAAGTGGTTGACAGCATGAATTTGAGATATTAAAGAATTAACGCAATTTCAAACTCCTCTCAAAGTAGAAAGTATTGACTGCTTAGCCTGCTTTTTCATCGATATCTCTAGTTTTGATAAATTGTTTTGTGTATTTGCTCAAATTCAAGCCACACTTGAGATGTAATAGATTTCCTCCATAGCATTTATTCACCCAGAGAAGATTCGCCGAGCATGGGTGCTCTTCCTGTCAATGCGATGCCTCGCATTTACACAGTGAGACACATTCACAGCTGGGAGCTGCTCAGCACAGCCACTGTTTCCCACTCCCGGCCGCTGAGCAGCTCCACTGGAGCATTTAGCATTTAAGTGCCTTTTTCGAAGGTACATCATCAGTCGGTCTGGGGGGATGAAGAGAGAGAGCTACTTATTCACTTATAGTACGCCTCGAGCATACTGTACGTCAACTTTCAAACCCCTTTAATGCTTTTATTTAACATATCGTTGCTTTTCCTGCTGGTGCTTAAGTATATTATCCTGCCTAAATGAAGGCTTACGTATGACAAGTACCCTGAGGAGTCTAATATCCACAAATTTGAATATTATGGATTTCCATGTGGTTTTCGCGCGGTTGGGTGGTTTCATGTATGGAGATGCATGGCAACACCTGAAGGTGATGTAGTGTCACGAACTAGAGTTAAAACAAAAGGGAAAGGACCTAAATGCAGACAACAAAGGATTTATTTAAAAAGAATTAAATTTAAAAGAAAACATCAAAAACTGTCTTTAAAATGTCCAACTAAAAGATCCAACAAAAGACACTGGGGAAAAATTCACAAGGAACAACAGGGGACACAGGCATATGCGCACATCGACATACGATGAACCAACCAGGACAGAGGTGAAGACAGGGACTTTATACACACTGGTAAACGAGCAACAGGTGGGGCTAACGAGACACAGGTGAAAGTCATAGGTGACTAACGAGGGAGGGAAAACTAGGGAAGTAAAACCAGACTAGAAACACAAGGAATCAACTACTACGAAATGATATGGAAAACACTGAAAACTGATCTAAAGAGTAAAACATTGAGAAAAGGAGGGAAACAAGGTCAAACACAAACTGAAAACTCACAAGACTGGACTACAGGGGAACAGGAACAATCGGAAAAATACACAAAATGCACTCAAATAACAAAATTAGGCAAAAACTAAATCAACAGAACAAATGACGTGTAGTGAAGTACAGTAAAACTTACAATCCCTCACTGCAGATATAGACAAACACCAATATAATGACGTTGCTGTTTTGTAACCAGTCTAAAGCGCCAGAAAAAAAAAAACAGTACGAAGACTGCTAAAACCTTCTAAACCTTGTATGTGTGGTTGAAATATAGCAAAATCCAGAGAAAAAAAGTACCCAGTACCAGTCCTATTGACTCCATGGATTTGAGTTTGATTAGCGTACTGCTAGCTTGTGTAATATTGAAAACAGATGGTACCAGATAGAGCTACACGGCTGCACAAAAAACAAACATTGCTGAGCGTTGAAGCATAGAACCTTTGCAACCAAGCACTGAACGATTCGATGATTCAATGAACGAATCTTTAAAATGGATATTTTTAGTGAACCAAAACTATGGAATAATCTGGATGCATCTCGAAAATCAATATTATCCTTTAAAATATCATTGAAATCTCATATAATCATGTCTTAAACACATCATTATTTGTTACAATCATGTTTCTTTCCTTTTTATGTATCCTCATATTGCTTCTATCTCTGGTTGATGATTAGTCTATGTTCTATTTATGACAATTCGTATATGTTTTGACCTTTCCCTACTCATTTTATATTTATAACCTGTCTATGTCTTAGTTACTTTGTTGTTTGCACCCTATGCCTTCACTGCCCTATCGGATTCATTCCCTCCTTGCACTGTTTCTAATCTGTGCTAAATAAAATAAATAGAAAAATAGAAATAGAAAAACCTGTTCAGTGATTCAGTACAGCTAAAAGAACTGCTGCGCCCATCACTATTGCTTTGGCCTACATTATGTTTTCAGCAGAGGCAGTAACACACACTCACAAACAGAGAATGACACTATGTTGAGATTTGTCTTGCATATTGGTCATGAAGCCACCACTCACCCAAGTCCCCAAAATGTGCACTTAATATTAGGATTTGCAGCTATATGATACACAAGTCTTGCTTTTTGCTGTGCGTATACTGCAGATGCTTCATTTGCAGTTTGAGCTTGCAGAGCAAAAAACACAGATTTCTGCAAAGATGGGTATAAAACAGTCAGTGGAAATACAGAAAGATTAAAAAAAAACAGACAAAGAAAGGATCAAGGTGTTCTTACTCAGCCGGTTTACAGCATATTGCATCACTTGATCAGTACTTTACTTACAGACAGTTCAAACAATAAACAAATTGTGGATGGAAGTCATCATCCTATCACTGCTGGATCAAAGGAGCTGTAGCTCTTCAATTTTCGAGTCATGAATATTCAACGAGGGGCTCCAGGTTGGAGACACAATGCAGCTTTGTGTGAAAACAGCGCATTGTTAAGAATCACAGAACTCCATTTTTCGGGAGCTGCCACATGAAATAAAACTTTCACCAGTCCTGTAAATCAAGTTGGGTTTTTTAAAGTTTCAGTAACCGCATCCCGGTATCTCCGAGGCAGCTGGAAGTTGTTAGGAGATTACGATCTGTCTATTTTTATGATGACAGTTCTCACCTCCTCTTTGTTTCTGCACTGCCTACAGCCTCTCATTCTGAAACTCTGAAAACTTCTACCACTACTGCAGGTTTTCTTGGAATAATCATCTGATTCTCACTGAGTCTGGGGCTGAAATTTCTTTTACTCGCTATAGGGGATACAAACCAAGGATTTATTGGTTATAACGTTTCAATTTTTGCAGCTGTAAGTGGTTGTGCCATTTTTCAAAAGGGGCATTTTATCTTAGCTTGTCACATTCGGTCCACTCATTAGGAGAGGGACAGCTCAGTTGTGTAACGCCTCCTGCGTCTCCCAGGGAGCTTTGTCACGTCTGGCGAAATTGATGATGTCATCTGGTTATTTCCGCTTGTGCTTGAAGACACATTTTTAACAACTAACCTACATTACAAACCGAGGTCGTTTTGTTTGAAAGACATGGGAGTTAATGCAGAATGCGTTATAGGAAATTGAGAATCTAACATGTTTGAGCTAAAGCAGCAGAGGGGACTGGACGCCACTGTATTCAAGCACGCACTGAGTAATTTTTGACCATTCTTGTAAATCCTCTCTGATGGACCCTTTTGGGCTAATGTCACAGTGACATCAAGGTTTTAGCTGAAGGCTGAACATACAAAACTGGGAAACATGAATCACCACCACAGTGTGGTTCACAGGTGACACAGGAGTCTAAAAATGGCATCTCATTGTGTTGTTGGATACCAGATTGGTAATATCCTGAAACTGAAAGTCTTTTATACAATTTCAGCTGATATAAGTCAGAAAGCAGCATTTTCCAGGCTCAAATATGACCTGTATCACGGCTGTAATTACTTTTTCAAAAGCCCGTTTTGGTCCCCTGCAGTTTTAACCATCCGAAAACAATGTTATTTGACGCTATAGCAAACCGATATACATCAGGCACTAGCACCAAGCGGCCGCTCAAGCCTCAAGCGAGAACTGGTTTCCCTCGGTTTGGACCGCCCACAATGTCCTTTCATTAGCTCTGCTGCAGGGCGGCTTTTTTGTGTGATTGGCTATCGGTCATTCCATGTCCGCTGGACTAGTGTTTTGCAAGTTGCTTTTAAGAGTCAGTTCGTGAACATCGCTATTCGTGGATGTAAGTTTACAGGAGGGCAGGGTCCTTTTTCCCTCCATAACGTCGCATTCATCATCCCTGTATCCCCTCTGGCCGTATTGCCTCCTCTGTTACTGTGTGTGCAAGATGTGCTGTTTGCTAAGCTATATGTCTCAACAGTACCCAAGTTACATGCCCCCCTCCACCCTACCTTTGAAATCAAAATTTTGTCCCCACAAGTTGGCAGTATCAGCAAGACAGTCAGCGTTCAGGAGGGTGTGCACCTGTCAGCCATTAACAATCAAAGCGTGAGACTCCGCCTCCATTGAGAAAGAGAAAAGCAATGCCCCAGCCTTGACATGTCCACTACTCATGACAATAGCGTGTCATTTCCCTAAAAGATCCTCAACATCCTGTGCTGGTAAACAGGACCAGATGGTTCCTCCTATGGGACCACTTTGCCTCACTAAAACAGTCGCTATCAAATGGAAAATTCAAAGGTCAAGTAAAACTCATTTTGGTTAGAAAACCAACAGGCAACACCTCAGAGGATACAGCAATTTCTGCAGTTTGAAAGAAACTTTGTCTTTGTTTCATTTCCTGTGAAGAGTTTGCAATTTTAGATAATGATCCACGGCTGAATAAGGAACAGTATTCATCTTTGCGGAAAACAGCAATCAATTTAGAAATGCAATTTAAAAAACTGACCTCTCCAAGTCCCAAAAGGTTTGTTTTCACCTGTTCCTTTAAAGATTTAATTGAGTAGAAATCTTCTTTTCCTTTCATTGCAATGAAAAAGCAGCCTTGCCGTTGTCTGTATTTACCTTTTCAAGCATACAGATGATTTTTCCTTTCATTCCGACTGAAGTTAACCCTATGTTGTGTTGTTGTGTAGCACAGCCCATGATGTCTAAGAAAAACTGATTGTTTATTCAGAGAAAGATCAGGTTAGGGCAGAAAGGTGCAAAACAGAAAGTAGAGTTCAGCAAAAATGCATTCAAAGGTCAGAGAACAATGTAGGCAGGAAAAAACAGAAGAGGAGGCCTCTTCTGGTGTGGGACAAAAGGGCAAAAAGTTGAGGCAGAAAGCCAGGTGATGTGTATTCAGGGAAGTTTGGGCTGAATTAGGAGGAAGTTTGCAGGTAAGTCTTGGAGTCTGGCAGTGAGGAGAGACCAGACGTGACAAGGACTCCTGGAGGATAGAGAGTAAAGACGGAATCGATTTATGATTACACATTCACAACGAGAGAAAGACGAGATCTAAATGGACGAGCCTCAATCACAGAAAGTATTCATGGGGAACTTGACCTTCCCAGTTGGTACTTGGCTTATCTTCTTTCAAGCCCCAGTGTACAACAGAGTAAGTTGTTCTGTGAAATTATTTTAATACATAGAAACAACCGCTCTCTTTCTTTGCATCATCAAACATTGCAGTGTGTTATGTTAGACACTTGTTACCCCCAATTTGTACTGCATCCGGAATGGCTACGAAGAGGCCGTATTCGCTGATCGCAGCTGATCGTAACCATTTAAGTTAATGTGTCAATTTCCACCGGCTTCGGCAGACTCCGCAGCCGATCGCAAGAGTTCTATTTTTTTCAGATGCCGGAGCATGCTGGACAAATTCAGCACAGATTAACCTGTGCTGGAAAGGAAGTCGTGCGCAGACAAAAAATAAAACATCCGGCTTCTTTTCAAAATAAAACACTCCGTATTTCAGGTAGATCGTATTTCACACCATGCAAACAGGCAGAGACGAACAAGTAAGTGGATTTCCTCCTCTGGAGGGACATAATCTACTGCTTATATGGTTAGCCTCTATGGCTAGAGACAACTTGTTATCGTGCAATAAGTTGAATCCCCAGGTTCTTGTGAGTTCTCATGATTCCTGCTGTCCGTAATCTGCCAGGAAATTCGCCTCATAAACGGATCTGGTAGGAATTGGCGTATGGCGAAAATCGCCTCCGTTCTGGATTGGAGCCATTCTGGAAATCCCGGGTTACACTGCGTTCTGTCAAGTTACATTCTGTTACATTGTGTCCTGCTTATATGCACTGTTGTGTTACACTTTTTAACCATGCCCCATTTTGTTACATCCTGTGACACTTGATTACGTTTCGTTACATTATGTAACAATGTTACATCCTATAATGTTCGGTAACACCCCATCATGTTACATCCTGTAATGTAATCTATAGTAATCATGCCTCCGAAATGTAACATCCTGTCATGTAACACCTCATATGGTTTTGTCCAGTTATGTAACAACCTCTAATGTTGCACTCTTTTTTGTTACACTAATTGTAACAACACAACCTGCAGCGACAGCCTGCAGTTACAGTCTGTTACATCCTGATTTTTTTTGTGATGTCACATTACATCTTGCTTTTAGCACAATTGCATCAGATCGCACTATGTTACATCCTGTTACATTGACTTCTGTTATGTAACATGTAATGTTGTGTTACATTATATCCTTTTCAGTAACCTCCTGTTACAAAACAGTCTGCAACTCTGCACATTGTTTTGTTTTGCCTCATGAATATAACATCCCATTATGTTACTACCTTTTCAGTTTTGCCTTGTTACATTCTAGCCCGTTATGTAACATTTTTAACTGTCCTGTTACACTAAATCCTCCTTCAAAATATTGTCATGTTGTGTCCTAATATGTTTGACAGAATTCTTTTTCATCACTACCCAACATGTCCTGTTACGTAATGTCCTTTACACGTTACATTATATTATGTTACAAGCAGAGCCAAAGACAACTTAAGGTCTGTTTGTGTACTTCTGCTGAACTTTACACAAAATTAAAACAATAAAAGGTTGTGAATTATTTACTTGTCTTAATGCTTAACAACCATTATGGCAGGGAATACAAAAATACAAACACTTGAATAATAAATGTGAGCATTGCTATGAACCTAGAATCACAAACAGAGTTAGAAGTAAGATTTTTAGTAGTCAGCTTTAAAATTTTGTGGTGCATGAGGAATTTTAAAATACCCTCTGACTTGACACTCAGCAAACATACCAATGTGGGCAGTAGTGGACTTAATTTTATTCCAGTGTTAGATGTAGAGAGAAAAAAGTGTCATGTTATATTTGATAATTATTATCTTTAATATTGATTGTCTGCTAAGTAATTGTTAATTCGCAGGAGTCTGTGACTAGATCTCTTTGATTTGTTGGCCCTCCATCTTTAGACGTGGAAAGGATTCTAACATCAGTCCTTGAAAAGTCATTGCTTGTCACTTGCAAAACAATGGCTTTGTCCCACCTTTGCCTCTGGACATTATCTGCCTCTCAACAAACATCAGATAATGAATGGGAAACCGTTCCGTCACTTTCATGTAATACCGCTTTATAGTATTTTTATAGAGCAGAATTGTAGATCATTTCCTTTTTCACATCTTAATGACAGGCTATAATCTGAGAGAAATTATAATCACCCCTTTCTGGAAACAAATAACTCCTCAGATAGAGCGCCATAATGCACTCAAATTACATTACAGCACCTTCCCTTGAAAAGCAAATCTTGTCTAAATAGCTTCAATTATTTTAAACTGCGCTGAGTGTTTGTTCAGAAATTGCATTTGCACAAGAAATGAGGCATCGTCGGGCTCAAGGACATACACCTTTTGAAAGTAAGTTTGCTCTCCTTGGGAGCCGCTTTCACTTTATCTAAATGCTTTAGAAAACTACTGTAACTGCAGCAAAGTCGCTCCGTGTGTGCTGTCTTTGAGAGTAGTCTTAATTAGAGTGCCAATTGGAAGGAGACGGTCCAATGGTTGAATATCCGCAACAAAGAAGTCTATTATTTCAAAGCGAGACCAGTGTGTTTCTTTAAAACTTCCAGCTGGAATAAAGAGGAAAAGGCCTTTTTACTTCAACTGTTTGGCACCTTTTGAAAAATTGGTAAATTTATTCCTTCCAGTCGTGTTCGAAAGCCAGTCTGCAACAAAGATCATCCCACCCACCCGCACGCGGGCACACGCATACAAAAGGCACAAAAACCGCTTGTGCGATACCACCCACTGAACAGGACAGCCGCGCGCAGGCATGCATGCACACGCTCACCCACACGAGCGTAGACAGGCATGTACGCGAAGGCGCCCACTCATCCGCACGTAGGCAAATGTGTGTGTGCACGACCAATCAAAGGGAATGGTGGGCACCGCTCAGCTTTCAGGTGGATTTCTTTAAATTCACAGAGCAAAGAGAGGACAGGCAAAAGACGTTATGTATAATCACCTCATTTTAAATACGTATATACCCGAAACGGATAATCCCAAACAGTCATATTTAACCGTTATAAGGAACACAATGTGGGAAATTTTAAATCTCAGTGACATTAGAGTGAGCTTTGCAGTGGACAGAGGAGAGAGAGAGGAAAGGAAGTGGGATTGAAGCGAGGAAGAAAGCAGGTAGGGATGACCAAACGCCTGATTTTCCCTTTTATTGATTTCTTCCGCCGCTCCGCGTGCCGTATTTATCTTCCGGCTGCACGCTGACATTTACACAGGCAGACATACAGTACAAACACACATTTATTACCAGCAAAGACCTCTTGGACAACCTCCAATTCTTTGAAGCTTCCTCCAAACCTTGTCTACTTCAAACTAAAATGCGTACAAGTGTGACTCGGTTTTAATGTCCAATAGTGGCATGAAATTGAAATCTTTAAAGGTCATTACCGGGCCGGCAGTTCAGCTGCCGGTACTTTTTCTTGGTGCCAATGTAATTCATTTCACTGCGGGGAAATCTGCCTGCCCATTCAGGAAAATAACACAAACATCGCACACAGGTATTCGGATAAATTCAACAACAGGCTGCGATGGCGTACAGCCCTGAAAGTGGCGAATGCCCCTGAAAGCCCTCAAAGTGGCGTCGAAGCAGCTGAATAGAAATTCTTGAAATATCTGTCATAGTTGCTGGAAGTTTGCAACTCTCACCAAAGTGAAGGCGCTATTGAGCGAAGTTATTCACATTACGAAGGACTGAGTGACTCCATTTCTCTGCTCTTTTCAAAAGTCCTTCAACACTGTTTGTGCGGTCGACAGTCAAGCCGCCACATTGTGTCTTTGCATATTCAGACTCTTACTCTTAAAAATGAGCCTTCTAGAAATGTTGAAAGAGCCTTATTAAACTGTAGTTTCTTATTTATAAAGCAATCAGTCCTTGTCTTGAGTGAAGTGCAAGATTTGGGAACTGAATGTTCTACAAAAGTCAGAAAAGTCACTTTTTTTGCAATAGTTCAAGAATGACTTCGATTCTTTTGATCTGCTTGGAAAAAGAACCGGGGCTTCACTGCTTTAAAAATTAAACTCCTACTTAATATCAAATACCCTGTTGAGTAGGGGGCTTACACTTTGGGGATTATCATTATCATGAGAAATGGAGCATCAGCCAGTTTTAACCTACATTTGTGGATGATGTGACCAAATGTGTTCACAGTAAAACGGCTTTTGAAGCGATTTTGAGCTCATGCGGTGACCTCCACTGCAGAGTCATGTCTATTTTTAATGTAGTGCAGCAGGAGATCATAACCATCAAGTATTCATGTTCAGATTTGTGCAGACATATCTCTAGAGTCTCTGATATTTTGTACCATACATTAATGATAACATTTAATTGTATGTTTTAATAGATACAAATGGATGATGAGAGTACGGAGCAGTCTTCCCGCTTGACTTTAATTTAAAAATACAAACGGCCATAATATACATTCTCCGACTGTGTGAGTTTGAGCTTTGTAGCCAAAAAAATTCAATAATAAATTTGGTCTTTGAGGTTAAAAGCTTCATCGAGGGCAGAAAAGAGACAATGAAAAATTAATTCCAGTGCAGCGTCTGGCTCCATCACTCCCAATAGCTTATACATTATTATTTAAGCAGCAGACTGCAATCAAATCTGCATCTCTATAGTGTATTTCATTCCAGCAAGGCCCCGTTATATCAAGAAGGATGGAAGTGGATGCCAATAGCAAATGGGCTTTCTCTTTTATGGACTCTCCATTTCCCCGTTCCATGGATGTTTAAGAGAGCTGAATGCTAATAAGATGGCGCCCATCTCATCCCGAAGTGAGATTCTCACTGGAAACATAATGCCAGAAAACTTCCACCAAGTCCTCGAGGCCTCTATATCTTTTCTGGGCCCTCTTTTGGCACCGAGAGTATGAGCACTACAGTCCATTGAGACTTCGATGAGTGATTTCCTCTTGGCTCCTTTCACACATGAATAGCATACAAATAACTGATTGATGTGACCCTTTGAAATGGATCTGGTTGCGCTGGAGGAACAGATTGTTCGTGCATATGCTTTAGAGTGTAATGCAATGAATGACAATGTGTAATAATGCTTTTTGGCTCATTGTGTCTCACTTTTTTTTTATCAAATTACAACTCTGTCCATGTGTTGGATCAGTTTGAAAATGCCGACTCATGGATAGTTGAAAAATGTGGAAATACTACATGTGAAGGTTGACGTTTAAAAATGTTAAGTTAAGGTCCTTACACAATGGGAACGTTTTTTTTTTTGTGCAGTTATTTTGGACGTCAAAAATTTTTTTTGGAACCCGTATCCTGTTAATACAAACGTTCACATCAGCGATGTTTTGCCGTCCTGCGATATTGCGGCATTTATTTTTCGTATCACGGTCGACGTTTTAAAGTTTCACATACTGTGTGTCCACTTCTGACCAATCAGATTGTGTGTTGTTGCGACGTCTGATTCACTGGTAAATTCAACATGGCCGACCGGCTGATTGTTTACATGTTGGAGAACAGACACAAACATTACAAAGATAACGACCTGAAGGACAACTTGTGGAGGGTCACGATGGTTTGTGTGCTTTAACAGTTTGTTAAACGTCTTTGTTTTAACTTTCATCTGTGCTAAGTAACTTTAGCTCGTAAGCTAACCTGTTCAGATAGAACATACCATATGTATTTTCACTGTCTCAAACTCAATCGTGTTGCTGTCACAGCACCATTAGGTCTCGGTTGTTACCTTACGTTTATGGATTATAGTTTAATGTGCTTATTAGGGGGTTCATGTTTACCCCCTTTGGCACCCCTTCATGGATTTGCAGCACCTTCTGATTTAACTAATTGGGTTCTGCTAAGAAAGTTGGAAACCACCCAAATTGTTCTTTAGCAAGACATAGACAAGACGAGTAGGCCTATCAAGTCACCTAACCTTGAGTGGGAGTGGGAACTTAGCGGGTCAAAATGGGTCAAATAACAAGATTAAAAGGTCCAAAATTACCACAAGACGTCACACTGCTGAGGAGGGACAGAAAAACTGACATCTTGGGTTGAAAGTAAAAGGTTGGCTCGCCCAGGTATGTTCGACTATTTGCCTTAACTGTCAAAACGTAAAAACTTTGAAAATGTTTGGCTTCATACAAAACGAGTGGCTGTACACACGTTCTCTGCTGTGTTTTCTGTTTCCCAACCACTTCTGCCTTGGACACTATTTGTCTGTAAGTCATGTATGAATAATGTTGCCACTTTAAGACGGTTTTGAGTATATTATGCGAACTGACTTATGTTTTGTTTCAGTTTTACAATTCAAGGAAATCAAGTTAAATACATGAAAAGTCAAGCCTTGTGTTGTTATTGGAGGACTCCTAAGATGTTACCCGGCTGTCTAGCTTTGCATACAAGTACACAGTACAGTAGAATTGTACTTCCACTTCATCATACTCTTGAAGCAGTACTATCTAAGGTCCTAAACGCTCTCCAAAGGACCCTCAATTGGTCCAGCACTTGCAAATAATGAGCGTTTAGGGGCGACTACTAAACTTTGCTGTTATACCTGCTTGAATAACTTTGCCTACACAGATAATGTAACAAAATCCTCCTATCATGTAGAAATGTGTGCATAAATAGTACAGTATATATATAGATTAATTGGAGGGACTCTGTGTTTCAATCCCTGAGCCTCTGCTCTGCAAATGACTTGCGTGGGATTATTCGAGGAAATAAATGACAGCTAGGCGGCTCACCTGACAGCGCGCTTTCTGAGGTGAGAAAATGTCTCGTATTCACTCATTGTAGTCTTTAGTCTATCTCCGTAATAAGACCCAGAGAAGGTGCCGCAATCTAATGTGCCGAAACTCCATAATCAACTCTCTGGTTGACCTACATTTGATTCGTCCTGGAGATCAGGATCAGACTTCCGTATCATCGGTTTAAGCTTCTCGGAATATCTTGGCCGTCAATCACAGGACATGCTTGGCCAAGGCAGGCTCAGACCTGGATGTGTATCACGGATATTTCTCAGATAGTCTCTTGGCCACCAAGACAGTGTCCCTTCATTTCAGCCACAGCCGGCGCTCCATTTGGCGTACTCGGCGAACCCTTTGATTACTGTCTTGCATGTCTGAGTGTAATGAATTTCCCTGGCATTTACTCACTGCCAACAGCACTACCTAATTCTGTAACCACCAATGTTTGTCTGTGTATGGTCTGTTGTTTTTCACTGAGTCTGTTGTGCAGTGGCATTTACATCTCATTTCAGGAAGTCTCGACACACTGCTACTTCTCTTTCCAATCCTGTGTGACTTCAGTCGTTACACGCCGCCTTAAATGTACGCTTTTTTAAATGTTTTATTTTTGTAGTAATTGTGGAGAGTTGTTCGCTATCAGCACTCTTTGAAGGCCGGTTCATGAAACTTCGAAACTTTCTCAAAACTCAAGAAGTTGTTGGAGAACGAGGCCCTCTGGTCTTCAAAATTGCGCACTTAATTTCACTTGATTTGCAAGAAAAAATATGGAATAAAAACACTTAAGTATTCAACAAAACATCCTAAGTGCTACACATATATAAATCCAGACAATCTCAGCAAGGTTAACTCATGTTTCATTAAGTAAACTACGTTCCTTTATACTGCGCTGTTACACTCAGAGTTAGCAGTTAAAAGTCTTGTTGGGGTCCACACGGATCAGGGATTGACCATCGGATTGTTCTGTGTTCCTGATCAATCCATAACAAGGAAGTATTTCTCATCTACTTGAACTTGTACACAGTAAGGGGTCCGCATATGGTGTTTTATTTTGAAATACCGGATGACATGAACGGTTTTAATGCTTGACTTCCTATCTAGGACGATCTTCTCTGTGTGGATTGGCGCGCATTGGAAGCGTAGAGCAGCAAAATTAGACTCGCTGCGTATCTTTATTTGAGCTGCTCTCGATACGCTGGTGCCACACTCCAAATACGCGTCCTGTATGTTTAAACCTTAACACCTAAATCCCAACATCAGGGATAATTTACAGATTTTAACGCTCTCCTTTCTGTATGTCTTCCGTCGTTTGTGTAATTTCCTTGCAATGTCAGACACTGTTAAAACCTCTAATTTGGAAAAAGTAAGTAAATTCATAACGCCATGTATGCCACAGTCACTCGTGTCATATCCCACCATGACATGGATTTTGCCCTACAACTGCCGGGTCGAACAAGCCTTCATGTTTTCGCACAGACATTTTTGGTTCGGCTGCACAGACGACAGTCCCTGAACACAGATGCAGCCACAGTGAGGGGTACAGGAAAGCAGTTAAAAGAGTAATTGGTGAGTAGCAAGAATGTAGATTGGATCCTGGTCTTCTTCCTGTTCCGCTCTGCATCTTCAGACACTTCAGAGCCCCGTCTCCCTCCCCTCTCTACCACAGTTATCGGGCAAACTTGCGTTCTTATCTCTCTAAGTTTGATAGCAATTAACAGCGCTGCGGGGCTTTGTAACTCAGTCACGATGACTTAGAAGTCTGTTTCAACCAAGTACTCCGTTGTCTTGAAGTGAAAATGATTAAAAGGAGCAGGCTTTGACTCATAGTTAAAGCTGTGACAATTGATAATATAACGCCTCAGAATTTTGCTAATTGTAGCTCCACTGAAGTAAATTTAATAAATCGTTAGCTTAATTTTTCTTTTGTTTTTTCAAAATTAAAGGCTCCCCATCCAGATGCCAGAGCTACTCATGATGTGGGCGTGTATGCAACACCAAACCATCATGGCTTTTGAGGCATGCCAGGTAGTCCCTCTCTTGGCATCCATGATTTCCAAGAAGAATGTTAAAGGCATGGTTGCCGATTGGAGAGATTGGTTATTATTATGAACCTAGTTTTTATGGCGATCATGGTCCTATAGTGCGATCTCCACAAAGTGAAGAGAAAAAAGAATGGAAAAAATCTGTTCACCCTAGCAGGGCTGCAAAAACACTGACCAATGGGAGCCAGCTGTCCCGGACAGCTCCCATTGGTTATTCTACTGCTCCGCCTCTTCATCCAATCACCTCGCTGTATTTGACACACCACCTCCTGTAGTTCCGACTCATTCCCTCCCACTCTCTCCGGCTGAACCGCTAAAAGTAGCGTAGCAGCTTAGCTACAGGAGCCGTGATCGAGAAGGACCCGAAAGAACGAACACTCCTGCTTGCCCCATCACCAAAAGTGGAGAGAAAACGCAAGCTGACAGAAAAAAGGGCAGAGACGAAGAGGAAATTTGACCAAGTGAGGAATCTTAACCCGAAAAAACATGGGGTCATCCTTCAAGCGGTGGAGAAAGCTTTGACTGACACAACAGCAGACTGACTGTTTTTCAGTTCTGATTGGACACTAGTGTTGAGATGTCTGTCTGTCATGATAGCATGTACTGAGTCGGGGCCAGTACCAGATAAGCACATTAAACTATAATCCATAAACGTAAGGTAACAACAGAGACCTAATGCTGCTGTGACAGCAACACGATTGAGTTTGAGACAGTGAAAATACATATGGTATGTTGTAGCTGAACAGGTTAGCTTACGAGCTAAAGTTACTTAGCACAGATGAAAGTTAAAACAAAGACGTTTAGCAAACTGTTAAAGCACACAAACCATCGTCATATGAGAAATCCGACGCTATGACTCACCACGGGTTATCCTTCAGGTCGTTATCTTTGTAATGTTTGTGTTTATTTATCGAAAAGCACTCTGTTCTCCGACACGTAAACAATCAGCCGTGGAGTACAGAGGGGAGAGGTTTGTGTGTGGGGGGGTGGAACACTTTTTCCAAATCTGCCTCAACAGCTCAGTTTTTTTCAACTGCTTCTCAGATCGTCAACCATGTCTTTAAATTTTGATTCAAAGAGCGGTCATGAGAAATTGCTAGCAAACGTAGCTACCTCTTGGGCAGCACATAGAACGTCAAACGCATCGCTTTCCATATTTAACACCATGACTGCCTCCTCAACTTCAGATTTATATTTCTTCATAAAAAGCCACTAAATGATGATTTTACCGAGCCTGTTGTCTGTGAGAGTGTGAGAATACATTTATTACAGGAGGTAGTGTGAGTTACAAGCTTCAGCAGAGGCAGCTCGCTGAGAGACGCTGATGTTTTAAAATAGCCTGACTCACGAGGAAGGAGAAAGACACTATCTGTCAGATCAAGTGCGCTCCATTAGAAACCATTAGCTTTCATTTGTCTGTTTTTCTTCTCCTAAGGGGCTCTTTCCACACACCCAAACTCCCCCTCCTCGCTGGAAAAACCTCCCTTACTTGACTCCAGGGTGCATCTTTGTGCATCTGCATGACATCAGAGAGTCCCTCATCTTTGTTTTGCTCTATCTCTATGTCTTATTCATCTGTTTATGTTTTAATAAACATGACATGAGCGCTCTTCGGGGCCATTTTGGGTATTCGGGTTGGAAATGTTTTTGTGTTTGTTTCAATTTTTGGAATTACTGCTGTTGCCTAGCATCCGTATCAAGGTTTTATCCGGCTTTGGGAAAGGTAAAGGGACTCATTCTTGTAAACAGCGATGACGTACGACAACCCGAACATTTGAATATCATATTTTTATTAAGTGCGGCTAGATTTTACCCCCCTCCAGACCAGAAAAGCATGTGTGTGTCTAGCGGTGACAAAAAAAACATGACTGCACTCCTGCTGATGGAGTAGTTCCTTTCATAAATCATGAGTACATCTCATAACTTCAAGACTCTGGGAATAAGACGCACATTGAGACGGCGTCTGTGTGTGCGTGCATGTGTTTTCCGTCTCCAGATTGAATTCTTAATCTTGCCATTCGCCGTTTCATCAGTTGTTGTGGGAAATGATGCATCACTCCCTGGATGTCAGATATAATAACAATACTCTCCGATGTCAGATATCTTCCTGCTGAGCGCCAATAAGACATAATTAAAAAATCTTTGCTAAACTTTCAAACGCATAAACAAACACAAGCACATGGCGGACGTGTGTTTATGAGTTCTGGAGCGTCACCCTTATGTGTGACAGAAATATGGCGGGGTGATACAGTATTCTCAGAAACTGACACATCACCTTCAGGCAGGTTTCTGCTCGACTGCTCCCATGAGAAATATTGTCCCTTCTTTTTTTATTTCTCTTACAAATGAAAAAAAAAAGAGGGGAAAGAAAAATGTTCCTGGAGCTGTAATTCGAAGCATGAATCATTGATGAATGGCCCACATCCGCCAGTCGCTGGTGGTGACACATTGTTGTACTTTCGGTGCCAGGGCTGCACTTTCATTTCATCAAATGAAGACAGATTTCTGACATCGTGCTCTCCCATTTCAAATCTCCAATCACCTCAGACCCCCAACTCCTGAGGTAATTGAAGAAATACAGTCTTTCTTGAGCCAGGGCAGGTGTCATATGTTTCCTTGTTCCTGGCTCCGGACCCGTTTCATCAACCGCTCTATTTTGGCGTTTAATCGGCGGAACGTGCAATTGACAGACCCTTTTGTAAAGGAAGTCTTTTCTGGAAAGGTCAGGTAAGTTCACTGATTTGAAACACGGTGGAACTGCTTTTTTTCATTCTCATCTATCTTTAAATTGACCCCAAACCCCCTAAAGGCGGCATAAACCTCCACGTCCACAATGTTCTTTCTCAGCAGCTGAACATAATATGTGGCCAATGTAGTCAGTGTGCCAATGTTTAAAATGATGACACTGGTTGCACCCAATCTTAGAACCTATTGGGTGTAGTTTGACGCTTTATAGCCTCTGGTACCAAGTGACAACTTTTCATGGCATCCTGATGAGGTACTCCAAGATTTAAACTTTCTTGTGCAGCTGTAGTTCACAGTCCAACTAGCAAAGTGAGCGGCAGGGAAGTAGTTGGTGTGGCTACCTGGAAGTATGCTGATATATGTGTTAAGACACCCCACTTCCAAAGTAGTGAGGAAACAGTGTAAAAAACACAGATTTTGATCGATTGCAAGTCAATTAAACTATTTATTTTATTTAAAGTAGTGCAGTAACAAAATATAGATCAACATCATCTGGGAGCCATTCATTATACACAATTTTTTATTTTTATTTTTTGTATTTCTCTTAATGAAAAGAACATAAAATTATTCACCATAATACATACATACATATATATATATATATATATATATATATATATATATATATATGTATAAAATAACTTCATACACACACACACACACACACACACACACACACATATATATATATATATATATATATATATATAATAACTTCATAAAAAAAATTTTTAAATCGTCAGATTAATCGGTAATAGAATTTTTTTCCCATCTAATAATCGGTATCGGCATCTGCCCCAAAAAATCCATATCGATCATGCCCTAATACATACATACATACATACATAGATCAAATGAAATACTAGCACTGTACCATGACATATGTACATTTAAAAAATTAATAAATAATAAATAATAAACAAATCATGGATTTAAAAGAACATTTCTCTCATGATCTATTTTATAACCCACAACCAAACTACGGTTAATGTACACTGAGGCAAAGGAAGACTGCATCAAATCAAAACCCGACATTTTTCTTGGAAATCATGGACACAAAAGGGGACTCCCTTTTGCAAAGTTTTTTTTTTTTTTTTTCTTTCCTGATTTAATAAAGAAAAAAGTCCAGACTTGTGTAAAAAAGACAGGGAGTGTAGTTACATACATTTTTGAGTTAAAAAATAAATGAGTAAATCTAGAAGCCTATGATATGTGTTTAATTAAGAGTGGCCTTCTGGTTGACATTTCTACCAAGAGTTTATTTTCTTCAACTCAGAATAATCTTGTCGAAACTGTTAATTTGTTTCTTGGTCCAACTTCAAATTAGAAATGGCAAAAATGAAACCCTTGAAAAAATGAACAGTAACTTTGTTCCAAAAGTTAGATGGATGTGAAATAGATTGTTAGGTTGATATTATCTTAATGATGGAAAGGAAGCTTCCAATTCCTCCCAAAAAGATAGTCTTGCCAATTCAAATTTATTGTTGCTTCTGTAATTGAACGAGGCAACTTAATTTACTGTGCAGCACTTTGGAGCGCTTTGTTTGATAAAATGTAATTAAGTGGATTGAATTGGATTGGATCTTTCAGATGAATTAAGAAACAGCCCTGTGGGACATAATATGGATTAAACAAACAACTTTAAAAAAGGTCAGACATCTTTTAGAAATCACTTGTAGACACTTTTTTGAAAAAAAAAAAAAAAAGATTTTCCCTGTATCATTAAAAGTTTAAAAGTTTAAACATATATCACTGCCTAAAAATTACTTTTTCCTCTTTAGATTTCTTTTAAAAACACTTTTTTTTTTTTTAAAAAGCACATCCACTCCTTTACCCTCATTGAAAAATCCAGAACCCATGAATATATAAATATCTTCAGTTCCAAAAGTTTTACTCCTGGATATGTGATGTCTCCTTCTTCATTAAAAAGTTATAATAGTCAAAAAGTTCATTCTCACAGAGTATGCACCATTAGGCTTTAAGCCTCCGCTGCACACTTACATATTGGACCATGGCAGGCGCCCCCCCCCCGAACAGCTGTGATGATACGAATCCTGATTGTCTGTACATATTTTAACTCAAGTCAAGCAGAGAAACTTCCCCCTGGAGCAGATGAAGTCTAAAATAGAGACATTGTTCCAAAAAGTATAGCTTGAACATTTAAAAAAGAAGAAACTACCTTTTAAATAATGGTCTACGAATGCATTTTCTCAAATACTGACTTTGTACATGAGTGAAGTTTCACTTCTGCAGGTAATAATGGCGAACAACATGCCCAAAACGACGGGTGGTCCAGTTAACAAGCAACTTCGAGCCTGTTTTCGCGACGAAAACCAGACTCGGATTAGGGTGGCACAGTAAGATTCAAATTGTAAAACAACCACTTAAAATCAAGGTTAATAATACTGTTTACCCAAAAATATATAATTACTGCAACATGGGAATTTCCCTTGTGATAGAAAGCAGCAAAACGTGTTAAACTTCTTAAAAAAAAAAGAAGAATAACCGTGTGTTTGTGCACAGAGTAATATGCGTTCATCAGCAGGGAATTCGAGGGTACCTGGTGGGTCTCAGCTCAGCCCTGTCCCTGTTTCTGCCCACTATGTCTTTGGTTGATTTAATTTTCTTTACAAGGACGAAATTCTCAATTTTATCAGACCTTTTCATTTTCTTTCATTTCCTTTGCTACTTTTCCTCCTGTGTGTCACCTGCCTGCCCTTTAAAAATAATCATGAAAACATTTCGATTACTCTGTCAAGTCAAAAACACTTTTGTCAACACTGAAAAAGTTTTTAGAAATCCTGGAAAATACAGCTAACTACTATAAAATGAATGGCTTGAACACTGACAGTACATTCTACGACTTAGTAGAAGTACTGTGTCCGAAACTTTAATGTCCTTAATTTGTTTGACTACACTATACAACGCGAAATTACGAAATATTCAGAGGCGGATTTTGATGCGCCTGACTATACACATCAAGCGCAATGCGATTTTGTGACTTTCTGGGGAGAAAAAAAGACGTGTCCCGGGTGAAAGCGAGAAGACTGACACAACACCAGACTGACAGTTTTTCAGTTCTGATTAGACACTAGTGTTGAGATGTCTGTCTGTCATGATAGCATGTACTGAGTCGGGGCCAGTACCAGATAAGCAGATTAAACTATAATCCATAAACGTAAGGTAACAACAGAGACCTAATGGTGCTGTGACAGCAACGCCATTGAGTTTGGGACAGTGAAAATACATATGGTATGTTGTATCTGAACAGGTTAGCTTACGAGCTAAAGTTACTTAGCACAGATGAAAGTTAAAACAAAGACGTTTAGCAAACTGTTAAAGCACACAAACCATCGTCATATGAGAAATCCGACGCTATGACTCTCCACGGGTTATCCTTCAGGTCGTTATCTTTGTGATATTTGTGTTTTTTATCAAAAAGTACTCTGTTCTCCAACACGTAAACAATCAGCTGGTCGGCCATGTAGGATATACCGATGAATCAGACGTCACAACAACACGAAATCTGATGTATGCGAACACAATATGCAAAACTTAAAGAAACTCGACCGTGATACGAAAAAATAAATGCAGCAATATTGCAGGACGGAAAAACATTGCTGATATGAACGCTTGTATTGACAGGATACGGGTTCAAAAAAAATATTGATATCCGAAATAATCGCACGAAAAAAATGCTTCCGGTGTGTAAGGACCTTAACTGTGGTCCATTAAGTATTTGCCCCCTTAGAAAATCATCACAGGACAAAAGTTCCTACCCAATGTAAAGGTTTAAATCTTGTGATTAGAGTGATGAAGACATGACTACTTATTTTAAAAATGACGAAACATTATACATTAGTAAAAGGTTGTAAATTTGACACTACATTTTAACTAACAAGCTACACGTTACAAATAGATGTAGTCATTTCCCTGCATCCCTGATTCTGATATCTATTTTCTTGTTTACAGAGGAAATCCAGCTCAACTCGATGCCAAGTCATGCCTGTTTAATGTCTTTTCAATTCGCCAGCAGACATATTTACCTGACAAAACACCAGATAGGAGTTTTGCAATATTAAAGCCGGCCCTCAATCCTGCATACATACAGCCAAGTATATCTAAAGCTCCACATTTCAGCTCCTCTGTCGTCTTGTACTGTGAAAAATGGGGAAAAAAAGAACAACTTGCGAATTGTTTTCTGGTGGGTTTTGATACAAAATTCATGCGCGGGTGTCGGGGAAAGACACAGAGTTAAACTGCCCGGTTTCTGCATACAGTTTGATGTGACATTCTCTCTCATCTGAAAGGGAAGGGAACAGTGGGAGCTTTGGCTACAGCCAGTGCGATAGCTCTGTGTATTATTATTCACAGATAAGGAGTTGTTTCCAACTGGGGCCACCCATGCTGAAAATGTTTGATTTTTTATAGCGTTAAACACAAGACAAAATTGAAACCAAAGACGTAAAGGGCTGAAGTGATGCAGCTCTGCTGCACATAGCAGGGCTTTGATGACGAAAAACATCCTAATAAAAGTGGAAGTATTGGGTTTTTCCCTGAAATTGGATGCAGCATTTTACAACCCTGATGTCAAAAATGTTGTCACACTGTGTGAGACGATGCTCCAAAAGATTGAGATGGTGTGCGAATCATGTAAACCTTTTATTTAATAGGAAATCATGAAAACACAGTCTGAACACAGCACCCAGTGAAAATCTGCGAACCGAGGTGACCAGTTTGTGGTGTTTTAAAAGTAAAATGTTATCCCACTCTGCCTGTCGTAGCCTGAATTTCAGCTGCTCCAAGTTCAGGGTGACCTTTGTTGTTTTTTTGTTTCATTATTTGTCAATTATAAACTGCAGGAAAGCCAGTTTAGCCCCAGGACTCTTGTTATGGAGGGATGCTGTGATGCCTACACAGTAAGGTCTTCCCTCCCACATGCATGGTCTGAATGGCAGCACATGTTGCTACAAAACCAACAAAAAACTAATGAATCACATAGCATTAGATTCAGTGCATTTCCAGATATGGTAGCAACTCATACCCCATGCGTTTGTGCATCCCCAAGTGTGCCTCTTTAGAATAAGGTACATGGCGTCCATGATTTCAAAAGGAACGTCAAATTTTGATTCATCAGACAAGAAGACAGTTTTCCTCTTCACCATCTTCCATCTTAGAGGTCCTGTGAGGAACTTTTTATGGTGATTTTGAACCATTTTTTCAAAGCAAACTTTTGATTGGCACTGATTTTGGCACCCCCTTTGACATAGAAATCTTTTTTTGCTTTTTTAGTCCTAGAGTTGTCATGAGCCAGGGTGAAACAAAAGTGAAAGCAAATGCAGACAAAAAAGGGTTTATTTAAAATGTACAAAAGGAAAGGCAACAGAAAACACAAGGAGAAAAAGTCCAACTACAGACACTGGGAATAAAAAAGGAAACGAAAAACGACCAGAGTGGAGATTTTGAAAAACTCTGTATGCATGTTTTCATGTAGAGTTAGTAAACTTGAGGAAAACTGCGATTTGGGTAGCCAACGGGAGAATTAGCGCAGGAAAAAAGGAAAGGACGCTGTTGTTGTTGCTGCTATGCAGGATTCTGATTGGCTAATGTGGGCTTATATACACAGGGAAACGAGCAACGATAGGCAGGTGCGGCTAACGAGACACAGGTGAGGCTAACGAGACACAGGTGCAGACAATTACTGAGGAGGGGAAACTGAGTAAAACAAGACTATACACACAAAGATGGACTACTACAAAATAAAACAGGAAACACTGATCTGAAGAATAAAACACAGA
The DNA here is from genome assembly GCA_962446985.1 of Xyrichtys novacula. NCBI lineage: Eukaryota > Metazoa > Chordata > Actinopteri > Labriformes > Labridae > Xyrichtys > Xyrichtys novacula. Next base: position 6,149,010 of record OY660887.1, read on the forward strand.
GAACAGGAGGGAAATAGGGTCAAACACAAAACACAGAGATAATGCACTTAAATAACAAAACCAGGGAAATACTAAATTAACAGAACATATCATGACAAGAGTTTTCAATCAATCGATCAATCAAACTTGAGACTAAGTGAGGTAGTTAGTGGATGAAGATTGTCGTGAGGTCGCTGCGCCATCTACAGGATAAGTCAGGGAACTTTTCAAATGGTGGAACGATTTCGAAGTGAAACCGAATCTTATTCTCCGCTTTTTATTTCTGAAAATATCGGCGAAAATCTGCAAGTGTAGTCTCAAACGGGCTAAAATTGGCCTATTTAATCGGCTCGTCGATAAATCGGTCGGGCCCTTGTTTTTATTTTGAGAACGATTAAAAGACCACGACCTGAAGACCTGAGGGCTCTACCAGGCTAATACGGTAAAAGCAAATCAGACAAAAAAAGAAGGACCAAGACCATTAAGAGCTTTAAAAACTAATAAAAGAACCTTAAAATCTTTTCTAAGAGACAGAGGGTGAACTTTTTTGACAAAAAAAGTTCACCTTGTAGCTTCTGGCAGACCTTCATTATGAATCTTTTATGAGTAAATTGTCAAACCAGGATTGTATATCATGCTTCCTCGCTCGAACAGGTTTCATTTCTATACAAATTAGGATGTAAAACTCATCAATCTTGTCCCTGTTGCTCTCGTTTGCCTTTGGGTATCATACAAAGACATCAATATGAATTTTAGCCTTTTTCATTTACGTTGAAAAACCCCTGATAGGAGCTTTAACCTGGGGTTGCAGAAAGAATAACTTGCAGTCGAATGCGGGTAATAAAATGAATTCAAATGCCCTGTAATTGCCGCTGGACTCTCTAATATTGCACCTTATTTCGCCTGAATTGGAGTGCAAAAGCAATATGTGTTTTGGGTGTTTTATTATCAGCAGCAGCATGAGTCATTGCGCTTCCTTTTTGCTTCCAGAGTCCAGGATATTACATGAGGGGAAAAAAGGTTTCAGGTCATGTTTTGGGCGATATTTCCTTTTTGGGGGGACTTTAATTTGAAATCAAATGATGAGAGAGTGACTTGACTTTAGTGGCGGCTTTACCTGTTTACTCAAACTTTTAGAAATAAAAAGGCTAAGGGTGGAATCTGGGAACTCGGCGCCGAGGCCACAAGTGGATTAAACTGTTCGCTTCTTTGTATTTGAACTGACTGTGTTTGCTTTATCTCACCAACAGACCACAAAGCATGCGACTAGGCGAGAAATAAACAGAACTAGGACCCCGTTGGGGCACTGGCGGGCCCGAGCTGTGTCGCGCCCCCCCCCCAACGCGCTGCCTCCCCGTCCCATTTGTGTCCTCTGGCCATCGCCCTCTTTGGTAACGCCCATCACTGCAAAGACCCTTTTCCTTCATCGGCGTTTGCTGTTCTTCCTGCCAGTGCGTGTTGCTTTCACTTACACTTGCCACAGCCAGCCTCGTGAGTGCCTAGCCTATTGGATATCACTGTCACCTACACAGGACAGTCATTACCTTTCTATTAATACTTTGTTTTTTAATTTCACATTAATTTCCAAATTGTATAAACGACTGGAAAAAACTTGAGCCCCTGCCCCTGTATAATCATGTTCACGTCTCTGTTCTAGCTCTAAGGTAAATCTTCACTGCTCATGTTCTCCTCAGAAGCAGTCACCTCACTCCCCTCAGGTTACTGTACACATGCACCAACTGCCTGCTTCAGGTTTGGATGGAGCTTCATGGTTGTCTTTTGGAGAAATGACCAGTCAAGTTGTGTTTGAAATTTGATTTTTTTCAGGGGCAAAAGGAGCCTCTGCATTCTTGTCAAATATGTAAATAGCATGTTTTTGCAGGTGCTACAAACCAGACTCTGAGTGTGTGTGTGTGCGTGTGTGTGTGTGTCTGTGTGTGTGTGTGTGTGTGTGTGTGTGTGCGTTCAAGTCACATGACATATTTAACCGGATGTAGCTGCAAGACGGAGCCTCGTTGACTCTCCGTTTCAACTTATCTCAAAAGTGAGGACCTCAACCTATATACCAGTTTTTAAATTGTGTTGATAGGCCAAATAAAACCAGAGTTATGATAAATTATGTCCGCGATACTTGTTTTCTGCTTATTTTGATCACGTTCGGCGCTCGATCGCGCTGTATGAGACAGGAAAACATAGCATGCAGACATTAGCGACAGGTCTTACAGGCGGAAAAGGCTTGCCAAAGGAAAAAAAATACACACCACAACATCTCTCCTATTGGTGGAAAACTTCACCACAACAACCAATCCAAAATTATATGGTGACTGATTGACAAGGGGCAGGAACTTACGTTCTTCCTGCAATATGAGAAGGGAGGGAGGGACTCTCAGCAGGGATGCAGTCTGGGACACGTAGTTGCAAACCTAGCGACTTTGTTGTTAGATTCAATGACTTTTCAGACCCCCTAACGACGTTTTTTTAGAAAGAAAGTGACTTTTATCGACTTCTTCTGGAGTTTAGAGACTCTGACATGAAGCAGGCTTTCCTTACTGAGGAGTTAGCAACGCTGCTAAGGGTGCAGAGCCACACATGCGCTCCGAGCTCTGCATGGGAGACTGAAGCTGACAGAGCTGCAGCAGTTAGCAGGTTTCACCCTCAGAGACCACCAGGGGTTCATGTTGAGGCATTTTCAGTTTTTTTTTTTTTTGCCATAGACACTGTCAGCACAATCTGCAGTTACACTAACAAAAATGCTGCAAAAAACAAAGAATTATGGAAAAATTACACATGGACTGACATAGAGGAGGATCTACACAAGTTTTTTACATCATGTTTTACATCATGCATCATTTACATCATGTTTTTTTGTAGTGGCATAAATAAAAAGTGACATTTGTGAGACTATACAGTGTTTTGTAAATAATTTTACAAAGAACACCTGGGCCATTGCCTGCATTTTGATGTAAATAGAGGTAAATTACTATGTTCTTTGTTAAAAATTTGCATATGTTTTGAAGTTTACAATTTTTATTTGAAGTTTAAGTTTTAAAAACAGTTCATCACACATATTTGTGGTTTTCACAGTAAAAACGTTACGTTTTTTCCACTCGGATTTTATGTTTTGTGTGTGAATTTGGGTCCAATGTGTAAATATAGTATGTCAAAATGATAAAATAACTGTAAATTGACACAGGTGAGGTTGTGCTGAAAAAAATGATACCAGGCAAGGCAAGGTAAAAATCTTGTAAGAGGAAATATAAAGGTAAAATCTAAAGTAGTCAAAAACGGCCAATAGTGACTCACAGACTCCACAGACAAGTCCCTTTGGCGCCACTCAGTGGGCAAAACTACTTTGTCTACTGTAATGTATATTTGGGTCATCTTTGGCGCCCCCTAAAACGTAAACCGTGGGGTGCAGCGTCATGATTTTTACAACTTTGAATGGCCATGGAGTGTAGATTGGCCTGAGCAAATTTGGTGTCAGTGGGACGAAAGCCTTAGGAGGAGTTAGCGAAATTCCAATGTGTGCGAATCGGCAAAAAATGCAAAATAGCCCTTTTACCGTACATTATACAGATACGCGCTCTTTGACTTTTTCGTAGATCTAATTGAGATACACATGATTGTCAATTTTTGTGTCATTTTGCCAAAGCGTACAGGCGTGACAGTCAACAATGTGTATTTTCACCTTAGGGGACAAGAAAAAATGGACTTTTTTCTCCTGCCATGGGGGGGCGCTCTTTTAGGGAGTAAAAATTCCTTCACAAATGTGTTGATGGCTGGACATTGCATCATCCTAGAAAACTTGGAGGCCAGTGAGGACAAAAATAAAAAGTTATAAGACTTTTAAAAATGTGGATTTTTGGGTTATCTTTGGCGCCCCCTAGAACGTAAACCGTGGGGTGCAGCGTCATGATTTGAATAACTTTTAATGGCCATGGGGTGTAGATTGGCCTGAGCAAATGTGGTGCCGGTGGAACGAAAGCCTTCGGAGGAGTTAGCGAAATTCCAATGTGTGCGAATCGGCAAAAAATGTGGAATAACCCTTTAACCGTACATTTGACAGATACACGCGCATGGACTTTTTTGTAGATCTTATTGAGATACATGTGTGTGTCAATTTTTGTGTCATTTTGACAAAGCGTACAGGCGTGACACTCAACAATGTGTATTTTCACCTTAGGGGACAAGAAAAAATGGACTTTTTTCTCCTGCCATGGGGGGGCGCTCTTTTGGGGAGTAAAAATTCCTTCACAAATGTGTTGATGGCTGGACATTGCATCATCCTAGAAAACTTGGAGGCCAGTGAGGGCAAAAATAAAAAGTTATAAGACTTTTAAATATGTGGATTTTAGGGTTATCTTTGGCGCCCCCTAGAACCTAAACCGTGGGGTGCAGCGTCATGATTTGAATAACTTTTAATGGCCATGGGGTGTAGATTGGCCTGAGCAAATGTGGTGCCGGTGGAACGAAAGCCTTCAAAGGAGTTAGCGAAATTCCAATGTGTGCGGATCGGCAAAAAATGCGAAATAACCCTTTAACCGTACATTTGACAGATACGCCCGCACTGACTTTTTTGTAGATCTTATTGAGATACATGTGTGTGTCAAATTTTGTGTCATTTTGACAAAGCGTACAGGCGTGACACTCAATAGTGTGAATTTTCACCTTAGGGGGCGCTATGGAGCCATTTTGCATTTTCTTGTTTGGGCGACTTCGGAATATCAAATTTTTCACCAGGCCCCGTCGTCCTGCCAAATTTCATGAGTTTTCGCCAGTGGGAAGTGGGCCATTTTCCAGTTCAAAGGGGAGGAAAAAGAAAAAAGAAACAAAGAAAAACCCCTTGGGGAATAATAGGGCTCTCGCAGCTGCTTAGCAGCTACGCTCGGGCCCTAATAAGTGCGTGCGGCAACGCTGTCAGAGGACTGTCCGATCTCCCTCTGCTCCCCTTTATGCTATTGTCTAGTCACTACACTGAGGCACAGCTGCTTCCTGATCTGCATCTAGTTTAGTGTGGCCTCACCGACGGGACATCTGTATACTGCACCAAGCATGACATCAGCCAACACTGGCTCAACACAGCCAGAGGGAATGAAAATGTTGGCTTTGTAATTTAAAGGAGGTTTTTTGGATTCACATTTTTCTCGCTTACGTGCCCCTTGGCTTCCCCTTCATGCTTTTCTTCTTTTCCTCTCCCTGTGCTCCTTCCACTTCCTCTTGTTTCCTTATCTCTCCTCTCTAATACCGAAGCGTCTGTTCCTTTCATGAGTCTTTTTTCCCCTCTTTCTTAGATTTACCAGTCTCTACCCATGTGCATCACCAGATTTGCTTCTCGAGTATTTGCAGCACCTGTTCTTAAAGGTTACATTCTCTGTCAAAAAGACATTTGCCCGCGAGCAAACTTCACCTTTTTTTTTTTTTCCTTCGAAAACTAAAAAACACTCTCTTCTGATTGAAGATCAAACCCACTCCCAGGTTGGCGAGAAGTTGTGCGTGCAGCTTTTGAGGTAGGTCGTAGAGAAGCAAAGTTGATTGATTGAAGCTGCAGAAATGAGTTTCAGGGTGCGCGGTTGAAACTGTGTCAGAGTTTATTGTTGTTTTATGATATTCTTTGTCTCTAGGATGCTATGAAAAAGAAGAAAATAGGACCGCAGGTGCAGATTTTATGAGTATAAATGATTGTGCTCGTGCAAATTATAATATTTTGTGCACAAATTCAAAATCTTGCATAGATCTTGTGAGTCCAAGGTAATATCATCTGTTAAAGGGAATTATCTTGTGCACAGGTATTTTGGCTTTGTGCAACAAATGAATTATGGTGTGCACAAAACATGGAATCATTTTACCTTGTGCACAAATGTTACAACATGGTTCAGTCAAATTACCTTGTGCCCAAGAGTTATCCCCGTTTTCCATTGCATCTGGAACCAATACCTACCGAATTTGTTTGTGAGGCGAATTTCGTGGCAGATTATGGAATCGTGGGAAATCACAAGAATGAAATCCACTTCTGGACTTTTAGAGTCAGCATCTGCTCGTCCATGGTGTCATCGGGGTAAAATGCTCTCTAAAAAACCTTTCACTTGTTTGTCCCCGCTCATTTGCATGGTGTGAAATACGATCCGCGTGAAACAAGTCGTGTTTTATTTTGAAAAGAAGCCGGATGTTTTATTTTGTGTCTGTCCCCGACTTCCGTTCCAGCACAGGTTTTCCTGTGCTGAATTTATCCTGCGGAGTCCGCCGATCTGCAGCTGATCGGAACGGAAAGAAGCCGGTGGAAATTGACATATTAACTTATATGTTTCTGATCAGCTGCGATCGGCGGATACAGCCTTTTTGTAGCCGATCTGGAAAATGGGGGGTTATCATGTCGTCAACACAAACACAAGTGATTGCATTGCATTTACAATTAAATTATCTTGTGAACTAAAGTTGTAATGATATCAGCCCAAATTAAGGATCTTGAGCACACATAGGTGCACACAAGCTCATTATCCTCTGCACTTAAACCAATCATGCACCCAAGTGTTCATATTGGTTGCATAAATGAGCCTTCCTGCGCACAAAAGTTGTATAGATATTTGCACAAATCAAGAATCTTGTGCACCCAGGATAAATATATTGTTCACACAGGCATCTTGTGCTGCAAGCTCATTATCTTGTGCACTTCAATATATTGTGCACCCAAGTGTTCATTATGTTTGCACAATTGAGTCATCTTGTGCACAATAGTAGTCATGATATTATCACAAATTAAGTATCTTGTGCACCCAGGATAATTATATTGTGCACACGGGCTATAATCTTGTGCTGCAAGCTCATTATCTTGTGCACCAAGTTGTAGTGTGCACCCAAGTGTTCATTATGTTTGCACAGATGAATTATCTTGTGCTCAAAAGTTGTCAGATATGAGGACAAATTAAATTTCAACAGCTCTGGATTGATTGGATGAATTTCTGGCGTGTTAGAAATTCCGTCCACCAACAGCTGAACCAGATCCCTTAACCCTAACTTCATTACTTATCTAATTGCTTAAGAGTAGAGGAAGTGGTAGACGGTGCCTGAATGCACCATGACATCATACCTTGTAACGTGGACTCAAGTTAAACACAGACAGTTTGAGTGTTCAGTCTGTGCTTGACAATGTGTGCATACAATGTGTTTTTACTCCCTGAGAGGCTTTCTTGAAATATCACTTCTCAGAGTGTCTCCATTTCCCAAAAAGTTTGTGAAACCTTAGGGTTGTTTACATTTAAGATAGGGTGCACAAGCAAATATGGATTTTATTTGAAATATTTCAAATTATTTTTAATATGCTTAAATCCAACCTCCCGGCGGTCTTCCTGTAGCCGCCCACACGCTGTTCTGCATTTTACACCGCGTGCAATGCTACATCAGGACACCATCAGCGGATGTCAAAGTGGAGATTAACAAAAGTCTTAGTATCCATCTGCTAAAAGATAGTGCCTGTGCTGTCACAGCTTGGGTTTTTAGGTCTGTTCATGCAGGATTATGTGGGGGAAAAAAAAAAAAAAAAGATCCTTTCAAAATGTTAAAGGGAGGCCTTTACATGAAAAAAAAAAATCTCAGCGATGGATGGGCTGCTTTTATAGTGAGTGATGTCTGGAGAGCGCGGTGAACAAAAAAACCACCGCAGAAATGAACACCAAATTGCCCAAATGGAAACAGACATGATTCCTGGGGCTTACCACTTCAACAACACTTTCCGCCAAACACTCCAGAGCCATTTATTTTCCTCTCACAGATGTCGACCAGAAGCTGTATGTCTAACAGGGCTGACACTCTCTTTCAGATCTATTCATCACCACTCAGCATGTAAAAACTCACAGAATCTCGCTTTTCGAGGGGTCCCAGAGCGGCGCCCTGTTGCACACCTGATCCTCTTTTGTATGGGAAAAGAGGACTAAAGGTGAGCGGACAACAGTGTGGAGAAAGTAGAGGATATGTTACATCGCAAGGGGGTAATTGGAGGTTGTAAGCGATCCGTCGAGGTTCAGAGTGGTAAAAATTAGAAAGTGCCTGTTAGGCGAATGCGCGGCTGGAATTCGAAAAAAAGGTCACAGTCGGTCATTTGCAGCGAGAGCTTATCAGCTATCTGGAGACGCTATCTGTCACGCAACTGGATAGACAGGAGTCCTCTTTGACTCGGATGGCATATGTGTCACTCAACAGGCATGCCTTTATGTACCGCCGCTGCTCTTGTTCACTGTCATGCTGTCACTCCACATCATACGACTCATGCTCTCTCGTTTCCCCCTCGATTTTATTCCCCCGGCTCTCCGTGGGACATTTTTGCGCCGCAGCTTCTTGGAAACTCTCCTTTCTCTTCATTCCTTTCTCCTCGTCATTTTCCTGTGTAACACTACCTCCCCGCTATTGTCTCTTTCTGTACGTGATGTCGCAGACAGCGCATGAACTTGACTTCGATTCAAGTGTCATGCATCGACTCCGCTTTGATCAGATGTGGCTATTGTCTGCGCTACCGAGACACAGTCTGGAACTGCCTCCTGATATGCCCCCACTCTGGTAAAGTGAGATGTGAGCCCCCTCTGTGCTCCCTCAAACACAGGGGGCTTTTGTGTGCAATACTTGTGTGTGCGCCGAGAGAGTGCAGCGCATTAGCATGGTTTGCTAGCCTGCACACTAATGCAGAGAGGTGCCCTATAATAGCTAGGGTTCATTCAGAGTCACTCTCCCACAGATTTTTGCAGGAGTGTTCTATATGGTGGAGAGGAAAAAAGGGGGAAAACCCTCGGCAAGATCTCTGGGGCTGATTAAGGCCCTCCCTGGCTCTTTATTCCCGCCACAAAGACCAGTCATATCTTATTTCCCATACGCTGCAAGCAAAGAAGAGCCCACGCCACCTTGTAGCGTCCAATTAAATTAATGAATGGCTCATTTTGATCCGCAACCGGTAGAATTCCAACACTTCAACTCATGTCAACAAAAGCCTAATTATTTTTTCCCTCACCGGCACGTCGTCACTTGGCAGCGAAAAGGAATCCCACTGCTGAAACTCTGACAATTCTCCTTTCATTATGTTAAGTTTATTTGTTTTGCCAAGGCTGGGAGTGTCATTTTTTTTTCTTTGTCGTGGAGAAAAAAAAGAAGAAGAAGGCCGCGTTTGATTAAAAGAGAACAGACAGGAGGGAGAGATTGAAAGAGAGAAGCCTGAGTGATTCAAATGAGCGCTTTGGATATGCCTGGGGTTTAAGAGCCCTAAGAAATACAGCCAAAATGAAACAGGCAGCAGAGCACAGAGGGAAGGCTTCCATCCACAACGCTGTTATTTCCCAGCAGTCATATTCAGAGCGGCACGTTTCCAAAAAAAAGCATGAGAAAACTTTCATAAACTATTAAGAGCCGCTGAATAGAAAGGGTTGTGATTATAAATGCGTTTTAACTGATTTTGAAAAAATTGCTTTTCAGTGTCGCCCGCAGTGCGTGAAATGGAGAAGTATGTTTTCAATGTCATTTTTCCTCACATTGAACTCGGCTCAGTGTACTGTCCTCTTAGTCTGATGGATCTTTATAGAGTAAGCAGCTTAATCTTACTCATTTAATATCCCAACTAAAGCTTATAACTGTAATTTAAGTGGTGGGAAAAATGGCAGCATAGCAATAAAAAGCTCCTAATCTCCTGAATGAAATAGATAATGATTCTTTATCTTTTAAGTATCATCATTTGACATTAAAAGCAGTAAATGCAGGCTGGACATAAAGAGGCTAAATATTGATTTTTAAATCAAACATGCACAATAAAATTGACTTTATGATCTTGGCTTCTGGGTTTATTGTTAAAATAAATGCTGGTTAAACATCAGAATACATATCTATTGAAAAGCTCTCAGCTGCTCTCCAAGACCAAACTCATTGTTTTGAAGCAACCTGGACCCCTCTTCTTTTCATATCCTTAAGGTCCTTAAACACTGGGAACGACGCAAATATACGACGCCAAATTACGAAATATTCAGAGGCTAATTTTGACGCGCCCGAGTATTCACGTCAAGCGCGATGCGATTTTGCGACTTTCTGGAGGGAAAAAAGACGCGTCCTGGGTGGAAGCGAGAAGACTGACACAACAGCAGACTGACTGTTTTTCAGTTCTGATTAGACACTAGTGTTGAGATGATAGCATGTACTGAGTCGGGGCCAGTACCAGATAAGCACATTAAACTATAATCCATAAACGTAAGATAACAACCGAGACCAAATGGTGCTGTGACAGCAACACGATTGAGTTTGAGACAGTGAAAATACATATGGTATGTTGTATCTGAACAGGTTAGCTTACGAGCTAAAGTTACTTAGCACAGATGAAAGTTAAAACAAAGACGTTTAGCAAACTGTTAAAGCACACAAACCATCGTCATATGAGAAAACCAACGCTATGACTCTCCACAAGTTGTCCTTCAGGTCATTATCTTTGTGATATTTGTGTCTAAAGCACTCTGTTCTCTGACACGTAAACAATCAGCCGGTCGGCCATGTTTGATATACCGGTGAATCAGACAACACGAAATCTGATTGGTCAGAAGTGGACACACAGTATGCAAAACTTTAGAAAAGTCGACCATGATACGAAAAAATAAATACCGCAATATCTCAGGATGGGAAAACATCGGTGACGTGAACGCTTGTATTGACGGGATACGGGTTCGAAAAAAAATATTGACGTCTGAAATAATCGCCAGAAAAAATGGCCCCGGTGTGTAAGGACCTTTACACTTACCTTTACACTAACCCTAACCTCACAAGTGACGTCTCAAAGTATTATTATTATTATTATTATTATTATTATTATTAGTAGTAGTAGTAGTGGTAGTAGTAGTAGTAGCAGTAGTATTGTTGTTGTTGTTGCTTTTATTATTATTCTATCTTAGTTTTTCTTTATTATGGTTATTTTTTATTTTACATAACATTTTGCCCCCAAACCACATACATCGTACTCATCCACACAATCAAGCAATATTACCTACCATACATTTTGAACAGTAATGACTAATACTCCCTACTCCTGTCTCATTTGTGTTTTTGCTCTGCTTGCCTTTTTTGCTGATGTACCATTATCATTTATTTTCCTTTTTTTCTTTTTGTCGTTGTTTTTGTCTCTTGTTATTATCTTTGTTGGTGTTGTTTTTTTTAAATTTCTTGTTATTCCTTGTTTCTTTTATTATTCATATTGCACTTCACTCCTTTGCATGTCTTGTAAAATGTTTGCAATAAAAAAAATAGATAAATAAATAAATAAATGCTGTCTGAAACCATGACTCCATGGTAGAGGCCACCATACCTAAAATAAATATCTAACATAAATCAATATTTTAAATCAGTGTGAATCCAGTGATTTCTTTTCAGGAGTTTCATTCAGATTGTTTCCCTAACTTTATACTTTCCTTATGCATCTGGGAAACCTGGCATATGACTGGTCACAACATTCCAATATAACTTATTTAATATCTATTTAAGCTTATTGCATTAATTTAAGTAGGAAAAATGGCTCTACAGTAGCAGAAGTTTCCCAGAAAAAGATGAATTTCTTAACTTTGGCGCAGTACTACGTGACACAACAGATTATACCCTATGATCTTAAAATTTCATAAGCACAGAAGGCAAGCTGGACATAATGAGGGTAAATAAAGGATGAAGCAAAACATCACCATGTGTCCTGAGCATATGCCCTCAGAAACTCGCCCCAACAAGCGAACTCACATTCCTGCATAATTGCTGTCTCGAACGCTACAGGCCAGGAGGGGATGCCGAGGTAGAAAGATGGAAACATACAGTTCCAAATACAAGCAACCAAAACATCTGCTTAACCTGAGCTTGACCTGACATGCATGGTAATCTTCTTAACTTAAGGCAGGAGTCAAGGGTTGTAGATTTGCAAAGTGATAGGTACCAGAGGAGCAGGATTACCATCAGTGGAACTTTTCCTGTGTGTGATATGAGTGGTAAACAAAGTGGTAACAAAGAAGAGCAATGGACCGTGGTTTCTTGAATTGTCTCCTGTCCTTTTAAGCCCAAATTAAAATGATTCTGATTTGAGATTGTCCCACTGATGGTATGCAAGGTCCTCTCTAAATAAGGAATAGTCTGGATAGAAGCATATGTTGCTCCAAATCTCAGCGATAATGGTGTCATCCTGGATACATGCGCCACCCATGCCATGAGCACTTATTCATCTTAATTCACCCACCAGAAATGTTTTTTTTTTTTTTTAGCTTTGCTGTTAACAAGCCATGTGGTCTCTTTCTGATGCAGAGTGGAGGACATGGTGTCCATGATGAAGGAGAATGTCACTTTTTTGACGAGTCAGACCACAGGACAGTTTTCCATTTTGACTCGGTCTATTTTAATGAGCTCCAACACAGAAGTCAACAGCTTCTCCGGGTCATGTTTATATTTGGGTTTTTTTTTTTTTTTTGCATGGTTCAGTTTTAATCTGCGCGACAAGCTGTGGTCACAGGAAGTGTTTTTTTTTTTTTAAGTGATTTTGAGCCCATGCAGTGATTCCCACCACTTTTAATCCAGAGGCTTCTCAAACCCTCTTAATCTTTCATTTTTCCCTTTTTTTTTTTCAGATTTTACACTGAGAGATTTTTCATCGATTGTTTTACTGTTCGCTCATGCAGTTGAGATTCATGACTAGCCTGATGAAAATAAAGCTAACTAGTTAGGAGATATTTTTATTTTAGTGTTTGATGTAAGTGTTGTTATATTTTAGCATTACACAACTTTTTGTGTGTTTTGTTGACTGTTTGAGATTTTTTTTTAAATTGTTGCAGACATAAAATTTAAAGGAAACAGTGATCTTTCATAATATTTGAAGTTCTGTATTATTTTCAAGTATATTAATGGGCTTTTAAAGATTTAAATTAAAACACCAAAATCTTTTTTTTTTTCATTGTAATTTTTTTAATTTTTTTTATTTATTTTTCAATATTTTACATGGAGCTTTTGCTAATTATTACCAATGATGTTCTCAATGAAGCCATTTTAAAATGGACTGGCTTGCATTATTTTCAAGTATATTAATGGGCTTTTAAAGATTAAAGAAAAAATTAAAATTTGTTTATTTTATTTTATTTATTTATTTATTATTTCAAGTATATTAATGGGCTTTTAAAATAAAAAAAAACATCAAAATCAGTTTTTTTATTTTATTATATTTTATTTATTTAGTTTTTTTAATCAATATTTTACATGAAGCTTTTGCTAATTATTACCCGTGATGTTCTCAATAAAGCCACTTTAATATGGACTAGCTTTTTGAGGGAAAATCCAACCCTACATGCACATTTCAAGAAATAACTGTAAAAAATAATAAAATTAACTGTAATTTATTGACATATTTTTTTTTTTCAAAAGTGCCGAGCAGTGCCTTTGACAAATAGCAAATAAATAAAGCTAATTTATCAATGATATCCTGAGATTTTAGTGGCTGTTTTTTAACTGTTAATGCCTAACACTTGTAATTTTTGGAGTTTTGCACTATTTTCAAGTATATTAATGGGCTTAAAAGATTAAAAAAAAGTTATAATCTGTGTTGTGTTTTATCAATATTTTACATGGAGCTTTTGCTAATTATTACCCGTGATGTTTTCAATGAAGCCCCTTTAATATGGACTGGCCTTTTGAAAGAAAATCCAGTCCTACACTGACACCTCAAGAAAAAACTGTGAACAACTGTACAAAAAACTAATTTATTGACACATTTTTCAAAAGTTCCTCACAGCGTCTTTGACTAACAGCAAAAAAAAATGCTAATTGATCAATGATAGCCCAAGATTTTAATGGCTCTGTTTTTTTTAAACTATGATCTTGATTTTGGCACATTTCACCACATGTAAGTGCTTTAAAGAGCTGGAATAAGTGCTTCCAAATGAGAAATGAGGTCAGAATTATACATATGACAGTCTCAGTGAAAGAAAAAGCGTGTCATTTGAATTTCAAAGCACCAAAAATCCGCTGATTAAAATGACAATATTTGATCAAAGTAATTACATCAGTCACAAGTTCATCTGCTGATTATTTGTCTGAATATGCCTCAATCAGTCAGACACTTAATTTATTCAGAATTCAATCAAATATTCATTGAACTTATTTTAGTTTCTCCGCAGTTATTTGCCTCATGTCATGTTAAGCCATACTCAAGTTTCTCGAACCAACAACACAGCGTGCCAGTGATGCTGTAGTGTTGGTTAAAACACATAAAAGTGAATGGAAATTTACAGTATACTGCTGCTAATGAGGATGTTTGAAATGATAATCAGAGCAGCTTAATCCCTCTTGTATTTCTGCTCCGAACGTACACTGCAGTCTGGATGATTACACAATAGTGAGTGTGGATAACATCTCCATATGGTCCCTTATACAAAAGGATGAATGGATTACCCCAGGTTAATGGAGATGCAGCAGACACATGTAAGGATAATACACCTAACAGGAGGAATATAATCCATGATGAACTGCAGGCACCTTGTAAGGGAATTGACTCATTAGGATTTAAGATTCCAACCTACGATCACAGACAGTTTCCGAGAATGACGCATCAATCACACACGGAGAGAGGGTTTATTGCCGTTGCCTTTTGGTGAATGATAACCTTTCCCATCAGAGCTCACTGATCTCTGCCAGAGAAAAACAAGACATTCAGTCTGAACCTGTTGTTGCAGCTTCTGAACCTTCGACCGGCTGCTCCTCTTGCCAGCTCCTGAGCTCATGATGTTTACCAGCCAAAAACTCTATTTGCACTGTCAAACAGGTGTCGTGGATTTTATTAGCTTAAGAGATACTACAGATGAGACCCTGAAAATATCTAAATCTATCCCACTGTGCCATTTTCTAAATGCTCTTTAACTTATTCCACATAAATTTAAGACTGCACTCACCATCTTGGAAAATGAAAGCACTCAGCAGTTTGGCAGCCCGTCTGGACTCTATTTAAATAGATTTTATTTGTATTCCTGCAACCTTTCCAGACTGAATTGTGGCTTTATTTAGATGGTTTCAATAGATCTCCAAAGTGTAAACTGACGGTTTAAATTTGTATAGATGATGGACTTAATTACCCTGCAACCACATGGGCTAACGCATTGTCAGCAGTTTTTCTCCCCACAGTTGGACTTGATTATGCGTATACAGTAAGCCATGCTACTCAAGCAGTCTTGCGAGGCTGAATTTGCATCAGTGGTGAGAGAAAAGCGAACGTCAGCAACTTAACTTTTTCACAAATCTATAATACTGATGTTTCAAAGTATAATAGTTAATATGTTTGGCATGTGTGCATTCATTATTTACCAGAAAAGGTCTTCAACTTCGATACAAACATAGTTGAGACGCTGAGTCGAGTGTTAATAAAACAGATTTTAAGGTTTGCAGAGACATGACCGATGTTTTCTTTGAGATTTATCCACTAGGAACTATGAAAGTTTGCACAAAATGTACAAGTCAAAGTGGGTAATGTTGAGATAATACAAAGTAAAAATTCAGATGAGTCATTAGGGTTCATCCTCTGGGTACTTGCAATATACGAGTTTGAATTATTGGAATCTGTCTGGTGGTTGACGAAACATTTAGCACATAACCACACATGCTAAAGTCATGACGATCTATTAGAAAAAAAAAAGAAGTGGTTACTTAAATTGGAACCTTCATCCTCTGGAGAGCATGAGTACATCTTCACTAACCTTTCAGTCAAGCTACATTTGACTAAGGCATCCAAGGCATGGTGGTACTTAGAGGAAAATCAGTGGATTTCATAAGACCTCATCCTCTGGGGACCATGAATATGCCTTTATGAATCTTTCTGTACCTCCAATATTTGACTAAAAATGACATTTACAGCCTCTGGGACAATGAATACTGGTTAACCAATCCTGCAAATTTCCCCAAAAGTTACACATTCCGAAAAGTTTTGGCAACTACTAAACTTCAAAGACTTCCTCTTCTTGGGACCGCGAATATGTCTATTATTCCTGCAATGTTTCACTATCAAAAGCTGTGAGAAAAGAAGGGTATTATGAAGTTCAGAGGACTTTACCATCTGGGGACCATGAGTGCACAATTTAAGGCCGTACTGACCAAAAACATCGACCCAAGAACTCGCACTCCCTCCCAAGAGAATGGGAGGGCAGTCATCAGGGTTTATCCTCTGGGTACTTGCAATATCAATGTATCAATTATTGGAATCTGTCAGGTTATTGACGCAACATTTAACAAATAACCACACATGCTAAAATCATGACGATGTATAGGAAAAAAGTTGTGATTACTTTAATCGTAAAACTTCATCCTCTGGGGAGCATGATTTTTTTTTTTTTTACCAACCTTACAAGCTACATTTGACTCAAGGTGGCATATTCCCAAGTCATGGTGGTACTCAGAGAAAAATGAGTGGATTTCATAAGACCTGGTCCTCTGGGGACCATGAATATGCCTTTATGAACCATTCAGTATCTCAAATATTTGACTAAAAATGACATCTACAGCATCTGGGACCATGAATACGGGTTAACCAACCCTGCAAATTTTGACAAAAATGAGACATTCCAAAAAAAATTGGCAACTACTAAACTTCAAACACTTGCGCTGCCTTCCCAAGAGTATTGGAGGGCAGTCATCTGGGTTTATCCTCTGGGTACTTGCAATAACAATGTATAAATTAATGGAATTTGTTAGGCAGTTGATGCAACATTTGACACACAACCACACGTACTAAAAACATGACAATCTATTGGGAAGAAAAATTGTGATTACTGAAATCGGAAACTTCATCCTCTGGAGGGCATGAATATATCTTCATTAACCTTTCAGTCAAGCTACATTTGACTAAGAGTGATATTTCTCCACGTCATGGTGGTGCTTAGAGGAAAATCTGTGGATTTCATAAGACCTCATTCTCTTGGGACCATGAATACGCCTTTATGAACTGGGACCATGAATATGGGTTAACCAATCCTGCAAATTTCCCCAAAAGTTACACATTCCGAAAAGATTTGGCAACTACTCAACTTTGAAGACTTTACCCTCTTGGGACCGCGAATATGTCTTAACTAACCCTTTAAGTCTTGCAACATCTGACTATCAAAAACTTATTCCCAAGACATGGTTGTGCTGGGAGAAAATAAGGGTGTTATGAAGTTCAGAGGACTTTATCTTCTGGGGACCATGAGTGCACTATTTAGCTCCGTACTGACCAAAAACATAGACCAAAGAACTCACACTGCCCTCCCAAGAGCATGGCCTCAAGCTCATTGAAATTGAAAAAGGAACGAAGAAGAAAGAGACTCTTCTTTCTTTGTGAAGCACTTCTTCCGTGGTGATTAAGAGACAGCTCTGTCAGATTTGTCACTTTCTTTTTACTGAATGTGCTGAAAATGTTCAGCTAGTGTCCTTTTTATAGAACAAATTCACCACATTTTCTCAGCTAGATAGGATGGGACAGTCTCCTTTTTTTTTTACTCTCCCTGCTCCAGATTGTGATTCCAGCTGATGAGACGGATGTTATTTTGACAGAAACATATTGCCCAGGCTTGTTCTAACAACATTGGCGATGAAAATGTATGGATTTGCTGCCACGTCGTTCCTTTTTGTTCCAATTATAGTCAGTTCGCAGGAAGAGGGAAGAGTTTATTGGGACCATAATGCCAATATTTTGCTGACAAGGCCTGCTCAGACTCCTGCTCGGTTTTAGAGTGGAGCACAACAGTGTTGCTTGAGCTTGGAAAAAAAATATTGGATTCCTGGAGTCTGAGTGTTGTGTCTCTTGACAGCATTTCAGAAAAGGCTGTTACACTCCTGACTCTCTGCATTACTTGAATGCACCTTTGCTCCCGGCTGTGTAATATTTATGCATTCAGTGTTCGTCTTTGGATGAAGTGTGTAACCAAGTTTTTCTCATTCGTACTCCAACTTCTCTAATATTCTCGCTCTTTATCTCCTGTGCTAACATCACTAACTCTGGATGTTTTAATTAGCAGCTAGAATGTACTTTCATTGTGCAAATCACTGTTTGATAAATGGCACGTACTTCACTGTAAGAATGAGCTCAAGCAAGGCCAAAAACAATTAGCACCCACTGGGTTTGCCACAGCTGACATTGCATTAATTTTGATTGTATTAATTTTTTTTTTTTAACACATCATAAAACACTTTCACCTCATTAATTATTTGAGAATTGGAGTGATTAGTTTGCAATTTAATTCACTCCACTTGTGCAGAAGAATAAAAGTGAAAGTCAGTGGGGTGTTGGGGATTTAATCCGAATGTGTTCATGTTGGTGCTGCCAATTTGTAACTGTGTTGGCTAATTTTATCAGCTGTAACCTTTGTCTTATTCTTTGTGCCACTAGTGGACATCCTTTTGGTTCCCTACAGGCGGTGAGTTGAACATAACTTACATCTTGACAGACTGGAGTGGGAAGTTCCGGCGCTTGTCCTCTACCAAGAGGACAGAGACTACTTTGTGTTTACAGGCGACTTCACATTTCAAGGTTAGGGACAAAAATGACCAGTGGGGTTCCCCAAGGCTCCATCCTGGGGCCTCTTCTGTTCTGCATCAACATGCTCCCACTGGCTCGGATCACACAAAACAACAAACCAAGTGACCTCAAGCGCAATTGTTCCTTATCTCTTATGTTTTATTCAACTTCCAGTCATAGAAAGAAAGCTGGTTTTCACAGACAGTCATGATCCCCAGAGGATGAAACCTGGACCACACGAAAGGATCGAAGTATATTTTCAGGTGTTTCAAAAGAGAGATACCCCTCACATGATGACCAATTTAAAACATTATACATTTCTGGAGGTGGAATTGTCTCATAGATCGAGTACAACCGAACAACAAGAACGCCTCACTCTAACTCATGTGTTTCGTCAAAGAAACAAGCCTGCATGAGTTGGCTTAATTTCCCTGGATCTCTCTCCGTTCTTGTCTCTGTCAGTGGGATTCATATGCATCGGCGCTTTGATCTTGGATTACAGTACAGTGATAAAGACCCACATGCAACTCCTTGTAGGCAAGACTGGGATTAGAGTTTGAAGATGCTTTCTGTTCAGGCCAGGAATCAGCCCCAGTGGATGAAAGAACCAATTTATCACTGCAATACATGCAATCCTTAGAGATGGCGGGAAATGTAAAGAACAGGCTTATTAAAGGTGTAAACTCTCACCTAATGTGTTCATTATCATTTCCTCCAACTTGGAAATCTCAACAAAAGCACTAATTTGCATATTGCACTGTAATTTTCAAACATTAATTGTGATTTTTGGCATTTTCAATCGCAGGCTTTACTCTAGACGCTGGTCTTCTGCATATGTGTCTGTAATGAACACAGTCTTGGTCCCCTGTAGAGCACCAGCAGCCTCAGCTGAGTAAACGAGATGCACCAATTAGACTGAGAGGACGTCAACTCGACATACTGTACAACCCTATTTCCATAAGAGAAGGGTCGCCGTGGAAAATGCTGATAAAAATGAGCCTCGATTTGCATGAGCGGGTCTAAAAACGACATCCCAGAGAGGGTGAGCATCTCAGGGGTAAAGATGGGAAAAGTTCCACGACTCTGTGAGAGACTGAGTGGGCAATTCAGGAACAAAGCTACAAAGAAAGTGATAGAAATTTTCTCATCTGCAGTACCAGGTTATAGGACTATGCTCTTCCCAGTGGCACTGCATATAAATGGACATGACTCTGTGGTGGAAACTACTGCATGGGTTCCAAATAACCATCGCCTGGTAACATTGTTGAACGCTGCATCCACAAATCTCAGCTATTGCAAAATATGAAGATTAGGACTATCAAGATATCGAGACATTATTAAATTGTTTAAATCCTATATCAGGCGTTTTATTTTATTTTGTTTTATTTAATATTTTAATATAAACATTTAACATTACTAAACATCACATCAGGCGTTTTTTTTTGTGTGTTTTTTTTTATTAATATTAACATTTAACGTTACTAAACTGTTTAAATCCAATATCAGGCGTTTTTTTTTATTTTTATTTTTTTAACATTAACATTTATCATGTTTAAATTGTTAAAATCCTATATCAGGCGCTTTTTAAATAAAATCTAAAAAATATATATATTTTTAAGCATTAACATTTAACATTACTAAACTGTTAAAAACCTATATCAGTTTTTTTTTTACATTTAACATTACTTTGTTTAAATACCATTTACATTTAACATTACTAAATTGTTTAAATCCTATATAAGGCCTTATATATATATATATATACTTTTTTTTACATTAACATTTATCATTATTAAATTGTTTAAATTGTATATCGGTGGGGTTTTTTTCTCTTTTTTTACATTAATATTTAACATTATTAAATTGTTTAAATCCTATATCAGGCCTTTTTTTAACATACGCATTTAACATTATAAAATCGTTTACATCCCATATCAGGCGAAATATATGATTTTTTAAGAACATGCTGCTGGAAATTTAAAGAGTGAAAATACAAAATTTTCTTTTAAGCAATTAAATTTTTTATGTTAGCCTATTTGTTTTTGCATTTTAATTAATTAAATACAGAATATACATGATGAGCAGTCTGTTTTTATTAATATTTTACATAAGATCCCAACTCTGGAAGTGGAGTTGTATGATAGAGACGGGCAAATCTATAAACTGGTGTAATATCACATCTCTGTGGGGCACCTGAGCACAGCAAGGCACTTGTAAGTGTCCTTCAACTGGAGCTACAAATCCCATATTGTGTATATTAACACCCCCTGCTGTCCTTGCGCACATGAGAACCTCCACTCATCCCCGTGGCTTCTCCTCTTACTTGTGGCGTCCGTGTGTTGATAGATCTCCGCTCCACTGCCTCAGCTCCTGCAGGTTTCAGCTATTAAAAAAAAAACATTATACATCTGCGGCTGAGCTGCTGATATATGATCGAGGGTGTGTTTTTTTAAGAGCACGCAGCCAACCTTGTGACTTGCTCCGTTACCCGTGGCTATGTTGATATGGATTTTCACTTCATGGCTTGCGCTCGGGGACTCTGATGGAGAAAAACTGACTACACATGGCCTCTATACAATGCTACCTCATGTGGTAAATCATGCCTCAGAGCACAGATTCGCTTCTTTTTTCCTTTTTTCATCTGCGAGCCCTGCTGATTGAGGTGAAAAGTGACATATTGTCTCTATACTAACCCCATTGGTGGTCCCAATGGGCTACTTAAATACATCCTGGGTCATGATTTCTTATTCCTTTAGGTCATAATTGGTCACCTGGAACACCTGCCGCTGGGTGGGCTCAGCTCGCCCAGGTGTAAAACAGATGACCTTTGACCTCTGAGAACCCCCCAGGGCTTCAATAACAACAAAAGGAGAAATAAGCCCAATGACGGCAATAGGGAAAAGTTAGCAGAGCAGCTGTGCTTGAAACCCTATAAGCATAAATATCTCCCTCGGCCAGGAAAGGATTCATTTGCTCTTTTGCTGACTGGTAAAGCTTTGGTTTCCCGCGCGGAGAACCTGAGGTGAAATCCCGTCTGTTGCATAAGCAGATCTTTAAAGAGGATTTTTTTTTTTTTATAAGTGCAAAGAGCTTCAAAGTGCACCCACTGATCAGAGCAGGAGTGCTGCTCTTTAAGATCATCACACCGAGCTCAGTTTCTTTTCTGTTTTCTGCATCGACAACATACCCTCTGTGCACTTGTGTTTGATTGATCGGTGTATGAATGTGGATTAAAAAAAAAAACGAAGCAAACTGCATTAAATCTGCATGTGCAACATAAGCACATGGCGCCCAAATCTCTCTGCTAATAAAGTATGCGTCTTGATTCTTCCTCAGAGAGACAGCAACGCGGTTTGATAAACATAAATACTAAAAAAGGACTAAGAAATGTTCCCTCTAAATATATCATCTTTTGATAGTTGGTAGCAGAATAAATACAAATCCAATTCCAAAAAAGTCAATATGATATGTTAAAAAATGCAAGGTCTCCCATGCAACAACTATTGACTGGATGGCAGCACATGTTTCTCCATAACCTCTATATAATGTTAAGCTTGATGACTTGATCACTAGTCTCCTGCATCCAAGACTTCCAAAAAGACTGTCCAATTTGGATTCAAAAGAACCACGGGGTAGTTTTTCCATTTCAATTCAGTCCATCTTAAGTAGAATCCGAAGAAGCTTTTGGGCTAGCTCGCTGGTCCTTCTCCTTATCAGAGTGGAGGATTTTGATTCTATGATTTACAAAACATGTGTCAAATTTTGACTCATTGGACCACAAGACAGTTTTCCATCTAATTTTAGTCCATCTGGACATCTTGGAGACAACCCAGAAAAGCTGCTGGCGTTTTTAATCAATGTTCATGTTCACAATCTACAATTTTAACCTGCTTTTGTTAATAAAGCAACCATTTCTTTTTAGTGAATTTGAGCAGTGATGATGCAGTAGTTCCCACTACAGAGTCACATCTGTTTTTAATGCCGATGTATATATATATATATATAAATTTTTTTTTCTTGCATTGTTCAGTTTTAACTTGGATTTTTTGATGAAGCAACAAACTGTTCTGAGGATTCTGAGCCATGGCGGTGACTTAGGCTACGTTCACACTACAGGTTATAATGGACAATTCGGGGTTTTTTTGTTAAATCCGATCTTTTTGTGCAGTCGTTCACAATACAACAACGAATGCGGCATCTAATGTGAACGGAATGCATCCGTGAAGTGACCCGCATGCGCACGAAGCACAAATTGCTTTCCGCGCCTGTTTGTGTTGTCAAACAATGGTGATGTTTGTCACATATTGATGACGTATAGGTTGGATGAACTGACCTGAGCATCCACACTCCAGTCACATCGGATACATATCTGATTTATATCCACATACAAAAGAGGCCTGGGTCTGATTTGAAAAAATCAGAACTGCACTGTTCACACTTAAATGAAAACATCAGATATGT
The DNA here is from genome assembly GCA_962446985.1 of Xyrichtys novacula. Taxonomy (NCBI): domain Eukaryota; kingdom Metazoa; phylum Chordata; class Actinopteri; order Labriformes; family Labridae; genus Xyrichtys; species Xyrichtys novacula. Next base: position 6,171,955 of record OY660887.1, read on the forward strand.
GTCACATATGGTTAAAAAGATCACTGCACTGTGAACGTAGCCTTAGACTACAGAGTCACGTCTGTTTTGATGCCCAAAGACCCAAAAGACAAAAGCACCCAAAGCAAAACAACACAGTCTGGTAAATCAAACTTTAGTTGTAACAACAAGTACCGGTACAGAAAAATATGCTCACTTATTGATTCATTTCTCTTCCACAAATCCATCGAATTCTTCATCTTCAGTGTCTGAGTTAAACAGCTGTGTGATTTCGGCATCAAGCGTGCCCGGATCCCTCTCGTCATTATCCGAGTCAGGCTCGTTGCTGTTACCTGTACTTGGCTGATCAGTGATGATTCCAGCTTTCGTGGAAACTCGGACGACAGTTACCGTAATGCTCAGAATATCAATTGAGCGGAGCGGCCTTGTTGTTTACCGAAGTCATACTAACACATTTCGACAGATTTTTGAGTGCATTGTACCCTATGAAATTGGTCATTAAGCACAACAAGTAATCATAAAGAAGGCGCGCTGGATTATAAGGCGCACTGTCAATTTTTGAGAAAGTGCGCCTTATTGTCCGAAAAATACAATAATGGAACTCCTCTAATTTTTTTGTTCCTGTCCTGACTGTTTTGAAATGTTGTTGCTTTTAATTTAAAATAAGACAGTATTTTCAATAAATTAATAAAAATTTTAACATTTCATATATTTTCTTTGCACGTAACAGTTGTATAAAGGGGCTGAATGATTCACAAACCATTAAAGTCTGTTTGTGTGAGGATTTTACAATGTAAACATTAGATTTATATATTTATTTTCCTTAAAGAGAGAGCGTTTTAAACCCATCAGGCTCACCTTCATCAGGAGCTGTAGGAAGGAAAAGCTTGCACTTTTGCGCCTCAGATTAACTTCAATGGTTAAAGATTCCTCAGGGAAATCTCAGGGCATGTCTTGCTGCGAGCACAGATCTGTCTGTGCTTCATCGCCCCAGAATGCTAATTCAGTGGCAGGTCTCAACATATTTTGGTTTATTTACATCCCTGAATGTCAGGTGTTTGAGCGGTCTGATGACTCAGTGCTGGTTGACACCAAAAACCATTTGGTGAGGGAATTACAAACAAATCTTTATCCAAGAATCTGATCATAACAAAGTGCTTCAAGACATGCACTTGATTTTTTTCTTCCAGAATAAAGCACTGTTTTTTTTTTAAGATACTCCCAGCCACACTCTTTTCACGCCTCCGCCAGTCTCATGATTAATCATGTTGCAGCCTCATTTCTGACACAAACAGAACCTAACGTTGTAAGGATTCACCATCCGAGTGAAAAGTAATAGCCCTGGGACTGAATTAGTCTCACAGGTTTGATTCTTCGAATGTAAGCTGGCACAAGTTGTCTCATGATCCTCATATGGGTTTCGATGGTTTGCTTGATGCTGCAGACTCAGGGCATTCCTGTTTTGTTCCTGCGTGGCCGGTTATATAAATATCAGTCATCACACGCAGGTTAAGGGAAGTGTGATTATCTCCGAGCACTTGTGCCGACATGAGTTCTTGGCAAAGTGGATGTTATTGAGGTAGAGTCCATGGTGTGATAAGTAGCTTGTTGCTATAACTCCAAGTAACCTAGCGTTTGTTGTTTTTGAGCGCACTGAAAGAAACGTTTGAGAATTGGAACAGAGTGATGTCTACAAACCGTAACCACAAATTAATAAATGGATCACTAGGTGAGAAGAAAACTGTACCAAATTGTGCGTCAGGTTGTTAAATTTCTGTTCACACAATGACGAATACTGGCGGTGACTCAAAGGATTCCTTTAAAAGTAACTTTGCAGTCAGAGTCCAGCGTCGCGGAATAATAACTCATGCACCCTAAAGGTTTTCTTGAGCGTGCAAGATTACATGTACAAAACAAGATTATTCTATTGTGCATCAAAGGTAACAAGTACACAATTACATAAAGGGTAGTGTGCATACAAGAGACAACCGAAAACTTGCACACAACAAGATAGTTCTTGTATGCACAGGAAATACCATGCACACATGAGTTTATCTGGTGCAAAAAAGCTAGCACGCAGACAAGATAAATACTTGTGCATAGAAGATAGCATGCATATAACAGAGTAATACTTTTGTGCATGATAGATAACGTACAAAAGTAGCAATTCTCTTGTGTATTGCATATAACATGCACACAACAAGATAATTCTCTTTGATGAACAAGAAAAAAATACACAAAGCAAGAAAATTAAGTTGTGCATGGAAGACGGCACGCACTCAAGATACTTTTCTCGAGCATAGAAGGAGAACATGCACAAAACAAGATACTTTCCTGTGCATAATAAGAAGTATGCACATTCATGTGCTGGAAAGCTATTAACAGGATAATTCTCTTCAGTATGGAAGATAGCATGCAACAAGATAATTCCTAGTGCACAGAAGAGACTAGGCACGGAACAAGATAATTATTGGCACATTGAGAAAAAAATTGTACACACAACAAGATATTTTGTTATGCAAAGATAATAGCAGGCGTACAACAAGATATTTTCTTATGCAGAGATAAAATCAGGCGTACAACAACATATTTTGTAATGCATAGTTAATAGCAGACATACAAGATACTTTCTTGTGCATAGATAATAGCCGGCGTTCAACAAGATATTTTGTTATGCAAAGACAATAGCAGGCGTACAACAAGATATTTTGTTATGCAAAGATAAAAGCAGACATACAAGATATTTTGTTATGCATAAATAAAAAGAGGTGGGAAAACAAGATATTTTGTTATGCATAGATAATAGCAGGTGTACAACAACATATTTTGTTATGCATAGATAATAGCAGGTGTACAACAAGATATTTTCTTATGCATAGATAACAGCAGGAGTACAACAAGATATTTTCTTATGCATAGATATAACAAGATAAGTTATTGTGCATATAAGGTAGTTGCACTTTCCAAGATGAATCTCCTGTGCATAGAAGATATTTTGCATTAAACAAGATAATTCTCTTCAGCATTGAAGATAGCATTTAGAAACAAGATAGTTGGAAACATGATAGAAAGCATGCACATAACAAGATACTTTTCCTGTGCGTAGAAGACAACCTACAAACCTCACGGTTATTCTCTTGTGCATAGAAGGTTGCATGCACAGAACAAGATAATTCTCGTATGCAAAGAACAAGATCATTTCTTGAAAGTGCAAGTTGAAATAAGTCAAAGCAAATCTGTTCCTGGGTTCTTATTGGTTAAAACAGGTTCTTGTGTGGTGTTATGATCAGAACAGGATCACGTATAAACAGTGCACTCCCCTGAAACTGTTATTTCAGTTGATTTGTACACAATAGCTGCCCTGTGGCAGATGTGAGGGATGAAGCCAATATGAACTACATTGTTCCTGTTCATTGTAATAAATGTCACCCTGTACAGCAGGGTGATTTGATGTGTCACTGATGTATTCTTAATAGTTTTAGGACAACAATGGATCTCCATGGCAGAGCGCACAAAACAGTCCAGGCTTTACACCCGACAGTTAAACCTGTTTATTAATTTTTGATGAAGTTAACTCATAGGCTGAATAAAACATGAATATAGTCGCGGTGACGTCGCCCACTGCTCTCTGGAGAGGCGTTATTAAGATCAACAATGGTTAAAACCACTTTGAAAAATCCTGACTCATCCAAAACATCTCATCAGTGTCGCCACGGGGAAAAAGGTGGAACTCCAGCAGGCAGGCCAAAAGGCTGTCAAAACAGCAAAAACACAATTATTTGTCGGTTAAATCGACCATGACCTAGTTCTGGAAATATTTGTGGAATGATCAGACCAATAACAATCAAAACAAACGGCTCACCCAAATATTAAGTGAAATTCCTCTTGAGTCAGTTACCTGAATTGTTGATTATGCTCCTATTACCATCTCAACAAAATCATGAGCCTCCTAAGAGACTCAACCGTTCTTCTCATTAATTCAAGATTATTTGGGATTTTCTTCGTGTATTGGAATAAATAATAGAGACCTGATGTTGTCCTCCCAGCTCACAGCAGAGCAACAGAGACATATAGGCAAAATATACAAGCTCCCTTAAAAACACCCCTGCAGTCAGGCTGCAGTGACCCCACTGCAGCAGAGAGAGGAGTGTGTCCCCTCATTAAGAGAAGAGCAGAACACATTTAAATATGAGACCCAGCACCTGAGCTTGGTGGAAAATTTCACATCTCCAAACTTGTCGACAGTTTTAGCTGGAATCTAATCATAATAAAGATACATGTTTTCTGCAAATAGAACAGATCCCAGATATTCAGTCTAACATAACATAGATTGTGGTTATAGATTCATTTAAAGTGACCTGACTCAGACTTCGGCACAGAAGAAGGGATTTTTGTTGATGTCAACTCAGACTTGAACAGTAAAGACTGGAGATTCAACTTGGACTCAGAATTTAGAGACATAGCAACAACACTAGGACTCAATGTTTGCAGACAAGACAACATGGACTTGGACTTGAGATCAGGGGCCTCATTTATAAAACCTGGCGTAGAATCCATACTAAAAGTGTACGTAAGTTGAAAAGCTGAAAAGTGCGTAGGCAAAAAAAAAATCTGATTTATAAAACCCTGCCTACGCACACCTGCACGCACTTTCCCTTTATAATTCACAGACCAGCTGGAAAGTTGCTCAGCAGGGATTTGATTCATGCCTCGCCCTCTCCCCACCCAAAATTCACCATGTATGGTCATGCAAATTACCTCATGAATGTGATTTGCATGTAAATAAGCCTGGTGGATCCAAGGCATTTCACGCTTAACCATGGCATCAGCAAGTCGTAGAAAAAGAAACTTTTCAGAGATCGAGGTGGAGGTTCTTGTAAATGAGGTGGCGGCGAGACGGGAGACCTTATTCGGCGGCCATTCGAGTGGCATCACCAATAAAAACGCCGTTGCCGTGGTGGCAATTGCGGCTGGCACTGAGCGCAGCGTTGCCGAAACAGTGTTGTTTTCGTCATATTTCGTCAAATATTTTCGTCAACACCAGCGTCCAAAGGAAATATTTTCATCAACGAGAACAACACTGGTTGTTTTTGTTGACGGAAATATTTCCCTTTTCTTCCACGACGAATACCTAACGTTGACGAGCTAAACATAAGTCGGAGATGACAAAAATGTGACGGGACGAAAGTGCGTTTACGTTGATGGGACGAGACGAAAATGACGAACAGAGTTGCAAAACTCAGTCAGTTAAACGCTAAACATATAGGAGCAGCTTCTGTCCGCTCTGACAGCTCTCATCATCCTGCTGTGCTCCTCCAACACACAGACACACACGCACGCGCGCGCACACACGTGGAGTTTTGTTTTCGTCGACGATGACGAAAACAACACTGTGCCGAAATCAAGAAGAAGTGGTCTGATCTAAAGGTGGAGGCAAAGAAAAAAGTGGCTTTGCACTATCAGAGCGTGGCGGCGACAGGTGAGGATCAGAAAAAACATGCACGTGTGACACTCGTGCATGTGTTCAAAAAAAAAAAACCCGCTCCGTTATCCACCGCTGCTTATGTGGTGAAAGTTCATAAACCAAAAAGATTTAGTCATATGAATTTAAAACAAATGCATGTAAATGGAATTTGTTTTTTTGCACATTTGTAAATTCAAATTGGCAAACTATCTACACCGCCACAGTGGGGTCTGTGCTTTCTGCGAGCATCACTGCCTGGTACGGCAGCTGCAGCTCTCAGGACAGAAAGGCTGCATCGAGTCATCCGTTGTGCTGAACGCATCACCCGGACTATTGTCACCTTGCTCCGATTGTCTCCAAAAAGTGCGTAAGCAAGGTGTGGAGTTTGCTTAAAGTTGCGCACATTCCTACACTAGTTTTTCTTTTATAAATCCCAACTCTTGCGTAAGAAGTGGCGTACGCAATTTCTAGCCAGGTTTTGTGCGTAAGCAAGCTTTATAAATGAGGCCCCTGGTAATTTAACCTCAAATCTTGGATTCAAGTTTTGGTGACTTGAGCACAGGACTTGAATCTAAAGTTTGGTGTTTGGACCATAACACTCGGACTCAAGACGTGGAGACAAAACAACACAGACTTGGACTTAAGGTTTTAATGACTGAATCATCAAACTTAGATCTAAGTTTTGGTGACTTGACCACAACACTTGGAGTTAAAGTTAGGGTTAGGGTGAGGTTAAGGGTTAACACTCAGACTCAAGATATGGTGTTTGGACATTAACACATGGACTCAAAGTAAGGCGACTAAATGTAGACTAGATGTTGGTTCCAGGAAGTGGAGAAAGAACGCAGAAATGCAGAGAGCTTTTTGGCTTCAAATCCATATACTGGCAGAAGGCGGAACCAAGTTATATACAGTCTATGTGACTTAACCACAACACTTGATCGAAGGATTGTTGTGACCTTACCACAACAACTGGACTCCAAGATAAGATAAGATGTTCCTTTAATAGTCCCATAGGGGGAATTTCCAAATTTACAGCAACATAGACATAAAAACTAGGTTAGACATACAAACTACATACAAACTGTATACATACATACATACATAGAAACAAACTAGACATACAGACTAGGGTCAGTGACTTGATCACAACACTTCAACTCCAGGCTTGGCGACTTGACAGCAATCCTAGTAAAAACAGTATGTAAGAACAGGATTTTCCATATTGTCCTCATATGGCCCTGAAAGCTACAGCTGTTTGCAGGTAATGTCGCTTGTTTGATGCTAGCTCGACTGTCAATCAGACATGTATTAACCCGCCCTCTTTCTTCAGTTGCAGAGACAGAAAGGATTTAAAAATCTTAAGCATGACTTTGGGAAGCAACAACAGTATAAATTATAGTGAATATAAATTCCTACGAGCAAGCCATGATATTATACAGCATGTGTTGGCTGCCATGCAAAAAAATCCACCACTCCCCTCCTGCTGCCGTCCCTCCTTTTTTCCTCATTTGACTGTCCTGCTCTCAAAGGGACCACTGGGAACAATTGCAAATTAAAGTCTCCAAATACTGAGCACTAGCTCCCGACTGGCTGTTGCCTTTGATGAGTGAGCGCTTCATTAATTAGCCAGTCTGGCTGCAGAGAATGGCGACTCGCCGAAAAAGAGCTTCAGCGTAGGTGTGGCGCACGGGGGAGAAAGAGAGAGGAAAATATTTTTTGCAGCTCGCACATGCCAGAAGAGACGGCGTCTGTAATCAAGAAAACAAATTCCAACCCTCTCCTGACAACAATAAGGATGTTTGCTAGTAATGCAGCATGTGTTTCAGCCAGCACTGAAAAGGGAAACATATTGTTAATTATGCTTGGTACACAAGTTCATTTTGGAGGGGGGTGTAGCTCTGTTTGTAGGCGTTTATGGAGCTCTGCAACAGGTTTTTACAAATGACTAAAATAAGACGTGCATTAAAGGGAATAAGCATTGTGAGGAAACGGTTGCAGCATTGCTTAAGTTAAAGCCTTGTAGAATTAAAAAGCAAGCATAAGAAGCTCAAAGCCCAATGTCTTCATTATATAAAATGATTGGACATGCTACGCACTCAGAAAACTGTAGGTTACTTGAGTTAAAAGGAAGTGAAAACACTCCACCAATTACATGCCTCGATGGTTTTAGACTCTGAGGTGGCATTCTCCTTTTAGAGCAGGTGGAAACAGTCTCACATGTATTTTGCTCGGCTCAAAGCAAGAAGATCAGACAGCGATAATCAGATTAGACAATCAGCCATCCATCAGCACGGCAGATTTAGTTTTTCTGATACGATGCCAGCCAGCAAACCCCACATTATCATTTTTTTTTTTAATCTTATCAAACATCAGGAGTCTGTGGGTGTAATTGCTCATTTGGAGATATATTGAAGTGATTTTACAAGTACTGAGGGCATCCAAAGAAATGCTTCTATCAGGTGGGAGAATGATAATAAGATCTGCACTTTTCTGCAGAAGTTATAATGTCTAGAGTAGTACAGTTGATTTCTATCCAAGGTAATTCACAACCAACTTCTTCTTTATTTTGTTTTTCTTGTAAGTCTTTCAAAAGCAAGTTGCAACTCATATACATAGTTCAGACGCATCTACATGCCAATTCTCACCCAGTCATGGCTCCACCCATCGGCTTTGGAATTGAGCGCTGATAACAAGGTAGGAAGAAACTCTCTCTTTTTCAGAAAGGAGGACAGCGTTCAGAGAATCTGCAAAAATCTCTGTGCAAAAAGGGACAAAATTACCAAAACAATAGCAGATGGCAGTGATTCTTTCACGCTTAAGCAGAACTGCATTAAACACAGACATGCTGCTATAGTGGAAATCACTGCATGGGTTTGATATCACGCAGATTGAAACTTAACATGTTCTAGAAACTCCAAGGTGGCACTCCATTGATATAGACTGACGCTAGGTGGAAAACGTGACTTTGTGATATTCTTTTTGTAAACCACTGATTATTCAGCATAATAAAATGGGGATCCTGATGTATCCATGGCGAGAAATCAAAACTCGATATTCTTTGTAGATGTCATATCCTTTAACTTCTCTTGGCAGGATCTTGTGTAAGATGGACTTAAGTGAGCTAGAAAACTTCTGATGTCGGTTTGACATTCTCTTTGGAAATCATGGATACTTCAGTAGGTATACAGTCCTGCTGTGCAGCAGGTTATTGTATGGAGCTGTTTCATAAGGCATCTGTGGGTACAGCAATGAATTGACCAACATTTTCCAACTGGTAAAAGCCATGCAGTGGTTTCCACTACAGAGTCATGTCTGTCTTTGATATATGGCCAAAAGATAACTGCCTCTTTTTCCTTTAAGGTGGGGTAGGCAGGATTCTGATAAAGAAGCATCTTTTTTGTGGTGTATATACAAAAAAGCTTTTAATATTAGTCAAAAGCTTAGTTATTGACGACATTTGGGAATATAACAATATCCCTGTGCTTTGTTATGTCTGTGTAGTCAACATTTTAAATTTTTTGAGCGGCCAGCTTTTTCTGACTGTAAACAAAGCCATTCTCCGCCTCCCCCAACCTGATTGGTTTTTAGGCTGACGCTGCTCCTTAGTGCTGATTGGTTGTAAAGCAGACTCTGCTCCCCCGTGTTGTTCACAACAAAGTTAGCATGTTACGATAGCGGACAGTAGAAACCAATCAGAAATTTATCTGCATTATATCTGAATTTAATTGGAACGATACGAGCGAGCAGGAGCATCTGTTTGTAGGCGGGGTTTGCTGGAGCAGAGAGGGAGGGGAGAGGAGGAGCTGAGGGGAAAACTGGTTGGGAGGGGTAGAGTTTACATTCAAGATTTCTCCCAAAAACTGGCACTTCCTCAGATCCTGCCTACCCCACCTTTAACAGAGTCATTTAACTCAATGTGAATTGAATCATTAGTCCAAAACGAGAGGAACAAGGAAGCCGGCCATCTTAAAATTATTAGAAATTTCTTCATATATTTGGCTTTATTCTGATTTCTTTACAACTTAAAGAAAGAGTTTGTGTAATTGTAACTTAAATTTTCCCTGCACTCACTTGTTTGATGAATTCCTTACAATTACCATTTGTCCTTAAGCGCAAACTGCTGATGTACACAACTTGACAGAAGGCGATCCAAATCCAATTGGAAAGACAGGTAACATATCTCTCTCGGTGTCTCTGTTAGAGTGATGATTCTTATTTAGGATGTGCTGATAGCAGTGATAAAAACCCAGATGCTTTTTTGTGTCTTGGGACACCTGAGATCAGAAGTGGAAAAATGCCTAAAGCACTCCTGCAATCTTTCAAAAGCATATTTGTATTCTTGTGAGAGTACCTATGTTTGAACCACACTACATAATCAGCAATAACGCATTACCTGTTTACGTGTTGCCACAGTTGCTTCATATGATTAATGACCAAATGATTAATTGGTCCATAAAGGTACTTAAAACTTGCGTTTGTTCAGCACTTTTCCAAAAAGAGCTGCTAAGTCATTATGAAAAAAAAAAAAAGTAGCAGAACAATAACATTAGTTTGAGGATATAAATGGTCTAATACCCACAGGGAGCGTTTGAGGACCCGCTGCTGCAGCCTGAATCTGTTAAAAAGCATAACTTTCAAAGAGAGCGCCCCATGCTGACTTTAGGTGAGCAGAGAGCAGATTTCAAAAACTAATTGCTTCAGTCAGTTACTTCTCACTTTCCCAGAGAAATTACACTTTCAACAAGCAAACACTCCAGAGTTTTGAAAGGAAACGGGTTAAGAGTGTTTTGAAGTTTTCCCGTGTGGCAGAAGACAACAGGAGGTGAACTCAGAGGTTTTCTTTTCTTCTTTTCAGAAGGTGGATCACCACCTGTAGTTTAGTGTTACACTGAGGCTTTTTCAGGTGCTGTAATTTGCAAACTAGATGGCTGCAGTGCTAAAAGTTAATGTAGTCTAAAGTGGTGGGCTGGTTGTAAAGCTTGCATTGTATGTCCAGGGTCTTATTCTGAGCACTTTCGTCAGAGTTAAAGCTTTGTTGGAGTTAATTTCTGCTGTATTTTGGAAAAACGTTTCTCTTTCTTGGGTTGACTTTCAGTTGTGTTACTGATCCTTTTATATGACCATAACTAAAAGACGTCTTTTATAACTCAGATCGTCTGGGGACAGAGCGACTTCAGTTTTAAAACAAATCGCTGAAAAGAAATTTAATAAGGACAGATGGCTCACAAATCAAAGCCAGTATTCAACTAGAATAGTCCAACAACAACATATCTTTCCGGAGTTAAACAAAAAGGGAAAGGACTGAAAATGCAGACAAAATAAAGGATGTATTTAAAAAGAAGGAAATAAAAAAGCAACAAAAAGAGAAAAACCCACAAAAATCATAGGGAGCAACTGGGGACACAGGCATACACACACATAGACATACAATGAACCAATCAGAATAGAGGGGAAGACAGGGACTATATACACACTGGCTAACGAGCAACAGGTGAGGCTAACGAGCAACAGGTGAAACTCATGTGTGATTAACAAAGGAGGGAAAACTAGGGAAGTAAAACCAGACTAGAAACACAAGGAATCAACTACTACAAAATAAAATAAAACACTGAAACTGATCAAAAGAATAGAACACTGAGAATATGAGGGAAACAGGGTCAAACACAAACTGAAAACTCACAAGACTGGACTACAGGAACAATAGACGGGTTTCTTGTGTACAAACAATACTAGATGCGCGTGCAACCGTGAGGCAAAAGTCTGTTTAGGAGTGAACTAATATCAATGAAGATGCCATATTGTTTGCAAGTTCTCCCTGACACAATTGCAATAAAATGTAATTTCATTGAGAAATCTTTTTCTCTTTCATTGCATCAAAATCAGAAAAACACTTGAAATATCCATGAATTTCACTCAATTTACCAGACTGTGACGTTGTATTAGATGTTTCTAATATCAGGAGCAGGGTCGTAATGTTTGCCGATTGTTTCTTTAGCCGATTCGTGCAATTTACAGCACAACAGCTCCTTGTCATTTTCTTTCTCCGTTGACTCCACTAGTAAACAAATAAGAAATGTCCCGCTTTCTGCCCCAAGGCAGGGTGCGCATACCTGCGATGAGGGGCAAAATACACTGAAATAACAAAACCAGGGAAACACTACATTAACAGAACATATCATGACAATCTAATGTTGACACTAAAAATCTTTGTTTTAGGAAAAAAGATATGCTGTTACAAAATTCTATGCCAGCATCACATTTGATGAAATCTTGGATTTTGTCCTCATACTAGAAAATATTTTGAAAAGATTGAAAAAGTCTCCAGATGTCTTTGAATAAAGGAGACAAAACCAAAAATAAATCGTTGGCAGTGGGAATTTATGGACCCACGGGTAAAAAAAAAAAAAGACATGACTCTGTAGTGGAAATCACAGCATGGGCTGAAAGTCACTTAGAAAACACTGACTTTGGATGTCAATAATTTCTGATTAAAACTGCATCATGAAAACACTTAATACCTGATAGTGTGGAACGACATGGTTAGCTTACATATTTGATAAGGCATTTGGTCAGGCCATTCGCATAAAGTTTCTATTACTTATTCTAAATTTGCACTCTAACCAATTAAATGCAACAAAATCTACCTTCAGCCCTGCATAAAGGCATTTACTGATTTATTGTTCAGCGTCAAAAATTTATCAAACTATGTTTTTCAAACTTTAAGTTCAAAATAAATTAAAGATGAAACCTTAAGATTTATTTTACCCCAGTTGTTTGGCCTTAGGTCTTGATTTGAGAGCAAATCTGGGCAAAAAACAAGAATCTATTTATGTTTAATGCTAAAAACCAACATTTTTATAGCTCTGATATGTGTTGGGATTCCAGAATCAGGTTCAGAGTGCTGTTCAATTTGGCATCATGTAGCAAGACAGAGTTCAACTCCATTTATTTTGGCCCGAGGCTTTTAAGTTGATCGTGAAGTTGAGTTAGAGTATCTATGAGCTGATTCTCTAAATGGGCTGAGATGAGTGTTTGCAGGGAGAGAGCGTGGTTTAAAAATGAATGAAATACACAGAAACTTCTTGTTCTATCATGAGGGAAAGCTGGAAAAGTTGATTTTATTGCATCTTGTTGGAAAATAACCAATATGTTTCTATCTGGAGTAATTTTCTACTGGCCAAGCAGACTTTGTTTTCATTTGTTTTGAGAAGGAAAACAAGCAAACTCTACTTTAAGACCTAGCAGGGGGTGAAAATGTGTCTAGGTCTTTATGTAAGCTACTGACCAAAGAGTATACAATCCCGCTGTGCAGCAGGAGCACCCAGAGGGGTACAAAGAAGGAATTACACGTAAGAATGAGACAGCACATCAAAGTGCTAGCCGAGCAAGAAGGTGTCACTGGCTCGGAGGCAGCGTGAGTCGAATCCACATAATACCCATGCACATAACGTCACCGCCTAAAGGCATGCGGACACACGCAACATGCAGAGACACACACGGAAATCTCAACCTCAGGTATCAATGGCTTAAAGGCAGCAAACTCTCAGTGTGCAGAAATCCCTCCAAAGCCTCGTCTGTGCATACATTAAAGTTCTTTTTCGCTGTTTTCCCAAAGAAGTTGTTTCCCGGTGAGGGGACTGTTTTATCTCGGCTAAGTTGTGTCTGTGTCTGTATATGTTGTTTCTGCTGTCATATGGTTTGTTCCCTCAATGTAGACCCCTCATGCTTTACGACACTGCTAAGTGGGTCAGAATTCATTTAAAATGCAGCACCAGTTTCTGCTGAAAAAAAAAGAAAAAGAAAAAACTTGCAGGACAACATCCTAACAAGTTTGTGTTACATTTTTTGGTGGCACTTGAATATATGTGAGGCAGGAACGTGGACATCCTTGCTGAACACGACTCCTGCGAGGGGGGGAAAGTATATTAAAGTGTGCAGGCAGCTTGTCAAACAGTCCTGGACGGGAGCTGTAAATTGTGTAAGACCATGTAAACACGATTCTTCAAGTGCCAAAAGGTGCCTCGCGGGCGCCCCTTTGTTATGAAACCTAAAGGGGAGATGTCATGCTACCCTGGTCCCTTTATTACTACAGTACACAGCGAGTAAATACAGTGCAAGTTTTGAAGGCCTAGACATATAGAGCTCGTGAAATAGCCAGCAGCAGTGGTGTACATAAAGGGGATGGGGGAGCTCACCTCTCTGGTGCTCAAGTGTTTAAAGAATGTTTAAAAAATCCCCCTCTGGCTGCTTTTGAAGTTAAAAAAGCATTGCACAATCCACTTTTGGAAAAGGGAACAAAACAAAAACCCGATAAGGTGCCACGTCAATACTCTCCAAAGGTGCAAAATTAGACAAAGTGCCCTTTTTGATGCTCCTCCAGTGTAAAATACAAAATTTAAAGCATCTCTGGAAGCTCTTATGATGCTCTTTCAGTGTTCAGGATGTAAACAAAGTGCGCTCTTGACACCAATGTGGAAAAAGTTCACTCTGGATGCCCACAGTGTAAAATGTTAACTAAGAGTCTGTTGGTACTTTTCAAGAGTAAAAATGTAATCAAGTGCCCCTTGTGATGCTTTGTTAGTTTAAAAAAGGAAACAAAGTGCTGACTGAATGCTTTTCAAGTATAAATAAGTAAAGAAAGTACCTTCAGGATCCTTTTCAAGTTTTAAAAAGTAGTAAACAAAGTGCCCTTGTGATGTTTTGTAAGTGTAAAAAGTAAACAAAGGACCCTCAGGACACTTTACAAGTATTTAAAAAAGTTGTAAACAAAGTGCCCTTGTGATGTTTTGTTAGTGTAAAAAAAGTAAACAAAGTGCGGACTGGATCCTTTCAAGTGTAAAAAAGTAAACAAAGTACCCTCAGGACACTTTACAAGTATAAGAAAGTTGTAAACAAAGTGCCCTCAGGTTGTTTTGTAAGTTTAAAAACATAGACAAAGTGCTGACTGAATGCTTTTCAAGTATAAATAAGTAAAGAAAGTACCTTCAGGATCCTTTACAAGTGTTGAAAAAGTTGTAACCAAAGTGCCCTCGGGATGTTTTGTAAGTTTAAAAATGTAAACAAAAGCCTTTTTAATGACCTTCAAGTGGATTAAATATAAAAACAGTCCCTGCAGCAAGGCCTTTAAATTTCTAACAAGCTTAAAACAGGTCTGTGCGGCTACCTTGTGATTTCAAAACGAAGGAGGAAATAAAACCAGAAAGCTTTTCAAATGGTCTTTGAATTCAGCCTTCTGCCCTCTTGCTCTGATGCCCTTTTCCTCTTCAGCCCTGCCCCGTAAGCACCCCGAGTTTACCACTGCAGGCAGTGAAAGCAGCAAAGAGCAACTAACCACCAAACTTTTGTCACAAAGTTATTCCTAGTTTGCTGTGATGCAGAGGGTTTGCAATAACAGATCACAAGCTTTAAACTTTTCTTTGAAATTGTATATTTCGACTTGAATAGAAACCTGGCTTTGACTTTGAGTGGCAGCCTGAAGCCTAAGGCCAAGAAAAACCATTAAGAGCTGACTAAATCCCAGACAAAATGTCAGTACGCCAATTTTGAAGCTGATCTGTTTTTCTGACGATTCCAGAAACTCTGTCTTTTTCCTTTCTTAACAAAAGAAGTGTTGTGCTCAGGGAGAGAGGGGTAGAAACTGGATAAATAGCATTAGTTACACTCAACTCTATAGTTGCACCCTAATTACTTTGCTTTTTATGCAATTTCTGATGTACATTCAGTATTATTTTGTATAAGGGAACCTACAACAAACACTATAATTATAATGGTACTTTTTATTTATGTTTAGTTTAAGTTGGTGAAAGTTTTTCTTATTTTTTAAACCTTTTATTTCTTTACAAAAGCAATTTTTTATTAGAGGCTTGAATCAAATCGGAGATTAAAAAAGACGTCAGTTAAAAAAACAAAGACTTTTTTCAGTTCTGAAACTTTTTTTGTAATTTTCCCAATAGATTAAATACTTTTTTTTTCCGCCTTGCTTTTAGAGAAACTTTTCTTCCGTACACTGACTCACTCTGATATTTAAGGCCTTGTGACAAGTCTGCGAGCTTTAAAGCAGATAGTGGAGACTCCAGATGAATAATTTGATTTCAGGGTTCGCCTCTTGAAATGTACACACACTCTTCTCCACTTAAACTGTCTGGTGATAGCCAGATAGATGACAGTTCCTGGTATTTCAAACCCTTATCACATGCCAGATAACATTCTGCATAAACTATGCGTGAGGCGAAACGAAAGCGAGGTAATGCGGGTTTACAGGCTGAAGGCACACGTCGTTCCACTCTCCGGATTGAGGAGAAAAAGAAGATCGATGTGTAATTATTGTACTTTATGTTCCCCCTCGCAATCAATCAAGAACAGTGGGAAAGTGTGTTAAAAAATTATGGGATCGTTACTTTTAATGTTGCACTGCTGTCTTATTGAACAGGACATAATCGGCTCGTTTTTTACTTTTAAGCCGATAATACTCAACACGCATGCAGATTCATGTTCCTGGATGGATTTGAGTGGAAATATGGAGCTCATGATTGCATAAAGAGTCCCTTTTTTGCAATGAATGCTGGTTAAATGTGATTTCCTTGACCCCCAATTTACATACAGATTGTTATATTATGTGATTCAAGGTAATACTGTTAACAGCACAAGGACCTTTTTTAATTGAAGGCACTGAGGTGATGTTTACATCTGGTGTAATAAAAAATTCATGTTTCGGTAGCCGACCTTGCCCTGACTTCCGATAAGGTCTTGCCGACTGATTATGAAAAGCAAAGGATTTGCATATTCATTAGTTTAAAGTATGAACAAATTGCAGCTCTCATGCATGAGATTCTTTGTATTCACAAACCTCAGAGATAAATATTATCTACTGTGTCCTTAGAAAAGGTTAGAGAGGAATAAACAGTGGCTGCATAACTTTGAAGGAGATTTTTTACAAAAGTCTTTTTGTCATTCTTTCACATCAGATTTCATTCATTGCAGGTGCTGACCCTTAAACCTCCTCTTCATATTTAAAATTTGATAGTCAAAGTCAACAAAGAAAAATCCAAGCCGGTGATGGAGTCTTTTATTTTGTAAGTTCAAAGCCTGGAGAGGTTAGAGGTCACGCATAATAATAAAAAAAAAAACACCATTCCTGTAAATGCTTCAGTCATCCTGAAAGAGTAGAAGCCAAAGAGGCTCTTCATTGTTTCTGCAGCCCACCTACTTGGAAAATATCGCTTTTATGAGGTGATTTGAATGTTCTCCACACTCCTCAAGAGATCATGCCTCCTCAACTTATATGGTGGTTTTGCTTTGGCGCTTCAAAGTCAAGATGCCACAGGATTGGAGCCAAACTTACCAAGTGCCAGACTGCTGGTTGGAAAGAACAAATGAATGTCTGTATTCTGGAGGATCATGAGAACATTAGTTGTTTTTTATATTTTGAAAATAATCCACAGTCTTTTCTTAGACTCCCTGAGCTCCATCATGCCGCAGGTTCCTCTGGATCGCTGTTGCATACGTTTGCTGCCATGGACCTGCTTCTGCATTAAAATGCCTGGAACAACAAATTATGGACGGAAAATTCAATTTTTTTTGGAGCTGAAATGTTTATTTCACTTACTACTGAAAACCAAAAAAATCAAAATAGAATTTAACAAATATATATATTTGTCTCGTTTGATACGTTAGACTTTTTTTGGAAACTGATAAACCACAAGAGGACATTTTTACCATTTATCGGACTGTATTCAGGTGTTTTTTTAGTAATTTGTTGATCATATTGATTTGATAGAATCATAAACCTTATTATCAAATATGAAACAAAATGTATTAAAGGGTTAAGCCATTTGCACGGCTCACACTCTCTTTGGCAGTACTCCCCAACTATGAGATTGGAACCCTATAAGTGAATGTTGGATAAATCTGCAGTGAACCAACTAACAGACAATCTAGGAAGAAGACTTTTCTTGCATTTTTGGCTATTCTTTAAAAAAAACTGGAGAGAAATAAAAAAAAAAACATTTTGCAAAGAGAGTTGATAAATTATTAGTTTCATTTCAGCCGATCAATCTGTTCAAGTTAAATTCAAAAGGAGTGGTGATGCTTGTTTTTGTGTTTGTGGTTCGCTTTTTTTTTGCGAGCATACTTTATTATCTTTAAACTGAGAGAAGCTGAGTCATGCCCGAAATTGCTAACTCGATGCGATTTGTCATCAGAGCCAACTCTGCTTACAAAAGGCTTGTTTTGTGTGTTTACAACTTATACTCTCTGGTGCGAAGAGTAAAACCTGCCATCACAGAAAGGGATAGGTGTGATGAATCATTATATCAATAAAAACATACAAATATGTCTGTATAAGCAGTAACAGGATAGAGTTCACTCTCGGGAGCTTCTTCCTCTGTGAACTTTTGTCCTATTGCATGCAACTGTTGCACTTTTTACCTTCTAACCCCTTGGACAGCTTGAACCTGCCGTGTGAACCTCTTCCACCCACTCGATCTCAGCCCAATTAAGAGCACATATTTCTGGTATACAGATATGTTGCTTCATCACTGTCATTGAACTCTATAAAAAAGGGAAGTATCTGTCAGAGCATGTGCGTGGCATCACCAGTGAGGGTCCAATCCGCCCAGAGGACACTGAAGCTGTGTCATTTCCATCTACATATTCCCACTGGATCTACATACAACGCTTAGTTCATCAGCCACATATCTGAACAAAGAATGAAGTAGAAGTGCATTGTAAGCAGACATGACTCTTACCCCTAATTTCCACCGTGTCCGGAACGGCTGCGAAAAGGCCATGTCCGCCAATCGCAGCTGATTGTTTCCATTCAAGATAATGCATCAATTTCCACCGGCTTCTTTCCGTTCCGCATTGGCGGACTCCGCAGCTGATCGCAAGAGTTCTATTTTTTCCGGACGCCGCAGCATGCCGAACCATGCAACTGGCAGGGATAAACAGTAAACAAGGTTTATAGACGGCGTTTCACCCCAATGACACCATTGATGAGGAGATGCTGATTCTAGAAGTCTCGAAGTGGATTTCCTCCTTGGGAAGGACACAATCTACTCCTTATATGGCAACGTGGTTGTCTTTATAGAGACAACTCGTTATTGCGTGATTGCACGTGGATCCGCGGGTTCTTGTGAGTTTCCGTGATTCCAAATGTCCAAAAATCTGCCACGAAATTCGTATCTCAAACACATCTGGTAGGAATTGGCTGACGGCGAAAATCAGTGCCGTTCCGTGGCAGAGCTGTTCCGGATTCTGTGGAAATTGAGGGTTACGTGGAAATCATCACATGGGCTCAAATCGTCGTCGTTTTCTTCCGCTTCACCTGGGTCTGGGTCATGGGGGTAGCAGCTTCAGGAGGGAAGCCCAGATGGCCCTCACCCCAGTCACTTCCACCAGCTCTGGGGGGATTCCTAGGCACTCCCAGGCCAGGCAAGAGATATAATCCCTCCACCTGGTCCTGGGCCGGTCACAAGGTCTCCTCCTGGTGGGACATGTCTTGAACACCCCTAATGGGAAGCGTCCAGAAGGCATCCTAACCAGATGCCCGAGCCACCTCAGCTGACTCCCCTCAACGTGGAGGAGCAGCGGCTCTACTCTGAGCGCCTCCCGAGTGTCCGAGCTCCTTACCCTATCTCTAAGGCTGAGCCCGGCCACCATGGGAAGGAAAACCATTTCGGCTGCTTGTATCCGCGATCTTGTTCTTTCTGTCATTACCCAAAGTTCATGGCCATAGGTGAGGGTCGGCACGTAGATCGACCGGTAAATCACCTTACGGTTCAGCTCTTTCTTCACCACGATGGATCGGTTCAAATCAATACCATAAATGTCTGTCAACTCTAAGTAAACATGATCCAGAAGCTTTGGCGACTTCAAGCCCAAGTTAACTTTCTTTTTGTAAATCATGGACATACACATACGTCACATACTAACACTGCTTGTTTAAGGAAAGACCTCGCAAACTTCAACAAAACAATTCTGTCTGTTTTACAACAGCCTGGCTCTGTAGTAGAAGAGTCCACCCACAACCCTCACTTGATGGACTTAATCAGGCAAGAATGGGACCACATCTGTCATGTTTGGTGTTCAAATATTAGTTTTCCTTTATTTTTAATGATTTACAGATTATCCGATTGGTTTCTAGTAACATTTCACTCAGTGTCCCGGTTCTTTTCGCAAGCCGAGTTGTACATGACAGGCACAATTGGAAAGCGAATGTATCTGATTGATAGTTCCTGGCCCTGTGCGCTCACCCTTTGAGCCCTCGAAGCTGTTTCTCAAATCACTGCTCGACATCTGAGTCATTAGTCAGCTCGACAAATAAATAAAAAGTAAGTCAGTTTGTGTTAATGTGAAGCCTGGGAAGGATTCTGCAGTTCAGTGAAGCAAATGCAAAAAAAGGTAAACACAGGATACACTCGGTAATCAAATCTCTCTTCTCTCATTTCCTATGTGTGGGGGAATCATCCAGCTTTTCTCTGTGTGTGTGTGTATGTGTGTGGTTTGCTTTTGTGGAGGGCTCGCAGCAGTTGGGAGATGATAGGGGGGATAGCATCGTGATGCCCGTTATAATTAGAACAAATGCGCTTGGAAAATGCAGGCTTGTTCACAGAGAATAATTCCGCCGCTAAAAATACCCCTGAAAACAAATGAAACGGCCTCGAACCAGAACTGGCACACACAAGAAAACAGAGCACCCCTTCACATAAATACGCTGATTTCTGAGAGGCAATTTTCAACAAACAAATATGATAATCAATACCAGCTGTTGGCCGCATGTTGCTTTGCATTTGTTAGTTTGAGCTATGGCCACAAATGTCTTTCTAAGCGTACAAGAACGGAAAGTTTTGAATTTTAAGTCGAATTGATGCTTTTTTCGTCTGACTAATTACCAAGGGATTTGAAACCAACTGGCAATATACTGCGAAAAACAAGATCCTAAAGTGATAGAAGTGACTTTAAAGCTCTTTTTAAGCGCCGTCTTGTCAGCTGCCAGATAGACGCTATGCTGTCTGTCTGGGGGAATTTAATTGGTACCATTGAGCCGGTGTAATCAATCACAGCAGAGGGATAAAAACTTACTCACATATGGGAGTGTGACCTTGCAGAAGATGGGAAGGTAGCCCAAAAAGTAGTTACAGCCACAACCTCCGGTATGGAAATCTATTTGCATGCAGGGAGGCGGTGTCAAACACACACACTTGTCAGTCAAAGCGGCACTCGAGATGGGGAAAGTTCAGTTTTTCTAGCCATAAAAGGTTGCCAATTTAAATAGAGTCGTGGGTTATTACTGCTGTCTTCCGGAGACAGAGCTTTAAAGATGGGAGAGGAAACAAGAGCCGGAGTCCTCTCTGCTGCTTTTGCAGTACATGGATGATTCCCCAGGCGATCAAGCAAGTCAGCTCAATGACTCGGGGCAACCCTGAGGAGGAGTTTTTGTTCATCTTTACCTGTTATGATGTGGCTCCCTGGATCCCCATAACTTTAAATTATTTAGCTCTCCAACACCAGCTGTACTTTTCCCCCTCATACTCCAACGTTTTTTGGGACGCTGCATTAAATTTTCAATGCTCAGTAAAACGTGAACAGGAAATAGTGACAGTAACAAGATGTAACTTGTTTAGACTACAATATCAGACTTAGCTATTCAGGACTAAAAAATAAAGGTTACCACAGCAACAACAAAAAAAGAAAGTTTCCAAAAGATTCTTGTATAACAAGAGTGAAACTTTCAATTTTTGGTAGAAGCCAACAACATGTAGGCGGAATGATAAAGGTTTGACATAATATGTTGTGTTCCTACCTGAGGGACTGAAAACATTTCAGTTTAGAAGATTCTGAGGCGGCAGGTGTACAGTACATACATTTGCATTTTTACTGTGAGTATTTTGACGGATGTCTGGATGGGCCTACGGGGTGAAGAAGAGGCTAAACACCAGGGAGCAGTTGTAAACACAGATAAAGATGCTGTAATAATTTGGAGAAGAAAAAGCCAAACAGATTGGCTTCTGTTTGCAGCAAACAAGCGCTGATCTCTCAAATACTATAACTGCACGACTGTTCCTGTCTCCACACACCAAGCGCGAATGAATTACTTGTTAATTTGATGCAAAGATGCGACTAGATGCTCCCACTACCCTGGCGGCGTGAATGACGCGAATTGGGCGGAAGCTGAAAATGTCTCGACTTGAGCGGATATTAAAGTTGCGATAACTATCCAGCACGGAGGTTGCCAGGTGACGTATATGATACCTTTTCTTATAATTACTGAAACTGGAATAAAGAAAGGAGGTCGTCTGGAGGCAAGTGAGTGAGGAGGTTGGATTACCTGGTAAATTGTAAAAAAAACTGTCTATTACTTGATCCCACCGGTTGAATTGGCAGGGATTGCCATTGAAATTATTGTTGATGCACGAATGGGAGAGTAAATTCTATTCATCTATGCGTCTAGGTTCCCGTGAATTAAGTGAGTAGTTGATTTTACTCGTGCTTGGTGTGAGTGCCCTATTTTACACGTAGATGGAGAAAAAAAGGGTGAACATGTTGTGAGAGACTGCGTGAGCAAAAACTCAATATACCACAATAACTATGTTTGGAGACAAAAAACATATATTTTCAACTCTAGGACACAAGCCAAAATATAAAGCCTATTTTGTCATATTTATTTGCATAGATTTAGTCCTGGTGGCAGTTTTTGTTCTGCCAAAGAAAGAGAGAGGCATTTTGGATGGTGATTTTTATAGAGAATATTTCTGCAAAAGTTATTGTTTCATTATAAGTCTGGACTGAAAATCTTTGTGATACTGCTCTCATTGTCCCGGAGCTAAATTTTAATATTATTTTACTTTGAAAGTCACAGAGTTGGGAAAATTAGGTTTTGGATACATATTTTGGCTTCTCACTAAAACAAAAGGGACCTCAATTCCCTTAAGCTTGAATATAAAGTTTGAAAATGCTAAACTTTACACAAACTCTTACCCAAATCTGCTTTTTTGCCATGTAAGAATCTGTGGGATTTTCAGAAAACTCAACTTCATTTTGTTGAGTCACATTGATCTGATCAAAGGCAGCATTGTAACCGTGAGAAAATAAGCATTTATGGAGCTTTGTGCTTTCTCTGTGGTGTCAGTCAAACACGATTTTGTTTTCGTTGGAAGAAAAGTTTGTACGAAGACCTTTTTTATCTGTTTTTTTTTTATTATAGATCTTTTCTAGTAAGCCACAGATTTTGATTTCTGTGCATTCTCAACAAAGTGTAGAAACATCAGAGTTTTCAGTCTGGTTGTTGCTTAAAACTTACTAAAAAGCTATTGTAGATCAAAACTCATGCATGTTTTCTTTTCTTTCATTCATGAAAAAGCTAGATTACTTCTTTCAGTCTGGAGTGTGGGATGGAAGGTGAAGAAAACAGATTCTGTTCAGGTAGTCATCCTAAAATCACCCATAAATACATAATTAGTATACTTAGAGATGAGTCACCGATGTGGTTTTTCCAAGTTTTGCAGAAAGTAGAAGTCAAATGGCAGCAAAACCACAGTCTTTCAAGTTGGTGCTTGGGTTAAAAAGATGAGTCATTATATCATATTTAGACCTCTAGCCTTGATTTTCATATATAATCTATTCGGTCTTCATTAAGGGATTCCTCAGGGCTCTGTTCTTGTGCCACAGACTTTTAACAGTCATTATAACATTCTACAGTAATATTCTGTCAATATATGATTTTATATAGATTACATGATTTGCGTAAGCGGATCTGCTGATTCTGATACTACGCTGATTATCATGTATCCTAATCATTGTCTTTCAGCTGTGTCTGCTCTCTTGTTGTTTTCTGGTAATTTCTAGTCTTGGTTTGGAAAAGCAGCCTCTTCAACAGAGCTTTAAAATGGGTCTGTATTTGTAAATGTGAGTTCTCACTGAAGTAAAGAGGTCTAACTGTAATTCTTTGATGGTCATTAAAGATCTGATTTTAATAGCGTTTTGATGCTTTTATTTATCCTCTCACCACTCTGTCCAAAAAAGACTTTGTTGCCTTTGATGAGAGTCTCCTGACAGCCTAATTGCAGCTGTTGAAGCTAATTATGCAAATTTTAAACATGCTGTCACTTCAGAGCATCTTACTGATGCCACTCTTGTCAGATTATGATGGCACCATCACTTTGCTAAGTAGGAATTTTCTGACTTTTTCTGTCTGTATCTGCCCATGATGAATATTTGTGGTCACGATTCATGAGAACTGGATCCAGGGTATCTATGTACTTTATATCTGCCACATTAATTTCCTTCAACTTTCAAACATGTGGGTGCTCTCTCAGTTTCATGGCCTAGAGTGCAGTTACATCAGCTTGAATACTGGCCATTTGATTTTTTAAAAGAACATCAGGCACAAACATGCATCACTGAAACTGAGAAACTCTCAAGATACGCTCTGTAAAATTTGGTATTTGTTCCTTCATATAAAACACGACAGTGGCTTAAAGGTGCAGTATGTAATTTGTACACCTAGTGTTCAAAATGGGTACTGCACCTTCAATTCCAAACATTTACAATTCAGAGATGTATGATGAATCCTGAAATTCACTATCAGTTTGTAAAAGTGCTGAATCATCTCTTGGGGGATGCTACCCCAAGCTAGCTAGAAGCGGCTTCTTTTGTCTCTTCTTCGGTTTGCAAAAGTGGAGTCTTAAGGTCCTTACACACCGGGATCGTTTTTCTCGTGCGATTATTTCAGACGTCGATATTTTTTTTTCAAACCCGTATCCTGTCAATACAAGTGTTCAAATCAGCGACGTTTTCCCGTCCTGCGATATTGCGGCATTTATTTTTTCGTATCACAGTCGAATTTTTCTAAAGTTTCGCATACTGTGTGTCCACTTCTGACCAATCAGATTGTGTGTTGTTGTGATGTCAGCTTCACTGGTATATCCAACATGGCCGACCGGCTGATTTTTTACGTGTTGGAGAACAGAGTGCTTTTTGATAAAAAACACAAATATTACAAAGATAACGACCTGAAGGACAACTTGTGGAGAGTCATAGCGTCAGATCTCTCATATGACTATAGTTTGTGTGCTTTAACGTCTTTGTTTTAACTTTCATCTGTGCTAAGTAACTTTAGCTCGTAAGCTAACCTGTTCAGATACAACACACCATATGTATTCTCACTGTCTCAAACTCAATCGCGTTGCTGTCACAGCACCATTAGGTCTCGGTTGTTACCTTACGTTTATGGATTATAGTTTAATGTGCTTATCTGGTACTGGCCCCGACTCAGTACATGCTATCATGACAGACAGACATGTCAACACTAGTATCTAATCAGAACTGAAAAACAGTCAGTCTGCTGTTGTGTCAGTCTCCTCGCTTCCACCTGGGACGTGTCTTTTTTCCCCCCCTGGAAAGTCGCAAAATCGCATTGCGCTTGATGTGTATAGTCAGGCGCGACAAAATTCGCCTCTGAATATTTCGTATTTTGCGTCGTATACTTGCGTCGTTCATTTTGTTACTTTGAATTCAAAACTTCAGAGGAGGATATACTGACTGATATAATCTCCAAAAGCAGCCAGTATTTCATGTTTCTTTAATGTCTGATGATAGATTAGAATGTATTGCTCTCTCCTTTAAAGCTTGAGTTCTGCAATAAAGCATACTTTATATTAATGTAGTTTTTATAACAGTATTCATCTTCTTTGAGCCGATGATTCTGGTTTCAGAGCTCCGCTGGTTTTCATATGAAGTTTACCCTGCTGCATATTTTCAGGCCAGCTTTATATGTACAAAATGGCATTTTTACCAGTCTTGCTGCGCTCCATTATCTCAGCTTTGAGGAAAATAATACCTTTTCCACTGTGCTGGCCATTGGAAAAAAAAAAACTTTTTGGGAGTCTTGTGTGGCATCCTTTTTTTACCGTGGTAGGTTGACCTTGCAGGGTCCCACAGAGCCCAGACCCCTGCTGTAAAGTAAACATCTGAAAGTACAAACCTCTCCCATAAATACTAGTCTTTAATCTGTCTAAATCCCCCTGCACCAGCAGACAGAGCTGCACGCCCCCGTGCCCCTCCCCCCTCCTCCCTTCTCCCATAGAGAAACACAACCCTCTTAAGCTCGCTCAAATTTCATCCCTCTCAAGTTTTGCCTTGAGTCTCGTTTTCACTGTCCAGGGATTGAGAGCTGCCATCTGTCTGGGTCATCCACGCTCGGCTGCAAACTTTTGACTCTGGAGGTTTTTTGATCACACACAGTCTCTTGGCTTATTGATATTCAAATAACCCTCACAGGGGGTTTTTCAAAGCACTGTTAAAAGATGCATTAGCGGCGGAGAAAATGGGATTCTTTTCTCCATTTTACAACTTAATATCCCAATCTGGATGAGTTCAGATCCGAACAACAGTATGATTAGGTTTTCATTGCCAATAATGAATGAATTGTAAAAGTGGTTGTGGTCCATGGGGCCCCGAGCAAACTGTAAACTTAAAGAAGGTTTCTAATTCCAGTTAATTCCTTACAGACTAATAAACTAAGTATTTTGTATTAACAAAATTGAGATCTCTTCTTGTCTTCTCCGGTGATTTTCTCTTTTCAAATCTGTCTTTTTATTTGGCTGCCTGATAGAAACTGACAATCCACTGGAGAATTGTTTTTTCATGTTGGGGAAGTCTTTTGTGAGGGTATCAGATATGAAGTTTAGTGTGTGGAGTTTTAAATGTGTAGTTTTGTACTGCTCTGATAACAGGGGGAAAAAATGGATTGAAGTAGTCTTGATAGGATTCATGTACGCTGAGTTTTAACCAAAAACATTGACCTTTTAAGAAAAATCGGACAAATGCAATGTGACTGATTGAGAGTCAGCTTTTCAGTATTTATTCGAATAGCTCTGAAAGTGATTCAATGATGTAGTGATGTCAAAGCAGTCCCTAATTAGTCAATTGGTTTCAGCTGTGGGCCTGGCGGGGGGCTGACAGGTTGCTACGGCAACTTGCAGGCTGAGGCAGTCAAAACGTCGTTTGGCGCTGGTCTCACATTAAAGCCGAAAACATACAGGATGCGTATTTGGAGCGTAGCAGCAGCGTAGTGCAGCCCTGGTCAGCTGGGCTCACTATAAAGAAAAAAACATGGTCATTACAGGTTGTTTTGTCTTTCTGCAGTCTGTCTCCTGCTGATTTTGATATAATTCGGTGACTGGTGAGCCTCTACTACGTGTGAAAAAGCAATGTGATTTTACAGCTTCGTTTTTTGCAGGTGTAAGGTCCTTACACACCGGGAACAACGCAAATATACCATGCCAAATTAGGAAATATTGTAAAATATTACTAATTTTGACGCGTCTGATTATACACATCAAGCGCAATGTGATTTTGGGACTTTCTGGGGGGAAAAAAGACGCATCCCGGGTGGAAACGAGAAGACTGACACAACAGCAGACTGACTGTTTTCAGTTCTGATTAGACACTAGTGTTGAGATGTCTGTCTGTCATGATAGCATGTACTGAGTCGGGGCCAGTACCAGACAAGCACATTAAACTATAATCCATAAACGTAAGGTAACAACCAAGACCTAATGGTGCTGTGACAGCAACGGGATTGAGTTCGAGACAGTGAAAGTTGTATCTGAACAGGTTAGCTTACGAGCTAAAGTTACTTAGCACAGATGAAAGTTAAAACAAAGACATTTAGCAAACTGTTAAAGCACACAAACCATCGTCATATGAGAAATCCGACGCTATGACTCTCCACAAGTTGTCCTTCAGGTCGTTATCTTTGTAATATTTGTGTTTTTATCAAAAAGTAATCTGTTCTCTGACACGTAAACAATCAGCCGGTCGGCCATGTTGGATATACCGGTGAATCTGACGTCGCAACGACGTGAAATCTGATTGGTCAGAAGTGGACACACAAAAAATCGACCGTGATACGAAAAAGTAAATGCCACAATATAGCAGGATGGGAAAACGTTGCCGATGTGATCCGAAATAATCGCACGAAAAATAATGCTCCCGGTGTGTAAGGACCTTAATGCTGTGCTGTTACCTTCAGACAGAGTTAGCAGTTAATAGTCCTGTTAGGGTCCACATGGATCAGGGATTGACCATCAGATTGTTCTGTGTTCCTGATAAATCCATAACCAGGAAGTACTGTATTTCTTATCTACATGAACTGATACACAGTCAGGAGTCCGCATATTGTGTTTTATTTTGAAATACTGGATGACATGTGCGGTTTTCATGCTTGACTTCCTGTCTGGAACAATCGTATCTGTGTGGACTGATGCGCATTGGAAGCATAGAGCAGCAACAATAGACTCGCCGCGTATCTTCAGCAGAGCTGCTCTCAATACAATGCTGGGACTGAGTTGATACACGCCCTGTATGCTTTGCTGCATTGATTAGAATGGCAATCTATTTGCTGCGTGATGTGTGACACTGCCGCCACGCTCCAAATAATATCATGTATGTTTTAGCCTTAAAACGGTAGCTCCTATCAGAAAAATAAGCACACTGTCGTCATCTTAAGGACTTCCTGATCGCTTCGATGTGATTTTGGTCTTTGGTGTTTCTACCTGCAAGTTAAAAACAGGAGTGCCATCTGCTCCCCTCAGAAAATCTTTGAATTAGCATCACTGAGGAGCAGAGAGACATTGCCTCACTTAGGGACTCAGTGTTTCGAGTCTGTAATTTTCTTTGCTTAGATGAAGACATCATTAGAGACAGAACAAGTGTGTCTACAACTATGGAAAAAAAAATGTGCAGAGTGTAATTTCTGGCCAGGAGGCGCGTGGAAAGAGAGAAGTTTCAGACAGTTTCATGTACCTTCTCACACTCTAGCTATACAGAACATACAGGCGTATTTGCCATGGCAACACACTCTAGAGTCATCTTCTCGGGACCAGGAATACGAATTCCAGATCTTCTACAACCTTCAACTTCATGACTAAATCTGACAAACCTGTACATACTGGGCTGTGTACAGAAGTCTTAAATCAGTGGCAACAAAAAATAACACCCTCAGGGGACTATGAAAAATAGTTATCAAACATAGGAAACATAAGCTTATGGGTAAAGGTCCTTACACACCTGGAACGAAGCAAATATACGACGCAAAATTATGAAATATTCAGAGGCGAATTTTGACGCGCTTGACTACACACATCAAGCACGAAAAAAAAACTGACTTCCAAAATAATAGCACGAAAAAAAAAACGGTCCCTACATTTAAGGACCTTAAGGCTGTGTTTGACAGTGATCCCTAACCCCTATATAGGCGACTATATGGGGGTTAGCACCATTTTGAGGGGTGTCCAAAACCTGAGTTATCAATTCCAATGCCCCATATAGACAACTCAAAATTTCCCATAGAGCATTGCAAAATGTAGTGACCATACGATGGTCACTCACCGGTGGTGGGCATCCCGTCAAACATTGCATCATGCCATGTAGTGTCCGAAACCTCCGGCGATTGAGCTCACTACATAGTCAGCTGTATAGTGAAATTCCATATGGGGGTTAGGGGTTAGGGATTGAGTGATTCATTTCGGACACAGTCTAAAACAGGTCAAACTTAAGATTTAGAGACAAGTTCTTGAGCCATAGCAGCACATTAGGATTCATCATCTGTGGACCAGGAAAATGCATCGTATTGCTATCTGTTGTCGTTGCTAAAGTTGGTATAACTGGAGAAGCAAGCGTTCAGCAACATTCATCTCTCGATGGGGTGTCTAACTCTGTGTTACGGTGTGTTTGACCCTAACTTAATTTTACAGTGGAATATCCCTTTAAATAGTCATGCTTACATGAACAAATTTTGCACAGTTTGGATTTCGTGTGAAAAACTTTGACTTGCCTCAATCTGTACAGGATCCAAGGAAGTATTGAGGTGTGGACCGAATGGTTTACGCTATGAGACTCTAAGCTAACACAGCCGTCTGAAGAGCCATTCTGACAGCCTTACTAAACAAACCATTGATTTCTCATTGTTTTCATCCTAGAAACTGGAGGAAAAACCCAGACAGCCATGACCAAACATTGTATCTCAACCATTAGACTGCTGTTACCCAGTAATTATGTGGGCTTGTTAAGCGCCATGTGCATTTTGGTCATATGCAGCCACACACCAAAGCACCCCACTGATATAATAGCTGTAATGATTATTATGGATGTGATATTCCAACTGGAAATCATCATCTTGTGTTTTATTGTACTGCCTCGCTGCAAGAGCTGCTGGACATTTCTTTTTCACCGGTATTACAGCGCTGATTTGATGCTGTTCTTTCTTTTAAAGCCATTATTGCGGCAGATTTTAAAATGGAGCCCAATTAGGCCCGGAACAAATGACTGTTTCGTCTGCCTCTTATTCGCCATTTGAGATGAATCCTCTCTGCATGAGCTAACAGCCTAAAAGACTACCTTTAGCTTGCTCCCATAATACCTCCCCTGTTAACTTTCTCCTGCCTGTTCATGCACAACACTCTGGGCTTCATGTACGTTTCTGCGAATCCTCTCATCTTCTTTTTGAGAATCACGAGGCAATTCTACTACAGCCCAAAAGTTAAATTAGGAAGCGCATTTCTGCTTGCGAGTCAACTGTTTGTGATTGAATTACCATTAAGCATAACAATTTCGCGGCAGTTCGTAATTTTAGGTCATTAAAAAGTCTGAATCAGGTGACTCAATCTGCTCAGAATCACATCCTTGAAGGGTTTGTATCAATTTAAGAAGGAATGTGTAACAGCGGATAAAAAAAAAGACCCGGGGTGAAATGGCACTCGGTCAGTCGAGAAAAGCGGAAAAGAAACACTGACCCAAGAGATCGCTTTGTTTTAAACTGGACCAAATAAACAAAAAAACA
Source organism: Xyrichtys novacula (assembly GCA_962446985.1). NCBI lineage: Eukaryota > Metazoa > Chordata > Actinopteri > Labriformes > Labridae > Xyrichtys > Xyrichtys novacula. The sequence continues at coordinate 6,202,242 of OY660887.1, forward strand.
CATCCAAGTGTTGTTTTGGCAGAGATTAATCCCCTGGTTGTGTTTAGATTAGCCTCAAACCGTGGCTAATGCAGTTATTTTCACCTCGGGTGAACTTGAACAAGGTTGTTGCACTCTTGTAAATCTATACAGCATCCCACTTAACTTGGACATACTTCTAAGTTGAACTCAAGCTTTCCATTAACCACCTTTAGACCTCTTTTTGTATTTTAACCCATCTCCTATTTTGCTTTTAAACAGTTATTTAACACCTCCTCAACTCCCACTCCAGTATGTTGAAAATTAAGGGCCTTGGGTGAAGTCAAGGGCTATTGAGAATATACGTCTAAACCTTTCTTTTTTTTGTGCAGGCGCTGTAGAAACTCGGAGTATGGGATGTGAACATAAAGAAGCAAACAATAGTTTCTTTTTTTTTGATAACTCAGTCACCAGGGGTGTCAGGTACAGTAAAGTAGCACGACAGATGGGCTATGAAATAAGCTTAAAGCCATAAAATGCTGCACTAGCTCACAGGGACGACTCCTTTTGTCGGGTTACAGCCTTCACATACAGCATTGACCGCCTCATTAAGCTAATTTATCGCTAAATATGTGCGGTTTATTGGTGCGATTAAATATGCTATGTGTAGCAGTTTAGGACAACAACATATGTTGGCTTGTTTTGGGTAAAAAATAGTCCCAATTAGTTTTTTCCTCTCTTTTTTTGGCCTCAGCTTTCTCTGTTCAAGTCTCACTTTTCTGTTGTGTGAGCAGTTCATATTAGCATGTTTATAGATGTCTTTCTTTCAGTCATTGCGAGAACTCCAGATGTTTTATATCCATTTCTTCTCAGTTTGGCAGCTCTCCTGTTGGTGCTTCTTTATTGGTGACGAAAACTGTCAAATCAACTCATTTTCCCCACGCCGTTTTGATTAAAATCCCATATTCAATTCAGATTAAGGTGCAAAAGACCAATACGCTCCAAATTGAGTCACAATACTATCTATCTGTTCCAAAAATACCACAAGACAAGCCACATGTGGATATGTTTTATATATTATCCTCCCTAACTCAGACTTGTTCTTATATTCCTGTTGGCACGGCCAACCACAGCGAGCTGAGCGCAGCATTCTGGGCCAGAGATAGACTTCACAGCGCATTATGGTACTAATGACTTAGTAGAAAGGACAGGCACTGGCAATTAGAGGTATGTGTGGATCTAGACATAAAGCACAGGCTCTTATCTGCTGTTAAATTGTGTAGAGGGAAGAAAATAAAGAGGACTGGATTGGATATTTGGACCTGTGGTTGCATTGCTGGCAAATGGGGAAGCAGTGGGGTAATGATTCTGCTGCTTCTCCCAATGGATAAGAATGTGAAGAAAGAAAATTGAGGTGGATATAAAGTGGAAAACAGAGATAATGTAATGTCCCTTTGCTGAACTCCATTGCTTTATTTTACTGTTATTCATCAGCTGGCAGCAGAAAGAGCGAGGTTGAAATCGAGTCCATCTGAATAATTAATAAAAACGGTTAAATTCTGCAAATACAGTAAAATACTGTTTTCTTTTTATATGCACAATACATCAGTGGTGTTTTCTTGCATGTGCACACATCATCATCTCTGTGGAAAACAAGTTGCTAGACAAGCTTTTTTTCCCAGCTTGCAGCACAGCAACATTGTTTCTCAAACGACATGGTTCTTTTTTTTTTTTGTTCAGCAAGCACCACAACAGTAGCTGAGCAGGCGAAGATGCTGCTGGAGAGAGCAAAAGAGACAGACTAAGTGGAGGCCGGTAATTTTGACTTGAGCTGTCATTTGCATAAACTCATACAAAGTGCGATACTGTAGGTGGTTCTCTTGAATATGTATGACGATCATAAAAAAAAAAGGAGATACATTAACTCCTCTTCTTACAAACTATCCCCGTCTGCAGAAAGTGCTATTGTAAATGCAAGAACTTTTATTTTTGCTTGGAGCTCACATTCCCCCCCCTGGGATCAGTAAAGATACTCTGAGATAAGTTTACATATTCCAACACCTTCCTTTAGCAAAAGTCTGCATCAGTTCCGCAGGAATTCATGCAGTCACGACTTTCTATCTGAATGCAGGAAATATACAGCTATTGTTTGGTGTCCACTTGTGCTGCCAACCATGTGCGAGCAGGGGTGCTGCCAGGGATTTAGGGCCCCGTGAATAGAATCCCTCATTGGGCCCTACTACTCCACGATAGGGACCGCGCCAACTCCAAGAATACGACACCGTGCTCCTGTAGGCTCCTGTAGGGAGTTTTTATACAATCATGAAAAAGACTGAAATTGATATTGTTGCCTTTTTCTGACCCCAAAAGGCAAACAAGACCATTCGCAAGAAGACTTGCTGTTTCTATGTTAAGATTTTTAATATCTGGGACCACTGGCGGGGGTAGGTGTCAGACCAAGTGGAAACCTGCACACTGTTTATCTCTAGAGCACTATCGCCGGGTGATTTTCACCCGACCAAACATGTTTACGTGATTTTCATTCTGTTGCGTTTGTCTGAGTATCATGGGTCTCTGGGTAGTTTCAGCATTGCCTTTCACATCTTTGTAGGCAAATTTGTTTCCCTGATCCAAAACCCACTTTTTCCTACATGCACATGTTTTGGTGATTTTCACCCGGCAATAGTGATAGAGGGTAAAGTAGGTTTGGGTGGATTTTACCTGGAAATACTGTTAAGTGTATAAATGCAGGTGTTCTTGCTGCATTTCTGACAACATTCAGGACTGCCATATTTACCCTCCCTTCTTCGACTACAGCTGTGATTCTATTGCAGGGTTGATGTCTCTGGCGTCTCAGCTACTGAGTAACACATAGCTGAGGTAATAGTGTATTGAGCTGATTTCGTGTTTTAGCTGCATGTAGGGAATAAGGTCAGTAAGAGTGGTCCTGGAATTTGCATGCTATCTTTTTTTAGTGCAGTGGTTATGAATAACTATCAGAAAATAGTGATGTTCAAGGGAATTCATATGGTGATAAGAAATATTTCATTTTTACTCACTGAAAATATGCCATATTTTGGTTCTCTCTCCTGCAGTTGTTATTGTGCCAAGGACCCTGAGTCTTCAACAGGGAAGACTCACATGCCTCAGAAATGGGTGGAAAGGAAACTAAGTTTACAGTTTCTATAAATATATATATATATTTTTTTTTTTTTTCTTTAGGAATTTTTTGTTCATGAATGCCTAATTTCAGTTATTTTGTTGCATTTTTACATGGTATGGCACTTTTTTTCCTCCCTTTGGACATTGCACAGTTAAAAATAAAAGAAAATTACTTTAATTTGTCATGTATTGTCCTATTTTGATATAATTTTGATAAGTACTTTTGAATTATTTCGGTTAATTACACCCGACGATAGTGATGGTGTTCTAGGGTTACACAGCTCTTTTCCTATTGAGCAGCAAAAAAATGCCTCGATACGTGGCACATTTGAATGTGGGACTTGCTTTTTAGGAGCCACTCACAACATATACTGTACATAGGAGAGAAAGTTCACGCAAAATAGACAGCAAAGAAAAAGTCCTCACAGAAGCTTTAATGCATCTTCTATAGTTTAAAATCTTTTTAATTTATATCCGTGTCATTGGAAATACCTCAAATGTAATAAATTGAATGTTAGAAACTCTAAAAATATGAAAAAAGATATGTTTAAAAAAAAAAGTGATGTAATCCTTTAAGAAACACTTTAAATTTGTTATCATTATAAGCAGGGAGATTTTCTTTCAAGAACTGCAGAATAACAATGCAAAGTCTTGTGGGATTTCATCATTTAAGTTCATTATATGGTTAAAAGATTCAGAGGAAATAAAAGGATATACAACAAATACTACATATACTTAAATTTGTGGTGGAAATCACTGCATGGGCTTAAAATTACTTAAGAGAGAAAAAAAAAAAAGATATATATATTTTTTCTTTTTAAATGGATGAGTTTACACATTTCAGCAAGATATTCAGCTTCATTCCATTGTGGAAGAGCCTGGGTGCTTATCTGGACTAACTCAAATCCTGCTGAAATCCTGGATCAGGCAAGAATGGTACAGCAGCTGACTTCCAAAACTCCAGAAACTGGTTCAAATGCATCCTACCATTTCTGTTAGAATCAGGTCTTTATAATCTACATATATTTAATCAATGCAGGCTACATTGATTAAATGTCAGCTTAAATGGCAGGGACACAAAAGTTCCTGCGGGTTGTGTAATGAAAGTAGCTTATTCATTTATGGTAAAGATTTAGAGACGTTATCCCCGCATGTGAATGATGGCTGTGGGATCCCTGTATGCAAGTGTCTTTTCGAGGCTTCACTCACTCCACACTTGACTTGCAAAAATGCCACAGCTGAATTCACATGTGCATTCCCATGCAGCACAGCTAAAATGATAGCTCCCACCATTTTTGACGGTCTTATCAGCGCTGTCAAGATGGTTTAAAGTCAATGCCACAAATGTGTGTGTCAGAGTTAAACTTTTTGTGAAAGCCTGGCACTAATGTACTCAGTCTCTGCCATCAAATCCACTTACTGTGGTGATTACAGCCAAAAAAAGAAGTAGAGACCGGACCTTGAGAGTCAGATTTATGGGTATACATTTGGGGAAATGTTCCCTGCTAAAAATGAGCCATGGGCAGTGTGTGTTATTGAATGCACCATGCAAGAATATTTCATATTTTCCCCAAGATGGAGCCTCGGAATGGTAATAATGCAAGAATTGTTTCAGCCTGCATCATTTCAGCTCGCATACTCCAGTGGAGACGACTAGATTTCAAGAAAATCTTACACAGTGGACCCAGGTAATCTGGTTCCCCTGAGGGTAAAGGCGAAAGGTTATTTGCTTGGATTGCCTGAATCTAACAGACATACATGAGCAGAAACTTTTGACTGGAATGAGAACAGAAAACACACCTGGACTTGTTGGTTCATGCAAACTAGGAGAACTGCTGGGTTGCGACAGATTTGTGTCATAATGATAACATTCAGTTCTGAATTGACACACTTGCATGAGTGTTTTGTCATGTGGCCACCACCCAATTTGGAAAACCTGATCATCCAGAGGCTTAGACTGATGAGCAAAAAAGGCGGCACTGTTGATTGAAGGCATATATCAAAGTGTACAAGCCCAAGGTGACAGCAGTTGGATCCATAAGTCCTGGGAAAGTTCGCAGATGACATTTATCGGACCAGTTTCACAGAGTAAACTTTGAGTAGAGTGACGATAAAGGCACGCAACCATGTCAGGATGCAAAGCTGTACTTAAGTTGTAGTCCCATAAATCAACGGCTGCACCAGATCAGTCTCTCAAGACGACACTTTGTGCTCTCAACAAAGTCAAACTAATTACTGTTGGCTAAACTAATCCAGTTTTGTTTGTCCCTGTTTTTCTTCAACCTGCTTGCCATGCCGGAGGCAAAACTAACAATCCACCATGGCGACAGTTCCCTGTGTGTTGACATTTAAACAAGGCCCACACCATGCCAGGGATTAGAAACTGCAGTCTATTGGTAGCATGTATTAAGGGAATATCCCAGCCTCATATAGGCTTACCTTATTTGGTTTGCCTCCAACTCAGCATGGGCCCAGAGCTGGCTTTGGGGGGATTGGTGTTGGAGCCCATTGGGGAAATCCAAAGCATATACAATACATTGCTTAAAAATGGGGATTCCGGAAATCCAATGCCAGTAATGGTCTGTGTGGATTGGCTCCAAATGTGCACCAGCATGGGCCCATCCATATGAAATTAACCATCACAGAGCCATGATGGAAACCAGTAACAAAACTGTCTGAGCCTTTTTTTGGCCACCAAACCATGCCAGTCGATGAAGCTTATCAACTGGTTGAAATTCAGTCCAGGACCAGATATAAAAATGTATCAGACAGTATTAATGCAATCCCCAACCCAAAATACATAATGTATTTTTCCTGATAACATCTTTATCACCTTTAAACTCCTTTTGAAAACATGGATATGTTTTTGCAGGAGTGTGTTTCAGATCTCTGTTCCTATATGCTCCAATTACAGACAAGATCTTAAGATGTTTTTTTATCTTTTGGATGCTTTTTTTCCCATTATTTTTTCATTTTCTTTTATCTGTTGGTGTTTGTCTCAGTCTTTGTAACTTGGTAAATTGTTTTATTTGTTGACGGCTTAGACCTTTTTTTTTATTTTACTTTGCCTCTCATTTCTGTCATTCATCTCTTTTTTAGACCTTTATCTTTTGATCCCTTATGTTCTTAAATCATCACGGTTTTGTTTTAATTCCTGTTTTAATCATTGGTGATTGTATGCCTGACTTTTGTCTTTTTTTCCTTCTACCTTGTAACCTTGTTATTTAAATTTAAATAAATGTATTAGTTTATTGTGTCACAGAGTAAACTTTTCAGGGTTTCTGGTATTGCTAGACTTGGACCAACAGAGCTCTTTGAATACTCAAATCAAGGCATTTCAATGTGGGACCCAATGGAGATTCCTTGGTGTTTCATCCAACCTCTAGTGGCTGCTTGAGGAACTGCAGTTTGCTTTTTCAACTCTCGGGTTACCACTTATTAGACACCCATTGAAAGTGTCAAGTCCATGTCTTTGACTTGTCCAAATATTTGCGTGACACTGCTCATGACCGGTCCTGGTTCGAGGCCTTGATGGGAACACAAAGACAACAATGGGCCGCCACCTGTGTACCTTAGGGCGACAGTGAAACCTTGCACCGTGTGGTGATCTCTCCAGCTGCTCACCTGGACCTCCGCAGCTCACGAAGGTCCTCAGAAAAATCCATCAACTATCATCTTTTTGTAGCTTCAAAAGTGGCAGAGCAAGCATAACGCAGAGATCAGAAGTGAAGGATCCTTTGGGGTCTTAAAAGAATACTGAATACCCTCCTCATCAAACGTAAAGCCCTTGAACTAAAGTTGAAACAGCTCTGGGTGGATCAGATTGGGACCAAAATGTGTTTTTGTCTCGATCTGACGGTGCAGTATGTGCAGCTAATTGCTTAGAGAAGCACACGCTTCAAGTACAAGTGGATTCTGCAGTTCAGCAGCTGTATAATACAAAAATGTATGCAGTTATTTCTTATGCTGTTTGCAGCATCAAATTTATGCTGGACTTTGATGTTCCACATTTAACTCAGAATGATCATATTTGCATTTTGCACAGTGCAGACCACAGCAAAAGTACGATTTTTGATCTAATTTGGATGTTTTCTCTTCAATATCGCAGTTTGAAAATGAAAGAAAAATGACACATGAAAAGGCCAACCTTGTGGTTCGTACTTTCAAGTGGGTTCAAAAGTTTTTGAAAACCTTTTTTTTTTTTTTTCTTCTTACAGACAGGAAACAGCAAAGAGAGCAGAAAGATGAAATGGAGACACATGCAAGGACGAAAGAGCAAAGACGTATCGTACTTAAAGTGAAGGTAGCTCAGATGTTCCTTTTGGAAGCGCTATGTAGAGTCAGAAAAGAGATGAATATCCGTGGCTGAGTCACATTAAGACAGAACGGGTTGATTATTTTCCATTGCCTATTAAATTTATACAAATAACACTCAACTGAGAAGGCTGGTTGTTCACACCGAGGCACATTCATAGAAAAGTTTAGTCGGACCGGGTACACAAGCACAAACAAAAGGAATTCTGGCAGCTGCAAGTGGACTCTTAGGAGTCAACGCAGCAAATCTACCAATCGATTTCGGAGTACTTTATGCTTCCATCCGCTGGAAAGTTTTATGGAGGTGTCAGTGTCCTTTATGTCCTGCCTGCAGTGCCAAAACTACCACCAAATGGTTTGTCCAAATAGCCTGGCCTGAACCCAATAGAGAACTTAACGGGTACTTTAAAGTGGTGGATAGGAAACACTGGACCCAGAAGCATCAACTTTCTCAAGGTCTTGATTTAGTTTGGTCCAAATGAGTGTATATTGATCACAAAAGCCAATCCAGTACCACCCGTGGCCATTTATAATCCCAGCTTCCTGGTTTTCACGAGCTGAAATCCAAAAACATCAAAATCAAATCAAAACAAGCCAAACAAGACTTGAAATACTCACTTTACATGATGAATATAGATTATAAGGCAGTCTATCTGTATGAAACTTGCTTCTTCACGGTATTCTACTTTCCTGGCACGCACCTACAGTCCTCTGTTACCTCTAATTTCAATTACAGCTTTGTCTTATGGCGGTGAGTCTTTGAGGCGCACTCTTTCTAAAGCTGTTTTAATGAAGTGCAATCAAAATAAAGCGAGAGTAATACTGTTTGGGCCTTCGGCAACTCTTTTCCATGTGAGAAACATGTGCATTTCAAGTCATTTCGCCCCAATCCCACAAATAGAAGATGACACATTGTTGTCCCCCTCTGTGAATAATAATTAGATGCTGGTAGCAGTAAACAAAGACAAAAAAAAAAATGCAAATCAGTTTGAAATGGCTGTCACGTCTGCATCTTCATTATTACCTCTGCAACAAGTGTGTACTCCCGCGGCCAATGGCGTCACTAACAGAGCAATCTTTCATATCACTAACCTGTATTTAGTTCCCTGCAATGAAACATCAACCCAAATCAGTGCTCTGATTCTTTGCTGAGGCTATGCATCAGTCAGTGTGCGGAGCTCTGCAGGAAACAGACACAACAAGCCTCTTATTCCACACAGGCAGAGAGAAAGGGGGGAATTCCACCACAGTTAGGGCACTGTGTAAAATGTTGGTACTTTGTCATGTAAATTTAGAGTTCAATCTAAGCACAGTAGGAGTTGTAGCTTTCGTTTTTTCAAAGGATGTAGCTTTTGGAGGTGATTTTGGGCCTATGCGGTGAGTTCCACTACAGAGCCATGTCTATTTTGGATGCAGTGTATGTATATGCAGTACATAGATGGTGATGTTATTAAATCCCCCCAGTTCCAGCAGGCTCAACCCTGCTAACTTGTTGCAGATTAGCATAATCAGTTGAGAGATGTTCCTCTAGGTCAGGGGTGGGCAACTAATTTTTACATGGGGCCACATGAGAAACCTTATTTGTGTTGGAGGGCTGAACCAACAATACTTCAACTTCAAATCAGTGGGGGTTCACACATACAGAGAAGCAACTACTAGTTAAAAACAAGCCCAAAAAGAAGAGCACCCACGACTTACGAGTTTTACAAGCGACTTCTGAGAAAAACAAACTTAAAGTCTTTTATAATAGGCGGACTTGGCAACTCTAAAGGTCCTTACACACTGGGGCCAACACGAATATAGAACGCGAAATCTCGGAATATACGCACCTGATTATACACATCAAGCCCGATGCGATTTTGCGACTTTCCAGGGGAAAAAGACGCATCCCAGGGAAGACTTTTCCAGGGGAAAGTCCCGCCTCCTTCGCCTCTGATTGGCTAGAAAAGCTGGAAACATCATCACACGCTCAAGCCAAACGGTCAACACTTATAGACAATCAGAGGCGAAGGTGGGTGGGACCTTCCCTTTCCATCCCCCGGATGGAAGCCAGAAGACAAAAATAGAGTCTACTTGAACTTCAAGTGATGGCGAATTGGTACTACTTTTGCTTTCTCAAAAGAAAAAGATATGTAGCACATGGGTGCATTCAATATTTTAAAAAAAAGAAGAGAGCTTCGTGAGTTTGACTGCTTGGTTCAGGAGCTAAACTGTACCATGGTCGCTTCAGAACCTATTTCGGATGTCCGTTGGACAATTTGAAGTTCTTGACTCTCTATGACTCTCCACAAGTTGTTCTTCAGGTCGTTATCTTTGTAATGTTTGTGTAAACGATCACAAACAATCAGCCGGTCAGCCATGTTGGATATACCAGTGAATCTGACATCGCAACAACACGAAATCTGATTGGTCAGAAGTGGACACAGAGTATGCGAAATTTTAGAAAAAATCAACCATGATCCGAAAAAATAAATGCCGCAAAATCGCAGGACAGGAAAACGTTGCTGATGTGAAAGGACCTTAAGGCGTCTATGAATATTTTGCCAATGTTTAAACTTGTCTCTAGGATGTACGCACGTGAATCCAAACAGAAATAAAACAACAGCTAGGTTTTCAAAATAAAAGCGACACACTTTTATAGTCTGTTGATGATTTGATTGACGCACCTCACGAAGGGCCAGGCAGGGACATCCAAAGGGCCGTAAAATGCCCAGGTCTGCTCTAGGTGGTTTTTGAAAACTTTTAAAACGTGTTATTGACATCAAATCAAAAATACATGAATATCCTTCATAACTTAATGAAATTTTTCAGTTTATGATATTTAATATAATGTCCTTGCTCTATTTAAAACCATTTATGATGTGTCGTCAAAGAACATCCAAGCTGAATACCATGCTATGCAATCAAAACCGTTCGCTAAATCCAGTAATCTGATGCTGTGCAGAGCCTACGCATCAGTCAGCGTGCAGAACTTTGCAGGAAAAAAAAGGCCCAGCAAGCTTCTTATTCCACACTTGTGTGCAATGGGCAGAAAGGAAAAGGGGATTTTTTATATTTTTCTTGACGGGAGATAAGGATGAATTCCTTGTACTGCCACTTGAGAGGTGAGAGAGAGAAAAAAATTGCCTTGAGACTCCTTTTTGCATGCATTCCCATCACTTCAGAAGCTGCTGTAGTGTAGATTGTACATTGTGACACTCCTGCACTCCTGTCACTGTAAGCACTTCTGGTTTGGAGCTGTTTTCAGATGTTGATGCAGCACCAAAAACACAAGTACAGTGGTGGTATGAGTCATGGGGAATGAATAATATTGAATAGTGACATGGAAAAGGAACAGTCGGGTTTGCATTGAGGTGTAAATGAACTGGATTCTGTGTAGTTTTGAATGCTTGTTTTGAACAGAAAGGGACTATAGTACCTCGGAAGCAAATACAAGCATGCTCGAAGAACTATGAGAATAAAGACTTTGCAGGTGTTCAGAGTTCATCCGCTGATTAGAGCTCTTTTCAGGACAAGAATCTGGATTTTTCCACTATGTCCTAATGTATGAAAGTTGGACTTTATGGGAGAAAAAGGAATTTGTTTCTTTCAAGACGTGAGTTTTTTTTATCTGCACCTGTAATAAATGTTAATGTTAGTCAAATTTCACCCCACATGACCTTATCAGCGCAGCTTGTAATTCATTAGTCCTTACAGTGAAATTGGACGAACAACTGATTCCGACCAATTCAAACGAGCACAGCTGTCTATCCCTGCCCCGCTCCCCCCCTGCCTGCACAGCCGGGACTCATTTCAATTAGGATTGTGGCTGGCAGAGCTAATCATACATCACTTCCAAAATGAACTGTATTTCTGAGAAGCTGCGGCTCTTGAATGAGGTGACAGTGTCTTGCCGAGAAGGGGCTTAAATGGAAAAATGCAAATATCAAAAGGAGCCGGCATCTCGGGTTTGCATTTCATCATTCGGTACAATTGTATCTTTTTGATTAGTCGGTCCAATCAGCATGGCCTGTGGTGAGAACCCCCCCACCCTCATGGGCAAGCATACTCCAAATTTGCACAGACTTGATCTGATTTAAATACAACCATGCAATGAATGACATTACAATGTGGCACATGTTGGTTTTTACCGCCCCGGGCGAAGAAGGGATTCTAATTTCAGCAAAGTGGAAGGAGAGCTGTAAGAAAAACCTTACTTGACTCATCTCCAAGAGAAATCTTTTTACATTCCAGGTCTGTATCAGTGAGTACCCGCAGATGGAGATAGATGGAAGCTTCCTGATTGTGGCACAGGGGTGAATGCAGCATCAAGATGTAGGAAAGTTTCCCTCGCAGTCCTTTGAAGTTCAAGAGAACTGTGGGACCAGCGCTGGAAGCAAAATCACTTCTCCGTTTTTTTTTTTTTCCCTTAGCTAAGAGCAGACACACTTATAAGATACAAACATGAAAGCAAACACAGCCGCAGGGGAACAGAGCACTGTTATTGTACAGAGCTGAGTTCTTGTCAGCCCATTGAGTTGTTTACATCCACAAATTTTGACAAAAGCGGCTGTCCTCAAACACTGGCAGGAATCCATATGACCTGTAGCGAGGAGGAGGAACAGGAGATACAGCAGGAAACAGTGAACAGCAGGCGAGACTCTGTGAACACTCCTTCTTTGAGATTATTGAAGGGATAGGGGGTAGATTAATGAAACATAAAGAGGGATATGAGTTGGAACTAACTATCGCTTCTGTGACTTCAACCCCAACTCCAAGAAAGTTCAGACGCTAATTAAAAAAAAAGAACTTGATGGTTTGCATGTCATTTTAACTCTATATTTGATTGAAAATAGTTCAAAGAAGAGCATGTTTATTTCTGAGTTGCATCACCTCTTCTTTTAGCAACACTGCAAACATTTTAGAACCATGGCAAACAGTTTATAGAGTATTAAAAGTGAGATATCGTTCCATCCTGCTCATGTTAAGCTTGGTGGTCCCTCTCTTTTGTAGCCTGGATGACTTGGCATCCATGATTTCCAAGAAGAACATTAGAATGGCAAAGGGTCGCCTGTTAATCCACTGACTGAGTGGGATAAGTGATGGTGATGATCCAATGTAAAACTTCCACATCTTCTTGTTGACTTTTTCTGAAACTTTCTCTGTCTGGTTACCCCCAGAATTACCCATCCCGGCTTTGAAACGCCACTCGATAAAGACTACAAATCCTCTTCTTTCATTAAGTTCTTCTCTAATGATGGTTTCCAGGAGGTCATCGCGGTAGTTAGCATTGATTGCAGGGTTTTATTCCCTTCAGTCCACCTTTGAGCATCTAAAAGGCTTGATAAGGCTGACATCTTAAAATTGGCTTGGCCAGTCTTGAGACTTTCATTTAAACACTCTGATGAGCTCTGGTTTAATTTTGCAGTTCGGTCAAAGCAAAGGCTTTACCATTGCTCCGATGAGCTTTTGTCCTTGGGATTGTCCAATCTTTCATACGTATTAGTTTTCCCAACACTTTGACCAAACAATCTTTTTTTTTTTCCTCACAATTCATCAAGGCTTGTCTTAAAACTCTTGAGCCTTATCATTTATCCTTTTTTGGTAAACTCTGAATTGGTTTACCTGTTTGTATTTCTTATAAATGAACATTTCTTTTGAAAATGACCTTTTATCCCTCCCCTGTGAAAGTTGTTGCTAGTGCCACAAATGGTTGTTAAAGGATTTTCTTCACACCTGCAGCTTTGTCTGCTGTTCCGGTCCTCTGGTTTAACAAGTGTTTCCAGGCACGCCGGTGGTTTCTTTCTTCTTTGGGGCATAGTTGTACTGGCTTTGGCCGGTGCTTGAGCTATTGCTATCATTGATTTCCCATTTTCTGCTCACTTTAAGATTGCTTGCTTTTCTCCCCCGGAAAGGCCTCTGGTTTTCAAGTTGGTAACACCAATTTTTCTGAACGCTTTCTGCAAACCCAAAGCTTAGGATGAAATCAGAGCAGTTTACTGTATGAACAACAAGAACAACTGGAAACATCACAATAAGAGGAGCAAATAGTTCTACTGGGAACTGGTTTTAGTTGACTTATTTGTACACTATTAAAAGAAATATACAAAAAAAGTGAACAAAATATGAGGAAAGGTACCAAGGTAAAAAAAAAAAAAAGAAATACAAAAAAATGATAAATTTTGCAGTAAAAAATTGACTCACACAAATGTGTTGATAAATAATTCAAAACTATACTATATGATGCCAGTTTATGCAATTAGTAAATCTTTGTAACCAGCAAATACTATTTACATATAGTGTTTGACACAAGATTGTTAATGTAGATGACACTACAGTGGCCCCAGAATGGAACCTTGTGGTATCCCGCACTGTATCCCAGCGGTCTCATACTGCGTTACATTCCTATCTGGACAGTGTTGACGGTAAAACAAGTTAAAATACGTGCTTGTATTTGATTATCTACATCAAGAGCTGTTTCTAGATGATATCAAAACAAGTTTCCTGTAAATAAGTTCTTATCTCTTATTGTAAAAACAAATGAGAGTCTTATTTTAACACTCACAGGGGTTTTAATTTTGCCTACATTTGCATCAGCCCTCCATTGTTTGGCTTGCATTCTCTGGCATATGTGCGCTTTATATTTCTGGTATTGGCAGGAGAGCTGGGTAATTAGCATGAGAAGAGAAAAGAAAAGGGAACAATGAACAATGAAAAGAGCAACTCCTACTCAAGCTTTATTAAAAAACCAAATATGTAGATGACTGACAGGTCTTCTTTGCACCCAGTACCTACATGCTATGATGTTTAAATGCAGCAAACAGGACAAGAAGCATCAAATAAAGGACTGATTTATAACTTGCTGGATAGAGAAAGATTGTTTTAACTGTGGCTGGCAGAAACAAACATACTCCCTGTTAGATTTTTCCAGCCTAATCATCGAGGCTCCGTATTCTTAACTCAGAGAAACATGTTCAAACACAAGACTCTGTATTTTTTTTTTTTGGCTGTGCCATTCCCTCGGCTGGAATTTTCCTTCATGTTGTGTGCGAATCCTTTCACACTTTTCCCCCCCGAATTATGCCAACCTGACAAACTTTGTAGTGTTTGGGACCACGGCATCAAAGTTCTGAGAGTTTGAACAGTGTTTGGCTTCACGCTGAGTCTGCAGTGACTGGCCCAGCAGGGTTTCTGTAGGGTTTATTAACTTTGTTAACTTAAAGTTTCCTGTGGCGTTTTCTTGTAAACAAACTGTCATCTGTCACTGGGTAAAACACATTCGAGACACGATGAGGCCTTACTTTTAATAGTACAATACCAAGAACAGCTCTACACCCACCTGTCTTCAAAAATAATATTAGAAACCAATGCTAATGTTTAATAAAAAGTATCATTTGTACAAAATTTGCTCATTAAAATCAGGATATTTTCAGGCGGAAGCATGGTAATTCACCTTTGGACTGATCCTGCTCTTGATTTGCCCCATACAATCAGCCTCTCAACAATGGGGTGTGCCACAGGGGACAGTATTGGGTCCTCTTCTTTTGTATAACAACCAAGCTTGGCTTAATGCGAAAAACACTAAGGCTATGTTCACACTGCAGGTCAATTCCGATTTTTTAACCATATGTGACACATATCTGTTTTTTTCATGTAAGCGTGAACAGTGCAATTCTGAGTTTTTCAAATTCGACCCAGGCCTCTTTTGTACGTGGATATAAATCGGATATGTATCCGATGTTACTGCAGTGTGGACACCGACCTATACATTATCAATATGCGACAAACGTCAACATTGTTTGATAACACAAACAGGCGTGGAAAGCAATTTGTGCTTTGTGCACATGCGGGCACATTCCGTTCACATTAGATACCGCATTCGTTGTTGTAATGTGAACAACTGCACAAAAAGATCGGATTTAACAAAAAATCCGAATTGTGCATCATAACCTACAGTATGAATGTAGCCTAACTTCTCACCCAAAGCTTATTTATAACAAATTGAGGATTTTCTACAGGATCATCTAAACACTAAACACAATCGGCTGTTATCCAGTTAAGTACTGCCAAACTAAACAAAGTCATTGTCGTGTTTGGTACTGAAAATAATGAGGGTGCCCCAATACTTAACATTTTTCCTGTGTCCAGCAGAACTGGTCGCTGAATTATAAATTGCATTTATGATCTTATATTACCCACAATGCCCCCCTTGAAAAATAGATTTTTGATCTCAATGGGACTAGCCTGGTTAAACAAAGGTTAAACAAATAAACAAGTAATTGCAACAAAACATTTAGTGTTTTGTGCAAGTAGGAACTAATGTTGTCTCAAATTCAGGCCCCACTCCACATCCACGCCCAGATTTTACTTATTTTTTTAACTTGTAGTCTTCAGTCCCAAACAGTTTATCAGACTTTGCTCTGCTCCCACTGGAACCACAAACCCTTCAAAAACCCCCTTTTCACATAAGTGGTTAGGGCTTTCCAAGACCTGTAAACAGACTTTGATGTGGAAAATGGGTTGCCCATTTAAAATACTGGAATGGTCCTCTTGTGCATGCTAGCAGAGCGAGTGGCACAAACGGCACAAGGACCTGCTTATCAAAACACAGCTCCCTGGGACTCAGTCATCAAAAACACAGAGGGTTGCTTTAATGCCGGCTCAGCTCCGGCTGTGAAGTAATCAGTCGAGGTGGAATGGATGCCCTGATTTAGGTCGCAGCCCGTTTTGTATTTTTTTGTCACTTTAACTTTGCCTGTCATCCCTTCTTCTATTTATCTTCATCCCTAAAGTACGCAACTTCAGGGCCCTTCATAATATCATCCCTCTGTTATCTTAACAGACAAGCACCACGAGGCTGGTAGGCAAATTAGACATCAGATTTTAGAAACAAAAACCACAGGCACAACCGGCGGTCAAAACTTATGGCACAGTGCCGCACTGGCAGTCTGCAGGCTGGCAAGTATAATGATGGGGAAGTGTGTCAGTAAGAGCAACGTCATCAGGAATTACACACCCTTTTTATACATCAAGCCTAATCCAATTTCTCCTTTTTCTTTTCATGCGCGTCATCTGATGTAGTTAGCCAAAATGTGCATAGCAACTCCAGCCTCTTAGCTGCAGCCGAGTTTGGCCCACACAAGCAGGGAACCTGACTATTATAGATTATCATCGGGGTGACAAATGAACCACGCCGAGGGGGGGACTCCTGCTGGTCTCCCTGTGTGCAGGTTACACCGTTAAATGCAGAGCCATACGCAAACTCCCCAGAGCTGATATTGATGGAGTTTGCAAGGGATTGGAGTCACAACAAGTCTGACAGCCCAATACAATCAATTTCTAAGCTGATTAAGCTGTGCATGCTAATTCATCTGAGCAGCACAGAATGTACTGAAGGATGCAGCTGATGCATGTTGTCATAATGAAGCAATGTGTGATTTTCTCTGAAAGCATCTGGCACTTTCTTTGCTGCTGACTGTTTCCCCGCTGGGCTTGTTGGAATGATGGGAGCAAATGAGGGACAACATGACTATATAATTAAAAGTGCCATGAGGTTTATGTTCACATGTGAATCAACAGCCAATAACACAGCTGTATTGTCTAAAAAAAAATAGAGCGGCTGTGTTAGGTAGAGTGATTGAAAATAGGGCAAAGCACCTGGATTCCTTAACTTCTGAGCCATACTGTTGTGATACCTGCAAAATATCATTAGGTGATGTCTGACTGAGGTATACAAGATCACTTTAGCATCCCTGATTTCTTGTGAAACAGGACCTGTTGCGTGTTGTAGTGCTGCTAAACTGTTTACCTCGGGTCCTGGACTATGTCACTTTATCCTAGTTGTAGAAGTCCTGTAATCATTGTATTTGCTGGTAGTCTGTTGGCATCTGCAGTAGCACCAATGCTTTTTATTTTCACATTGACTGGGCCCCATTTTTAATCATCTGAAGTATTTATCTGCATTATATCTGAATTTAAATGGAATGATACGAACGTCTGTTTGTGGGCGGGGCTTGCTGGAGCAGAGACTGAGGGACTGAGTGTTTATATTCAAGAGATCTCCCAAAAACTGGCACTTCCTCAGATCCTGCCTACCCCACTTTTAATTCAACAGACAACAAGACAGTTATTCATTCAACATCAGTCTGTCCTGAATGGATCAACATATGGTTATCCTGCATTTGAAGACATAAGGACTAATAACTTTGACTAAAAATGGTTTGGAGACTGTTTTCAGCCCATGCAATGATTTCCACTTCAGATTCATGCCTGTTTTGTATCGCAACGCAGAAGAAATGTTACTTTTTTTAAATTAGAGATGATGTTTTCACTATTTTCTGTGAAATTCAGGGTTCAAATTACTATTTTTCAAAGCATCAGAGATGTTTTTTGAATATTTGCCTCTCAAGCATGCAGCGTCTTTAGAAAGGAAAAGAAAAAAGCAAGCCGGGACTTAGAACCTCCTAACTGAATTAGCAATTATGTTTTCAAGATCATGAAGTTGACGTATTGGTGTTGTAGAAATATTTTACATATTTATTCCTCCGGGGTAAAAAAAAACTAACATTACTGAGAAGCACAACTAGATAGATAATGTCCTGTGTTTGAATAATGCATATTCATGCCCCGGATACTGCAAGTATGAGCTGAAGCCCCGATATGCTTTAATGAGCTTGGTTCCTAGGGTGAGCGACTAAATTTCTCATTTGAGTTCCAGACAGAAAAGGTTAAAAGAGTTCTCCGCTGCCAGAAAACAGGAGAGGGATGGAGTGCAGACGGCAGCCAAAACCTCCCGCAAGGTTACAGCCAATAAATGCTCCTTTTTTTTTTGTAAGCGGATCACATTTTCACCTTGTAAACAAACACACACACACGGATGTAAGAAGGCTTTCTTTTATTATTGCTGAATAATGCAAGCTGTATCCGTTTCTGAGCCGAAAATTAATATTGCAATACGCTCGTGATTAATTCAGGTTATTTGCCGAGTTAATTGAGCCATGGGAAAGTCCTCAGAGGACAATGAGTTTCATCTAATCCCATCTTATTATATCCAACCTCTCAGTCTGCATTAATTGACAGAGCTGCTGGGATTGGGCTCTAATTAAGCATGTGTCACTTTGACACTAATGACTTGCTCCTTTTTGAAAAACACTGATTCTTTGATTATGATCAAACCTTTTTTTTTACTTCAAGGATCTGCCTCAAAGATTGTAAATATGTCTCACAGATCGTCTCATGAGGTGCTGCAAACGCCCAGAGACAGCAACCTTAATCCAGTCTTGGTGCAACCCTCAAAAGCATTTCCCCATTCCACGTCTCATCGTCATTATGAATATATTTAACACACAGGACCTTTTTTTTCCCCCCATCATCATTCCTCTGAACCATTTCCCTCTGGATCTGCCTCCAGCTGCACAAAGTGATCTCTTCAAGTACGCTTCATTTCATCGGTGGCACAACTAAGTCGTCTGCAAAGAGGCGAAGCTTCTTACAGCGCTGAGTTAATAAAACAGGATCAGGAATGTGACAGGGATTGTGCTGTCACTGCGAGCATGTCCCCCCGCTGTGTTGTTTTTACAGTAATGAGCAGGGACATTGTCTCCAAGCCCTTTGGAGGCAAAACCACGTCTAATAATAGCACAGGCAACCCATTTTCACCTCTTTTATTTCACTTTAAAACCACCTTCCTAGTGTTTACTCACCTCTTCTATCATTTGTGTTTGAAGTAGTCCCTTGCCTCTTGCTCAGAGGCTGCAGCATGTGCCATGTCTCATTTCCAATACGCCCGTTACGGAGCGCGTGTGTTCTATGACTTGGGGCCCACTTAATGCACATGAATCATGTAGAATACATGTGCGGTTCCCACAGGAGAAGCAAGTCCAACTCTGAACATGGCATTGCATTAGATAAAACACAAGAATCCCATGAGCGGTCATTGCAAATGGATCCATTTATGACCTCTTTGGATGCTTTTCACTTCCATACGTCTCCATGTCAGTGCTCAAATACCATATACCTTGACCTGCCATTTAGCAAGGTCAACCTTGTCTGTATGTATACTTGTTCTGTTATATAATACACTCACAGCTCTGTGCTGCTGTTTTAAACTGAATATAAAGGTTAGTGAATTAGAGATTTTATCATCTATAGAACATAATATGGATTAAAAAAAACAGTGAGGAGAAATCTCTGGACATAATGGCAATCAGATGGAAAAACAGGCATGACTCTGAAGTGGATGTCACTGCATTGGCTCAAAATCGTGCCTAAACATGATCATCTGTGAACACACTTTGGCGCTGCGTCTAAAAGTGCAGGTTTTAGACGCACGATATTCCAAAAAACTGATCTACAGATGTTGGTGACGGCTCTGGGCCTGAACCCATTAAACTGGACTGAGAAGATCAAGGATTGGGCCACATAGGCAGACCCAAATTTCCACCATGTCTGGAATGGCTCGGATCTGGAACGGCTGAGATTTTAGCCATCCATTGATTTCCACCAGATCTGTGTGTGAGGCGAATTTCGGACAGCGGGAATCGTGAGAACTCACAAGAACCTGAGGATGTACATGCAATTGTGCGATAACAAGTTGTCTATGTAAAGACAGCCACATAACCGTATAGATTATGTCCTTCCAGAGGAGGAATTCTACTTCTAGACTTTAAGAATCAGCATCTCCTCATCCATTCTGTCATAGGGGTGAAATGCTGTCTATAAACCTTTAACTTGTTTGTCAGCGCCCATTTGCATGGTGTGAAACACGGAGTGTTTTATTTTGAAAAGAAGCCGGATGTTTCATTTTGTTTCTGTGCCTGACTTCCTTTCCAGCACGGACTAATTTGTGCTGAATTTACCCGGAATGTCCCGGCATCCTGAAAAAATAGAACTCTTGCGATCAGCTGCGGAGTTGGCGACCCGCAACAAAATGGAAAGAAGCCATTGGAAATTGGCACATGGACTTGAATGGTTATGGTCAGCTGCAATAGCCGTTCCGGATGCAGTGGAATTTGCGGGTGAGGCAGCTCCTCCTGAGGGATTCCCTCTACCAAGTTGTAGGTCTATACTCTATTATAAATGGACGTAGCATTGGTAAACACATTTACGTTTTGAAGCCTGATGGCAGTGGTGGCCATATTGGTTTTGGCGGTCAACCTGAATCCTGCAGCCACCCTCAAGTGGGCACCCTAGGAGCTGCAGTTTGTAGCACTTCTACATCGGCCCTTATCCATGGTGGTAAAGGGGTGGAGAAGTGTCCATGACGTGGGTAGTTTGCACATCTATGACGGCACCATGACCACTTTCCTCATCCTCCAAACTCTCTTGGGTTTGTACACAGAAGTTCTGTTTCTAAAAAGCAAATTTTCTTAGAGTTACTAGAGACTGTTGTAAATTCTTTTCAGTTTTTGCAACTGAGTTTTTTTTTTTTTTTTTTAGAAAAAGGAGATAAACTGCTGTGCCTGGACTTGTCGATTCCATTCAAATTATCTTTTTTTTTTTCTTCAAAGGACGAGAGAGAAACAAAAAGTGTTGGAAACAGTGTTTTCTTACATTTTTTACCTTCAGATTCCCAATAAAAACAACAACCGCACACAGACGCCAGCCGCCCCCTTGAAGAGCGCACACGCTTCGTTCTGCTCAATCAATTATTGATAGCTCTCTCTTTCAGGTGCTGGAGAAATGTATGATCAAGGTGTGCCAGCCAGAAAGGCTTAAGCTGAAGAAAGTTTGCAGAGGAATAATAGTTACCAGTGCGTAGCATTTCTGGGCTCTGGACTTCAAAGTGTTGCAGTTAAAGTAAAAGTAGGCAGTTCTGTCCTGCTTCAAAAATAACTGTGTCTATTCTGGAGGCTGCATCAGGACACATTAGCTTCATTGTGTTGTTTGATAAAATGAAAACAGAATGGGAAAGGGAAGCTGAGGGTGCGTTTCCACTGCAGGAACTTTCCCCAGGGACTGGGAACTTTAGAGTTCAACTCAGATAAGGGAAACTCACAGTCTGTGTGTTTACATGCACAGCTTAATCGGACTAAGCTCATAATTCTTTTTGTTTTCAACTGAATCGGACTTCTCTCCTTGTCTGCGTAAACATGCAGCTGAGAAAATCAAATTATTGATGTGAACATGTCCTCCTCCCCTATACTAGGGGGCGATATGGGTCTTTTCAGTGGCGCTGTTTCCAGTTGACCCAACAACAACAGCAGGTCCATGCCAGACGTCAGAAGTAGCCACAACTGCTGGTGGGCATTTTCAAGCAAGAAGATGGAGCATTGTACTGTGTTGTTTTTGTCGTATATGATGTACGCGCTACTTTTTCTGCAGATGAGGTGCACGCTACTCCTCTTCTCTGGTGTTTTTGTTCCAGGGTTACGGGGACATGGCGCACATGCATAGTCCTCTCATACTAGAACTACGCTGGTTACATGGTAGAGAAAATCTTTGGGTGTCTTATTTGGAGTTCTCCGACTCCAATCGAAGTTCTCAAACTCTGATTTTAGTCGGATTAAGGTGTTTACATGCACTTCAGTTGTTCGGTCTTAATCGGAGTAAGGCGATAATTCGGTTTTCTCAAGTGTTTCTGACAGAGTTGCAGCCTTATCTTCCTTTTGCAACTGCTGTTTGTCCTCAGCTCTTCGGTACAGCTCAACTTTGATGGGCCCATGCCGTGACTGCCACTACAAAGTTGTGTGTATTTTGAGCTGTGGGCTTGGTGGTTGTGGTTTTCCCTAAATTTCCAAAAGTAAAGTCAACAAATGTGCTCACAGTTAATTGTTTATGGGAAATAATCTGAGTCCATGCTGTGATTTCCACTACAGAGTCATGACTTTATTTTGGATGTAGTGCCATCTAAGGGGTGGAAAATCACAGCCATTTGGTATGAGTGTCATTCAACATAATTTCCAAACAAATATTTGGTTTAAACCATTTGAGAAACCATTAAAATCTGTTTAGTCCACATTTTCCAGCAAACAAACTTTGAAATGTGGTGGAAAGAATCTTTTCTCAAAGAATTTCATGCCAAATTTTGCTTGACAAGTTCTTCATCTTGCCTCCAGAAACATATCAAGACATTTTTGCTAGCTGCAAGTGAAGCCATGTGTACCCATTACGGTCAATTAGGTCTTTATTTTTGGCTTGTAATGACAAGTCTCTGAGGTAAGATGCTGCTACTCCTGGTTAAACAGCAACAATACGTCCTGGTTAAGACAGAGTCAGGTTTAGCACGGACATAAAGTTCCCTCTTTGAGTCTGATGTTGTACAAAGTGGCATGAGCACAAGATCAGAAGGAGAAAAAAAAGAAATCCGAAAGGCGCAGGTCCAAAATGACTCCAGGCAACATTGTCCATGTACTTATTTTTGTGGCTCAGCAGAACTGCACACGCAACTACCTCCTCTGCCCTGGCTTCAAATTGTCACTTTGAAAAAGAGCTGAGAAGATAATATCTGGCTTTTTTCCTTTGATATTGGGACTTTCTTTAAAAGGTAAAAAGCAAATAGGACGAGTGGTGTGTCATGTGAACTCCTGGGCTGATACTCACAGTCAAGATAGAACAGACTGAAATAGCTGAAGGGATCATTTCGAGTCACTAGAGAATTACACCGCAAAATAGTTCCCTCTGGCTGTAGATATTTCAGTCTTTTCTTGTTTGTCGGCCTCGCATTTGCGTCAACTTATTGCGTGTTTGCCTGAAACGTCAGACGTGGATGGTTTGAGGGTTGTTACATTGATTCTTGTTCTCTTCACCCACAAAAACGATCAATAAATCAAGAACCGCTGAAGCAATTACCGAGCAATTACACTTCAGTTTTGAAAGACAAGAATAACATCACAGTTGTTCAAGCTCATCCTGATGGAGATGACTAACCTTTAAAACTCCAGTCAGTGTTTTTCTTTTTTCTTATAACTTGTCCTCATTATACAACTGTAATGTGTGGTGGAGAGCAGCCAGTTAGAGAGGTCAGGAGCTGCAGCAGCTGAGCCTGACGGTTCTGCATGTTGAAATCTGGCAGAGAGGTCTTTTAATTTGAAGGGCACTTGTCCTGGCAGAGTACCAGCAGTGGTCTGTGTCAGATTAGGGAAGCTGACACAGAGTGACAGCAGGAGTCCACAGTGACATCGTCCCACATAATCACAGTAATAAAAGGACATTTAATTTGATTCCCTTTTGCGTGTAGTTAAAGTGTGCTGAATCGGTAATGGGCTTCTTTTCCCTGAACTCTCGGGGGCGGGGGGGCTCTTTGCCTCGAGGAGCGGAAAACCCTTGAAGACTTTCATCAATGTCGAGATCTCAGAGGGTTTTTTTTCTTTTCTTCCACCACCAAGCTGTCATGAAATGTAGCATGGAATGATGTTTTAGAAGTAGCAGCAACTTTAGCTATTTATCTTAATTGGTGAAATGACATTTTAACATGTCAAAATGTCTGTTATAAACTAATTAAAATGCTAATTTGGGACATATGTGGAAAATACTTAATGAAACCGCTTCATGTAAAAGTATCAGACCAGTCAAAACTCATTAATACGTATTACAGAAAAAAAATAGTATTTCAAATATCCATAAGATGTCAGATAGTGTAAAGGTCCTTATACACAGGGAGCGTTTTTTTCGTGCGATAATTTCGGACGTCAATATTTTTTTTCGAATCTGTATCCTGTCAATACAGGCGTTCACATCAGCGATTTTTTCCCGTCCTGCAATATTGCGGCATGTATTTTTTCGGATCATGGTCGATTTTACTGAAGTTTGGCATACTGTGTGTCCACTTCTGACCAATCAGATTTCGTGTTGTTGCAACGTCAGATTCACTGGTATATCCAACATGGCCGACCGACTGATTGTGTACATGTTACGTGCTTTTTGATAAAACACACAAATATTACAAAGATAAGGACCTGAAGGACAACTTGTGGAGAGTCATAGCATCGGATTTCTCATATGACGATGGTTTGTGTGCTTTAACAGTTTGCTAAACGTCTTTGTTTTAACTTTCATCTGCGCTAAGTAACTTTAGCTCGTAAGCTAACCTGTTCAGATACAACATACCATATGTATTTTCACTGTCTCAAACTCAATCGTGTTGCTGTCACAGCACCATTAGGTCTCTGTTGTTACCTTACGTTTATGGATTATAGTTTAATGTGCTTATCTGGTACTGGCCCCGACTCAGTACATGCTATCATGACAGACAGTGATCTCAACACTAGAGTCTAATCAGAGCTGAAAAAAACACTCAGTCTTCTCACTTCCACCCGGGCAAGTCTTTTCCCCCCGGAAAGTCGCACAATCGGATCGGGCTTGATGTGTATAGTCAGGCGCTTCAAAATTTGCCTCTGAATATTTCGTGATTTCGCGTTGTATATTTGTGTCGGTTCCGGTGTGTAAGGACCTTAAAGCTAGAGTTCAGATTTTGACAGTTGCCAATCATTTCCTCTTGACTGAATATGTCAGGAAATATGGTCACAGGCAGTGATTTTTGGATGCGATTCTGAGACCATGTGGTGATTTCCACTACAGAGTCTTGTTTTTGAGCTGTGGATTCAGAACAAACTGGTTGGCTGTATTACTCTGAGGAATTCACAATAATAATAATGTGTGTCACGGTCCAGAGTTAAACAAAAAGGTAAAGGACCCAAAATGCAGAACAAAAACAGGATTTATTTAAAAAGAATGAAATAAAAAAACAACAAAAAGAGAAAAATCCAAAAGGCAAAATCACAGGGGGCCACTGGTGACACAGGCATATGCACACACCAACAAACAATGAACCAATGAGGACAGAGGGGAAGACAGGGACTATATACACACTGGTTAACGAGCAACAGGTGAGGCAAACGAGACACAGGTGAGGCTAACGAGACACAGGTGAAACTCATGGGTGATTAACGAAGGAGGGAAAACTAGTGAAGTTAAACCAGACTAGAAACACAAGGAATCAACTACTACAAAATAAGACAGGAAATACTGAAAACTGATTTAAAGAATAATACACTTTAAAAAAAGGATGGAAACAGGGAAAACACAAAGAAAATACATTTAGATAATAAAACCAGGCAAAACTAAATTTACAGAACAGATAATGACAAAACTATGTGGTGGTTCCCACTACAGAGGCATGCCTTTTTTTTTAGCACATGAGCACAAATATTTATAACTTTAACATTTAATGTATCATCAATTTTTAAAGATTTTAGAGTTGTAATGATTTGCAGATGATCAAAAACTGTTTTTATCAGCTTTTCTACAGCTACCAAACTTTTAAAAATGGGACTCTATGACGTAAATGTACTTTTCTGCTTTAAAATGAATTAAAAAATTGACATTTTGAGTTGAACTCATGGTGCTCTCATTCTGTTTGTTCCCTTTTTTGGCGCATGAATGTTACTCAAATCTAAACTCAGTGTTGGCCTCTCTTTAACCTTGTCTGGTAAATAAAATAAAAGATGTGGGGACAGATTCCTTTCAAATGTTGACTCATTTAAACTTGCTTTTTTCATTCACTCCACATACTTGAACTTTTATATCTCTCTTTGAATTCCAGCATGATGTATTTTTTTAATGGGAACATTCCACCTCAAAGATTTTGATTAATTTTATCATGTTTTTGCAGCTTCAACGGTATTAATCATTAGAATGCAAGAAGAGAAAATGCAAAGCAGTTCTGGGGAGGCTCAGCAACATCCCTTTGGCTGCAAATGGTTTCCAACTTGGCTGTCGAAATCAAATTTTTCACTTTGGCTCATTTGTGAAAGTCACAAAGATAACACAAAGTAACCAATCGGTGCTGTTATGATTGCACAGGAGGTCAAAATAATGATTAAATTTGCAGAAAATGACAGTGACAGAGTCGCTTTAGATCAGAGCAGAGCTCTCCGGCGGTCTAAGGAGCCTCTAATCCTCCAACATTCCTCAAAGAGGCTAATGCATTGCTTTTTAAGGTGACATAAATGCATCCGCCAGCAGTATCCAACTTGTGCATCTTTCTCCCCCCGCTTCCTCAGGCTGGTAGAGCTGTTAAACGACCACCCCGGCGACATGCATCAAACCGAGCCTAATTGACGCAGCCCGACACGCGTGACATTGATATTCATGGCGATCACGCAGGTCATTCGGAGGCGTAGCAGTGGGGGGAATTATGCAGAAAGTGCAGAGAGAGGCAGATTTGTGGGACTATACTGAGCGTCTGGGACGAGAAGATGCCCTTGGATCGCCCCCCTCTTTCGCGGACTCCCAGGAGTGTGTGTGTTTGTCTGTCTGTGTGCGTGTGTGTGTGCTTATGGATTCAAGCCAATTTGTCATCATCTCAATATGTCTTCATGCTGATGAAGACCAAAATACCAGGTCATGAATATGTAACGACAAGATGAGGACGGCCACTTGGAGAATTTGTCCTTGTCGGAGCATCTTTACGCCGCAATCAGACAGTGTGTCTAGTTGGAGGATTAGCATCTAATAATAAACAAACAGCTATAATCTGATTCTCAAATATATGTACAGGAGTGACAAACAAAGGGGGAAAGATGACGACTGCAAGATAAACGTGCCACGACAAGAACTTTCCCTGCTCCTGAAACTTTTTCCGAGCCACCAAAGCGCATCCTTAAATACAACACAGACCGTCAGGTGTTTTCTTATAAGGAGTAAAAAAAAAATAAATAATGAATTTGCATACTGTGTTTGACAGGATATCTGAGCAGAAATGTATCAGCGTTTCTGCAAATGGAAGCGGCTCCAGTCGCCACAGTCTGCTCATGTCGTTCCCTATCTAGGTCACACAAACTGGGAGAGTGGCGATGCTAAATGGCATCATTACTCCGCTAAGTGCTCACCCTCTTTTGACTTTTTCGGCATGTCTCTTGTACGGAATCAAAATGCTTTTTTTTTTTCTTTTTACTTAGGATGGCAATTCGCTGAGCAGTGAAATGAAAAAAAAAAAAAAGGAAGGAGGGTGGGGGGATGAAACAAGTAGGGCACAAAGTCTAAGTCTGATCTGAGATTCTGGAGGCTTTGCACTATTATCAGAGGATCAAGCATCGCAGTCTTTGATCTGGGAGTGATTTGGGGGGAAACTCTCGAGTGAGGTCATGGAGACTACAGAGGAGGGCTGCTATCAAAGTGATTGGGTTATGAATGGGAGCACAGTGTTCACAGGAAATACCAAACCAGGGAGGATTCATGCCTCTGAATCATCCACAAAACAAAATCTGGCGACGCCGAAACGGACACTGATGTCATGAGGGTTGTGTTTCGCTCATTTGTCTGGTGAAACTGAGCTATACATTTGAGAGCATTTCTGATGCCTGTCGTCATGACTAATAAAGACATGAAATAAGATCAAAGTACGTCTTAGAAGTGTTTTTGAAGATGCGACTCGAGTTTACAAGGGCAGCTATTGCAAAATATTTGGGGGTCTTATTGGACTTGACTCACAGACTAATTGTGGGTCATTCAGAGGGAAGATTTACTCAGAAGTTTTACAATCTGAATATAGATAATTTCACATTTAGAGGAGTACAGCTAGATAGAAAATACAACAAATGTATAATGTTTTACATTGTACTGAAACTTGGCTAAGCTTATAAGCTTAGGCTATGTTCACACTGCGGGTCAATTCCGACTTTTTAACCATATGTGACACTTATCTGATGTTTTCATGTAAGTGTGAACAGTGCAATTCTGATTTTTTCAAATCTGACCCAGGCCTCTTTTGTATGTGGATATAAATCGGATATGTATCTGATGTGACTGCAGTGTGGACGCTCAGGCGTGTTCATCCGATCTATTCGTCATCAATATGCAACAAATGTCACTGTTGTTCGACAAAACAAACAGGCGAAAAAAGATTGGATTTAACAAAAAATCCGAATTGTGCATCATAACCTGCAGTATGAATGTAGCCTTAGACGCTGCACCAGGTGGCACTTCAAACATGAGTGAAAATGAAATACTTGTATACTGATGTGTTCAGGGTCCGCCCTCAACCAAGATTATGAAATTTCAAGAAGATTGAACATTGTATGACAGAGTGACATCAACTTTCTGTTTCATGGCGAGACATCAAAGTTAGAGTTAATGATGCACGAGGTACAAAAGCCTTATATGTACATTTTATAGAGGATCAAACACGAAACATGAGTTTCTTGATGCAAAATGTCAAAAATTAGATCAGCTGGGACCACACACTTGGATCAAAACTCAAGTTTTCATCAGCATGTAATGTTCAATGTGTTTCCAAAACACCAAGCATATTTACAGTCACTAAGTTGAAACCTGGAGTAACAAGACCCCTTTGAAGCACAACAAAAAGGTCTTATTTTGAAACCAGACACAAAAAATTAGTCAACACATTATCGTTGGTGTAGGTGGGGCTAACTCTAAAACAACACTTTTGAGGGCGATGAAAGGAAGTTCGTGCTCAACGCTGCTAATGATGCAAGGCAGATGCAACAGATGAAAACCCTCAGTATTAAACTTCCATGAATATTTCAACACTAATATCTGTACATCATCTACCACTGATATTTTTGAGCCAGTCCCATGACTTTAGCTTTAAAGCTCGTTGAGTTGCGTCATTGGGAATCGGCCTCCCAACCAGATTACGGTTTTACCTAACATGAGAGAATTCCCAGGCCGGATCTAGCATGATTGAAGCTAGGTTAAGGAAAATAAGGAGGAAAAGGCTTGAGATGGGAGACAAAGAAAAAAATGGACCAAAAAAATTTCAAAAATTAAAAAAAATAATAAAACATGCAGACTCAAAATATCTGTAGAAAAATAAGAGGTACATGGAAACAATAAATAAATAAAATAAAATAGAATAAAAAATAAATTAATTAAAAAGCCAGCAACACTTGTAAAAATAAATAGTTGATGGCACCGATTTTGATCTTTGGGTTTTGTTAAAAAATTTATGTAAACTACCTTCACTTCTTTGTATATTTTTTTATGATGTATATTTGATATCACTGTTTTATATATTTTTTTATGTCAGTGATGTTTATATTGTATAATGTGTGAAACGTGTCACTTCCTGTTGTACCGTCACACACTGAAGAAGACTTGTAAGTCGAAACATGATAAATACTATAAATTTTAGATTCGTATGGAGGAACAGGTGTTAATATATAAGAAATAATGACGTGGTTAAAATGTATGAAGACGGGGGTATAAATGTGATTGATTTTGTTGTTATGAATTGCGTCTTAAAACTAAAATGGCTGAAATCTTTTCAAATAGGGAGTCATTTCGGTTCACTGTTCCTAATTTGGTTTTCAAAAAAACTGGGTGGAATAGATTTTTTACTACAATGTGATTTTGAATGCAAATTGTTCCCGGTTAAACTCTCTGATTTTCATCAACAAGCCCTGCTCTACTGGAAATTACTTTACTGTCATAATTTTACTCCACACAATACACCAATCTGGAATAATAGATACATATTGATTAACAGAAATTCAGTTTATAAGGATGAATGGAATTCAAAAGGAGTCTGGGCTGTTGCTCACTTGTTAGATGACAATGGGAATATACAAAAATGATGAATGCAATACCAATCTCTCTGAGGGCGATGGTGAGAGAAGATGTTTGATATTCCACAGTCTCCCAAAGATTGAGACAACTCTACATTGGGAGGTTAGACTTTTGTGATCGCAAATGTAACAACAAAGCTCTCAGCAATATGTTGGTAAACGAATATTACCCTAGCCCAACTAAAAGGATGTGTATTTTGAAGCAATTTGATCTGGATAAAATTAAAAAGATAAGAAAGAATTATATCTCCTTGCCATTACCTCCCAAGGCAAAAGAAGTCCATTTCAAAATCCTGAACGAAATCTATCCAACAAACGAATTTTTAAGATTAAGGTTTAACTTTGAAGGAAATAATTGTGTGTTTTGTGATGTGGACGTTGAAAACCTGTGTCATGTTTTTTTTTTTTCACTGTAGTGCGGTACATCCCTTCTGGAGTAACATGTAGAGCTGGGGCCTGTTCTACGAAGCAAGTTCAACCGAGCGAGGTAGCCTTGGAGCTACCTCGCTCAACTTAGCGCGTTACCCAGCGGTCTCGCTAAACAGTCTTACGACGCTGGTTATCAACCTCGTAAGTGGATCCAGCTTTGCTATGAGCGCGTGCACGCTTGTAAGGCGGAGACCGCCACATCTGACCAATTGCGAACATGGACCAGTCTGGAGCATCAGAGCAGGCCGGAGAGCGAAGGACAGCGTACTTTACAAACGAGGAGCAGGAGACGATCATGAGAAAGTATGAAGAATTCAAATCTATCATAAACCTTAAAAGCAACACCGTCGCCGCTGCAAAAGCTCAGAAGGAATGCTGGCAGAAAATTGCTGACAGTCTTAATGCGGAAGTATAGTGCGCAAAAAATCTTTGATGCCATTTTATACCCGATGAGTTCAATCTGGAACCTAACCTGCCCCGGAGCAGGTTAGCCATTCAGCGTACATTGCCATGGACACTCGCCTCGCAAGGAAGTGAACCCGCGTCGTAGAACAGGAAACTCCGAATTTACCCTCGAAGTTACCTCGCTAAGCAGTAATCCTGCTTCGTCGAACAGGCCCCTGGTTGCAGTCCAAAAACATTGATTCCCCTTGCCAGCAGAAACTATTTTGTTTGGTGTTTTTAACGAGGATAGGAACTTGGATTTTGCTCTAAATGCTTTGCTGCTTTTGGGGAAGTTCTTCATTCACAAGTGTCGATATTTTAAAACAAGACCATGCCTACCTCACTGGAAGAATGAGCTGCTACTTTTTTGTAAATCCTTAAAACTTGTTACAGACAATAGAGCCCTACGCCTATTTTCTTTACTAGAAATGTTTGAATTGATATAGAATGGCCTCTAACCTTGAAATTGTGTTATTTTTTTCTCTTTTGATGTTATTCATGCTCAATCTAAGGCAAATATTCTATAATTTATGATTCAATTAAAAAAAAAAAAATTGTACGTCAAAACCGGTGTGTGAAGCGCCTGTACCAGTTAGTCGTTTAATATCATCCGAGGAAGGATGCAAGCTTTGAAAAATATGAGATATTTGTGAAATGATTTTTAAATGTTTGAGGTTTAATGGTCTGCAAGAATCAAATCCAGCTAAGACTGTAAAAAAAGAAAATTATTAAAGATATCCTTCAGACCAAAGTGCTACTTTTTCAGACCTTGTCCTGACAAAATATTTCCAGGTTGAACTTTTTCACTTAAACATGAGAGGTCAGACTGATTGAGTTAAGAGCTGCAAATCCCATTCAACGCGGCTTTTAGAAATCAAGTAGCTCAGCCTGGCATCTGCGAAAAAGTCAGAGGTAACACAACTTAAACACCACCCCTGCTATGACTGGACAGAGGGACAAAATTACGTCTAATGCTCCAGCTGTATGAAAGTGCTTCGAGAAAGTGTAGAAGCTCCCCGACGGTGCAAACAGCCACCAATTTCTGTCAAAATCTCATTTTTCACTCTGGCTTGTTTGTGGGAGTTGGAGCTTCTCTAATGCGCCGTCTAATGGGCAGTAAGGGGGTGAAAGCATGTGTGAAATGTGTTTTTGCAGAAACAATAGGAGTTGTGCAGGAGTGGGAGATGCTGTTTGTTTGTGACTTTATCTTCAAGTAGAATTGGGAGTAAAAAAGCTTTTATGTGGAGTATTTTTAAAGGAAGACTCTCCAAAGCTGACACCTTTTGCTTTCAACTACCACCACTCAGGGGATCCTCCTCATATATTCTTATCAGGCGAAAGTGTTACGCACAGATGACACAGAGGTGAAACATCGCAACACAAGGGAGGCCGCCGTGTCTGTTAAAGAGTGAAAGGAATAGATGTAGAAGTTAATAGAAGTGGGATTCCTTTGCAGCATAGTGGGATCTTTTCTGCTCTGCGCAGCTCTGCGGCACAGAGGCCGCCGTCTGCTTACTGTCAGCTCTTAAGCGTTCTAAAATTGGGAAGTGTTTACAGTGAAGGGCCGTAGTCTTTACGAGGCCATATGGGCCCGGCCGAGTCTGTTTCCAGTCAGACCCTTTCGACACTTATCTGCTTTCACTTTTCTGCTCCGACGTGACGGATGGTCCCCGTCGGTGGATCAAGGAGCATAACTGGTATCACCAGGAAGTGTGCATTACAATCAAACACATGGTGTCCATTTACCTGTTGTAGATCTTGGCGGGGGTGTAAATGAAACGCAGGTGCTGTAGTTGGCTAAATATAATGCAGTTTTGAGATGAAATCTAGCACTGTAGCCGTTTGTGTATTAAAGCTCACTTAGATAGTACACACAGTTGCATAGAAGCTTGAAAGAGGTAAAATATGATCCACTAAGAGAGCTTTTTTTCCCCAAAATAATCAGTTCTTTTCACTCTCCTTATCTGCATTTAATAAGAATTTAGTCTAGTGGACCAGATTTTTATTTTTGTTTTTGGCTATTTGAACCCTTAAAGACCCACTCCGATGAAAATCACGTTTTCCTTTTGTTTACATGTTCATATAGCATTTATTTGTGAAGCTACAGGACATACCATTAGAAAACTCAGTGCAAAATTGCATTTCTGGGTATTTCTGCATATAAATTGCTGTGAATCTCTGGCAGACCCAAACGGCAGGCTCAGGCAGAGTGAGATTTCCTACATCACAAATCCAAGCTCCGCCCCCCGGAGCCCTACTATGCAAGCCAGGCTCAGAGCAATAGAGAGCGGAACAAACGTGTGCGTTAGCGGATTGCAATGCTCGTAAGAAAGCTAATCATGATATTAGCTTCCATCGTGTCCCCAAAGACATTAGTGTCCAAGAGCTGAATAGCTACAATGTTCCCTGCTACTTCTACTACACCGGCAATGTTAGGCTACAAGCTAACATGAAGAAGAGTGTGCAGAGCAGTGCTGTCTCCGCCCACGACTCAGAGGCGTATTGCTAATGAGCTTTCACAGACATTTAAACTCGTTTGAGCTACATGTATCAAAATGAGACTTAAAAGTTGTTCAAACCTCAACACTATCTTTGTAAAGTCGTCATGAAGTCGTAGTTTTGATTAACATTTAGCAGCCAGATGCTAATGTCTCTTTAAATTTTAGAAACAATGATGCATCTCAAATGCGACCATCAAGGACAGGATTGACTCTTCCTATATTGTAATATTTAACAAATGCTGTATGCTAAAAAAACAGCCATTGTTACGTTTCCCCTTTTAAATGATAAAGGATAGGTGAAATGCAGAATCACAAGCAGTTGAAAAAAGTTCCTCTCACATGGGCGGTGACGTGAATAAAAAGTTCCTTAATCTTGATCCTGGGTTGAAAATCTTATATTCTGACTCCTAATACAGAGGAGAAGGCAGGTATCCTTGAAAAACCTTTCTGAGCTTTTTAGAAACAGTTTGAGTTCTCCAAGTTTACATTATACCCTGCTAGTTTAGTTTGGTTTGGTTTGAGCCTAATCCAAAACCGCTTGGTTTATCCGCAAATAAAAGCTGTGGACAGGTGTTTTACCAACTCTGCTTTGGTTTCTCATACGTCACCATTTAATCAAACTGACAGAAACAAACATACTTTCATTTCCTGCTCTAAACACAAAAAGAGACTTCAGCTGGAAGAGGTTTACATGACACAGGAGTTTGATGTTGTTTCCCGTGTCTCAAGAGGGAGATGGCAAAAACTTCAAACTCTTTCATTTTCCATCCTGTTCCCAAGAATCCCACCATCCTTTTATTTGAAGAGAGTTCAGGTTGTCCACTCTTGAGATGGAAATAAACTCATTAACTGAGTGTAAACTCAAAAAGCCACGCCAAACAAGGACACTTTATCTCTCGACTTAAAGTGAAATATGAAGAAAAAAAGATTTGCCCTTCTTCGTTCTGGTTTCTCTGAATATTTTGAAACTGGATCTATGTTTTGAGTCTAAACATAACTCGTGCCAACATGTCGCATCGCCATCGAGCAGTTCTCACGGGAACATCTTCTTGTAACCCAATCCAAACACCGCTGTGTTAAACAACGCCAACAATATCATCGCTGAATTTATTTATCAATGCTACAGGAGGCCTGAAATGAACTCTACCAGCAATCCCTGGCATCTAAAAGACACCTGCATTTTCATCAGTTAAAATAAACAGGGTCAGGCCGGCTTCGTGCTTTTTCTCACCCACCAGGCGAGTCATCGCTGTGCTGAGTGGCTGTATGGGAATCATCTCTTTAGAAAAAGCTCTCAGGAGTTCACATTTACATTAAAACATGGAAATTTATTCTGCCTGTGATGAAGCCATATAAAGGAATTCAATGATGGTGTTCTGCAAAGACCAAAAGTGGGTCATGGGATTATGTGAAAGTATTCCACAAACAATTGTCTACTTAATGCCGCAAATCTTGACTGGCCTGCGGGATTATATGAAGAAAGAAGGCACACATTATAAACATGGGTGGGGAAATAAAATATTTGATCAAGATGGAGCGGGCGGATTTGCGGCGGAGTCGTATTTCTTCATTTCCAAGTCAGGAGGAGGCCAAATGCATTCAAAGCTCCTTGAATGGGGCTCTACCTCTCCGCAGCCCCCTCACTCTAATGCACAGCCAAGGTCAAAGGTCATTAGCTCATGTGTCACACCTTGACAGCTTCACTCTCCTGTTTCAGCAATGAGATACCTGGGCCACGTCCCTGTGGTCGTCCTCAAATATGAGCCGCAATCAGCCTCAAGCTGTTTAGTCCAAAAAGCAATCAGCCTGTCAGGACTCAAGGCGGGAGCTGAAGTTCATCAGTGTGGCTGGCTGACAGTTATTGACAGTTTGGGGTGA
Organism: Xyrichtys novacula; assembly: GCA_962446985.1. Classification (NCBI taxonomy): domain Eukaryota; kingdom Metazoa; phylum Chordata; class Actinopteri; order Labriformes; family Labridae; genus Xyrichtys; species Xyrichtys novacula. The sequence goes on from OY660887.1 coordinate 6,237,436, forward strand.
CAATGATTGTATTTTGAGACCGGTATTAAGTTAGCACACACTTCTTTGAATATTAATTGCATTAAAAACAGAGCGGCTATATCCTGTGTCAAATCATTGCTTTATCCTGTTTATCCCCTCATGCATGACACCTCCGTTATTTATTAAGCCTTGAGTCAGATTTTGATCCCTTTCATGTCATTGTCAAGGAAAAACCTTGATAATGTCATTGAATAGTCAAGTTAGTCAAGGGGATGGTCAATAGTCGAGGCCAAAGATATATAAAGAAGACTGGATACATCAGCGTGCAGTAGCAGCCCATTAAGCAACTAGCCTACATGGCAGCCATCTTGGCGAGGGCAACATTTCTATTAAAGGCAATGCAAGTAAAATGAAAATAAACCATAACTTACTCATTTCTCAAACTGTTTACATGATCTACAACGCCAAAACACGTGCTACTACTACGGAACATTGTATTAAACCTTTTTTTTTTTTTTACATGCATGGCCTTTAATGTAAACAATGCCCCCACTAGCTTTACCTCACCGTAGGCATGCTGCTGAAAGGGGCATGTCGTATTTTTGTGGTCATATCTGTGGTTGAGGCAATCACGCACCAAATGGTGAAGTTCAAGAGTCACAAACAGCCATCCATTGGACAGGGCTGGTGGCCTATGCGGATGGGGTGCACATTTCAACCCAAGCAAAGACGCCTTTGTCATTCAAAATTTAATGTGATGCTTATATTTATTTTGACTTTACAAACTTCTGCGTAAGGATACTGAATCCAGCAACCTAACTTGACAATTAAGAGTTCGTGTATTGGCCAAGAACCTTTTCAAGAGCAAGGAAATGATCCAAAACAATACGCAATACTTCATCAGCGGCCTATATCAGATTCTAGTTTCTGCCAAGACCAGGGCCCCTGGAGATAGTAGGGCACTTTTCCTAGATTATCAAGAATGGTCCAATACCTTGCCAATGAGACCAGGTCAATATCAAACTGTGCAATCAAGATAAAACTATTATGAAGGTAGGGAATCACAGACTGCTGATGTTTTGCTAGCTTTTTAGAGGCTTAAAAAGGCCAAGACTGAATCTCTTGGCACTCGTATCCTTTCAAGTCCAATTTTACTGAAATGAAGAACATTTTAGACGCCGCAGTATCAGCATTCTCCTCCAATCACCATTTATTTGATTTTGATTTAGTTACTGTCTCCCTTCAAATTGCTTTTGTTGGTAGGGGTAGGGGGGCGGAGGGAGGTCTGGATTAAGCCTGCCCACAGGATTACAGCACGCGTCATGTAATCCCCCCACATTTTACATGGATCAAACTGATAAACCCCAGTTAGCCTGTCACTCACAGAGATGTCAACACCCCCACTGCCATTGTCTGGCCGGCCCTGCATAGACGCCACTTGACTGCATAATCTCCCTCTGGAGTCGAGGCTCCATTGACTGTCTGACAAGGCGTAATTATTAGTTATCATCAGTGATAATACATCATTATTTCTTCTACATTTACTTGTCTATTGCGATGGGACTGTCAAATTACCCTCATTAGCTCTGCGTGGCTACTCTTATGCAAATGCCACTGCCCGTGCTTTTATTGTGAAGGGCCAAATGAAGATATTTGTAGGTTATGTACACTGTTTATGCCTAAAAAGTAAAGACATGTGCACAGCTCTGCTAAATGGACTTTTTATTAGAAACAGTTTGAGTTTGTTTGGTTGCACTGTAAACAGACAACCACACCAGATGCTACCCTGCTGTACTTTTGACAGATTGAACACTCAGCGAGTCTTTCCTGTATTTACAAACTGTTTCAAAGGTGTTGCCAAACCAGCCAGAAATAATCTTCTGAATTTTTGATTCAAAGAATTTAATCCTCATCGGTTACATGGATCACTTTCCGTTTGTTGATCCAAACCCTTCCAGCGACTCTAGCTTAGCATTTCTGTGAGATGCTTTGTGACAAGAGGGCCCCTGGCGAAGGGATCTACATATGCCAAGAGCCACGCTTGAGTTGCTCCACAAGGTCAACGGTCCCACCAGCGAGTGCACATGACAGGGACAAGCAGTTCAAGGACTCTCCACAGTGTCCGAGAATAAATGAAAAGCCTCGTCCCGTATTCAGAGAGCCAGCAGGGACCAGCTGGGTCAATAATATCGAGGAGAGGGAGAGCAGAGCTGTGAAGTCGAACAGAACGCGTTTTTTTATGATTCTGTGAAAAATTGAGAGAGCCATTGACTCGCTCCAAACCTTTTACATTTCTATCACTCCTGTTATGACTTTGTTTGTCATCTCCTGGGCCTTGAGTTCCCCTTGCACCTCAATCTGTTATACTGCAAGTGAGCTATAAACATAAACAGCAAGAGGAAGGACAGACATATGGAGGGCTGTGTTCTCACTGCAAAACACTGGAAGATCGGAAGGGGAAAGGGTCACTTAGATGAGGAAGTGCAAACCATTGAAACAGGGTTCATGAACTCAGGAGTGGAGTATGTCAAATGACTCCTTAAGAGCTTTGATTATAAGTTATATAAATATGTTCAATGAAACCTCTTGTAAATTAAATCAAACTGTGAGCTCATGGAAGGCACTTTTCCAAAGAAGGGATGTATGAGGGACTCCATGTGTTTCCTACTGAGGTTCCTACTTAGTGAGACTGACAGGGATTTCAGGGGTGGAGCTTCCACAGGTGCTTTTAGTGTTGGACTTGCTATAATTTGCATCTTGGATAAATCAAGGTATCAGAGGATGCCTAAAGAATACTCATTTGTCTCATCACGACAAACATGGAAATTTGTGAAAATTTTTATCTCTCAAAAACATTTCCTCCTTAAGTTCCTTACACACCGGGAATGACGCAAATATACGATGTGAATTTATGAAATATTTAGAGGCGGATTTTGATGCGCCTTACTACACACATAAAGCGCGATGTGATTTTGCGACTTTCCAGGGGGAAAAAAGACGCGTCCCGAGTGGAAGCGGAAAGACTGACACAACAGCAGACTGACTGTTTTTCAGTTCTGATTAGACACTAATGTTGAGATGACTGTCTGTCATGATAGCATGTACTGAGTGGGGGCCAGTTCCAGATAAGCACATTAAACTATAATCCATAAACATAAGGTAACAACCGAGACCTAATGGTGCTGTGACAGCAACGCCATTGAGTTTGAGACAGTGAAAATACATATGGTATGTTGTATCTGAACAGGTTAGCTTACGAGCTAAAGTTACTTAGCACAGATGAAAGTTAAAACAAAGATGTTTAGCAAACTGTTAAAGCACACAAACCATCGTCATATGAGAAAACCAACGCTATGACTCTCCACAAGTTTCTTTGTAATGTTTGTGTCTTTTATCAAAGAGCACTCTGTTCTCCGACACGTAAACAATCAGCCGGTCGGCCATGTTAGATATACTGGTGAATCTGAAGTTGCAACAACACGAAATCTGATTGGTCAAAAGTGGACATACAGTATGTGTAACTTTTGAAAATTTGACTGTGATACGAAAAATAAGTGCCGCAATATCGCAGGATGGTAAAACGCTGCTGATGTGAACGCTTGTAATGACAGAATACGGGTTTGAAAATGATATTGATGTCCGAAATAACAGCACAAAAAAACCTTTAGTCTCAAAGTTTTAAGTGTTTTTGATAGTTATACTTTAATATTTTGCACCAAAGCATTTCGGACACTATAAATGGTACCTTCGCTGACTTCGCCATACCATCATGAATGCTGGGTTAGCAGGTTCCTCGCCGATTTAGAGTTGCATCCACAATTTTCAAAAGGAGTGTCATATTTGGATCATTTTTGTATGTTTTTAACTTTTTGCATTGTACAGTTGTATTCTGCAGCTGCGATGTTCCATGATGCACCAAATGTCATGGTCTAGAGTTCAACAATAAAGGGAAAGGACCCAAGATGCAGAACAACAAAAAAAAGTAGTTATGTCAAAAGAACAAATTTAAAAAACAAACAAAAAGAGAAACATCCACAAAAAATTACCAGGGCAAAATCACAGGGAGTAACTGGGGACACAGGCATACCAACAAGGACAGAGGGGAAGACAGGGACTATATACACACTGGGTAACGAGCAACAGGTGAGGCAAACGAGACACAGGTGAAACTCGTTAGTGATTAACGAAGGAGGGAAAACTAGGGAAGTAAAACTAGACTAGAAACACAAGGAATCGACTACTATGAAATAAAATGGGAAACACTAAAAACTAACCTATACAATAACACAGAGAACAGGATGGAAACAGGGTCAAACACAAACTGAAAACTCACAAGACTGGACTACAGGGGAACAGGAACACGAGAGACAATACAAAAAATACACTCAAATAAAATCAGGTGAAGAAAACTAAATAAACAGAACATATCATGGCACCAAATGCTTTCAGTAAGTGCCTGTTCCTGAAGATAATAGGCAAACAGAACTGGTCTCTTTTTCGAAATGCGGTGAATCTTACCACAATATTATTACCTTAAACTGATAAATCACTTGATTCCTTGACGATAAAAATGCAATATTTGTAAATTGTATAACTCTTAGGGAGAGCTTGTTTAACCACACATTGCCACCCACCTTTATTCCCTTAAATCAGCCTCCTCTGCACCTCTGTTTATCCTCAGGACTAAAACACGTACCTCACACCAACTTTCCCCCACTCGGCCCTATTTAGATAGCTGTGACAGCTTACCTGAGCTATCTGGGCCGTGGTAAACGTTCCCGAGCCTCGTTTACTCATTTGGCTCCAGTAATCATCACAAGGCGCTGGAGCCTCCTGCCTGAGAGAAATTATTTATCCCAGCCTCGGCTAGGGAACAAACAGGACACGCTTGCCTGGAGCCCCTCTCCTACACTTAAGGCCTTTCAAACATCACATTCGGACTCTGCCCCATCTGATTATGTCGTTCACTGCACGACTACCAGATAATACTCACAGATATCAAATTATGACACGCGTTTTCAGCAGGTTTTGCAAGTGAACCAATTTCCTGAGGCTAGAATGGTATATTGTTTTTAAAACAATCGGTCTGATTTGCCTCCTATCTTGGACCAAATGTTCCTTTGCCCTTGTTTTGATTCCCCTAATAAATGTTTAAATTGGAGCCAAGGCAATTACTGCGAGCTTTCAACAATAATAACACCCCAGCTGTATGATTACTTATGTCAAATAAACACTTAAGCTACAAGGTTATTGCTCCGAAACAAGAAAAAAAGGAAGCAGTCTCCTGACTCGACATGATTTCTTATGTTTGCATTTGTTCTGTTAGAAGTCTTATGGTGCTTCAGCACAGAAAATAGTGTCTAACAAATCGTGACTGACATTAAGTAGAGAAAATGCTGTTTGTTGCTACATCTGCTTAAGCAAATTAAAACTGTACCATGCAAGGAGAAATCCCTAACTATGACGTCTCTGGGCCGGAGTCCATTTTAAATTGAGGCTAAATAGAAAACTGTCCTATAGGCAGATAAATCACATTTGCAATTCTTATGAGAAATCATGGACGCCCTATTCTTCTCTCTAAAGAGAAGACTCACAACTCACATTGTAATGGCAATGTCCCACTATGTTGATAGACTATTGACTATTAAACTATTGAGAGTGGGCTAGCCTACATTTTCACCTTTATGAGTCGTGACTCCCAGTTAAACATGCACTTGAGTCCGTGAGCGAGTGTGAGAGAGAAAACAGTAGCAGTTTTGCCTCTGCGAGTGAACTTCGGCTCACGAAATCTAGCGTACAGGTAAGCAACACTGTCATGATTAGAAAATAGTTTTAGGTCGGCATCAGTCGATGTGAGGACATTAGTGTAGCATTACCCTGGATTGTAATGAGTCTGCCACTGTGTAAAGTCTGTTTGCTGGCATGACAACGCAGGGAGATACATGCTTTGTCGACACTTCTGACACCCACTGGAGATACTTGTCGAAAAATGATGTCATAAAATGTCTTTCCATCGGTCATTTGGATCCCCAAAACTACGGGTTGTTAGGGAAGATTATGAACCATGCATGTATTGAAAAAAGTCCAGATCACTAAAAGTGGAGGTATGTCTTTTCATCGGACAGCGACGAAATGTCTGTGACCAACTTACTGAAATTCCAGGCTGACGTACGATTCACAGTTGGTGCTTAACAGCTCATTGAAATCTGACAAATTAGATCCTAAACTGTTAAACAACTGGAATCTAATATCGGACAAGAAAGAGGCAACATTTTACACTAAAATCCATAACTTGTACTATTGTAAACACACTTCTGTTCCAACGATGTTTAAACATGTTGGCAGCAAATCTAAAATTTGCACCAAAAATAAGAGTTCAAGTTTTTTGCCATTTTTTTGTCAAATTTCCAATCAAATTAAGAGATTAAATAATTCACAAACTCTTGAAATCTGCAACATTTTACATAGTGAACTACTTTTATTGGTTTTGGGGTTGTACCAGATACATTTGTGTCATCACAACTTGAAAAGTACAGGTATGTAAAGGATACTAGGGTTGAACTTATATGTGACAACTTCTGTCATTGGGAAAATCCTGCTCTGACCTTAAACCTACTCGCATGACAGGTTGTGTTTTTCAAGCTTTAAGGGTGTGTGAAGTTCAAAGTAAGGACGAGTTTAAGGAGCTGAAAGGAGTCAGTAAATATACAGTAGGCTTCCCGTTTGTGTTGGTACACCTTTGAAATACAAACAAATGTGTAGGTGTAGCAGTTCTTTAGAAACCACATTTGAATAATCGGAGTCGTATTGTAGAGTAATATGTAAAGCAATGGAGGTTTTTTTTCTTTTTTTTCCAATGGCTTATTTTTTAAAATAACTCACCCGACACTCTTTACCAGGTAAACAACATTTGCATGATGATGTATTCGACGAACACGCAAATACATGCACGCACCAGGTGACGATGTGTGAAAAAAGAAAAAGAAAAAAAAAACTATTTGAATAGCAAATAGGCTCTGCAGTTGTCAGTGCCTAGGGAGGAGGTGATGTTTTGACAAGAGTGGATAGGAGTGACAAGTGAGAGAAACACAAGGAGAAGACGGAGAGGAGGGTGAGAGAGGAAGCAAGGTGGCCACCAGCTGGGAGAGAAAAAGAGAGTCGGATTGAGTATGTATGTGCAGATGTAGAGGCAGATGCAGAGGAGGTAGAGCAGAGGGGGGAAGACAGTTAAATGCATGTGTTTGGGCATGGGAGCAAAGCAGGGAGGGATAGATAAATGAGTGTTTCCATGCAGGGGAGGAGATGGGGAAAAAGAAATACAAAAGGAAGAATAAGCATTGTGGGATGAAAACATAAAGATAATGATAAAGGAGAAGAAAGAAAAAAGACGAAGAGACAAAGCCGGAGTCTGTTCGCTTTGTTTATAGGTCCCAGATGTCTGAAGGTAATTGTGCTGAGGGATTGCTGCGCAGACATCTGGCTGCTGAAAGCTCAATATTCCCTCACACACAGACACACTCAAGTAAATCCATCAGAGAAGCTTCGCCATAATCCCATTGGGTGCGTCGCTTGAAGCATGTAACCTGGGTTAATTTAAATTACTTCAGGTTTTCCTCTTTGATGGAGTCCACCAAATGAATAGGAGTCTTTAGAGAGTTGGACAGAAATCCCCCCTTAAATTTGACCTTTAATTTGACAGGGCTGGACTTTTTGGTTCGACTTTGATATAAATTTTCTTTAATATTCTCTCATCAGTAGAAACTATATTATACTATTACTTCACACTGAAGTGAAAAAGAAGCTTGAACTCCACCCGACATTGTGAATTTTAACTTTCCTGCCAAATATCCGTCAAATATCCATTTTTCCTGCTTTGTAACTGAAAAAGTTCCACTATTTTCCCTCCTGGAGACACCTTTCTCTACCAACTCAGGTGGACTTGGATTCTGCTCATGATGCTGAAACTGTTTGATGCACTCGCCATGTTTTTTTTTTTTGTCCGACTGAATCTCTTGAACATTTGCACCGACGCCCGAAGTCCAACTCGAGGAGCCAGTCTGCATCTCTTTCAATTCAAATCCATCGCCTTTCAAGTCTGCCAGTTCCTGTGTTCCTTTTGGGAGGTGACGTTTGAATCCAATTGGCAGAACACCTTTGAAACCATCTGAAATGCTGGTATTATGCTTTACGAACTGTCATTGCAGCAAGGTCGCAACTTATTCAGCCGCCGCCTTTGAAAATGCCACAAAAGCTGTGCTAAGGTCATCCAGCTGACACATGCTAGTCTCCAGACTTTGTTTGGTTCAACCATAAGCACTGTACACAATACTAAGCCTAAAAAAGCTGGGATGCTGAAAAAAAATATTGACAAAAACAGAAAATAATGATCTACAAATCCGTGGATTTCTCTGGGCCGGAGCCTTTTTAGAAATCAGGCAAAAGTGAAACCTGTCCTGGAGTCAGTCAGACAAATCAGAGTATGGCTGTGTCCATCACTCAATCCCTAACCCCCATATGGGGTTTCACTATATAGCTGACTATGTAGTGAGCTCAATCACCGGAGGTTTTGGACACTACATGGCGCACCGTTGTGACGTCACTGCTCAGACTGCCGTGTCTAGTTAGAATTGATCACTCAGGTTTCAGACGCTCCTCAAAATGGCGCTAACCCCCATATCATCGCCTATATAGGGGTTAGGGATCCATTTCGGACACAGCCTATGACATCCTCTTTGGAAATCATGGACGCTGCATTATCCAATCCTCAGCTTGTTTTTATTACCAGCAAAAGGTTAAGAGAATATTATGAAAACTAACCCTGAATGGCAGTGATTTTGTGTCCCTCAGGCAACACTGTATTAAAAATAGACATGACTCTGTAGTGGAAGTTGCTGCATGGGCTCAAAACGGCCTTGAAAAAAAACCTTGACAGTCTTTTTGGAAATCATGGATGCCACATTCTGCTCTATTCGGACAGGGACAGCAACATATCCCATTTAATAAGGTTAATTTGCAGTATAGTGACTAGACTGAGTGTAAAACAGGCATTCTAACATCTAGAGACAGGTTTACCACTCAGTGAGAGACTGCGTGAGCAAACAGTTAAAAGGAATTGAAAGTTGTTGTTTTCTTGTATTATCATTTTTGTTATTATTTTTGTTTTTAGTGCTGTTGTTGTTATTATTATTATTATTATTAGTTATTATCATTTTTGTTGTTATTATTGTTGTTTTTAGTGTTGTTGTTGATGTTATTTTTATCACTATTATTATTATCGTTGTTTTTAGTTTATTATTATTATTATTATTATTATTATTAATTTTATTTTGTATTATTTTTGTTATTATCTGTGGTAGTTAATATCATATAAAATATTCAGGAATTCTTAAGGAAAACAAAAGTGACAAAGCCCAGCAGTGATGCTACATTAAAATTAGACATGGCTCTGTAGTGGAAATCCCTGCATGTGCTTAAAACAACTTAAAAAATACACATTTATTGACATTCTTTTTGGAAATCATGGACATTGCAGCTCTTCATTGCTGGAGAATAAATATACAAGTGTTAGAGCAACATATGATGCCGAATAGACAGAGTTGGCGAAGCCGAGGGTTAACCAAAGCTGGCATTAAATATGAAATGAGCCCATACTTTTATGCAAAAAGTTTCAGCATTTGATCTGTTGTCTTACTTTGTCCCAACTTCTCCTAACATAAGGTTATGACAGGCTGAATTAGTAGGGTGTCTAAATTCCACTCAAGTGTAGGGTAATTACTGCTTTCAAAGGTCAAATTGTCTGAGATTGCTCTCATATTCTTGATCATTTCTCCCATCAAGGAAGATGTGGGTGATTCATCTGTTTAGTTTACGGACTAGTTTGCATTTTATTATCTAACCCGCCTACATCTGCCTTCAGAAAAACCTTAGACCTCTTCATATTTAAAAATACCACTGGATCCCAGCAAACAGGCTGTTACTCATATTACTCTATCTTTGTTCAATTGAACTAAAATAGCTCTTCTTGAACACTTAGAGGGAGTTCGTCTTAGGAACAGCCGTTGTGACGCGGGTTATTTCCATGCTGAGAAAACACGCACTTTAGGGAGATTCTGCCAAGGCATTTTGGCAGGGACTTCAGAGAAATTAGAACCGGCCTTCCGGGCTGCATTTTAAAACCAATGCCTTTAAGGAAGTAGGTACAAAGTGATACTAGCTAGAGGCTGCTAAACAAAAAAGCAGTCTGTTAGGCAGCAGAATGCCATGTAAAGCTTCCCAGGAAGCCAAGCTAGAAGAGGTAGCTGCCAGACAATACCAGATGTCTGACAGGAAGTAGAGCCATACAGGGGCAGTCTGTCAGGCAGTTAGATATGAATTTAGCCTCCCAGGCAGTCAGGAATACCAGATTGCCTTTAGAGTGCCATATGCTTGACAGCAAAGCAAACCACAACAGGGACAGGTTATTAAGTTATCTCGTATTTCCTGGCTTTCTGTCTCTGCTAAGTGGCCGGTGTTTTTTTGCTTTATTTTGGTGTGACCTCTAGGCTGCTTTGAGAGGATTTTTCTCTCTCAACATCCATCAACAATATTTAGGTTATAAACATTTCTTGTGCTCAGAAGCTTTTAAGTCTTAAAGTAGAGATAAAAAAATGTTTACAGCTCAAATAGGGAGTTTTTGACGTTGACGAAATCGACTGAAACTCATAATGATGCCTTTTCATGACATCCAAGACCAAAAGAGAGAGGATTTACGTTTTTTAAGAAGTGCTTTATGGGTTTTGAGTAGGGCCTAACTGATACGGATTTTTGGGGGCAGATGCCGATACCGATTGTTAGGGAGGGAAAAAAATCAGATTACCGATTAATCAGACGAATTTTTTATGAAGTTATAAAAAATATATATATATACTTGACTTATTCTACCGTTACTGGCACGGCTAACAGTGTAGCTAGGCTAATAGCAAATGGCTAACTCTAACTTTAGCTTGGCTATTACGTGGTGCTTCACCGTTAACTCGGCGTGACCGAGACCAGCACAGCGGGGAACATCGTGAAGTGGGTTAAACTGAAACTTGTTGACTTATTGTGTATTTCACAAACTGGTTTATTTACCGTTGAGGCGGACCACTCTCCTCCGTGCGTCCCGGAGAGGCCTGCTGCAGATCCGTCACTCTGCTGTGCTGTGAGGTAGTTAGTGGATGAAGATTGTCATGAGGTCGCTGCGCCATCTACAGGATAAGTCGGGGAACTTTTCAAATGGTGGGACGTTTCAAGTTTTGGCAGATTACCGATTAGTCTCAAATGGGCTACAATTGGCCTATTGAATCCGATTGCCGATAAATCGGTTGGGCCCTAGTTTTGAGGCAATGATATGTGCAGATAGGCCTGTTCTCAAGATGTTATCTCTATAATTTGTCTATAATCCGGTGATAGACGTTGGATTTAAGAGCAGTTTCATAGTAATTCAGTCTCTCTTGGACTTTTTAACAAAACTAAAGAGCAGCTCGGTTGAAAAGGTTGTGAAAAGGTTGTTACTTTTTAAAATATAAATGCCACGTGAGAATAGTACTTTCTCTCTGCATACAGACTAATGAGGCCCGGTGTCTTTACTCTCCTTGGACCTTGAAACCACGGTTAGCCGTGACACACTGGTCCGTTATGTTTCCCCTCACTTTTCCGTTTTCTTGTGTCTGTTCCTCCGACTTAAAATGCGAGAAAGTGATGCAAGGAAATGTAAATAGAGCAGGTGAAAGGACTGCTGCCTGTGATAGCAGAATTTAGATTGACTTTCCTAGTATCACATTTGTGTCTGCTGATGCGCCGCAGTAAAAAAAAAAAAAAAAAAAAGAAAGATTTCTGACTTGATGGCAATCCTTTTTAGCTGAGACTGCCAATCTCCTGACATTTTCCTTTTGTCGCTTACTTTTTCCGTTGAGTGCCATTTTCAAACCACCTCTCTTTGACGGACTGGACATCACAGACAGCTTCCAGACTGTCAGGATTCGGAGCTAAATAACCCATCAGATGAGTAAAGTGGCTTCTTTTCAGTGGTTCCATACTAATCCGTCTCCCTCTGTAACTGCATCTCATAGACTCTTTGGATGAAGTTTCTCAGACTTTTTACAAATGGCAAAAAATAGTTCTCTGGGAAAGGACGCATAGGAACTGTATTTAACATCTTAGCAATGCGTCCATGCTATTCAGCCCAGCATGTGAATACCGGAGCATATGCAGAACCATAGACTGCGTATAGAATGGACAACGTGACTCCGCCTCCCATCATCAGAGTCGCTGTTGAGCGTACCCTCTGAATGTCCTATGCAAGCTTCATATTACCATTGACTCTATGCAGGTCTCAGTCATAGAAAATATGATGTAATTTCCTGTTTTTATAAACCCCAATTACTTTTAAAAAAATGATAAAAAAGAGGATTTGAGTACAAACCAGTCCAACAATAGCTAGAAGTCAACATCACAACCAGGGGGAAGGAAAAATGTATATGAATTTTATTTAAAGGAATATTCCGGCATAATATTAAGTTAGGGTCAAACACACCGTAATACCGAGTTAGACACCCTCGAGTCATACCAACTTTAGTAAAGGAAGCAATACAGAGAGCCATGCGCTCAACCAAAACGCCACTCTATAGCCACAAATAATGCTAAGAACAGCACCTAACTTCATCAACGGTACATATAGGGTCCCACCCGCAGCACTAGCCAACAACATCTTTTTAACTTTCCCTAATTTCTTTAGCAAAGAGACTAAACACAACTCACCCTCTCTCTTCTAACAGCCGATTGATTATATGAACACCTCAAGGCAAGTCCATCGACTGCAGCGGGGGTGACGCAGCTCAAGGAAGAACATTTATGATAATTACTCTTTCATTTTCTTAAAGTAATAGTCATCATGTTAATCATTTTGCACTGCAGACACAGTAGATCTTCTGCCTTAGCGTCTCAGTCTGATTGCTTTTTCCATGAGGAAATGATCATACATGTTCTTCCTTGAGCTGCATCCCCCTGTACAAACAAGATGCTGCTGGAAGAGAGTAGGTGAGTTGTGTTTAATATCTTTGCTAAAGAAATTAGGCAAAGTTAAAGAGATGTTTGGTGGCTAGTGCTGTGGCTGGGACCCTATATGTACTGTTGATGAAGTTAGGTGCTGTTCTGAGCATTATTTGTGGCTATAGAGTGGCGTTTTGGTTGAGTGCGTGGCTCTCTGTATTGCTTTCTTTACTAAAGTTGGTATGACTAGAGCAGTGGTTCTTAACCGGGGTTCTATCGAACCCTAGGGGTTCGGTGAGTCGGTCTCAGGGGTTCGGTGGAGCCTCCGCCACGGTAGCCTGGCTGGGCCATCCTGTTGCGTGAATCACTTGATGTTCCTTCCCACCACAGTCTGGACTTCGGCCCATAGAGAGCGTGTATTCCCGATCAGAAAATAACCGGGCCAATCAGAGACCGTGTTTCCACTGTTACCCGGACAACAGGGAAAGGCAGCCCCTGATTGGTCCATGCGTAGTGGTGACGTCTAACACATGCTGCGGGACTTTTCAAAGCCCCGTTCATTCAGAACGCCGTTAATTCTGCAGTTGACTCTACAAAGTCGGCAGAAATTGTTTAAATCCGACGTCTTCTGCTGATATAAACGATTTTTCAGTTGGAAAAGTACCAAATTATTGCTAAGAAAGCCCTGGAATTTTTTATACCATTTGTTACAACATATCTCTGCAAACAATCTTTTTCGAGGATGCTGGACATAAAAACAAAGAAAAGGAACAGACTTTGCTGTGAAAATGACATGAGAGTAGCACTTGCCAAGGTGAAGCCACGCATATCTGAACTGGTCTCTCAAAAGCAACAGCAGAAGTCACACTGATTTGCAGGTATGTAATTTGTTGTGAGTTCATGCACTGTGTTGGTTTTGTTCTTTGATCAAGATGATGTTCATGCACGGTTCATTTTGTGTACCAGTAAAAAATCATATACCTATGTCTTGAATTTGGAAAAAAATCACATTTGATTTATCACTAAAGAAGGGTTCGGTGAATGTGCATATGAAACTGGTGGGTTCGGTACCTCAAACAGGGTTAAGAACCACTGGACTAGAGAAGCAAGCGGTCAACAACATTCATCTCTCGACGGGGTGTCTAACTCGGTGTTATAGTGTGTTTGACCCTAATTTAATTTTATGCTGGAATATCCCTTTAAAGCAGGGTTTGTGACCTATACTGCAACCAGTCACCAGGGGTTGCTGCTCTCTATGACACAGAAAATCAAGAGACTAATGTGACGGACGAATATGCTAACACGCATTTCAAAAGTTCAGTTTTAACCAGTCGATTGAAAATAACAGTTTTTTTTTAGCTGCCTTTAAATTAATGCTAAATTTGCATTTCTATTGCTGATGCGTAGATCTGTTTGGTAGCAGTTGCACTTCTGTATGCAGCTTATTATTTAATTCAATCAGCCACTTTGTGATTCGCCACTTTTTAATGAATAGTACTGGCTGTCTTATGTAAGCAGGGCGTCTTCCTTCCCTTCTGATCTTCGCCTAATTTCTTCTCCACACAGTCAAACAGAATTGATGTAAACTTCACAGTGAGCAGGTTTCCTAATTGTTAATGAGGTTTATTTTCAGTTAATTTATTGTTTCAGATGCTTAATGAGACTCCCAGCTTTGAGATATGCATTTCTTCTATTTCCAGCCAATTCACAGAGGTTTTTTACAACACCTTAGCCGTCTCATTTCTCTGTTTCCTTCTCGCATCCGTGCTCTTATTTAAAAACATGAGTGCGCACACTGGGAAACAATGTCGTTTTTAGATGCCTGCAGAGAAAAGCTCTTGTGACGCCGGTGTAACAGGGCGGCGTGTCCCCGAGGAAAGTAATGGCCTGCCCCGGAAAGTCAAAGAAAAGAAGCACGAACGCACACAGAGAAGCAAGAAAGGGGATTTAAAAATTAATTACTTTCTACCTTATCTTTGCACATACATATTCAACTGGGAGAGATGATATCGGGTTTATTGTAAGGTTGGAAAAACACACTGTATCTTGTTCTTGTTCGAATCCTTGCTGGGATAGTCGTAGGAGAAGAAAATTGAGTTATTGAGCACAGATATTTGAATCAGCTCGAAAATTTGAGCGGGGGTGAACCTGAAAATGATTGGCACTGACAAGACATCATCCCTCCGCTCAAAAACACAACAGGGGAATGAAACAATTTCCCGCAACAACACATACAAGCGATTCTATTTACTTTCATGTTCGACATAAATTATTCAGATTCCCGGGGCTTGTCGGATACTCTGAGCTGATGCATGGACACGTGCATCAACACTATTAACACTCCGCTTCCACCTGAGCTACAGAGAGATTACGAGGGAAGACACGCTCCTGAAATATTCAATGTATTCTTCCTTTTGTTCCCCGCGTCAGCGTTATAGGAAACGACGCGGCGCGCACCGCCGGTCAGGCGGGTGGTCGCTCCGCCGATCCATCGGCCTTCCCGAGGAGTCGTGACTAAACTGGAAGAAACAGTGGAGGAAGACAAACGCTCCCTCCCACCTCCCGTAACCCCGCTGCTCAGCCCCCGAAAGGTACACAGTGTGAATAAGTCTTAAAATGGATTATTCACAGTGGACCTGGGAGCGCTTAAAGTTTGAGTGGAAAAACAAAATTATGTACTTCCTTTGATCTGAGGCACATTTAGCGAGGAAAAATAGCGGGATGTGTCACCCGAAATGTATTTTTACATTACAGTTGGTTGCTGCTCCCTTGCATGATCAAGCGGCCACATCAAAGGGAATACAGAAGGCTTTTGAACTCCTTTTTCTCTGTTGGTTGCTATTTTCTGGTCCTCACTGCATATCATCCTAATTTTAACATATAAAGACAGAAAATTAACCCTTTCAGCTCCGAAAGTGGAAGTTTCTTTTCTCTTTTAACGTCTTCCTCTCCTTTCTTTTTCCCTCTCCCCCTTCCTCGCTCTTGATCACTGGAGCAGGAAATAGATCCCACAGAAGCCGTGATGTAACCGAGTTATCTAATAGCCAATTGAAACGCGTCCAATTTACATCAAGCCCAACTTGATGTAAATGACCTTCCATAAAGCACGCTCGCCGCCGTCAAACACCCTGTTAGTAGTGGGGGGGGAAAAAACACCCGCAATCAGCCTCGCTTTCCGCCGTGTCACATCGATATGGCTCGCTATGTGAACACGTCTGATAGGATGATACACACATACACATTTACATACACATTTCTGACCACTCAGACCGAGGTGGCGAGACACTCCACGCGGCCAAGGGCTTTTGGATCCTTCTGGGATGGCCCGGGAAATACTGTCATTGACTTTGTGTGTGTGAGCGCGCTTGCACGTGTGTCCTTAACTTGTGTTACTTTTTAGCGACAGTGGCTTGAGGACCATTAGGGATATAACCCGTGGCAGCCATGTAGCAGCACAAGGTCATTATATCCAAAAATGCAGCCGTAATGATAGCTGCATGTACAGTAGAAGAAGAGAGGGTTGCCTGGTAGTAATGAGCTCTTTTAGAGTGTTATTTCACTACCGCCGGAGCTTTTCTCAACCCCCACCTTTTCCCTTTTTTCCAAAGCCAGGGATCCTGAGTCATTAGCGCTCAGCCTCCGATGAAAGTTCAACGCAGTTCAGGCCGATAATTTTTTGATTCGGATGAAAGCGGCACGCCAGCAGAGGGGTCTTTTTCTCGACGACCCTCCATGCGTGCGCTTAAAAGGAAAAGAAAGCAAAGGGAATGGACCTCCGGGGCAGCTGCCGGCATTGTTAGAAAAAAAAGGAGCAAAAGAAGAGATGCGTATCTTTCTGCAGAAATTGAAAAAGACTGCTGTGTTTTCAGATGACGTCGAGGACTCACCCTCCATCTCTAGCATGTAGGAAATGAAAGAATGGACCTCAAATGGGCAGCTTCAGGTACCACTGTGAAATAAAACCTTTAACAGCCAAAAGTCGAGGAAACTTCATAAGAATCCAAGTGGACAAGCCAGATTTTGCACAAGAATTCAAGACATTAGCGTTTGCATGATTGGGAAATAAAGTGAGTATTCCTGGTGATGGTTGTACTGGCATTAGCATCATGACATTTAAACCCCAGAGAGACCTCCTGATGAAGTAGTTTTGCAGGGTCAAGTGTAAACTCTGGGTAAAACCATAGACTTTATATACTATGGACAACTTGGTTCCACGTTTTGCCAGATTTAAAGGCGAAAAGCTCTTGGGAATTCCGCATTTTTCTCCACTCGCTGTGATGACGCTCGCCTCAAACAGTGTAGCCCCCGGGTGAGCTACGCAATCCTTGTACGCCCCTTGGCTGTATCTGGTGTCAATCACAGAAAACTTGAACCCCCTAATAACTTTTGAAAACGGAGCTGTACAGAAAAAAAGAGGACCTGAGCACAAAAACCAATCTTACAAGAACTACATGTCAACATCGCAACATCGGATTTATAACCTATACTGCAGCCCGTCACCAGAGGTTGCTGTTCTCGGAGTGGCTTCACCCATCGAAGAGGCAGACTCTGTCCATTCTATATGCAGCCTATGGGTAAAACTAGCAGATTAAGTAACTACAGGTTCAATCCAACAAATTGGAAAATCTTGAAAAAGTCCAGCGTTTTCCACCAGCCAAGGTGGAAGACTGCTGACTCAATAGTCGTCCAGAAATAGTCATGGAAACCCTCCACAAGGAGAGTAAGCCAAAGAAGGTCATTGCTGAGTGCTGCGTTGAAGCATTTTCATGTTAAATTGACTGGAAGGGAAACGTGTGGGAGGAAAAGGTGCACAAGTAACAGCCTTGGTAGGATCATCAGGAACAGTCGATTCAGTGAGCTTCATGACTGAGGCTGGAGTTAGAAGGTCATGAACAGAGAAAACAAATGGAAGTACATTTTGCTTGAAACTTGGAAACCAAGGAGTCAAGAATAAAGGTCCTTACACACCGGAAGCGTTTTTTTGGTGCCATTATTTCGGACGTCAATATTTTTTTCGAACCCGTATCCTGTCAATGTGTCAAGTGTTCACATCGGCAACGTTTTCCCGTCCTGGGATATTGCAACATTTTATTTTTCATTTCACGGTTGATTTTTCTTAAGTTTTGCATGCTGTGTGTCCACTTCTGACCAATCAGATTGCATGTTGATGCGACGTCAGATTCACCAGTATATCCAACATGGCCGACTGGCTGATTGTTTACGTGTCGCAGAACAGAGTGCTTTTTGATTAAAGACACAAATATTACAAGGATAATGACAACTTGTGGAGAGTCATAGCGTCGGATTTCTCATATGACGATGGTTTGTGTGCTTTAACAGTTTGCTAAACGTCTTTGTTTTTACTTTCATCTGTGCTAAGTAACTTTAGCTCGTAAGCTAACCTGTTCAGATACAACATACCATATGTATTTTCACTGTCTCAAACTCAATTGCGTTGCTGTCACAGCATCATTAGGTCTCGGTTGTTACCTTACGTTTATGGATTATAGTTTAATGTGCTTATCTGGTACTGACTCAGTACATGCTATCATGACAGACAGTCTCAACACTAGTGTCTAATCAGAACTGAAAAACAGTCAGTCTGCTGTTGTGTCAGTCTTCTCGCTTTCACCTGGGACACGTCTTTTTTTCTCCCCGGAAAGTTGCAAAATCGCATTGCGCTTGATGTGTATAGTCAGGCGCATCAAAATTCGCCTCCGAATATTTCGTGGCGTATACGTATATTTGCGTCGTTCCAGGTGTGTAAGGACCTTCAGAGTGTGGAAGCACAGAATCCACGGTTGATTCACTGTCTTATTGGTTTCAAAGCTTTTCCATCTGCTGATAAGGATTCACACCTGCCCACAACGCCAAAACTTTCCCGACCATGTTGCTTGATTGACCGGCCAAGTGGCCCATTTCCAGACCTGAAAATACTGCTGGGCTCAGAGCCCCTATGAAAGTCCCATGGGCCCCCATTCAAAAGAGCGCAGACCTTTTCAATGATCATTAAATACATCCCAGAGACTTGGAGTGCCTACCTAGAAACACTCTGTAAAATTGGATGATTTTTGCTGTGAAGAATGAGAATTAATCTTTATATTGTGTTGTAAAAATTCCAGGGTTATGAAGCATTTGGATGTACTCCAAAAAAAAAAAGCATTGCAGTGTGCAGAAAATGAGTTCGGAGGGCTTATAAAAGACACAGTTTTACCAGTATGACTGCAACTGATATTATACTGACTTAGTATGAAGCCAAATGAACCAGATAATTAAGACTGTCTTAATAATCTTACTCTAAAGAGCGCGAATGAATTATCCAACTCTAAATGTGTTATATAGCAGAGTGGATGTAGTATTTAAACAGTGTGTGGAATAAAAGCTGTTTCTTAAACATTACGCTCATGAACTCTCTGTGTCAGCCCTGATCGCCCACATGCCTTCCTTCTCCTTCTCCTTCCCCCCCAAGGGTGGGAAAGCTCTGAACACCAGATTGTGTGAATCACATGCTAACAGTCCACGGCCCTCGTCCACACAATTCACACTTTTTCCATTCCTCCCGCTGATGGTGAGCGTGTTTGAAAATCTCCGCCGGGGAGGTGACACATCGCGGCTACGCTAGCGATGAACTTTTCTGCCTGCGCGCGGCGTGCCGGCTAATCGCACGCACGCACATACCCAGTGTCACTCAATATGAAGTTAGTCACACTTCCCATGAGGAGAAAGACTTTAAAAGCTGCGTATTTGCCAAATAATTTCAGGCTTTTCGACACATCACATGTAACTTTTTTCCAAAGGGGCGATTATGTCTAAATGTTCTACCTCATAAAATTAAATAGTGATCCAGTTTTTGCGGTCTATTATAGAACTCAGAGCCCTGTGGCGAGCAGCAGCTTGGCGTAAACATGCTCCACAAAAGAAGCTGCTGTTGTGCATGAAAAGAGCGGAAAAATAAGAAACGATCAGTCAATACAGCTTGGACACCCTATCGAAACACATGTGTATGTAGTCATTACAACCAAAACTGAAAGTCAGTGTGCTGAAGTGAAAGTTTCTTTCTCATAAACACCTTTTTTTAAAGGTGTATAACACTAAACTAAAAAGAAAAACCTGTGGAGGCAGCTGGCAGGAGGCCCCCAGTCATTATGACAGATGGTAAACCACTGAATACTGTTATCTGTGAGAGATGATCGATACCTGAAACTAAATGTTTGCTCCAGCAGGTGCCGAGGATTCAAGCACCTGGAACTGACTTTCCTTCTCCTTCTCCTTCTGTGTTTGTGAACAAAACAACATTCGGGCATTACCTCACTAAACCAAAGTTAAAGTTGGATTTCTGCTCTGTTTAGCAAGCTTAAGTGGTCTCTTGTGTTCTCTACTCTTTGCCATAACTTGCTGCAAAGAGGAGTAAAAATAGAAAGAGCCGTAACACACGTGTGCACAAATGGACCAGTTAAGAGTATGCCTTTAAACTCTGTCTGACAAGCTAGTAAAAGTCAAATAACATGCATTTTGAGTGGTTTAACCTCTACTTTATGAAAACAAAATGCATGTTTTCTGTCTTTTTTGGCATGCTGTAGTTAAGCCCCATTGTCAGTGATCTTTTGAGTGGCATATTAAAACTGATCCCTGGACATCGTTGAGTTACCAAAATGATATCCATTGCTTTAAATCTCCGGTGAGAACGTTTTAAAAGGTTATTAAACAGGCTGTAACTGCTGAAAAGTGGCTTTTGTTAGTTTACACACAGCAAGAAGTCCAAGTTTGTGATTGATCTCACTGGAAAAGACAACAAAAAGAGACTTCTGCTTACCGCTGTGTCCACAGGAGGCGCCAAAGTCAACACAGACAGAAAGTTACTAGCGTATCGACTCATAGTGGAATTTTAAACATGCATTCAGTCCTCAGTACATGCTTTCATGACGGACAGCCATCTCAACACTAGTGTCTAATCAGAACTGAAACTCTCAGTCTAGCGTTGTGTCAGTCTTCTCGCTTCCACCTGGGGCGCGCCTTTTTTCAGCCCGGAAAGTTGCAAAATTGCATCACGCTTGATATGTCAAAATTTGCCTATGAATATTTCATAATTTCGTGTCGCATATTTGCGTCGTTCCAGGTGTGTAAGGACCTTAAGAGTGTGGAAGCACAGAAACCATGGCTGATTCACTGTCTTATTGTTTTCAAAGCTTTTCTATCTGCTGATAAGGATTCGCACCTGCCCACAACACCAAAACTTTACCGACCATGTTGTTTGATTGACCGGCCTAGTGGCCCATCTTCAGACCAGAAAATACTGCGGGACATCATTGAGTAACCAAAATAATATCCACTGCTTTAAATCTCCTGTGAGAACTTTTTAAAAGGTTATTCAACAGGCTGTAACTGCTGAAAAATGGTTTTTGTTAGTTCACGCACAGCAAAAAGTCCAAGTTTGTGATTGATTTCACTGAAAAAGACAATAAAAAGAGACTCCTGGTTACCGCTGTGTCCACAGGAGGCGCCAAAGTCAACACAGACAGAAAGTCACTCACCTATCGACTTATAGTGGAATTTTAAACATGCATTCAAATGCAGTTAATAGAGATGAACTTTTAAAACTCTGTGATCAGTTGCCAGAATCATAAGAATAGAAAGGCTTACCTCTTTTTTTTCATCTTGTAATAAAAACATCATCTGCACTGCACATGTCTTATCATTCCAAGTCTGCCTTTGGGCTCTCTTACGGCACGTGACTTGGCTCATGACCCTACTCTATTTTACTCACAGTGTGAGCGCAGCAAAAAAGCATGTTAAGAAGATAGATACTCAGAAGACAGGGTACTTCAAGACCTGAAACAGTCACCCGTGAAGACAAAGCCCAGTCATGCTCATTGAGAATATTTCAGCCATTTTCTGCCAGAATGCGCCGCTGAGCTTGTGTGTAGTTGTTCGATCAAACAGAAGGAATGAAGAGCCTGTGTTGAGCCCTGGTGTCAGCTGGTGTGGCGGATATCTTGTTCAAGTCAAGAACTCCCGCCAGGAGTCACTCAGGTGGCTCTGAGCCAGATTATCTGGCAGTTGATAGGGTTGGGAAGTGAAGGGGGTAATTATGTCCTTTAAAAAACCTTGTTGGGTTCTTTACCAACCCTTTTAGATAGATCTGGATAATAAGACCGATCTGTTGTGACAAATAGGATGTCACACATCTGAATACGGCTTTTAAGCATCAACGGAGGTTATGATCAGTGTTTTCTTATGGACCAATACTGATACCAGAACCAATATTTGAAATAGGTACTTTGATGTAATACCAGTCCTAATATTAGTGCATATACCGGTATTGATTTTCTTAGATTAGTATCAATAACAATACAGATAAACACTGATTTCTGGTGCAGATACTAGTGTTGATATTGACGCTGATACAAGCATCAATATCTCACAGTTAAAACACTACAAATACTGATACAGATACTTAAAAAGGTACTGTTTTCTGACTGTGATTCCAGTATCGATAACCAGTATCAGTCTCTGATGCCAATACAAGACTTATGTCAATAAGTATGTGGTATTTCTGTCTAATACTACTACCTTCTGTATACTGATATTGATTCAAATGCAAATACCAGTTTAAACTAATGATACTTCTACAAGACACAAGTATCAATTTGTAATATGAGTACTGTTTTCTAATACAAATACCAGTATTAATGTCTTATACTGATATCAGCACCAATACTTGGTCCAAGGGCTGATAATTGCAGAGAAATAAGTGATTTTTGATACTTAGAGTAAAGTTGATTTCTAGTACTGATATTGATACAAATATCACAGCTGATTCCTGATACCAATGGTGATGCTTATTTCATGGACTGATATTGATACTATAATATTGATACAAATACTGATATCGATTCTGATTTCTGATACTGATACTTATATCAGAAATGGACACAGCAACCAGTATTACAATCTTTTACTTATACTGATGATGATGTTAACACAGAAACATGATACTGACGATATTGATACAGGTAAGGCCTTTTATATTCTGTTTCATTGGGTGTAAATATTGGCATGCCAATCTACTACTGCTAGCGTCAAGTGTCGGCAGGTTAACTAGTTAACGTGCAATGACTGGCACAGCTAGCAAAACTAGAAAAGCACTTGGAGAGCGCAGACCTCCACCAAGTAGCTCATGTCCCCGCTTAAACAAGAAATGCCCTGACCAGGATTCAAGCCCAGGACCCTCTGGTTGTGAGGCAACAGTGCCAACAACTACACCACTGTGCTGCCGATCTACACCACTGAGACGCACCTCTGGTGAAAATTTCAGGTCAATCCATCTGTTACTTTCTCCGTAAAGTTGCTAACAGACAAACAAACAAACAAACCAACGCTACCGAAAACACAACCTCCTTGGCGGAGGTAAAAAGAATATTAAGCGGATTTCCACAAATACTGCGATATATTACTCCTGCACTATTGGTACTTGGTGTAGGCCAATAATCCTGTTTAGATACCAGTACTGGGCAGAGAACTTCTGGTCTTTAGTATTGCAGTCCCCCTGGTTACTTCCTTGTGTTAACAAAAGATTTACTGGCTCTAAATATTGGTAAAAATATCAGTAAATTCAATAGCTGGTGTTTGAATGTCGCCTCTTGATCTAAATGGTAATCCTCGCTCTGTCCCCCTCTCAGTGTGCTTTCTTTTTATTTAACTTTTTGAGGGTTTCTTCAGACAGTGATTCCATGAATACACAAGGCCTCCAAAGCTTTGTAATTCTTCCTGAATGGAAATCATAACCTTGTGCCTCTTCAACACACTGAGCGCCGAATTAGTCAGACAAAAGACTCAGTCATTCGGATTGCAGGCTTGAGGATTCCTCTCTGAGATATTGATACATGTTTTCATGCCTTTCGAAGAACCTGTTTGCTGCCACTCAAGTCGGTGCTTGAAACGAATTGAAAACGCAGCCACTGCTCTTGTGAGGTAATCCATCACTGGAACATGAAGCCTTAATTAGGTTTTCTCAGAGTTAGCTTAATCTTTATTCCATTGTGCCACAGTTGACTGTCTTCACATCAGTGCTACACTCTGCTTACTGCCAGTCACTCAGCATGCTCAGGAAGGTATGGATGAAAGATCCTGTCACCCTTAAAACCTCACAAACTGTGTCACTTTGATACCTCCCTAATAAGGGTCTCTTTTAGCGAGGGCGGCAGCATATGTTGTCTTTAAAATAGCTAATTATAGAGTAAACGGTGTGTTGGGTTTTACACAGTAATTTGGGAGCAAACAGTTTAAAGTGGCTTGAAATGGACCTAAAAGATGTGTGCTCATGCTGCGCTGAAAATGGTAAATTCCGTGCTGTATGACAGCTTCGAAGTTGACCTTTTAGAATGAGTTGAAGTACCACTGAGATGGCATTTCCAGGAGCAGTTTTCCGGTGCTGTAGAAACTCGGCTAACAAACCTGAATTATGAATAAATTCATTTTCTATGCATGCACATGCACGAAGTTTGTTGCTATCGAGTTTTATCAGAAAGTTTGTCTCGGAAAACCACCTCAGAGCTTTGTGTAGGATGTATGAAGTTTTACTTATTTATTTATTTTGAAAAACATATTTGTGTCTTTTTTTTTAACTAAATGGCACTGTGAGTATTCAACTTAACTTTATTTGTAAAGCACTTTAAAACAACCACAGCTGAACAAAGTGCTGTACATAAATAGACAAAACAATGCAGACATAAAAAAAAATAAAAAATAAAAAATTGATGAAATAAAAGCAGATATTAAAAAGTAAAATATAGTTTCAATGTTTTTAAAAACTAATTTAAAAACAATAGAAACAAATAACTAAAAACAAACCATAAAACACTCGAACAGGAGCCGAGTCTCATGCAGGGTTGAAAGCCGATGAATAAAAATGGGTTTTAAGACGAGTTTTAAAAATGGACAGTGTGGGGGCTCGTCTGATTTGGAGGGGTGGCTCGTTCCATAATTTTGGGGCCGTAACAGAAAAAGAGCTAGCCCCTCTGAACTGATCAGCTGACCTGAGGGTGTAAAGGTGGAGAAGCTCAGAGAGGTAAAATGGAGCCAGACCTTTTAAAGATTTAAAAACAAATAAAAGACTTTTAAAATGAACTCTAAAATGCACAGGTAACCAGTGGAGGGAGGCCAGGATGGGAGTAATGTCCAGTTAAGAGCCTGGCGGCTGCGTTTTGCACTAACTGGAGACGTGAGAGGGAGTAATTTTTAACTGGGTTGAGAGACATACTGAAACTGACGCCTCTTTATGAGCTTTAAAGGGAGAACGAAACCACCACCGTGAAATCAGATATCTTCAATATCAACGCATACCAAAAAAGTCCCTACAACAGCTTTAAATTATGGCCTGACCTCGCTCCCAAATTTTACTATCTTTGAGGCCGCTTTCAAATTAGGGGGCAGTGAGAGTACCACACTTCGTCATGATATTGAGTCTTATACAGCCTGGCGCAGAATAATATGACATAATGATATAGGAGTTCTCCACCCTTGGGCATAAAGTCATAAGATAGAGGGAATATGGCTTATTAGTTTCGGCTGCAGGTAATTAAACTTCATTGACGTGAAGTCATGACATGTCAAAGGTTATCCTATAATTTACTCTGACTCATGTCAGTTTGGTAGTTCTCTGCACTTTCTGCAAACACAAATCCAGACATGCAGGATGATGTTCGGCACCAAGATAAAAGCTTGCTGTTTTCGTTTATTTCTCTTTAAGATTGACACCGTTCACAAATATCGCAGGGGCATCCATCATCACAACAGGAAACTTATATCTGTGCATGTATATAGAGGAAAAATACAACTATATATGCGTGTTTTTCCATTGCAAATTGGTAAAAACAACAAAAGTTAAGCCACCTGCTGTGTTTCTCTCATGCAACTCCAAAAAACCTGTTTACCATCTTTCTGGCGTTCTTGTGTTTCAACTGTTAAAAGTCATAGCCTTTGGGGTCTATTCACACCCACAATTATGAGACATAATGAAAAATTAAAAATAGACAGCGACACCTGTGACGGAGCTGTTACATAAACCCTGAATGACGCCAGTTTAGAGGAAAAAAAACAGCACTTCTGTTTCAAACAGGTGACGGCTAAAAAGGGTGGTTGCCTCGTGAAACAAGCAGCGACTCGGAGGCTGAGCATTACAGGACAGTGCGGCGGCGCGCGCACACACTTTGCAATCACATTAAAATTTCCCATCCATATTTTGGCACCGAAGAGTGACGCTCTTAATTGTATATTACATTGCAGCTGGCGTCCCTCTCCCCTCATCCCGAGTCCTGAATGTGTATTGTGTGCACAATGTGGAAAAGCGGAAAACACCAATATTTCATCCGTTTATCTGTAATTGACACTTGACATTTTCATGCACCGGCACAAAGTTTTGTAGCCCTTGAAAGGCAAACCGCAGCGTCACCTTGCAGAAGTCTTACGGCTTACTGTAGAGCCCGAATAATATGAAAACTCCTTTGCTGTTATGAAAGTAATCCTCCACATAACCTTGCAGCGTCGTATTATCTTGACTCAAAGGGGAATGGGGTTTGTCACTGCATTCCATATTTTATCCATGATTTGAAATGAGGCTGCCCTCAAGCCACGGTGACTGCTCAGTACCTGTAGCTGCTGTTATGTATAATAAACTTTGTGTAATCCCCTGAACTGCAGGTAAAAAAACACAAGAGCTTGTTTCTACATGTCCCAAAATGAGCTTGAAAACAGCAGTTTAAGGTGACTCTCCCTTTGCTCAGAGCCATTACTCGCTGACAATCTCTCTAAGCAATATCTTGGTCATTGGGATGTAATGTCGGCCGTTTTTATGAGCTCATCCATCACTTATGTCCACAATCAAACTGCTTAACGAAGCAGTTTGCTCACCAGTCAGGGGTTCATTTCAACTTCTCTGCTTTCTTGATGAGGTGCGCTGCTTGAAAAAAAAACCTCTAATCCTTGGGTCAAGCTTTGGACTCGGTAAACACGTGTTCTTGCGAAGTGCATGCTAGCGTTTTAACTTTGTGAACAAACATCTAAAACTGAGTAACTTTGAGCATCACTGCGGGTTATTTCTGGCTTATTGGATGGAATTTCGGTAGCAGCATCCACTTTATCACTGCTAGCTATTTTCGCCGGCTTAAACAGGCAAACAATTGAAATGCAATGAACATTTCTGCACTCTTTGTAGTCGATAAATAGCTGTATGGGAACAGATTTATTTTTCTCATTGAATTAGACAGCAACTTTCCAGCTTAGATGACTAAAAATGGGAAAGCTATTTACATTTACATGCTTATCGTTGTTATTTAGCAACATTTAGCAGTGCACATTCTTTCTACTTTTTGACAATTTGGGCAGCTCTTTTGGAGCTTAATTAACAACCGATAAATGTCCAAAACTAGCAACATACTTTTCCGTAGAGCAGAACTTTTTTTAATCATCTGCATAAAGTTTTATTTTCAACCTAGAGGCTAGCTTATTTCCAAGTTAAGCTCGCAAACCTTAGTGCAAAATGCATTGTTGTTAACAGAGTTCACCAGCTGCATGGTTACAGTTGCTACTTTCGCCTGCTTAAACAGGCAAACAATAGAAATACAATGAACATTTATGCACTCTATGTAGTCATTAAATAGCTGAATGTGAACGATTTATTTTTGTCGTTGAATTAGACTGCAATTTTCCAGCCTAGATGACTAAAAATTGAAAAGCTGTTTACGTTTACACACTTATTGTTGTGAATTAGCGCCATTAAGCAGAATGCTCTCTTTTTTTAGCAAGCATATTTAACTTTTTAAAAACTTGGGCACCTTTGACATGACCTTAATTAACAACCGATAAATGTCAAGTTAAGCTAGCAAACCTTAGTGCGAAATGCATTGTCGTTAACAGACTTCACCAGCTGCATGGTAACAGTCCCTTTTGGTAAATGGGACAACATTCCAAAATTAGCAACATACTTTTCCATAGAGTAGAGCTTTTTTTAGTCATCTGCATAAAGTTTTATTTTCAACCTAGAGGCTAGCTTTTTTTCAAGTTAAGCTAGCAAACCTTAGTGCGAAATGCATTGTCGTTAACAGACTTCACCAGCTGCATGGTAACAGTTGCTTTTGGTAAATTAGACAACATGTTACTAGCTTACACAGATAAAGAAAGGTAGCTTCAATCATTTCGGACGTCAATATTTTTTTTCAAACCCGTATCCTGTCAATACAAGCGTTCACATCACTGACTTTTTCCTGTCCTGCGATATTGCGGCATTTATTTTTTCGTATCACAGGCGAATTTTCTAAAGTTTCACATACTGTGTGTCCACTTCTGACCAATCAGATTTCGTGTTGTTGCGATGTCAGATTCAACGGTATATCCAACATGGCCGACTGGCTGATTGTTAACATGTCGGAGAACAGAGTGTTTTTTGATAAAAAACACAAATATTACAAAGATAACGACATGAAGGACAACTTGTGGAGAGTCATAGCGTCGGATTTCTCATATGACGATGGTTTGTGTGCTTTAACAGTTTGCTAAACATCTTTGTTTTAACTTTCATCTGTGCTAAGTAACTTTAGCTCATAAGCTAATCTGTTCAGATACAACATACCATATGTATTTTCACTGTCTCAAACTCAATTGCGTTGCTGTCACAGCACCATTAGGTCTCGGTTGTTACCTTACGTTTATGGATTATAGTTTAATGTGTTTATCTGGTACTGGCCCCGACTCAGTACATGCTATCATGACAGACAGTCATCTCAACACTAGTGTCTAATCAGAACTGAAAACAGTCAGTCTGGTGTTCTGTCAGTCTTCATGCTTCCACCTGGGACGCGTCTTTTTTTCCCCCCAGAAAGACGCAAATGTGTATAGTCAGGCACATCAAATTTCGCCTCCAAATATTTCGTAATTTTGCGACACATATTTGCGTCATTCCCGGTGTGTAAAGACCTTAATTCTTGATATTTTGGGTAGCTCCTATGCTAGCCTGGAATTTATTCATTGCTTCTTGTAAAAACACAGCATCCTTGGTTTTATTTTTGACATTCTGGATAGCTTTTGTGCTCAAGTCAAGCAATCAATGTCATATGACTGTGAGCAGCCAAAACATCAAGTACACAACTATGTGACCCTGTTATTTTCATACCTTCACCACTACCAGGTAATCATGCAAGGCCTCCCTTTGATTAGCTTAACAATGGTAGCCACCATCGTCATTTCAGCTTGGCCATTCGTCAGATAGGAATGTGATCTATGATGTACTTCTTTGCTACCTTTAAACATATTTTGCCGTTCATTTCACACACAAAAAGTGAGTTTTTTCTCCTTTTACGAGCGATTCTAGGTCTGCATACCTTTTAGCCAGCTAGGAAAAAGCAGGAATGTGCAGCTCCTGTTTTCTTTGGAAAACAAGCTGAGCGCATCCAAAAACAGATTGCTACAGAGCTAGAGCAAGATTAAATACAAGTAAGACAGCAAGAAAAGGTCATCTTTTCATTCATGTCCTCAGGGTGCTGGCACCCCAGCAATGCATGTCAAAAACAGCTGGATGTTTGGACTCGAAACAAAAAAGGGAGAGAGTTTAAGAGAAATTTGAGGGTACCCTACGGGGTTTTAAGTACACAATCTTACAGTGATTGACAGCACAGTGCTAAAAGGACATTGTTTAGATGCCTGAGTAATTTCAGAGTCTTTATGCACAAAAGGGAAACATGCTTGAACCGAATGAGAGGAACTGAGGAGAGATGAAGAACACAGAATTGCAGCAGTCACATCCGTATAATCTCCTGGAGGATTTGGGGACCTGTTCTGCAGCACGAGCCCAGCGTATCAAAGAGATTTGATCTTTGGAGATTCACTCCTCCCATCTAACTTTCCTAAGGGTGATGCATGCCGCATAATCAAATCCTAGTTAGATAGGAGGAGGCTGTGGCTCATTGGTGTAGGTGCACAAAGCAGCTAAAAATAGCTTCAAGGGTGGTGGAGCAAGAGATGCAGCATGTGGAATTGCCTGTAAGTCGAAGAGCAGGGGACATACAGTCGCTGCATTTTGTTTTGTGTGCTCGAGCAAGCGAGAAAGAGGTGAGTGGGAGTGGAGAGAAAGAGATGGGAAACGGCGGTGGCGGAGGGAGCGGGATTGAGAGTGTGTAAAAAAGACGGATGGAGCGCGCGGAGGGGGGTTGGAGAGAGAGAGGTGAGGAGAATTGGAGAGAATCCGTCAGAGGGCTCGCGAAGGAAGAGGCCAAACTCCAGGGGCTCGCAGCCTCTCTTCACAGAACTGACAGCAGGCTGGAGCTCCCGCGGAGGAAGTGTGTGTGTATCCAGTTACACAAATCCCCTTATGCTTGTGCACCTTTTTTAGATGTGTGTCTGTGTGCGACTCCTGCTGAGGCGTGTGACCTCGCTCGCAGCTGATATGACTGGAGCAGCAACCCCGCTAGCACTAGAGTGGATAAAAAATGTGGAGTCAAACGCCTGAGCGGCGTCATGTCAACACATCATATAGCCCACCAAAAAAAAAAAAAACGCTCCAAGGTATCTTGGCGTGATTCACCATGTCCGTTAGGCTCACTTTTGTTGTCCGTGTTGCCAGGTTTGGCGAAGGCGAGGGTCGGCGTGTGCAAAGTTCACACGTGTCCCCAATGACGGGTCATTTTGCGGAGGCAGGAGTTTGCAGCAAATATCGATCGGCGCCGGATGTGTTAGTCAAGTTTCAGCTTGAAAATACATATGCACACGCAAAAACAGACACTCATATTCACGGCTGCAGCCAAGTGTGTGTGAGTGTGAGCGTGTGGGAGTGTGTTATGTTGTCATCAGGAACAAATTAGCCCAGGCTGTTAGAGTTGCGGTGGGTGGTATCGAAAAAGCACATGCTGGCTTCAGTAAGCATGGACACAGCAAACTCTGGGTGAGCACACTCAAACGCACAATGGATACAACAACCCAAAACGCAGCCATGTGTACTGGGCCATGTAGCGGCAAGTCCAAGCAGTGATTGCTGAACAAACCGGGACCCATGTGTTCCCGTCTGTGTTATCTAATCTACAGTATCAGTGTAAGTGTCCGCTTCACATGAGCAAACGCAACATTAATCTATAGATTGTTGGAGTGTGTCCAAGAGTAACAAGCCGAAAGCCCTTCTGGTCTTTAGATGTGGTGTCCATGGTTTCCAAAAACTGACCCTGGGTTGCATAATAAGACTGGTAGGCCAGCAGCACTCCTGCATGGTAGAGTTCAACCTAAATTTATGGATGCAGTGACAAACTGTGTTCATGAACTATGGTTTTTGAGGGTTGAGTTCAGCCTATACGGTGACTTGGTGGGGGTATGAAATCACTGCTATACAGTGTTTGTTTTGCATGTTAACCTGCATTTGTAAAAGGGATATTTCAGCGTAAAATTAGGTAACAATCATTACTTTATCATTTCCTTAAAGTCATAATCATCATATTAATCATTTTGCACTGCAGATGCGGTAGTTCTTCTGCCTAAGCGTCTCGGCCTGATTGCATTTTCCATGAAGAAATGATCATAAATGTTCTTCCTTGAGCTGCGTCACCCCGCTGCAGTAATGGACTCGCCTGAGGTCTCCATAAAACAAGTGTCTGCTGGAAGAGAGTGGATGAATTGTGTTTAGTCTCTTTGCTAAAGAATCAGGCAAAGTTAAAAAGATGTTTGGTGGCTATAGTGCTATGGTTGGGACCCTATATGTGCTGTTGATGAAGTTAGGTGCTGTTCCGAGCATTATTTCAGTCAGGATCACTTAGTCAAAATTCAGCTTTATTGTGCAAAGTTAAATTTGGCGGCATAGTTCTGTGGAAGCCAGAGGCAGGAAGAGCCCCTTCCTGCCCTTCACAAGCCAACATGAAAAGGCGATAGCAGGGAGTGCACACAAGGTTCTGTTCAAGGCCCCCCGTTCTTCACGCAAGCATGCGTGAAAAGCTAGCGGCAGGAAGAGCACCTTCATGAAGGCAAAAACAACGAGGGGTCGAGTAGCGATGAACAGAACCCTCTTCCCCCCCGGAACAGGAGCGCTTCAAGAGTAGTGGAGCAGTTTAGCCGGCACAAGGGTGGAGCTGGGGTGGAGGTGGCTTGCTTTTTGCCTGTCAAAGCAGAGGAAGAGGCTGGGTTAGGGCAGTTTTAAATAGGGCGCTCTAAAGGCGTAGGGCCAATAGGGGCTTGGGGGAAATCAGCTGGGCCATCAGCTGATTGAGGTGGCTACCTTTCATTGGCTGCAGATCAGCACTTAACGTCGTGACCTGCCAGAACTAACATTACGCTTCATTTGTGGCTATAGAGTGGCTTTTTAGTTAAGCGCGTGGCTCCTGGGACCTCTGTGTATTGGTGTCCATGAAGGAGGGGGTTAGGGAGGAAAGTTCAGAGCGACGAATTGCTGAGACCTTGGCCAAGGCCGATACCGAGGGAGCCGAATAGTAGATTAGAATGTTTGGGTTAGGGCGAGTAGCCACATTCCAATAGACTTCAGCTACTCTGATTGTCCATCCTGGTCTCTGTATCGATCCATTTTCAAAGTCGAAAGCCTCTCCAAGATGACATCTCCCTTGCGATCCCCAATCATAACTTGATGTTGAAGATTGGAGACCACCCCAGAAAGAGTTCCTACGGCTTTGCCCACCACAAAAATCATGACGGGCAGCCTTTGGGGGCTCTTGACCGCTGCCAGCATCTCCTTGTTTTGTAGATAAATCAGGGCGAAGCAAAAGCCAAACAGCAACAGACCTGTTATCATGGTTTTGAAAAGGTAGACATCTTCCACATCCTCCACGGAAAGGACCGACAGGCACGCGTCCATCACGTAGCCTGGGCAGGTTCCCTCGAACCTCCATGTTTCGTAGAGACTTCCACTTAAGAGTCATGTCTGTTATTAACGCACCGGGGGCCTGGACTCACAGCCAGGCCCTTACAAATTTAGGGCCCTGAACTTTAAACTGCATTTGTGACAGTAGTGACAAACCTTGTTCAGGTTGTATAATTTCTGCAAGTCCCTTTGAGCTCATGTGGTGACTTGCACTTCAGAGTCATGCCTGTAATTGATGCAGAGATGCCTAGGGAGTAGAAATCACTGCAATTTAGTATATGTTTTGGGCCTGATTTTCAACAAGCATTAATGACTAATGTGACAACTGACTGCCTTCAGTTTTTGGAAGTAGATATAAGCTCATGCGTTGGCTTCCAATTAAGAGTTGTGTCTGTTTTTAATGCAGGGATTCCTGGGGAACCTGAAATCACAACAATTCAGTTTTTGTTTTGGGCCTTTGAACCTGCATTTGTGAAAACAGTGACAAACCTCATTTAGGTGCTATAGTCTTTGGAATTAAATTTGCCCCCTTGCAGTGACATCCACTTCAGAGTCCTGTCTGTTTTAGTGCTGAGACGTTTCATTAAAGTGTGTTGCCTGCCTCAATTTTTAAACAGAGCACATATTTTTTTTAATAAAGAGTTAAACTTTTCAGTTTCAACATTTTGTTTTTGCATTATTTTCAATATACTAAAGATTTAAAGAGATTTCCAAACCATAATTCTTTTTATATCAATATTTTACACAGTGTTCAAATTCCCATATGGGACCGGGGTTTCATTGCAGGTATGGTTATGACAAAAACTGCGATATGAAAGTGTCCTTGATTGCATCCTGAATCCCCTTGAGGATTGCAAATGACTTGAAAAAGCAAAACACATAGCCGTGCGTCCTTGTCAAACAACTTACTCAAATGGAACGGATGGCGCAAACATCTTTAATGCAGCTCTACTTAAAACTACTCCTAATTAGGGTTTGTATTTTTTTTCCTACTGTGGGTTTTAAAGCCACAGCAGGAATAAATTTTTAATACGTCCCAGATCTTTGAAAAAAGGGATAAAAAATAAAAAGGACCAAAAAAAGTGCCAATGTGCTCGTTCTGTGTGGAGGAATATGTGTGTGGGTTTCAACTCGCCTCCTCCCTCAGCTCCTGCAGCCTCGATACAGCACAGGCCTATGGCTGAGGAGTGATTTAATTGTTGTGACTTCCAACGTCAAGACTACAACAACAGGAACACACAAGGCCCAAAGCTAAGGGTGCTTGTATGAGTTTAAAGTTTGCTGAAGTGGAAAAAAAAGGCAAATTCTGCAATCTGCAGTAAATTTACTCTTTTTGCACTCTTTTCAGCTGAGGGGTAGAAGGAGTGCAAGTTTACTTTCACTTGTTTCTCATCGCACTGGTGGGCATCATGGAGTTTATCATGAGAGTGACGAAGAGTGCGATTTTTCTGAGGTAGATTTTTGCGCTTTCAAGATGTTTCAGTCTTTCTCTTAAAGTGAAATGAGTGTTTTTTTCCCCTCCTAAGTCCACTATTTTCCTTTTCTTCGAGAGCAATCCGTTTCTCCTTAATCCACAAGATTAAGGACTGACTATAATTCCAAATAAGAGGCTTCAAAAATCCACAGAAGAGACTTCAGGGACTTAGGGGTTTTAACCAGGGGATGGTCCTAATCCCCCAAACGCACGGTGGAAGTGGGTCTCTAAGACTGCCTGAGTGGGGAACTCCAGACGGCAGTGGGAGGCGGGGGTGTTGTGACCTATGAGTGGAGCGTGATTCATGCTGTGGTTGGGTCTGCTGATTTGTGTCGGTAAACTTGGGATTTGCCACTTAGATGTGGCAAACGAATGTTAAAGAGCCCATTTCCGCTCCACTACATTGTCATTTGACGCGTCTATAACCGTTTTCACTTTGTTTTTATGAGTTGATTTCCTACTTTTCTAATCCTTTTGAAAGGATTTTGTGTTTTTATCATTCCAAACCAAAGAAAAATGCTTATATAACCCTGTTATTGAAAAATGTAAGGTAGGAAATGAAGCACAGAAGCACTCTTTGAGTGAGTATAGACCAAATCAAAGCTTGCCAAATCCTTCTGGGTCCCCAAAACAATAATAAGAGATTATATAGCCAGACAAATGTTCTATATCCTCCTCTCAAGTCTTAATTAAAGTCAGCAAAACAACATTTGGGATTTAGAGCCAAGTGTTTTAATAACAAGATAAGATGCTATTACATTTAGTATGGACATTTACGTTTCCCCCAGGATGAATCGGCTTCGGTTATAGCTTTTGTTTTTCATCCAGCACTAGCATCAGCTTTAGCTATAAAACCTGTATTTTTTATTGCCTCATATCTGCAGAACAAGTGACATTCATAAACACCTGTTTAATGCTAAACATAGCACAAAGTGAGATATATGCAGCACTTTATTATGATTTTAATGTTAGCGTAATAGCATGTTGCTGGTGGCTCAAAACTGGTAAAGGGACGTGCCTTCTTGATAACCCTCTCTGTGGAAACTGAAATCTCTGGATAAGGGGATAATGGGTTTGTTTTTTTCACACTCAGAGCCAGAGTTTATTCTTTTGTTATAGTAAGAGCTGAAAGACGTTGACCTCTCTTGTGTCTCCACTCAAAACCTCCATGAAAAGAAATAAAAATAACAGCTCTTTGATGCCTAGTTTGCAATTTTGCAATCTACCAATACACTTCTGACTCCTTGACTTTTCGACCCCCTTGCGTTTTCAGAAACTCATCATCAGATTTTCCACCAGGCTAGCTCGAGAGTAGTGCAATAACCATCTGCCCTCTGTATCCACCCGAATCTACATCCAATACTCGGAGATTTAGCCTTGCTTTCATGCCACAGGGCTAAAAGAGCTCCCGATTTTTTACACATTTGTTTGCCTCATGTCAAAATAACGCTAATCCTTTTTAAATGACGCGACACATGAGCAACGGATAAGACCTTGGCTGTCGCTCAACGCCACTCTTGTCCTTAAGAATGTGTCGGGTATGACACATCTTGGTTGAATTGCACTTTTTCTGCCCTCTGCAGCTCGAGACGTTGCCGGTCGGCTTTTTTAAGGTTCAAAAATGGATTATTTTGAAGTTCTTGAGAGTTCATGGACTCATATGGACGTGAATTTATCATAACGGCTCGGTTATTAGAGAGCGTAAATAGCATGTTTGATCATACATGAATGCAGATCCAGTTCAAAGCTTTGTCTGTTGCGTATTTATACCCGTCTCTTTGATTCAGGTGTATGTAAAAATATATACCAACACATTTGTTCATTTAAACACTTATTTCATTTCAGTTTTTCCTTCCTCCACTTCTCTTTTGATCACGGCCTGTCCTCCTGCGTGGCTCTGATCTCGAATTTCTTCAAAGGAACAAAGGATAACAATCTCAATCTGTTCCCGCAGACGCTTGCAATTTCTGATTTTCGTTAAGAAAAAAAAAGTGTCACTTGTGAAATGATTTTTTGCAACACACTTTGCAGAGTCTGATTAGAGAAGCGCTGTTGTTAGATTTGCATTTGCGTTTTCTTTTATCTTGACGAGATACGACTCTATAGAAAAGCACGATACAGAAACAAAACAATAAAAAAAGGGGATGTTTTGAGCGCTGTGCTCCGCATGCAGGGATCAGCTTGAGAGCAAAGGTTCAAAGTTCTTATTGATATGACTTCTGTGACGCGCTTTGGAGTCGAACAGAGAGCAGGAGAAGAGGGGAAAGTGAGACAGAAAGCGGCACAAAAAAGAAGAAAGAGGAAGAGGAAATGCAAAAAAAGAGACGCACAAAAGGAGCTTGCATCGAATATTTTCCGCTTTGCATGACGGCTCTTTTGAGAAAGAAGGCCGAGTTATAGCAGGGGATCCGCTGCAGAGCAAGCAGTGAAGTTGGCACACTATGAAACATTTAATTGCGCCATCATTCAGCAGAGGAACGAGCAGGATGGCTTCTGCTGCTCGGTCCGTGCGTTCTTCTCCAGCCCATCAGTGATCCCGCTCTGCGTTCCAAGTGGGCCGGGCATTCTGTCGAAACGGGTCATTAGCTTGTAATATTATTAGAAACACTTTGGGCTACCATCTCGTATTTCTGCAGTGTGATCACATGAGGAAATCTGCCCTAATATGGAAAGCACAAGTGTGACTTGTGACTCTTTTTTCTTGGAGGGTATTTCTCTCCTTCTCCCTCGCTTCCTTTTTGTCCTTTTATCCCAGACAGTCAAGTCAAAGTCGGCTTCGCTTTTTGCTCCACGAGCTAGCACTGTGTTTCCAAGACATAACAAAGAGGACCCTCATATGGGACGTGCATACATGTATATGCGTGCGCATGAATAGGCTTTCTCTCGCTCTTAACGCACATCTGGGGTTTGTTGAGCTTCATTTATTTATGTGCGTTCTTTGTGGCACTGTATCGATGATACTTTTATTTTCTCAACAAAGGGGGGGAAAAAAGGTCAAGCATTGACTCCCACTTGTGTGGCATCTGTGTTGCACTCTTCCTCCCCTCTGAACCGTGATACGTTCACGCTCTGCTTGTGGCGATTTGTTAACAAGGCAGAATGAGCGGGTTCAAGTCCAATAAAGGTGCAACGAGAAACAAAGCCGACCATTACGAGCCTTTATTGTGTTACTGTGCACACAAGTCGGATCAGTCATCCCTCGTGGGTTGCTCACCCAAACAGTCAGCGGTTGCCATTGATGCGCTTAAATGGGAATAAAAAAAGAGGCTGTTAAAATAGTAAAGAGCTGTTGTGTACAAACCGATTCAGAAAGAGTTCAGGCAGAAGTTATAACAGACTGCCTGAGGGAAGACAGACTAAAAAAAGGAATGACATGAAGTGACACTTTCAGAGGGGATATGCAACTTCTTATACCCGGAAAACCTAATTATTTAACAAGCAGGTTTGTTGTTGGAGATGTGACGTCCTATATAACAGAGAGGATCTTGGTTTTGTTGCATTGCACTGAACTGAGATTTCAGAGACAAATAAAAAGTACCTGAGCATTGGAAACACATGGTGAATATTCTTGAGATTTATTATTGAAGGAATTTCAAGAAAATCAAGAAGATGCGACATATCTATAACAAGCAATACAAGGATCAGTGCTATTATCTTTTCTAAACAATTATGCATCAATGGAACTTTTTTATGGGGCACTTCTTTGACTTTCATTTGGTCAATTCATCTAAGAAAATTTAAAGCGCAAGAAAAAAATTATAACGTTTTTTCTTTAACCAGCTAACCATGGGAAACCTGTGAACAAAAAGTCGCACGAGGTAGCATCCCCAGACGTTTCTTTGAAGTTCACATAGGTTTGATTGAACTTGGTAACAAAGCTTTGCTTCAAAGGGGGCACGTTTAATCTGGTATGCCCTGAGTGAACATTACACCAAGGGTGGAAAGAGAACTTAGATATTCCGCTAAAGGGAAAGAACTTTTTAAGTTTGATGACATTACACTTAAACAGAAGTTAGCTAACAGTCTGTGAATGTTCTGTGACCCCCCAAGTTATGTAAAAGTTGAATTATCTAACGGTTTCTTCATCGCTTCCTTTTTAGACGTGGACTATGAGTACAATCCTTTTAGATGATTCCTGGTAAATGCAACCAAAGTTGAACTCTTTAGGAGTTCAACTTTGGTTGCTTTCTTTATTTGTTCGATTTGAGTTTCAACCACAGGTTTATTGTGATGCTATAGCATACCAACACCGTACTCGTTGGTCTAAGGTGACCAAATTTCTGTAATGAAATCCAGGGACATCCAGGAACATGTTTCTGGAGAGTGGGGTTGGAATGGTTGAAAGAGTGGGGGACATTGGCTGTGTGATTACAAACAACATCTCGATCCTACTTAGTAGCAGCGCACGCCCCCCATAAGAACTGTTGTTCAGGACTGCGTGCCACATGCTTACTTGCGCTTCCTACCTACTACCTACCTAACATTTTTGTTCTCATCATGAAAAGCTTTTCCGGGGACAAATCATCCAAATTGGGGACTGTCCCATGAAATCAGGGACGTCTGGTCACCTTAATCACACCTGAAAGCTTTGTTCATAGGTGGACGGTGAATCTCAAGGTACTCGGTCGATTCTGTAATTCCATTTGACGTGTAAACATCACTTTTGACTTGTCAACTGAGCTGTCTGGGAGTGTTTCACTGCCACTTACAAGGAAAGTGGTCTCATTTAACTCCAGTGTAGTAGCTCCAGTGTGCAATAAGGATATGTTAAAAGGAAACAATAACAATACACCTTAATTGCATTGAAATTAAAGTGCCAAAGCTGACTGCTCTGAATATTTGTCCAGATAAGATGATGGCTTTTCTCCACACGTCCTGTTCAGCATTGAAATTGTAACTACAGCCATATTGATGTTGGATATAAAGGTCATTTTATGTGAGTTGAACAAAATCAATGATACTCATTAAAAACACAATTAGGGTTCGAGCCGGCCACCGTTTCATCTCATTCTTCTCATACATTTTCCTCTAGCACCTCAATCCATTTTCACTGTACTTTGTACCTTACAAAATGATGCACGCAGTCCATAAAAGGGACAAATCCTCCCTTACATACTCAAAGCACCATCATCAATCCAAGATATTCAGCACATCCAGAGGCCATTTGGTGATGAAGCGCCGCAATCTACCATTCGATTTCTCCATATAGTGACTTCCTACGTTTCCCAGAATGACAGAGAGCATCCCCGAACTCTTAGATTTTATATCTACATGTAAAGGGATACTATCTCGCAGAAAAGTTTGCTCAACTTCATGTGGGATAAACAAGCACTTTAAACTACTTGGCGTTCAAAGCTGCAATGTATCCTGGTCTTTTGAGGCTATTGCTCTTGGATCTGAACCCCAGTTGGGAAATTGAGGCAGAATGAAAGGGAAACAACCGCAACACTGGAAACACCTAAGTTGTGAAAAAAACATCGATTTAGTCCAAGAAAATTCATATATATCTTCAGAGGATGGTTTTACTTTTTTTTTTTTTTTCATCCCCGACACCTGAGAGGCTGCATTCAGAACAAAAGACTCGAGCACGTCCCATGCCGGAGCACTTCTGATGTTCACATGCAGAACTGGGTCACCGGCTTGCCTTTTAAACTGTGTGCCAAACGAACAACAGGACCAAGGGTTCAATGTCCACGGCTTCGCAGCAAGCTGCTCGGCTTGGCAGCGAGCGTCGTAAGATCACCCCCAGGGTAGAGCTCAGTAACAGACCTTGGTTCAGGCAGGATGTGGGGGTGCGTGGACAGACAAAGTCACTCCTCATAGTGGCGCTGCATTCGTGGCCCGGGCTTCCATATTCACTCAACAGCGTGGAAACACTTGATGTGGATAAACGTCTCTTCAAACCTTTTGATTAATTAAATCCCTTTATTCATATTTCTCTCAAAGTGATAAATCTAAGTTGGCGTTTTGACTATTGAATATATATGCGACAATTTTGGCAGCCATTGCGACACAAACTGACATTTTAATGGACTTAATGCAAATGTCTTCACGCTCAAACAAGCTCAAATCTTCTGTTTGACTCTCACATACACGTCTGCATCATACTGCGTTTGTGCATGCTGGGAAAGGCTCCCGTCTTCTCCTGATACTGCATAGTAAAATAATAGATATGGAAAATGGATGGTTGGGAAGATTGATGGATGTGCACTTAATTCCAGATCATAGCCCATCAATTCAAGCAACCACAGCTGGACTTGAGCGATAGAGATGTCAAGGGGGGGGAATTTTAATGCGCAATGTGGAGTCAATCGCGGGAAGGTTTGATTCTTACAAACTCATTAGTAGTTCATAGAGGCACAAGGGTGCGAGATAAGGAGCCATCATTGAGAACAAACTCCACATTAAGAGTCTTTATTCGTTGGCTTTCAGATCTAAATCACCAAGGAGTGTTTGAATGCACAACAAGGCTCTCTCACACTCTTTAGGGTAAATGGTAGCCATGCTTTGAATCTATAAGGTCCCCCTGTAGGGACGAATAATATAGAACAAAACCCAAGGAGAACCTCAAGGAATGAGCTAGCTCTTCATTGTCATACTTTGAAGGGAACTCTGCATAATAGTATAAACTTAATATTTCAAACCCTTTGTTTTAAATGCTAATTTTAATACATGCAATATTGTAAATGTGGTGGTGGGAAATATGGCTCAAAAGCATCCATAATCGAGGCATTTGACAGCAGAAGAATGGCTATTATTAGGTGCCAGATTGCCTCCCCACATTTAAGTTTGGAAATACTTTAAATCTTGAGTATGACTTCAAAAATCTGGGGTGGCAACATTTAAAGGTTTTTTTGTTAATTTTTTTTGTCATAATTCAAAGGCAGTGAGCCTAAGTTAGGCTGCTTGACCTTGGCATTAATTAATTAATCAAAATACACTATGCTAGCCAAGTACAGGGACAAAATGAGCTGGCAATGATAAAAAAGCTATCTGCTCACAAATCTTAGGAGTGTACAGATCAGGGTCTCTTAACCTTTAGAACTTCCAGCTATAATTTGTGATTTTTGGTCCGCCTGTTTTTTTGTCTGTGACAACTCTATCCTTTTAAGCATATTAAATATATACGCATCTTTTTATTCAGAACAACCTCAGCTGTCAGTTTATGGATGCAAAAATTATGTAAAATCAATATGACAGTAGATTCAGAATCATCAAAGTCAACCAAAAAACAAAAACGAAAAATGATACCAACAGTACTTTGCTCAAAAACACATAAATCTACAGTGACCAAGCCTTCTCTCACCTGCACATCATTCTCTCAAGCCTTGGCTATCAGGAGAAGAAATATTGTGATTGGAACAAACACACAACAGAAACTATTTACATATTAACACTAATTCTTCCATGCGTTTTTTGCTATTTACAGTTGTTTATGCCACTCCTTGAAGCAGTTCCTGTCTGGGATGAGACAGAGAGCCACATCATACTGCTCATAATCTCTTCTTTGCTTGTTTCCCAACATTGAGAACCATTATTTCTTATTTTGCAGACAAGCAGGAAACTTTCTCTCTCAAACCTGGAAGACATTAGCGGCATTTAGCGATAGTGATAGAGACCTTTTTTTTAATCATAACAATATGATAAATAACCATGTTTTCACTGGTATATCACTGTGGATTTACCATCAAATGTCTCTGATCAAACACTTATTTTTGTGACTGGATTGTAAACCTTGTGGGAGGTGTAGAAATGCCTGGAAACCCTCGATAGATCGCCAAGAGGGTAAGTGTTCGAGCACTTTTCATTCCATAGAGATACACTGTATAGTTCCTGAGAAACTCTAAACAATATTAATGGTGTCACGTGGCATCGCAGGCGATTCAGCGGAGTTCTAAGTGTTAAAATTAGCTTAATTACTTGGTAGAGTCTGCCCCAGCTAGCATCCTGTTTCCGCCAGTAGATTGTTATTAAAGGAGCCACTCTATGTTGACCAAGGCATTAACCTGAAATTAACTCTTCGAGATTCATATTAAAAGTACTGAAACATCCCTTTAATAATAGCCTGGTGTCACTAGACTGATTCGCCTTGTTGAACAGGTCTGGGGCCCTGTTTCCTCAGTAGGGCTCTGGCAATGGTGGCATGCAAAAGTGTCTTTGGAGGGTCGGACAGATCCTCTATGGTGGTGATTTCATAGTATCAGCATTAGGCATTCACAGGGGAGTACTTTTTCACTCTTGGTATTGTGGGAAAGTTTTCCTAAATTGCATTGTCAGTTTTACTTCAGTTCAAATCCTGAATACCTCCTCGATCCCCCAGCCGAACACTAACTTACTTTCAATTTACGACCTACATCTTTTGACCTCCTGATTGTACGCGACCCTTTTTGTCCCTGCAGCAATTATATCCAGCAGCGCGATTATTCTGTGTTTCTGCCACTCACTGTTCGTTAAATGTCAGGAGGAATTAAAGGCGAGAAAGACGCTCGGCTCGAATAATGTAATCTGTGAGCCACTAATTGACTGCGGCTTACTTCAAAGAACCTGCCCAAACTCTTGGAAAGCGAAAGAGGGGTCGATAAAGTTGCCCAGAAGAGACGTTCTGTTGTTGTGTTGTCAGATATGAATATTAATGGCTTGTAGTTGAAGGGACATAACTGATAGAGCATTTTATACAATGAGTGGGTGAGATGATATAGATTTCTCAGGCTGCTCTTATGAAGCAGTTTGCTAATAAATCTCATACATCATCTTCCCTGCAGACACTCCAATAAGTCCATTTTACTCCCTGTATTAATTGAAACAACACAATTATGAAAATAATATGCTGCTGTCTGAACCCACGAGAACAACTGTGTGTGTGTTTGCTGCTGTTTTCGACTGCTCATGTGTAAAAACATCTCCCTGTCGAGTCTATTTAATTACATTTCAGGTCATGAGATGTGTGTTGTGTTGTGTCTGGCCGTGGTGCAAAACAAACACGCATGACGTGAAAGAGTGAATTGTAAATAGTCACAGTTGATTACAGGTTTAGTGGGTGTGTGAGCTTGTTTAACCAAGTGGTTTCAGGATGTGAGGATGCATATCGAGGTGTTAAATGCACACTTGTGTCGCATATTACAAGTCATTTCTTCACGGGTCAACAAAACACTGCAAAAATTAACATTTCCAAGACAATAAGGCTAATTCACAAGAGGTTTGTGATATCATCTGGGTGTAAAAAGGACATCCCGAAGAGCCTTGAGTCTTTCAAAAGTAAAATCGAGAAGAAATTCGCCATTCTGTGAGAGACTGCGTGAGCAAATGCTCGAGCTGAGTCAAAAAAAAATGGTTCATACAGCATGAATTGAA
The DNA here is from genome assembly GCA_962446985.1 of Xyrichtys novacula. Lineage (NCBI taxonomy): Eukaryota > Metazoa > Chordata > Actinopteri > Labriformes > Labridae > Xyrichtys > Xyrichtys novacula. The sequence goes on from OY660887.1 coordinate 6,281,070, forward strand.
AGCATTTCATAAGCAATTGTTCTCAATATCGCTGAGAGATTCAGAGACTGCATTAGATGGCCATCACTGCATTCAAAACTGACATGACTCTGAAGTAGGAGTCACCGCATGGCCTAAAAAATCACTGTAAATATGTATTGTTTGTGAGAATGCTCAGAATTGAATCATGCAAAGAGGAAACCATACACAAGCATGAGCTAGAAACACCAGAAACTTCAAACACTATGGCTCCTGAGTAGAAGAGTTATTCCGTCTTTTCACAATTTCCAATTACGGTAGAAAGGATTTGCAAACATTTTCCACAGCGGCCCAACTTTTCTGTACTTCACACTCGTTTTCAGTGTTGTGGGTATTTGATCTGTAAGTGTTTTTAAACCTCATCACATCACAGACTCGGGGAAACTTTCAATGCAAGACTTATTTGTATTGTTTCAAAGTTAACAAGAAAGTCAGATAAAGGCGCAGTATGATAAGAGCGAGTGTTGATGTCTGAAATGTGGACAAAAAGTGAATATCTAATGGCGTACAATTCGAAGAGCATTTTATTTCTTGAAGTCTTTTCTCAGATGTTCCTTTCAGAGAGTTCTTAAAACTTCTGTTTTATAATGGGTGATTAAGTAATAAACAGGGCGGGTCATACTGGGACAAAAGTGAAGAAGATTTACAAAAGAATGAATAGAAAAGTTTGTTCGGTTTGAGCCCCCCCGCTGCGTAGCCTTCATTTAGTTTGTGACTCCGTCTTTGAGCTCCGGTTGTATCTTTGATCAAAGATGGGCATCTTGGTGAGTTTCAGTTCAAAAGTGATTCATTAATTTGAAGTCGGGCCTTAAAGTGAAAAATATCTCCCAACACACTAATGCTTTCTGCAAATGTCTCACCTTTGGATGAGCACACTGCTTCTGAGCCTCAGAGGATCAGATGGATCATTTGTCTTCCCTGCTCTATATATATATATGTGTGTGTGTTGCTTTTATAACTTTGCATACATCTGAAATGATGCGTGTCTGCACACAAACCCATAAACATTTATTAATGTAGGGGGGATATCTACGCTTGTGTGCAAACTCCGGATGCATTCCTCGCATGTGAAGTTTTCCGAGAGCGAGGGTACGTGAGTGTTCTTGCGAGGAGCTTGGGACGCATCAATTAAGATAGAAAATGGAAAATTAGAAAGGGCCTACTGTTCCCCCAGAGAGGAGGAGTGAATGAAAGTCATGCAGAAAAGCACGGCTGGTGATAAAACCCTGCAGCCATTGTTGTGTGATTAAGGACTAGGTTTGAGCCATTGTGGGGGGTTAAATTATTCACACAGCAGGAAAAACAACCAAATGGTGTTTGCATAAGTATGCATGCACATGTTCGTATGCACGGTGGAGGACTGATGGAGCATTAAGGGAGGGGGGTCATTCAGTGGATGCTGAACAGGGTGGCTAGAGTGTCAATTAGGAAAAAGATGGTGGAAGCGCTTTAGCTTCTCTGCAGCGTACTATCCGGTGCAGTTTCTATCAGATATTGTCAGAATTTTCCTCTTCAAATTTACTCAACTTCAAGCAACCTTTTAAGCACATTTATATGAAGTTTCTGACAGCAAAAAGAGAATATTTTTTTATATTATTTAAAGAGCAAAAAACTTTAGATCATCAGACAAGAGCAAAGAAAAGAAGATTAGATGAGGAAAACCATGCAGAGACTAGAAAGGATGTTAAAACACAAGAAAACGGATGCGACATCTACCAAATTGAAGAAAACAGACACAAATCAGCATGGCCCCCAAAATTCCAGATTAAGCCGACCATAAATCCAAGGTCTATGGAATATTTCAACTCTTTATTTCCTGTTTATCAGTTACAACTTCTGTTTATATTCTGTACAGCACTGAAGGCACACAAAAACCAAAGATAGAATGGAACATAAGTATATACAAAATATACAGAATAAATAATTCAATCTAGTTAAGTAGAAAAGCTACAGAGTGTGTGCTTACATGAACCGTTTCAAAGTTGAATGTGTATGAAGGGAGTGTATAGTATAAATCCTGCACTGTCCCAACAGCAGTCCATTGCTTTTAACAGAGGGTGGGGAAGGGAAGGGGGTCAGCTGAAGTCAGTCGGCAGGTGGTCCGTATGAAAAACTGGAGCTCCTGGGTGACGGCGCTCATCAGTACCCATTAAGTGTGCTAACAGTGTAACATATCCCGTCTTTGAGGAGTTCAAAACAGTTCCAGCGTGGAGGAGCTTTGTTCCTGAATGCTGCTTGAATATCTTCAGACATAAATTAGTCGCATGAAACGCAGTCTCACATACAGGCACACACACTGAAGGATCACACTCATTTGTGGCTCAGTCGAAAATAAAAAACAAACAAACGAACAAACAAACAGAAAAAAAAGAAATCAGCAGGATTCAGTTGATTGTCATGCACCATCTTATGGCATTTGATTAGTGCAATGCATTTTTACAAGATTACAGTTGTGTAGAATATACTGTACTTTAAGTGCCGTATTTACTGATTGAGAGAAGAATACACATCCTTTCTGTGAATATCACCACTCTGTATAAAAATAAATAGAGGTCCTATGACTGCAGCTGTGCAGCGTCTTGTATTGATCAAAACAAGTGACGGATCAGCAGTGGACCCGCGCTCCTATCACTGTTTTCCGATATACGGTTGGCATTTTGCTGACTCTACGGCACAATGAGCATTATGGATACAGGATTCCAGCTGGCTCGTGTTGACAGGGGGTGTAATCAGGTCATACCCCGAGTAAGGATAGACTGATTAAACAGCAATTCTGGGTCAAGTGGTGATTGAAATTCACCCACTTCTTTCCAAACATCTGCTTTATCCTATCGGGCTGTCACATAAGGGAGGGGAAGGGGGAGGGGGGTGAGCGCTATGCGGATCAATTCAAGTTGGCTGCAGTGCGCCGTGGATATTTCATCAATCATAGAATGCTGATTGAGCTCTAATTTCAAAGTTGGTTTCAAGCCAGGTCTGCTCAACAGACTGTGGTAGCTTCTTTAGGTTCTATTTGGCCAAAAATACACTTCTCACCAGCTACATAACATGGCTGTCAACGCATACAGGTAACAAAGAAGAAACCAGTTACATTCTGTGCTACAGTTCAACTGAAAGTGATGTGCCCATGGTATATATTTCACACTGTGGAAAGTACAAGAGGGCAAACAGGACAAGGCACTTGGTTCAAATGTAATATTATATTATATAGAGTTGTTTTCTGTTTGTGTACTCTCAGTTAAATGCAGTTTGATGCTCCAGAACCTCTAAGTAATCTGGTTCAGTATGCAAGTTGGCCTTGAGTTCAAAGTACTCGTTCTTAGTTTGCTCCAGCATGACCTTGCGTGGTCTTGAGTACATAATTGTTTCCATTAGCTTTAACTCCTCTTGGTGCCCCGGGACCTGCATGTCAACAGCAGACTGGAGCTGAGGCATATTCTTGCGAAGGTACTCTGTTATACCGAGCTGCTGCAGCTCCTTCTCCCGCTCCAGAATGTTCCTGTACAAAGAGTTGGGATTACCCAGAGTGACGAACTCTGCGGGGCACTCTCCGGTCATGGGTCTGAACTTTGAGCTGGGGTTTCCGGTGAGCGGGGAAGTGTTCTCCTTCTCCATGATACTCCGGCAGAACTGGTGCTTAGTGCTCGGGTCGTCCATGCTGTAATCCAACTCGGCGTCGTGCTCCTTGTGCTGGGAGCAGTACGTGGGGTTGCGGCAGATCTGCACGATAGGGCTGTGTGATCTCTCCTCATAGAGGGTGGCGGACCCCGTTCTTTGTGTCAGAGTGTGGTGTGTTGTTTTTTGTCCGTACATGCTATAGTGTAAGTGGATGGGGCTGCTGCTGTTTTCACGCGGCTGCTCCTCTGCTGCTTTTTTCTTAGCCCTGCGCCGACGCCGGTGCACCACAAACACCACCAATCCGGCTGCGCAGAATATAATCATAAGGACAAACATAAGAAGGCTTAAGATGAGCACAGAGAGGGGGACGGTGTCTGTGAGTGAGCTGAATAAACCTTTGTCGACGCTGTCAGGCCCCAGGGTAGCTGTGACACTCTCCTCTCCGTCTGGAGACATCGGGAAGTACGTCCCCAATCCGGGACATAGCACCTCATGACGCAGGCTTCTCAGTTCAGCCTGAATCACTTTATTCGGGGTCTGACACAAAATGGAGCCCACCACCGTGTCCTTTCTGAGTTTCTCCACCCATTGTTTGAGGCTCAGCAAGTCACAGCTGCAGTCCCAGGGGTTGTCCTCTAAATAAATCTGCTCCAGCGAGTCAAGTTGATCAAGCACGTTGCTCACTGGCAGATGCATAAGTAGATTTTTCCTCAAGTTTAATTTGGTGAGGGGCACGTTGCGGAATATCTGCGCTGGGAGGGAGCTGAGCAGGTTGTTATTTAATGACAACAGCTTCAGGTTTGGCAGGGGATTAAAAGTGCCTGGAGCAATCTCTTTGATAAGATTGTATTCCAGATACAGGTATTCAAGGTTGTGCAGTCCCACAAACATCGTGGAGAAGAGTTTCTCAATTCTGTTGCCGTTCAAGTACAGCTTTTTCAAACTGCTCAAGCTGAGAAAAGTTTCATTATCGATGTAATCAATCCTGTTGTTCGCAAGGTTGAGCAATTCTAAGCTATCGTAGGTGACAAAATCATACTTGAAAAGTTTCTGGATCATATTCCCCGTCATGACCAGCTTAGTCGGGCTCTGTTGAAGTATTCCGATATCAGACACCTTCTGAATCCCTCTGTCCTGACAATGCATCAAAAACCCAGCCACAGGGTGATTGTGACAAGAGCAGTGCTCCACACAAGGGCTGCCGGGAATGTGAGACGGTGTCGGTACCTTTGCGTCGTCTTTGGCGTTGTTCACCTTGGGAATCTGAGCCACTTTGGATGAGGGGGTCACGACCATATCCAGTGACTTAGACGGCTCCTCCAGGTTGATGTCTGCGTGAGAGGGGCACAGAACATCCCGCTTGACTTTAGCAAGAATAGTCCCCTTAAGATGATGTGGTGTCGTGCAGACCACATCCCCCAAAGCCGACTGGGCCCTCATGTTCTCCATCCAGATTTTCAGATGTAAAATATCACAGTCACAGACCCAGTCGTTGTCCTCAAGGAGGAGTTCCATAATCCGTCCGATGTGCTCCAAAAACCCAACATAAGGCAAGGTCTGAAGCTTGTTGCCACGTAAGTCCAGGTGGGTGAGGGGAACGAACCGGAAAATGTTGCTGGGCAAAAACTCGATGGAATTATCGTTGAGGATTAGGACCTTGAGGCGGATCAGTTTGTTGAAGGCCCCCGGCTCGATGACCCGTATGAAATTTGTGTCGGCTTGGAGAAACTCCAAGTTCACCAGGCCTTGAAAAGTGTCCTCTTTCAAAGTGACGAGGAAATTGCTATTTATGTGGAGTTTTTTCAGTGAGCCCAGCGAGCTAAAGACCCCCGGCTCCAGCTCTTGTATGCTATTACCCCCAATGTGCAGCGAAAGGGCATTCTTAAGCCCTTCCATTTCCTCTGCACGGAGTTCGACCAAGTCATTTTTGTAAAGGTTCAGGTGGAAGGGCACACCTGCTGGGATTTTGATTTGGGAGATTTTGCTGATGTTTCTCTGCTCGCAGTTCAGATGAAGGATGCCATCTTTTCCCTCGCAGGAGCACAAGGAGTCACAAGACTCGCTAATGGAGGATGATGCCTCTGAGGGATGGATATCTTGGGATTGGACCGCAGAGAGGAACAAGCCGATGAAAATGATACAGGGCAGCATTTCGCCTCGAGATGTCTGTGGAGACAGATATGGGAAGAAGGGATAGGAAGAAAAAGAAAATAGCATTGAGTGTACATGTTTTACAAGGTTTTATACAAATTTAATACATGGGTCTATATGACACTCTTAAACTATGCGCACGTGTCATACAAGTTTCATGTGCCAGAGTACATGAACTTGGATGTCTTTGTATGAAAGCATTATGGCGTAAAAATACAAGCATGGCACAATCTATGCATGAGTGGAGGTCACACTCTTCTTGGATGAAAGGTTATATACCATAGAATTACAGCCCCCAGTTACATGAGTTGGGACCCTGTGAAAAAAGTTTTTAAATCTGAATTTGATGTTTTGCAAATCATTTGAAGTCTTTGTTTAATTGAAAAGGGGGCAAAAAAAAAACATTTTTTGTGTTGCATATGTACGAGAAGCCCATGCAAAATAAAACTCCTTCCTCTATTTAGGATGCAGCATCCATGATTTCCAAAAAGAGAGTCTAATTTTGATTTGTCTGATCTAATGACGGTTTTTCACTTCCCCTCAGTTCATCTTAAATGTCAGCATTTCTGTATCATGTTTATGCACATGTATGTCCTTCTGTTCACATAAAACTTTCTCTTTGCAATTCAGTCTTATCCCTTTCGAGATCCTCACATGGTATTTTGTAACACATTTGCAGTAATGTATCCTGAGTGGCTATAGGGAACATGAGTTTAATCAAGTGAAACAGCTAACGAGAATCCTAATAATCCATATCAAACAGTCATCACAATCTTGAGTTTCCAACTAGATGATGGATTTTACCAATGAGTAAATACATTTCACAAGATGAGCAATGACAGTAAGATGGCATCTCTGTTCAGCGACTCACAGTGGGATAATGGTACATTCAAAGAAATGGCTCTCTCATTTGACTGATTTTTCTGCCCTTTGTATTCAGGACTCATTTGAACACAGACTTACTCAGCGTGACTCATACAAATGCAGAAGTCACTCCGGTTCATTTAGAATTCTCGTCTTGGAAAAGATTTACAACGGGCTTTTAAAACACCCAACTGGAAATAAATGATTGTGTCTTTACTGTTCGAGCAATTAACTCTCGCTTGGCTGACTTTGCAGTGAATTAATCAGCAAACCGCACCTATGTTCATCAATTTGATCGCTAAATGTGTTAATTTGATAGTGTTATTGTGCTGCTCTGAAGCGTCTGGAGCACACGGACGGTGCCGCCCGCTGAAAACAAGCCCTAACAGAGAACTCAGACTTCATTTTAAACTGGATTTATTTGGAACGATGTGAGAAGCGCCGCAATGCGATTTTAATGATGGCATGCCTCAGCGCCACATCTCAATCCATTACGTTAATTTGACTAAAATCACAATGGATCAAAGGGTAGATCACTCTCGGGGGCCCGGTGGGGAAGTGTAGCCATCTCCTCATGATCAAGGAGAAGTAGATATCCACCGTTCACTTACAGAGTTCTTCAAAGAGATAAGAAGTCGGACGACGGCAGGAAGACACAGCTGCTCTTGTTAACGAATGAGATAAGCATCTGGAGAGCTTTATTCAAACAAGACTAGGCAAGCCCAGTATTTCAGCCTGTGGAGAACGGAGTTTGTCAGAGGCTCAAACCTCTGACTCATAATCCGTCTATAAACGGTGCTCGACCTCTCTTTGACCATAAATCACTTTCTCTCCATTGAGAGTCAATGAAATGTAGGGCACGTTTTTAATAAGGGTGTTTCCCACCGACTTTTCCCTGAAGAAGGTAGAAGAAGTCATGCAGAATGCAGACCGGAGTGCACCTCTGGTGGAGAATGCAGATCAGTTATTTGATCCACAAAACGGAGATTAACTCTTATGTGGGCTGTCCGGTTGAATTGGCTCACAACTACTCAGTCGGAGAAGTGAGTAAACCAAAACAGGCATGAGGATATTAACCTGCAGCGAGTATTCAATGCCGCTGATGATGTTAGCCACACTCAGGGAAGCAATATGACAGTGATTACCAGCAGACTCCATGTTTAATGAATGCTTTCTGAGTGAGTCAGATAGCTGGTGTGAAAAACAAAGCATCAATTTGTGGCTTTGCAATGATGGATGTTACACAACAAGTAATTACCTAGTCCTTTATGTGGTATTTCAAAGCAGACAGGATTACAAAGCGAACACCAGCAGAGCTAGCACCACCGGCCATACGATTTCATTCACATTTTCTGGTTGAAAATGGTGCAGAAGAGTGTTTGTTTACATATGGATGGTAGAGCATTCTGGCCTGGAAATAATAGTTTTCACAACTTGCTTAGCCGAGTAACAATCCTGGAAGCAGCTCGCTTGAGTGACGATATTTACCTCAGCATATTCAAAATTAAATATACTACACAGTGAGAAACAAAGAGAAAATACACTAAATTACAAACCCACAGCTCAGATGGCTTGTGATGACTCGTGACCAGAACCCCTCCAGTTTGCTCTCAACTTCGAAGACAAAAGCAGCACTTGAAAGTCATAAATCTCCTACTTTTTTATTCTCTTTCACATTTTTTGCCAAGCTAATCTCGCTTTGGTTTATTTTCTTCCTATAAGGGTGAACCCAGAGTTATGAGCCGAGTCGAAACTTTCTTCGATGTCTCTGATGTGCTCAAGCGTGTACCCCCAGGTTACCATTAACTATTCAGCTACAGTAGACCGAGACTTACACCCTTGCGCTCTCCTGACCTGGGGAACATCAAAGTACCGCGAGGAATATTTGCTAGTTGTTATTTGAAGCAGGAAAATAAACCTTAACAACTTCTTTATCGTATGTAAATCTCTTGAAATCATCATTAAGAGTCTACCTACAAAAACAGTCCTCAAACTTAAAGCCTTAATAATCCGTTTTACTCCTCTCCAAAGGGAATCACCGAAACATCAGACAGAATGGAGCAGAATAATTAGCTGCGTGCTCTCGCCTTCAGGGACATCCAGTGCTGTTTGTCAGCCTGCGCCGATAACAATATGGAGACCAGCTATTGAAACATCTCTCCAAATGACAAATGCACACGTCGTTTGTAAAGCCAATAATCCTGCAGACGCATAAAAAATCGTGATAAGCAGCAAATCTTGTCGACTTCGGCTATTGTCAGTGAGTCTCGTTTGCATTTTGGAGGACAGCCTTTCGTGTCATCTTTGTACCCCTCGTAAATGAAACTGGAGAAACGGTATGAACATTAACCTGACAGTATAAAAATAAATAACTCCTTTGATTTATTATGCATATGTGCATTTGAGATTCAGACATAGAGGATGGGTATATTCGATCTGCTTTATTGTTGCTTTTATCCCTTTTGAGGAGATTAAGAGGAGGATGTGTGAAAAAAAAATCTAAGTGGTTAAATATTATAGGCTCCCGACATCATAACGTCTCAAAATTTGACCGCTTTAAGTCTCCCAAATGTGTTTCGTCACATAGATGTCAGAGACGGCTGGATAAAATGACCATATCTGACTTTGAGGTCAAATTAGCCGTGTTTATTATTGGGATATATTACATGCTGGAATTAAATTTCACTTCAAATCTGATTTCTCAAAGCCTATTACGTATGCAATTTTGAGATGGCTCCAGAACTCTTCCCCTGAGGATCTCTCCGGTCATTTACTTTCATTACTTATCTGTCTCAGCAGCCAGGTGGCGGTCACTGTACCTGAGGCACTCACCTCTGTGACCCTGATGGTTCGTGAGACAATGTGAAATGAAACAGACTATTGACAGATGTTATCGCAGGCTGCATGATGATACTGCTGGGGGCAGATATGGGAAGGCATTCGCCTCTTGCACTCCGTCCTCAATATTTCAAAAAGACTTCTCTCACCGATCCATTTTTTTTTTTCCCCAGGTAATCAATGTTGCATGGAACTCAGCGTGACGGGCACGAGAGATGAAACACTTCTCCCAGTGCTGGTCTCTCTTTTCTTTTCAAATTTAAATGCGCATCTCTTGCTGTTCAGACAATTCAATTAGAGGTCTAGCGAAGCCCTATGAGAACTCCCCTCATGCATGAGTGTGAAGCCAAATCATCATCCGACATCAGATGAGATGAGTTAGAGGGAAAGAAAGAGCTGGTTCTCAGTCGATGAGGGAGCGAGGAGAAGAAAAATCTGTAGATGGAAGATTTTTCTCACATTGAGCTTTCTCCAGGCACATACACAAAAGGCATTAGCCACTTACAATCCCAGAAATAGCATATTCACACTACTCTGGAGCCAGCTATAAGATGTACTGTTGCAGTGAATAGGTGCATAATATCAGGAAAAAAGTGCAGTGTTTTCAAGTGGATCAGGTTTGATTATAATCTGAAGATCGCTGAGAATGAAACTGCCCTGTTTCTAAAGGCAAAGGAGATGACGGGTATTAATAGTAGATCATCACATGCGAGGGTCGTTATGATTTGTTCAGGTTCAACTTGAAGACTTTATTACAGTGCCTTAGAGGAGTCCTACATAGCCCCTCTGAATGGGTTTTTTTGTCAGTTAAAGAAGAGTCTCGCACTTCAGTGAAAGATGCTTACATCAGCTTACATGTGACTACATAAAGCATGTGTTGTAGAGTGTTTCTGAAATGTCAGGCATTTCTATGTGCATAATAATGAAGATCTGATTTTAAAAAAAGAGTTAAAAAATCACCTTTACTCTTCTGTTAAGCGCCACGATAATTAAAATTGGGGGTCGTGCTAGTCCAGGCAGGCCACAAAGTGAAACTCAGAACACAGTTCAACGGCTGATCTAACCGATATTGATATTGGATATCGGTCCCATATCAGCCAAAAAACAAATATCAGATTATATCGGCCTGCATCTAACGTCTCTGATATCAGCACTCGGATACAGGTAGTCCATTCCAGACTCCGCTCCAGCACCTCTATCTAGCAGTGCCCCGATCCAGCACGCAGAGCCCACGTGATCACAACAACAGTGTGTACTAAGGTACTAACAAAGTAGCAAAGAATCAGGGTGATGTCTGCCGTGTGGCAGTATTTTTCGTATTATTCCGAAAAAGAAGTTACAACTGAGTGCAAAACTTGTCATGCACAAGCTTGCGCCAATATCGGATCAATATCGGTATCGCATCGGAGTAAAAAGTTGTATCGGGACACCCCTACCCAATACCTGCCCTCATCAAATGGGATTATTACTGTGTTCAAGTTACTTCAGAAGTTATTTTAGCGCTTGCCTTATATTCGGACAAGGCAAGCGCTTAAACAACTTTTGTATGCAGCCATCTTGTTTCCGCCTCCGATTTTGCTTATTTCCGACTTGGTAACTGAAACGCTGGTAACTCGGGTGTGACGTCACTTTCAGCTTGGACTTCTGACTTCAAAGGTAACTTGAATGCAATATAAAGTCCAACTTCGCTGCTGTTCTCCCTGCCTTAGCTTCGGAGTACCATGTATGCACGTGGAGGGGCTGGGAGCTCTCGGAACAAACTCATACCTACAAATAAAGAGGAGAGATCTAAGTGGTCCTGACTGAAAATGTGATTTAACTGTTAGTTTTTGTGTTGACGGTTAAAGTGAGAAAGTATCAACTATTCCCAACGCCTTTCCTCTAACCCTCAGAGAGATAGTTGCCACTGTGAAAGTAGAACTCATTCTTGGTATTTGCACTGAGGCTTAGTCTTGGGATGGTAATCAGTCTCAGAGCTGTTCCATACGAGCCCGTGATCCATCATCATGGTGTTTGATCTCTGTCATGAGTATATATTACATTTACATTTTAGCTTTCAGACATGGAGATGATAGGACGGTATATTAAACACTATTTATATGGTTCTGACAGCAAGCCTCAGACTTGTGTGAATTAAAATGTACTCCTTCAACCACCTTGTTGTCAAGACCCATAAATCACCGCGTCTGCAGGTAGCCTAGTAATGAGGTGGACTGAGGTCATAAAACGCGACGAACTGAGGTGTCAGCGAGGCGTTTTCAAACAAGAATGAAACTGAAGGAATTCTACCCACAAGATACCCACTGGATAAGTTTAAAAAACATAAATATGGAGTGACTTTTATCAGTCTTGACGGAGTTGGGAGAATGGCTCTGTCGGGTGCCACTAGGGATAACAAGCCCCTCATACTTGTACATCAAGATGCCTCACGCTACAGAAACAGGAATTAGGCTCCTGCCTTATGGGCTATTTGTGGCTGCAGCATGCTTTACTTGCTTTGACAGTGACGAGGACAGAACATGACTACAGCCGTGTTCGTATTATCTAAAAATAATGTCTTAAACTGTCAACTGGATAATATGCACGCTACTCGGCGCACTTGGATCCAGGTTTATGATGTGCTCACCGGAGCTGAATTTGCAAAGTGTGTGTCAGTCCAAGGGAAACCATTACAAACGCCTCGAAGGTGCACATAAAGTGATCTAATTCAATGCAAATGCTTGCCAGTAAAGGTCTTACACTGTATAGTATCATTCCTTTTTAGTATTGTAAGAGTCTGAATCTGGATAAGGACAGCGAGAAGTATTTGATGTGCCCATTGGACTTATCAGCCTTTAAGAATATTTGTGGCTCCATTACTTTCCAAATTACCCAGAGCAATGGGGCCAGTTACTCCAATGTCCCAAGCCTAATTATGGCAGTTAAGGGTACAGAGGTAGGCAGCCAAGAAGCAGGTCTGAAAATCAACTATTTTACTTTTTTAGCACTTTAAAAAGTTGGGAGCAACAGCAAAAAACAAAACAAAACTGTGGAGCAAGAAAAACTATAATATACTGATACTGATGATTAACAAACGTAAGGAACATGTATGCATTTCGAGTAAATATGAAAATATTTCTGCTTAAAAGTCAAAAGTGCTCCATACTATCTTTAAAAATAAATTTAAAGCTCAAGTGAGGGGCTTTTGATTTGTGCCAGTTTAGGCGCCCCCCTGTGGACAAAGCAGTCCTTGCTTATCTTGCCGAAAAAATCTCAACCTTTTGACGTTTGACAGTCAATTGTGTCATTTATTGTAAATATTTGACATGGAAACAGGCCTGTTTCTTGACACCTACCCCCTCGCACCCGTCACATCAGTCTCATCCCTGATGGTCTTGTTTGCTTTTGGATATCATTAAAAGGCATCAGTATGAATTTCAGCCAAAAGGAGCTTGAAGTAATTTAGTAACTACTTCCAAATATGCTTAATGTGATGAAAGTAAAGTTACATTTTGCAATTAGGGCTGGGCGATATGGGAAAAGTTTATCACAACATATTTTTTTCATATCAGTCGATATATATCGCAATATATATCACGATATAATAAATAAAATTTAACAGTGCTTACTGGCAGAACGTCTTTTGCAATACAATAAGCTATTGCATCTGTGAGGTCTTTGTGTCTCTTCAACGTTTTGTCGTAAAGCGTTGTGCTAGAGAAAGTGAACTGAATGGCTGACTGTTTCGGATGCACAAGCGCCATGGGCCCCTTGTTCCACTCGGGGTTTGTAACCTTTTGCATTGTGCGTGTGCTCTGCTGCGTCGCACTGCTTCAGCTGGTGAAAAAGATTTGAGGTATTCCCCATAATTTGCAGTGCATATTGCTCTGCTTCATGTCCGACCTCAAAAAAACAAAATACCTCCAAACCAACGACGTTTTCGTGCCAGTGTTATCAACCATCTGTTGAGCCTTTATCTGCATTTTTGCCGGGGGTAGCCCTCATTTTCTTTTTTGCTGTGCTGTTGGCTTCACGTGTTAAAGTTCCATGGTTGTAAAAGTTCTAGCTGCAGCCTGCTACTAAGTAGTTGTTTGCTACTTCAACTCCCCTTTTCATTTACTATTCGTATCGTCTACCAAACATGGCAGAATGCCGACTATTTAAAATTATATTGACAATGTTTTATATTGATATTGACGGAAATTAATTTTCTATATGCATCGTTATCATTTTAACGCCGAGCCCTATTTGCAATAATAGATTATATCTACTAGTGCATTATTGAGTTCACTTAAATGTTGCAGGTGGTTAAGTTCAAACCGTCACTTAACTTCAATAATGGATCAGAAGAACATGAGGCTGATTTTCTTAATTTTTATTTTTTGTAAATTTAGAGGAAAAAGATCATTCTGAAATTAAAGAGAAACTATTAATCAGTTCAAACATTTATAAAGTCCTACCTGACAGTTTACAGCTAAAGGGAACCAAAGTTAATACATCAAGTAGACCAGCTGCACCAAACTTTTGCAGCTTTGAATAAATAAGCCAACCCCACATCCTCCTCCTGGCTAGGACTTAGGTTGCAGTCCCTCTGTTGTACTGCTCCACCACGCAGACACTAAGATCCTTTTGGCGGTGCTGCAGCAACACACACACTCATACACTCACACACACACACACACACTCAGCCTGGGTGACCAGGGAGATGAGGCTCATGCCCCCACGCTCTGCCGGCTGCTTTGGGCTGCGTCTTTACAATCATCATCAGTGGCCTGTTTAAGCACCATCAGCTGTGTACTGTCTCGTGCAGTGCAGTAGTTCAAACAGCTGGCAGCAGATCATATGGCAAGATGAATGCAGTGGGACCCCTTTCAGGACTGCTTTGCACATGCACACTTCATACATCCGAACATGTGAATCAGGATACAAAGAGGAGGGAAAAAAAAAAAAAACTATTTTCATACGCTGAATACCTTGTGTACCGCACAGCCTCCTCTCTCACTGTTCTCAGCTGGTGGGCCTTAATTTCTGATAGCAAACATATGCATGATAGAACTAATAATAGAAACACAAAGACTGCATGGAGAAGGGAGGAGGGGGGCGGCTCTGCCTGCTCCCTTGGCAAGCGCGATTTAGTGGGCTTGCATTTCAAATGGTCTGTTTAACTAATGCGCAGTAATTAGTTCTCCAGAAATGAGCGCACGGATTACACAAGTGTATTGTGGCATCAAGGTGCATTTTGTAAGGGAAGACATCTGCATCCGGCAGATGTATCTTTCTTTGCGCATTACCGCCGTTTTCAGGAGGAGCGCGTTTTATTTAGTGTTGAGTAACCAGCGCCCAGAGGACTGGTAAATGTAGATAAATCGAGTCTGAGGATGCTGTATCGAGAAAGACTGGCACGTTTCAAGCAAAGTGTGAAAAAAAATGAGTCAGTTTTGCGGAGTTGTTAAGTAAGAAACTGTTTTGCATCCTGTGTGATGTTCCCGTAATCATCAGGAGTGTCTGCCTGTTCTCGGCTGTGTGAATAGCCTGTTTTGAAAGCAGCTGTAAAAAGGCCACAGGATAACACTAATGACAGTCTTATGATTCACAAATGGGTGAAGATCCTCTGTCTGATAAACAACCTCCACTCTCAGACTAGGAGCCACTCACACACTCAAGGTTGACAAACCTGCTCACACACAGGGTAAACATAATAAAGGGCAGCACCGAGAACAGCCTGTCATGTCTACATAATAGGACTTAACTGCTAATCATGGTATAGTTTGTGTTATCTACAAATCTGCATTAAACATGTCCTGCTTTTCTTTTAGAACAAGAGAGAAAAGATGATAAAAACACTCTACAGCTATCAAGCAGACTTCATGTTTTCCCACGGACCAAGTTTTACTGTTTGATATATCCTCGTTCCCATGGTAAGCATAGCTGAGAAGCAGAGTTATGGTGGCAGCTTCGATTTATATACTTTCATAACCGAACCTAGAAAGAAGCTATCGTATATTGGCCGGGATTTACGACCCCAGCTCAAAAAAAAGGTTCACTGCTTCTTAGAAAATCTGGAGCTGAAAATGGCAAATAGACCACATTTAAAAATCTATTATATTATGCTTTTCTTTACATCTGATGCCGGCAGCATGTCTCCAAAAATTTGGAGAAAAGTTACATAACTCAAAAACAAAAATATAAAAGCGCCTTGAGGAACACCCTCTGATTTGCATCAGATTAGTAACACGACTGGTTATACAAAAGGCGTTTATTAGAGGTTGAGACTCTCAGGAGTAAAAATGGACACAACTTTGTGAGAGACTGCGTGAGCAACTAGTTCAGTTTGAAAATAGACTTCCTCAAGAGAATAACAGCAAAGACTTGACCTGTCTCTGGAGTGTAAGTCTCCACATAAACTTTAAATTAGGGCCCGACCGATTTATCGGCGAGCCGATTAAATCGGCCAATTTTAGCCTGTTTGAGACTAATCGGTAATCGGCCAAAACTTGCAGATTTTCGCCAATATTTTCAGAAATAAAATGCGGGGAATAAAATTCGGTTTTACTTTGAAAATGTTCCGCCATTTGAAAAGTTCCCCAACTTATCCTGTAGATGGCGCAGCGACCTCATGACAATCTTCATCCACGAACTACCTCACAGCACAGCAGAGTGACGATCTGAAGCAGGCAGCTCAGGGACGCATGGAGGAGATTGGTCCACCTCAACGATAAATAAACCAGTTTGTGAAATACACAACAAGTCAACAAGTTTCAGTTCAACCCACTTCATGATGTTTCCTGCTGTGCTGGTCTTGGTCACGCCGAGTTAACGGTGAAGCTTCATGTAATATGCAAGCTAAGGTTAGAGTTAGCCATCTGCTATTAGCCTTGCTACACTGTTAGAAATGCCAGAAATGGTAGAATAAACAAGAGTACACATTACGTGATCAAGCTACTTCTCTTACTGAAGCAGCTGCATGTCTCCAGATGAGACCGGACCGGAAATGAATAACATGAGTAAAGATGCAGAGGCACTGATCGGCGGGGGTGGGAGTGTGTATATATATTCTAACTTGATAAAAAAAAAATTAAAATTGGCTGATTAATCAGTAATCGGATCCCCCCCCCCCCCCCCACACACAATAATCGGTATTGGCATCAGCCCCAAAAAATCCATATTGGTCGGGCCCAGTAAAAAGTTCTTGATTGTATTTCTAGCTGCACAGGGAAATGTAATCCCAAACAAAGGGCAACTACTCCACATGACTCGAGCGCTCTCTGTACTCTGACAGATCGGTGTCACTTGTATTTCCTGTCTGTGCGTTGTCCTTAATTGGCAGATGTGTGTCAGGTTTGTTTCTGTGTCAGGTTTGTTTCCTCCAGTTCACGGCAAGAATCCTGCTGAGTGTACTAATTGGTTGGACTAAAATGAAGTCATCATCAGTTTCGTTTCACACATCTGCTGATACATTGAGTCATTAGTAACAGCTGAGTGCCACAGACAGACAAAGTAAAGACGCCAAAACAAAATTTGGCGAGGAGAGTGTTTGAGTATGTTGAACCAGCAGAGGAGTGAAAGTATAAGAAAGAGGAGCCCGGCTTTAAACCCTTTGGATTAGCTTTCTGCCAACCTTGCAAAAAAAAAAACCTATCCAAAGTTCCCTCAGCTCTCAAGTAATAACAGGCGTAAGATTAGCAGAAAGTCGCAGTCTATCTCAAAGTGTTTGGGGAACGTGGACTCGCGAGTTTTACATCTGACAGAAAATCGCTATAGTTGGACTGTGTACACCACCTATTCTGATTCACTCCCCGCTCTGCCCTCTCTCTATTTATTCACCAGATGCTTCCATTATTCATTCTGGTGACACTCCGGGATCACTATAAGTTGCTTTATGATGCAGAGCCGGTAGAACAAAACTCCACCTGTTTGACACCCTTAGGGAGCAGACTGATGCGCAGGCCTGGAGGAAATCCAGTCTTGGACCGATGAAAAAAAAGGGAGACTCTGAGGAATAGACAGTACCAGACTTCAACAGCCCACGGACAGAATACTGCGGTCTCAGTTTCAGGTTTTAAAACAGGGACATCTTCAAACCAAGAGTGCTGAGACATCCTATAAAAATAAGTCTGATGCGAGTCATTCCACCTTAAATGGTGTGGTCTACACATTTTCCTTGTGGATGCAACAATTAACTATATTGAGCCCATGCAGTGATTTCCACTTCAGAGTCAAGTCGGTTTTGAATGCAGTGCCACCTGAGGGCCCACAAATCAAGGTTATCTACCGCAGTATTGATTTGCCTTGTTCTTTCTATAATGAAATCCCTGCATTATTTACCATTTACAGACAGCGTGCCCATGCAGAGACTTCACTACAGAGTCAGGTCTGTTTTTAATTCAAGGACATCCAGCCATGAGCTTTTTGCACACTGATTTCCCCAGATTCTCTAAATCTCTCTCCATGCAGTCTTCGCATCTTACAATATTTACTCACGCAGTCACTCACAGTGTCAAACCTCACTATGAGAGGCCCCTTTTAAGGAGGGGTGGGAATCACCAGTGGCCCCACGATACGATATTATCATGATACTTGGGCCATGGTACGATATTATCACAATACTTGGGCCATGATTTGATATTATCATGATGCTTGGGCCGCGATACGATATTATCGCGATACTTGGGACGCGATACGATATTATCACAATACTTGGGCCATGATTTGATATTATCATGATACTTGGGCTGCGATACGATATTATCACGATACTTGGGCCACAATACGAT
The DNA here is from genome assembly GCA_962446985.1 of Xyrichtys novacula. Taxonomy (NCBI): domain Eukaryota; kingdom Metazoa; phylum Chordata; class Actinopteri; order Labriformes; family Labridae; genus Xyrichtys; species Xyrichtys novacula. The sequence continues at coordinate 6,299,312 of OY660887.1, forward strand.
CTGATCATGATACTTGGGCCACTATACAATACGATTCTTGGGCCACAATACAATATTATCACAATACTTGGGCCACAATACGATATTATCACAATACTTGGGCCATGATATGATATTATTGCAAGTTTTTACATCTTGCGATACAGTGAGTATTGCGATACCATATATTGCGAGTTATACAATTTTTTAACCGTTGAGCTAATTTAGCATTTTGCTTTCCTTTGTGTTTGTCTTACAGTATTTTATTTCTATGTAGCACATCTTGCTAAACATACATGTGCTAACTTTCTCCTGCTCTATGAGGTCACCTCTGCCAACCTCACTGGATGAACAGTTAATTTTATTTTCCATTGTCATAGATTTGATTTAATATCAGCAAGACGACATTAAGTCGATTGAGACGATATGATTCATCACTCGACAAAATAACGCGACACTATGCTGTATCGATTTTTTATCCCAACCCTACTTTTAAGAGCACTTATGCAACTCATGAGTCTTTTAAGACTGGAGATGTCCCTTTGTGTGGTTCATTACATCGCATTACACAACTCTGCCAACTTTTCTGCAACGTCACATTCAATTTTTTTTTCCTATTTATTGATGGAAAATTCAGTGATGTGCTTTCCTTGCTCTTTTTTCAGCTACATTTAAGGTCTAACTGATTAGAAAAACAGTCAAACTTTGTTTTTCTCAACATTTTACAAAGACTCTCCATTGTTTTAGATTTGGGGTTGTATCATGAAATCCACAATGAAAGTAGCTTTGAACAAAAATAGCAAAAGAACAGTTCAGACTCCGACTTTAATTCGGATTTGGCTCGGGGTATCTTGTTTTTCTGCCCCTACAAGTTTTTCTTTCATAAGATCAGGTACAGTTGCAGAGTTAATTGAGTGTCTGATGACTTAATAACTACCGAGACTTGAGCTGACCCGCACGGCCTTCATGAACAAGACTTTTCAAGACCAATTAAGGAGCAACGCCACAGCGGGCAGTGAAAGGAGCTGGACAGCGTTCTGAGGCTCCTGTTAAAACCTGTTAGGAGAACAAATGCTTCAAAGTCAAAGCAAAAGAAAGTCTTAACACTCATAATTCCCTTTTTGTTTTTAGGAGGGGATGGATTACCATGCCTTAAAAAGCTTTGGATCATAACACAAGTTGAAGATTAAATGCATTTACAGACAACACGGCTCGGGCGTAAGAGGCGTGTGCGTATCACACGTGACGCTGAGGCACAGGAGGGAGTGTTGCACTTCAAACAAGGGCAGTGAGGTGTTTATTGTTCTCAATAATGTGCTCACTGAGCATTTCATCAGAGCTCTAACCACAGCCCATCGGATTCTATGTGCTGCCTCCCAAACAGCAGCTTTTACAATATTTATAGCCTGTGCAGCAGCATAGACATTCATGACAGGTGCTGAGTCTATACGGGTGACTGTTTCCAAGAAGGCAGCAAATCCTCCTCGCATTGTGCAATATTTCTGTAAAAACTTTTTTCAAACACAGCTCTGCAAAGAAAAAAAAAATATCAATCTGTCCTGTTGAAAATGATTTTAAGCTTAGATTGGGTTTCAGAGCCTTGCAATGATTCTATCCACTCACCAGACTGCAATAAAAAAGACCCACTGGCCTGCAGCAAGCACCGCCTATATGTCTCTTGACAGAGAGGTTTATAGCAACGTTAGTGAAAGAAGCTATTTTCTTCCAGGTCCTGGAGATAGCACACTCTTTGGACAACGGCAACACACCGAAGAGTGACTAAGCACAAACAGGGAAGAGCAAGGAGTGCTTTTTACAACAACTGCATGGTCCTACTTGCTAATCCAAGCTAACTGTCTGGATAGCACCGAAAACTTCTCTTTCATCAACCCTTGTTCTCCCTCTTCCATTGGAGGTCACCAACCAACAGTTGCGTGCTCTACTTATACACAAAGTCACGCTGCTTTTGCTCGGGGGCTGAAACAGAGAACGAGACGGAGGCCGAGACAGAGAATGCGAGATAGTGAGACTTGTTGCGTCCAGCTAGGGGTTGTTTCATTTCAGCCTGACATGGGATAGCAGATTAGAGCCCCCTGCACTCTATTGCTCCACGAGCGTGCGTGAGCGCTAGTGTGTTTCAGCGCGCTTGTGCGGCTTTGTTTGTGCGCGCGTGCGGGCTCCGGCCGTCCATCACGTCCCCTGAGCGCCCTGCAGTGTTCCCAGGCACCAATTATGGCGGGCCTTGTCCCTTTTTTACTCTGCATTGGAAGTGATGTGGCTTGCCCTACAGGGTCGACACCACCGCTACACCCACATATCTGCGGAGATTCTGCCAGCGCCCGCGGCCCTCCATCGCAATCCTGTAGAAAATGATAATTATGACATCCGCCCACTCAAAAGGCAAGAGATAGTTCAACTCCCCTGCTCCTGTTTCCAGCCCTGTTTTTTGACTGATTCAATATTCTGTGGGCTAGCCGTGCCTACTTTCTCTTTGTCGAAGAGAAGCAGAGGCTCACCAATATATCTGCAGGCTTTTTTCTGTTTGAAAGCAGTGTGTCTTAATAAAGTTTCACAATGCTGCCTTCTTTGCTCTACCCTTGAGCCGATACTCTTTAAACTGGAGACAAATTTCCTTTGGCTATTTCACACTTTACAGCAGCAACTTTCCAAACTCACAACCGTGTTTCCTTTATTGCGACTAAATTGCCCAATGGAGGTCGAATTAACAATTTACAGGGTTTGTTTGGTGCTATTGTTTCGGGTCTATTAAAGCCTGAGTGAAAAGGGGGGGGTGTTTTTCTTCACAAAGTGAATTGATCACATGTTCTACCTTTTTTGTCTGCCAAAGCGTGCCTGTTATCGACTACAGCTTGCTCAGTTGGTTTGCAATCTCCTCTTGCTCGCTTAGTCCCTCTGCTTTACTAACACACGCCTGATCACTAACCGTCTAATTTGTGATCACAGAAAGCAAAATAAGCTATGAAATTAAAATTCAGTTCATTGCCCAGCTTTGTTGTATCCAAAAGCACCAATAAAACATAACATTTCCAACTTCTTGACACCTAAAGAGAAAGAAACTGGTCCACTTCTGTTAAATCTAGAAAAATTACAATGAAAATTATTCGCGCTTTCACGATCTTAAGTTTGGAAAAGCGCCAAAATAGCCTTCCATCAGGTCATCAACTGTACCTATCTGACCCTAAAGGGTGGAATCCAACACACTGCAGTCCTCTCATTGGTCCATAGAGCCGTCAATCATCATTCAGCGCCAGAAATAACTCACTGTATTTGCCTCCAGGCCTTGAGTCTCCTCTCAAACAAAGCTAGTCTTTCTCTTGTCATAAACAGCCACATGCTAAGAAGAGATGATACACGATGCAGGATGTCCTCTTTAATCGCCTTTTATTGACCGTGTCGCATTAACTTGAATTTAGTGTCAGGCGAAATTGTGTCACGCTGCTGTGATGTCACACTGTGACGTAGGCGGCGAGCAAAGTGGGGGATTACTTCTAAAACAAGTTTAAGAGTTGGAGAGCGCGCGTGAATTATACTATGCAAAAACAAGAAGTTATTTTCTGATTGTTTTAGACTCTTGAAAGATCGTAAAAAAAAAGCGCCCACACCGAGGCCCCAAAATGCAAGGAGTGTCTGTGTGTCTCTGCTCAGCCCTTCCACTCACTCTCCTCCTTCATAGGCCGAGAAGTCCTGTTGTTTGTTAGGTCCTGTAGCGTCCAACAAAGACACGGGTTACTCTAATGTCTGCAGCAGCCAGACAAAGAACAGAGGAGAGTATGTTTTCAATTAGTCTCGCTCTGCGGACTGTAGAGAGGTAGCTTCACATCACTGTAAACGTACAGCACCACACTCTTCCTCTGGATTATAGTTTTCAGCTTAAAGGAATTTCTCCTCACATGTTTATATTGCCCTTTGTTGTTGTCAACGGTATGTCAAATGCTGGTCTGTGTTCTCAGCTCTATGTGCAAGCTGTAAAGGAAAACGATAAAATGCGTGCCCAGGAGTTAATTGTTTGTTGCTGTGGTATTTCAACAAGCATCAATATTGATTAATTATAATTAGTGTCGCGCCAGGGTTCGAAATTCTAATGCTGTGGCGACATCTTATAATTGGGAAAAAAAAGAAGCAAGGCCATGAATAAAGCAGGAGACAAAACCACAGTTAAAAATCCTCTTGACATTTGCATAATGTGTTAAATTGGCCCTCGTAGGCTATTGTACTTCCGGAAAGCCATAATCAATAATTAAAATCAAGTTATCTGGATACATTAGGGCTTAAGCAGTGAATACGTCTATGTTAGAGGGGTTCGACATCAGACTTTTACTCATTAATTCATCCAAGCGAAAAATTGGGGACCAAAACTCAATGAAGCAATTTGCACCGTGCGGCTAATTGGACACGTCTTTTCTTCATTAGCTCGCAGTTAAATGGGACTACAACCTCACCCCTCTCATTAAAAGAAAATACAGTCCTGTTGAACAAAAAACGGAAGGACAAATAATAGAAATGTAAATCCTGTGGAGAAATAAGGCCTGAAAACAATCATTTCTGATTAGCTGCTTTACATCATGATGCGGTCCTTGCCGAGCACACCTGTGACCACTGACAGAATTAGGAATATTCATGCGCAACAACTATATTTAGCTGTGGACAAATGCCAAAAAAGGGGTTATAAAAGCGTAAAAGACTGGGCTTTAGATGACGAGTGGAATAGAGGAGTGTAGCGCCGGTTTTAGAGGGGAAAAAAAGAGCCATTTGAAGGAAAGTTTTCTTGAATCCAGGAGAGGTAATGACAGCACCGTCTAAGCTCAGCAGCAGTCTTCATTACCATAAGCCCAGCACAGCCGTAGGATACAGTAACTGCGTGTGGCAACCAGCCAGGTGTGCTGGAGGTAATGGAGGACCCTCTGGAATACTCACTGGTCTCTATCTGCTCCCTCCTTGTCAAGTCCAAGCATTTCTCTCTGTCTTTTCTGTTTTTTTACTGGACTTTCTTTACTCGTAAAAACCCTGAAAATGACAAGCAGCTGTAAATTACCCTGACAGGTTTTGCTCACTTAGTTAATTTACAGGAATGGTGGTGATGGTCAGATGTGAAAGGGGGGCAGTGCATACTTGAGCTAGTTGGAACCTGTCCATAATGAACACCTGGATTCCAAGGCTGTTTTTCATAAATACAGCAGGAAGCCCACCTGGTCCATCACTGTTAAAAGACATTAGCATAACTGAGCGTTTTTACAGTTCAAGGTGTTAACAGGCAGCGGGGGATATTTGTGGTGACTCCGCTTCGTGACTTACCGACTAAAACTGAGGAAAACCAGAAGGAGGGCTGCTTCAGCTGTCACCGCACTCAGTCCATGAGTAGACACCGAGAAGGGACGCATTGAAGAGGGGCAAACCTCCTCCACTCCGCACTTTTCCCTCTCCTCCGTCCACCCGCACTCCTATTTTTTTAAAAGAAAACAGCTGACACACAGGCAAACTTCACCCTCTTGTCCTCTCTTTTCTTCCCTGTGTCGCAAAAAAAGCGGGGACTAATTATTCCGACGCTCGAGCAGCCCACGGTGAGGTTCCACTCCGGTCCCGGGATGATGTGTGTATCCCTCCTTTTTAGTGGGAATTCTGGTTAAGTTGCAGGTGCGACTCGCAAAGGGGAAAAAAAACAGAGTTTGAATCAAAAAGAGATAATTTCCCCTCCTTTTACAGTCCACTCAAAAAAAGATGAAAGCGTGTGCCGCGTCCTGCTCTCGCGCCGCGCCGCGCGCTCCGTGTAGTTAACCAATCTGCGATATATTGGAGTTGCTCAGTAATTTGCATGCTGTAGAGGTGGACTACAGAGACGGGGAGCATTGTCAAGCCAGATGCATAAAATGGATGCACTTCCGGTGGTGCCTTTCAGAGTAAAAGCTTGATAAAAAGAGCGGGGATTTTCCATATGTTCAATCATCTTATAGACTACACAACGCAAAAGGTGAATGTTTTCTTATTGGGGAAACCCTTATTAGCCATCTCCACCTTTTTTTCAAACTTCTATTTGACATAATGAACAATTTTAAGACTTTATTCAAAAGGAAGACTCAATTTACTTCCGTTTCTTGCCCGTGTATCTATGGTAACTTTATCATACAGCGAGGACAGCTCTATAGCAGTTATACAGGGCTCCTCCTTCTCTCCGAGCTTCTCACAATACTAAAGAAAAAAAAAAAAACTTGCATTGATGGGCTTTAAATAGCCTGGCTGCTGCACCAAGCCTAAAGGATGGAACTAATGCCATAGAAAAAAGGTAAATCATCCAAAACACAGATTAAAAATCCAGCAAGCCTATAAAAAAGCAAATAAATAGACCTTTTATAAGGAAACACTATTGAACCAGGCCGTCAGATAGGAGAGGGAAATGTGCAGATTTATTAAAGGTGAGAAAGTCTAGTAAAAGTGCAAGTTTGTAGAGGATCTGCACAGTGGGGCGTAAGCTGTTCCCTGTCCTTGGACAAGACGCCAAAGTGCGACCAGTTCCAGCAGAGCCGTAGCTCAGTCTGACCTCTGATCTCCCTCGAGTGCACAGAAGTGATAGAGCGTATCATCATTATTCCAGCTCATGCTCCTGTGTGATGAGCTAAAAAAAAAAAAGGCAAACTGTCTGATAAATCAAAGTACAGCTCTTTGGACAGCAGCTGATTCATCTGCATGTAAATCCCGCCTGTAATTCTCTGCAGCTTACCCGGTTGATCACTTTCAGATGTCTGTGTTGTGCAGCAGTTTTATACGTCTGCCTTTTTAAGCAAAGTGGGTTTGTCACGGGATTAGTGTAAATTTAACTCCCATCTGGAACATCATAGCGCGGTGCAAGTCTATGCTTGACCTCGCTTGTTACCCAACCCAGATAAGGCTTCTCAGAGGAGGAGTAAGGGTGAGAAGTGAAGAAGTACAACCTTGAGAGCTTATAAAGTGGAGAGCTAAGCCTTAAAACAAACTACAGAATGGAAAAAATAGCCGAAATGTAACTCGCTAATTTATTTACATAACCTGAAAACAGCTAAGAGTACGTGATGCATACAAATTCATCCATTCAGACAGAGCTAAATCAATATTTAACAGTGCTTTTCTTACTTGGCAGTGATAATACCCCAGAGCGGATGTTGTGTGTTTGAATCAGTCCCGCAAAGTCACTCCTTAAATAACTCCCAACCCAAAGTCTGACTCTCCATAAGAGTAAATATACTGTATCCTTTCAGTGTTGGCTTTGTTTGAAAAATGCTCTGAAACTACAGTGGCTTTCTCTGTTAATGAAAGCCGCAAAGCCATTAGGCACCTTTGTCAGGAGTTTTCTTTATGTGCTGTTCCTAAGTACTCCAGGTACTTCATCACATGGACGTGGACTAATAACAAATACAGTATAGAGATAAGGAGGATATCTGTTTTGGTTTTGCTTCTTTGCTCCAGACTGGTAGGAAGAGTTTTTGTCTAAAACAGGGGCAGTTGATTTTTAAATATTCATCTTTTCCTGTCAGTTCGATCAAACAATAAGGTTCTTTTCCTTCACCTAATGCAACATTGACTTATGCAAAAATTTCTGCAAGAGGAACGTCGGAATAAATAGTTTTTGACACATTTCAAAAGGAGTCAGAGTCAAGGACATGAATAGTGACAAGTCACTATGAAGCTGCTGTTTCCAAAAAACAAAACAAGCTGAGATGGTGAGTTTGATGTAGGTCAAACCAGATTTTGACGGTTTTGTCAATAATTTAAACCTCAAATTTAGCGCAAAGACAGATATCAAAAGTTAAAACTGAAAAAGTGTTGAAAATAAATATTGATTCAGATTTTTTGCTGGCGAAGTGTTTCAAAAAAGCTAAGATAGTGAGAACAAAAAACTTGAAAAAGTTGTGCCCTGATGGAAAGAGCTTCACTGCCCTGTGAAGGACTATGTGGTTCGGTTTTCAGAATATTTCAGGGAATTCGAACAATCTGCAGTACATAATATCAATAAAAGATTCAGAGAGTCTGGAGAAGGCTTCACACTAAAGCTAAAAGGCTGCAAACGAATACTGTACAGGCTTACTGCATTAAGAAAAACAGACATGACTCTGTAGTGCAAGTCACCGCATAAGCTAAAAATCACACGCAAAAACCAGTATCCGATCATTGTTCCTTAATTAAAATCAAGTAAGTGTTTTATTGGTTGAATAATGCACATAAACCAACAAACAAAACCATCAAAATTGTTTTTTGCACTTTTTCTCACTTTGAACTTTGAATCATGATAAGTATCCTGTTTAATTTTTATAAGCACGGTGATATTGATAATATTGCATTAAAAATAGACATGACTCTGATGTGGAAGTCATCGCATAAGCTCAAAATCACTTCCAAATGTAACTTTTTGTTGTCCCCGTCCACATATTTTCAAACATATTGCATCAAATTTAAAACATGTTTATATATTTCATTGATTAAATTATATTTTTCCTTTTTATTTTAAACATTTGATTTGTTGTATTCACACTATTTCCTATCGGATGGATACTCACAGTTTTACGTAGTTTTCTGACTTTTTTGAACTTTTTTTCCCCAATTTCATTTATTTATACTCAAATGTATTATCATTTTTTATGTAGTTAAAAAGATATGCCTCCGTTTGCATTAGCCACAGATATGGGAGTTCTAGTGTTATGTTACAGGAACTGAAACAACGCAGTCTTTTTTTAAACTACATCTAAAAGAGACTCAGATTCCCCTTGTGAAGTTGCATCTTATTTATACCCGGACAGTTTTCTGGAAATTAGATTTAATAATCACATTATCGGCCACTTGGGTCAGACAAAGTAATTTGATTTGACTGGAGACATTCCATGAACAGTGATATAAGGTACATGTGTCTTCTCTGAGTCCTCAATAGTATCAAATACTGTAATCGATGCAGATTGATCAAACCACACATGCCACCAAAGCAATAAACAAATCGTGAACTAAGCAGGTTGAAGCCAAAGTGGATACGCACAAACTGTAGCTCCTTGAATTTCCACTAAAAGCTGGCTGCAAAAAGCCCACTCTTGCAGCAGAAACAAACTTGTTTATAACCTTGGTTCAAAAAGGGTTTTGGTTAGATTTGGACCAATATTTATATCAAAACACCAAAAATCTGCTCCTGTGTTTCTTATCATAGCTAAAAAGCAGAACTCTGACCAAGCGTATTATTAGAAACCCCTTAAACTGCAATATTGGCCCTCTAGTAAATACCAGCTCCCAATATTTGACTTTAGCTGAGACAGTCGGGGATGTTGATTCAACCTGATGCTATTTACTGAAGCTCATGCTCTGCAGCTGCTGCAAGAAAATATCCGGTAGGAGCCTCTCAGGTAGTGCTGAGCTCCCCTTTGTGACAACTACTGCTCCATTTTTAGATGTGTCATGACGTTCAAGAGTGTCTTTTTTTATCAGATTATACCATCTTGCTGTGCTTGCAAAAGCACTCAATCAGCTGCATATTGACAGCAATTAGTCGTAAAGTAGTCAGACTTGAGAGTGTCAACACTGGTGCTGAGTTTATCCTATTTATGCGAGCTGCTTTAAAAAGGGATTTTTGTTTAATGTTTGTTTTTTACCCAGGGATTCCTGAGATTTCCCTGCTGTACTTAAGGCTTTAAGATACTGATCCAAGCGCTTCAGGCCTGGGGTTGACATTTTGTGTACCAAACGGCATCATTAAAACTAAAAGCAAACTGAAAAGTAGGGTGACACTCACAAAGGAACTGTCTCTTTGGCAACTGTTCAAACATTTCCGTCCTATTTTCAACATAATCATCATACTTAACGGCATGAAAAGCTCAGCTGTACCCACAGTGTGTGATGATTGAGGCTTCCTCCTGTGCTCCTGCACTAATGAGAGTAAAGTTACCTCTGTATGTTGAGGGGGGACATTTAGTGTCTCGTAACGGCACAATTTACCTGCCTCCCGCTTGTCCTTCAAAGCAGCACATGACAAGTTTTAGCCATGAGAGATTTTTCAGAGCGAGTTAGCAAACTGATAGTAAGACATCATCTGATTAATCCCTGAAATCTGTGGTTGAACTCTTTGAATGCTTGCTTTATTTCCAAAAGGTTCAATTTGTAACAAGGCCACATGAACTTAAGAGGTATTTGTTTTCTGAGTTATTTTAGTTGCAGTGTTTTTATGCATACTTTAAAAGGTCTCGAATCGCAACTTTCTCTGACATATCTTGTGCATTTCAGTAGTTGAGGACCATCCTTTGCAAATCAAAACAAAGAAAAAAGGTTCTCAGCGTTATGCAACACTGTTTCCAAAAGATGAGATGTTGACACAACATCACACAAAAGAGCATGAAAACAAAATTTGATGGTTTGCACATCATTGAACCCAATAGATAAAAATTGTGACAAATCAAAAATATTTGTTGTTTCGTTTAAAATCTGCTAACATTCAAAAAAAGTTGCAACATGGACAAAGAAAACAACAAAAAAAAAAGGTTCTGTACACCGAACAGTGTTGTTGCTAGATTTAGTGACTATTCAGACCCCTCTAGCGACAAATCTGTTGATTTTTTCTGGAGTTTAGAGACTCGAACATGAAAGCGGGTATTGATGTTACTCTTCTCAATGGGTAGCCAGTGTTCGGCGGTGGGGAGAAATTATGCAAATTAGGCGATGACGTCATCTAGCGACTTTTACGACAGCCACTGGTGATTTTCCTTACTGAGGAATTGGCAACACTGCCACAGAGGCTGGGTCTCACAGACGTTAAGATCGGATGAAGTTCACCACCTTGCATAGAATTATGTTTCTCAGAGTAAAGTTGTCAAGAATCAGCGGACAAAATATCATGAAATTTACTATCTTATTAGGAAACCGATATGACTCTGTAGTGGGAATCACTGCATTGGCTCTAAATCACTTCCAAAAAATCACAACACAGCCACAAAGCCAGCAGCTTTGATGGTATGTAGATGTGTAAGTGCCCATAGTGTGGGTTGTTTACACATGTGGGCAATCACTTGTAAAGCAGAACAACATATACAAGTTTGGAGCAACACATGCAACATTCCTGAAGTATTAGAAAATCAAGACTCTGTAATAGAAGAGCCCAGGTGCTAAACAGGCCTGCCGACTTCAAAACATTTGGCACATCATGAAGCAAATAAAAGACAAAGGAGACCCTTAGCTATTGAGCAGCTGAAAGCCGATCCTCCTAAGATTGGGTTATTTCAAAACTCAGAAAACTGACTTTTACAAAGAGGACTGGTGATTATATTTTGCACCTTTTTTTTTTTTTTTAAATGAATAAAGGTTTTAAATCATTTTCAAACCAGTCTGTTTTTGTGAACATTTCACACATCATCCCAGCTCGATGGGAATTGAGGAATTGAGGTATTCTGCATAATGGCTCTGTAACAACATGCACAATTATCATCAATGTATTCCACAGCTGTTTGTCTATTTTTATCTCAGCCAAGGTCAAATTCTCGGCTGCATTTTAGGAAATGAAAATCATGCTAAAGTTGCGCTTTTGGTTTTGTTGAGACCTGAAGGCATCACATTTTGCAACCCATCCTCTCCTACTCTTTCTTTTTTGTACTTCCCATGTCACTCTCAGTCATCTTCATGAAAGTAACACTGTAGCCATGAAGCCAAAGGAGTAAAACACTGCTGCGTGATGACATTTGGAAGACAGGGTAACTTTGGCTCATCTGCAATGAAAATCTCTGCACAAATAATGGAAGATCCTCTTGCATCTGTGTGTGTTTTTGTCTTAGCCCAGGGAGCTAGCCCACCCACAGTCCTACGCTGCACACAATTTGTGTGCTGCCGTCTGAGATGTCTCACACGCTCTGCATCATGGCTTCTTATAGGGGAAAAAAAAAAGTATTTTGCCAGGACCCAGACTGGGTAAATTTAGTCTCACTCCTCGCAACTTCCCCTGTCAAAAATGGACCCATCAGAAAGAGGCCGTCCAACTCCAACTTAAGATTGCATGAAGTATTTTTCGATTGCTGTTCACTCCAAGCTATCAGTCATGAAAAGCTGGTTATGTTAGGGGAGTCCACAGCCTGAAACTGTGTGGGATGAGGGTCAACAAACACTTTTCTTTTTTTTTGCAGAACCAAAAATATCCATATTAAAAGTTCGGTGTTCTGAGAAAGGATGCTTTGGCTTGCGCTCCTTCGCTCCTACCATTGGGATACATCCTTTTTATAACCTCAGAGCTCAACAACCTATTCTTAGCAACTAAGAGTTTGGTGCAGGGACAGGCTTGGGGCCGGATATTTGGTGCCAATATCCAATTCAGTGGCTTTTAATCCACCACAATGTAGCTAGACTTTATGCAAGCAAATAACAATAAGAGATATCCCTCGGTTTGTTGGCGGATTATGAGCCTGTGTCCACTAACAGCGTTTTTTAAGGGTGGAAGGGCCTGTTCACTTCAACTGTGTTTCAGCACTGATTAAGTTATTATTTTTTATTTATTCCGGATTTTATTCATTCTAAATAGGGGGTCATGATCAATCCAAGTGTAGAAATGGTGATAATGGACACGGGCCCTAAGATAACTCCACACTAGTTTGTCAATCTTGGTTGAACATCCGAGCTTCAATGAAACTGAATCTGCCCCCTTGTAAAGCAGCTCTTGTGACTGGCTTGGCCTGGATCTAAAATTAAAAATGGAATCTGTCTAAATAACCCATCAGCCACAGCCAATCAAACATAAGCTAGCGGATTCTTTCGCCCTCATAATCCAACTTAAGGTCCTCTCACACCGGGAGCATTTTTTTCATGTGATTATTTTGGACGTCAGTATTTTTTTTCGAACCCGTTTCCTGTCAATCTAAGCGTTCACATCAGCAACATTTTCCCGTCTTGTGATATTGCGGCATTTATTTTTACGTATCATGGTCGAATTTTCTAAAGTTTCACATACTGTGTGTCCGCTTCTGACTAATCAGATTTTGTGTTTTTGCGACGTCAGATTCACCGGTATATCCAATATGGCCAACCGGCTGATTGTTTACGTGTCGGAGAACAGAGTGCTTTTTGATAAAAAACACAAACATTAAAAAGATAAGGACCTGAAGGACAACTTGTGGAGAGTCATAGCGTTGGATTTCTCATATGACGATGGTTTGTGTGCTTTAACAGTTTGCTAAACGTCTTTGTTTTAACTTTCATCTGTGCTAAGTAACTTTAGCTCGTAAGCTAACCTGTTCAGATACAACATACCATATGTATTTTCACTGTCTCAAACTCAATCACGTTGCTGTCACAGCACCATTAGGTCTCGGTTGTTACCTCACGTTTATGGACTATAGTTTAATGTTCTTATCTGGTACTGGCCCCGACTCAGTACATGCTATCATGACAGAAAGACTTCTCAACACTAGTGTCTAATCAGAACTGAAAAACAGTCAGTCTGCTGTTGCAACCCTCATTCCCTGTTTCTTCTGGCTGTGTTAGCAGACATATGATCTGTTTATAAATGTCCCATAAATCCCACTTGTCATATTTGGTATCTTTGACATCTTTGGTATCGTCCCCCAGAACTTAAGTCAAGTAGAACTGGTCTCGCTACACCGCAGATGTTTGTAATGACTAGATTAATGTGGGTCAGCGGAGTTTAAGACAGATTTCTTCTGGGGGGAAAGAAACTGTCTCATCAAACATATCTACTGGGTTTCAACCATTCACTGCACCGCCACCAAAAACAGATGGGTGTATTGTATGCCAGTCAGTACTGGCTTTATTTTATTCCTTCTCAGTAATTGTGATCCCGTTCGCTCAATTACATTGTGATATAGAGCAACAATGGAATGGCTTGGATTGCATTATATCTGAACAAGGACTGATGTCCAATCCTTGTGTTTTTTCCTCCTTTCATTCATTGTGATAGAGACAATGATGGCAAGTCAAGGAGTTTTCAGTGGCGGCTCTTTTGTTTGATGTGCGTTGCTGAAAAGACAAAACCTCATCCAATCTTTGTGATTGGATGAGGTTTTGTTTTCGCCTACAATCCCTGCTGGTGTTAGAAACTTGTAGAGGGAAGCATCAGCTTTCAAGTTAACATGATTAAGGTGTTTCTGCAGTGACTGAATTATGCAAAAAGACTCCAAGTGCCAGTGGCGTACTCAGGCTCTTTTGGGGCAGGGGCAGAAAAATAAAGGGCACCAACACACAGACATTTTGAGCATTTAACATATTTTTGTGAATATTTTTGCAGCTTTTAGAGGTGGATATTTAATTATCAAGAAGAACACCTGATTATTTATACGCAATAAACAAAAAAATAAAGCTACTTCCTGCATTAAATCAAAATTCGAGTGATCATAATAATTTTAAATCAGTTTAAAAATAAATAGTCAAGCATAAATCAATGATAATCAAACAGATTTGATACATAAATAATAAAAATAACTTTCTTGTGTATGAAGCTTTGCCGAAAAAAAAACAAGTTTGTGAGCTAAATATAAAATTCAAACAACAATGAGTTATGTTATTGTTTTATTTTTCGCAGAAAGGCACCGAGAAGGTACTTTTATCTTAATTTTAGAAAAGGACATCCAGAGAGCGATTTTTTTGTATCAGAGTGGCTTTTAGAGGGCATTTAATGCACATTTTTTTATATGTGAATGCCATACAGTGGGCATTTTTCACAATATACATACTGGAAGGACATCCAGAGGGTCCTTGGCATCCAGATGGCATGTTTGTTTCATTGTAAGAGCAACTTTTTGCATTAATCAGCTTGAAAGGCAACCATAGGGCCCTTATATTTTTTACATTTCATCCAATTGAAGGGCACCTAGAGGGCACTTTCTCACATTTTATTCCCACAGAGAGCACAGAGGGCACTTTAATGTTTCATCCTTGAGAGGAGCAACGACCAGAGAGAGCATTTAATAATGATTTATTTACAACAGGGCATCCAAGAGGGCACTTCTGCAGTGTTTTGCAGATATAAGGCCCGGTTTGACTGCACCCCTGCCACTTGTACATCTCCCTTCCACCTGTTTTAACCAAAGCCACCAGTGCAGGTTATCAATTCAGATACGTCCTCCATGCTGAGAGTTAGGGTAGCATTTTTTTCCCTCTCTTAAGACTACACTAGAACAGCCTCAGTGCGGATCAAAAGGCCACTTGGCTTGATCACACGTGCCCTTGGGACGTTGCATGGCAATTAGGGCAGCTAAAAGAGCAATCATGCTAACTACAAGAGCACTTAGGCCAATGTGAAGAGCACTTGGGGAGCGACTGGTCTGACCAGAGGAGCACTCTAGGGCACTCGGTTGCTCCGCTGGGGAGAGGGAAACATGGGAGTTCACTATTAGGACACAAACAGATTTACTTTAAATAATCTGCTCAGAAAGGTGCGCTTAAGTACTCAGCACGTCTCTGATTCAGCCTATTATATGTAGAACTGGAACTGTATTTCATCTAATACTTCTTCAGGGAAGGTAAAAACCTGATTTAGTAGTAGTAGTAGTAGTTCTAGTTTATTTCGGCTTTGGAAAAAGGTATATTCCATTCCATGACATTTCAATTACATTTACATTTGTTTCAGTAATCATACTGTTTGGCCGAAAGGGTATAGGCTGAAGCTAAGAGCTTATAGCACCTACCCCATTTAAATGTGAGACAAAAGGAAAGACAAAAACCCCCCCCCAAAAAAAAAAACGAAACAAAAAAAAAAACAAAAAAAAACAAAACAAAACAGAAAAAAAAACAAAACAAAGAACAAACAGATAGTACGACACATGGTTTCATGTTGTTTAACTAGAACAACAAACTAAC
Source organism: Xyrichtys novacula (assembly GCA_962446985.1). Classification (NCBI taxonomy): domain Eukaryota; kingdom Metazoa; phylum Chordata; class Actinopteri; order Labriformes; family Labridae; genus Xyrichtys; species Xyrichtys novacula. Next base: position 6,315,101 of record OY660887.1, read on the forward strand.
AAACTTATATTTGCTGGAGAGGTACTACATTGTACTGTTATAGTGTTTTATACTTGTCCGTTACTTTGCGTTTTAACATTTTCTTAAATTTTGAAACTGTAGGACAAATTTTTAAGTCTTCTTCAAGGCTGTTCCACAAACATACTCCTCTGATCAAGCATCTTGCTTTTGTATCTGTCCTTACATTTGATCTACTGAGATAAGGAATTTGGGAAACACAGGGTTAAACAGGATAACTCAAGGAAGGAATTCAGGGCTCGTTGGAAGCAGGAAAACACCGTCTCGATTTGTCTGTCAAAACCTGGGGTGACATTTACATTCAGCAGGTGCTGTCAATACTGAGAGTGGGGTTGAAAGCTTGATAATGTAAAAGCAAACACGTGTTAAAGTCCGCTGACGTTTACTCGCGTTGACTCTCAAACCTACTGCTGACAGACGCTCTCGTCACGTCGCCCTGTGATGCAGGGTCAGCTGTTTGTACCTCTTTGTTCGCACCGTCCCGTCAAAGAAGACTCCCAAACCTTGCTTTCTTTTTTTTCTTCTTTACAAACATGTACAGGGCTGCGGCGTGTGACAAGGAGAATGCTAATTTCTTTTGTTGACTCAGGTCCAGGCTTGTTGGTTATATGATCACTATGCGCCGGCGGTCCAACCTGTCCTTTCTGTGTTGTGCAATGACGGAGTACGACAGTATGTTTGCGTCCAAAGAGGAGTACCATCATCATCGTCCAGAATCTGGATTTATTGCTACAGGGAAAATTTAAACACATTTTTCTAGAAATTAATGGTAATCTCATGTTCGTATTAATCAGTTTTATGTCCGACAAGATGAAGCATGGAAGATTACTTTCTACTCTGACTGTATTTCTTGACTGGTAACATAACTCAAGCCCCAGCATGTTTTTCTTATAACCTTCCTTGACAGTGTTTGTTCTACCTTGTTGCTCTCCTTGTGGTTTGCAATGATATATAGCGGGTAATGAGATATTTTGCGGCTTACTGTGGTTGTTTGTTTGAGCTATAGCTCAAAGAAAATAATATTTCAAAGACATAATAAAGCTGCTCTGCAGGCCATTGAACCTAAACTACTTTATGCACGACAGGAATGAGCAACTTGGTGTAATTCCACCCTCTTTGTTGTGACTTTTATCACATTCTTGCCGTATTGCATCCTCATTTGCAAAGCAGACTTTCATGGTATGATTACTACCTTTCTTTAAAATATTACTCATTATATGAGCGCTCTGCAACCACCAAGAAACAGTTTAATTTATCCTTTGTTGAAGGGCTTTGTTGTTCTGTTTTTTTCATCTTGGCTTGCGCTGTGCTTTGTTTCCAATTCCACTTTTACACAGTCACTGAGACCAAAGGGTAAAGGTGAACGCACAGCAGCCAGATGCAAAGGCACAGCAGGAAAGGGGAACATGGCAGGTGTCGGATTTGATCCCGCTCCCCTCAGGGCCACACTCTTCAAGTGTATGACAAAGTGCATGAAACAGGTGCTGGTGGCTACCTGGGTGGGTGCAAATAACTGACAGGAAAGGACGGCAAATACAGTGTGGTTTAAATGAGCGCAGAATACTTGAGAATTAAAATACAAGAGGTTCTCTTATGCTTCATTCTTCCGATCCTGAAAGGCTCCCTCAAACCATTTCCATTGCTAGTTACTTCTGGAGTACACTTATGCTGTGCCATGCACAAAGACTTGATGAAACATAGACGTAGTCTCAGTAAATGGAAATGGTAAATGGACCACTTAATGTGCTTTTACGGGATTTTTAAGGATGCTAAACCGGGGCGAAATCAGTGTTAACTAGAGCCAACCATTTGCATTTGAATAGCACTTGCAGTATCTCTCAGACAGTGTCTTGGCAAGGTCACTTGGATATTTGGGCCAGTCCAACAGCCAACCTCACAGTTGTATAGCAACTGACCCTTTAGCTGATTCATATCTACCCCTCATTGCCATTACCCATTGTTTTTTGAAGCGGCGTCATGATGCCCAAAAGTTATTTTGTCTGGCGTACAGGTGATGTCGAGGCCAAGTCTTGCCTCACTGCCTCATCTCATGAAACCTGAATGTCCACCTGAGGCAGGGTTTCGAAATGTTGCCATGTAGTGTTTTTTTTTTGTTGTTGTTGTTGTTGTTTTTAACTCCTTTTATAAAGAGTTTCATGACAATTTCTAAGTTCTTTTAAGCTCCTGTGGGGAGTTTTTTTGAGGTATTATAGGTTTCCACTCTTTTTTTTTTATACTGTCTGCCCCAGCACCCAAAATCTGACTTTAAATGTACATGCTAATCTTGGCACCCCCTATGGAAAAAGCTGCACTTTTTGTTGACACCCAAAAAAATCTTACCATGTAGAAAGAACCAGTCTTCATGTGGATGGTCGGGTTGCTTTGGCTTCAATTTCAGTCTGTTTTGCAACCAGCTAAAAAGTCCTTACAGTAGCTTTAATTTACTTTAAAATAGCTGTTTTAACATGGCGTAGAACTTTTTCCCTCAGCTCTCATAAAATCAGGCATTTCAGGCTGTAAACACTAGAAGAACTCATTGGTGCAGCGTTGTATTTAAAGCATTAGGACACTATTATCCCCGTTGCACAGACTGATGTTGTCGCTCCAACTTTTATACAGTAAAATCTAATTAATGCAAACCTGAATAGCACTAACATACTCCAACAACTGATCATTAGATCTGTTTAGAAAGTCAACACACCACACAAAGTGGACTGCATAACTTCTTCCACACATGCATTACTCATGCTGCCTGAATCCCATTGATCTATTATTGAGCCAAAATCGTATTAGCACTCCGATCCCATTCGTCATACAGTGCCCTTCCCTTCGGCATCCTTCCTCTTTTTACCTGTGCTGCATGACTCATGATACTCCATGAATGGTCCTGATAACATCGTCCTTGGGAGCGTTTTTCTTTTTTTCTTCTTCTGAACACCTGTTTGCTCTCCGGAGATCATTTGACACCACTCTACTCATCTACATGCGAGCCCCCGTATCCCCGACCACACCTCCGTCACAATCTGGGACAAAAGGAGACAATACCTGGGCAATTTCCTGCTTATTGTTCACCTGGGATGACTTTTTAATTAAACCCAATGCTGCTCTTGTGTTCCCGACAAAGCCACCAGTGCTATTGTTGTCAGGCTTTTGTGTCATTGTAATGTTCTGCTTTTTTTCATATGACGCCTGATCTACGAGCCACTTCCAGGTAAGCGGAGGGAAAGATGACCACGTCCCGACGTGTGTGAGCGGCTGACGTAAATCCTGCTGAAAGAGGACAGCTTGTGCCGCTGATGAAGTGGCTTTGAGAGGGATCGGAAGGGCCTGGAGGGGGCGAGACCTCTGCCACATGCTCCCTCGGTCTATTGCTCTCTGATTCCTGCTTTATTTCGCTTGGGGTGCCTGTCACTCTGCATGTCTGCCTCCCCAACCCCCCATACTCGCCCGCTCTACGTCTGTCTGTCTGGCTCGTCCTTCAATCCAGTATCTCGGAGCCACATGCAATCTGTTTGGGTCATTGTGCAATTGGTGGTCATTTTGGTTCAGTAATTCAGATAGAATTGAGTTGCAGTTGTGCATACATTCCTGAATCTCTTACACACCTACATACAGAGTACTGTCTTCCTCACATGGAAGTATTCCAGTGAAATATTACTGAAATAATAATTTTCAGCTCAGACATCCTTGGCTGCTTTTATTTGGGTGCTAAAATCTCAGAAGTGGAACAAGAGGAATGAAATATTTCAGCAGCAATTAATAAAAGCATCTCTTCCCCTCTGAGAATGTATAAAACATTAGGAGGGAGGAAATGCAGATTTTACAGTTTTCTACATCTCAACAAACCACTGCAGTCAGAGGGGAAAGGTGTCATGCTACTTGTTAGTTTTGGTGGCCCTCTGCTGGCTATTTGATGTACCTGCATTTGACACTTTATATGAGGCAGGGAGCACAACATGATCTTGTATTGTTCTTGCATTTTGGTTTTACTTTAAGGAGGGTATCATTGATATTTTGTTTGATACTGCATATAACAGGAGGTTTCTAACCCAAACCTGTCACGGTTTGGAGTTAAACAAAAAGGGAAAGGACCCAAAATGCAGAACAAAGAAGAAAAAAAAATGTAAAAGAGTGACATTAAAAAGCAATAAAAAGAGAAACATCTAAAAGGGAAAACCCACAAAAAAATCACTGGAGAAAAGTTCACAAGAACAACTGGGGACACAGGCATATGCACACACTGACAAACAATGAACCAATCAGGACAAGACAAGGACTATATTCACGCTGGATAACGAGCAACAGGTGAGGCTAACGAGACACAGGTGGGGCTAACGAGACACATGTGAAACTCATGGGTGATTAACGAAGGAGGGAAAACTAGGCAGGTAAAACCAGACTAGAAACACAGCTAGGAACAATAGGGAACAGAAACACCAGGAAACACACAAAGAAAATACACTCAGATAACGAAAAACTAAATCAACAGGACATATCATGACAAAACCAAGAGTTCAAGAAATTTGACATTAATTCATAGAAATTTTATCCTCATTTTATGTTTCTAAAAGCAAAGAGTTTGTACTTTTTAGGTGTTGCACCACAGGTTTTTGAAGTAAAATGTCTCCAAACCCCAATGTCATGTCCCAGTTTACCTTACACATGAATGCATTACAGCCATAATGACTGGAATACAAAGAGCAATGTGGAAAAGTTTCTTATACAAAAATGCAAAAAAAAAAAAAAAAAAAAAAAAAAGTTTAGTGTGTAAAATGTTGATATAAAAAAAATTTTCATGGTTTTCTTTTTTTATTTATTCAACATTTAATCAAAAATAGTGCCAAGACAACATATCAACTGTTAAAAACCGGAAGACTTTATTGTATATAAAAAAACGCATATAATTTTGAACTTGATTCATAAAGTTTGAAAAGTGACAACAAAAGAGGGTAAAAAGTTATTTGATGTGAGGAAAAAAATGCCATAAGAACATCTCTCAACTAATTAGATCAGTTCACAGCACATCAGTAACATGCCTGGATGCAAAAGGGCTTTATTGAGATGCTGAATCTCCCAGAAATAAAGATGGGGAGAGAGTCACCAGTGAGAGACTGCGTGAGCAAAAAGTTCAACAACTTCAGATAGATGTCCCTCTTTGTAAATTTTACAGAATGTGAGTTTTTCATCAGCAGCAGTACATAATATCATGACTGCTTTGAATCCAGACATGACTCTGTAGTGGAGGTCTCCACATGGACTCAAAATAATTTCCAAAAATCACTGTGGAAAACCAAATTTAGGTTAATACTTTTTGTTTTATGATGCTGCAACTGTCACCCAAAAACGAGATTGACTGGGATGCTCTGATACCTCAAAAGTCTGGACATAGCATCATTATCCCTTACTGGGTCACTTTAGGAATAGATAATCAATCTTTAACTGAAATAATGACAATCAGAGTGTTTCTGTCATTGTCAAATGTCAGACTGGTTCAAGTTTCACCTGAACCTTTTGTAAGAATTAAACAAGACTTGAAAATCTTAAATGTCAAAATTACCATATTGATGTTCACTGTTTCTGTAAATATCATCTAAATACCCTGACAAAGATTTCTCCACACTGTTAGCCATAAAGGGTCTTTGTGGGAAAATGCTGACTCTGATTTTTCTGTGCAATATGGAATATGGTCGGACTCCAATGGAGGGTATAAAACACCAGCCTTGAAACACTGATTTAAGGTGGGTTTACTTTCTTGGTCAGCCGTGAAGGAGAGGAAGTCATCCCTGAAAAGACCTTATAGAGGGGAGCAAAGTTATCGCTCGTGTCAATCATACCATACAATGCTTTCTATGTCTTTCCAGTAGGTGGCGGTATGACAAAAATGAAGAAATAGGGATTTTAATATTGCATGCGATTTTTTGGGGCAGTTTAGAGCATGCATGTTCAAGTTAGAGAGACTTCCCGTTATATTTCTTACTTTATATATAGGAGTTCAACATATGTGAGGTGGGTTGCATCAATCCTGCAGACAAAGTGATTCCAAGAATGACCAGAAAATGGGACTTTAAATGCTGGTGATATAATACTACTAATAAAAATCTGAAAAAGAGAGACATTTAATGCATATTTTTGCATGAATCTGAGCAGAAATATACATTAAAATGTCGCACACTGTGGGCTAAAGCAGTGGCCTTGATCCCATGCACATCCACACACTGACACACACACACACACACTGAGAGTCATAAACCATCTCTGGGCCTCAGCTGCAGGTTGCCCTCCACTGGCAATTACTTTCATCCACAGACTGTGACCAGGAACTGTTACCCCTGGGGTTGCCGTACAAACACCCACCCACACACAGACCCACAGCCACACACTCTCAACGCTTCACTAGCCTGCTGAATGCTGATTCTGGGCTTCTGCCTGTGCAGCTTTGGTTCTGACTCTGGTCCTGATCCCTTCCTACACAGTGGCAATCCTCCTAAATGCACCCTGATGGCTGCGTGATCACTGGGCCCTGCCCGACCATGCCGGTCAAACTCATAAAGACATGTGCAAACACACACACATACAGCACAAATGCGCACTGGTCCGCTGTTCCAAAGCTTTTAGTGCCCCAGATATGAGGCATACATGGATGAGGTGATGATGCATGCATGCACCCACAGATCATTGACTCCACATATATAGAAAAGACAGAGGCGGCGCAGCCAACCTGCATGAGCCTGGAAGACAATTAGAGCGAGCGCAAATAGTGAATGAGGACTCGGGGGAGAGGGGATTAGGCCAGCTGTGTTTGGCTCCAAGGATTAGTTCAGGGGTGCAGGGTGCTTTAAAAGCGAGAGATAAGCTCTCCAACAACTAAAGGTCACTCACCAAACAGATTGAGTGCTTAGCAGAGATGAGAGGAGATCTTAGTGGCGGTCAGGTAGGGCTCAGGAAAGGTGCAAATGTGGCGACTGTAAGTGTTCGGAGTGAGGCTTGATGGTTTTGTGATTTAAAAAAAGAAAAGAAAAAAAAACAGTCCTAAAAAAATTAATAAAAAATACTCAAACTCTCTTCAAATCAGAAATCCACATCTACCTAGTGTTGTGCTGTTCATGGACGTTTCATTTAAAACGGAACTGCTGAGTGAACAAAGTGAACTGAATCACTCAGAGACCCGATTCGTTCCTTTTTCAGTTCAGTTGCCGGTCAGGAGTGGAACTGCCGCCTCGGACTGTGGTGAACGACACACAGCCAGCGAGCTAGTGGGCGGAGTCTCATGATTCACTCTCAGCGTATGAATGATATGTATCAATCAGTAAACGAAACAGTCTGTGAACGACATGTATCAGTCAGTGAACAAAACAGTCTGTGAACGACATGTATCAGTCAGTGAACAAAACAGTCTGCAAGTGACATGTATCAGTCAGTGAACGAAACAGTTACCGAACAACATACAGTCAGTGAACGACATGTATCAGTCAGTGAACGAAACAGTTAGCGAACAACATACAGTCAGTGAATGACATGTATCAGTCAGTGAACGAAACAGTCTGTTAGGGACATGTATTGGTCAGTGAACAAAACAGTCTGTGAACACCCTGTATCAGTTAGTGAACGAAACAGTCAGTGAATGACATGTATCAGTCAGTGAACAAAACAGTCTGTGAACACCCTGTATCAGTTAGTGAACGAAACAGTCAGTGAATGACATGTATCAGTCAGTAAACAAAACAGTCTGTAAGCGACATGTATCAGTCAGTGAACAAAACAGTCTGTGAACGAAACAGTCAGTGAACTACATGTATCAGTTAGTGAACGAAACAGTCTGTAAACGACATGTATCAGTCAGTGACGTAGTCTTTTGAACGAATCCTTTTAAGGAACGGATTGTAAAGATTCAGTAGTCAAAAGAACTGTTCTTCCCATCGCTACATCTACCCTGGTTTTCTATGACAGTATATCAGATTTTGGCTGAAATATTCCCTATATTTAAGCTAGCTAAAATAGGCAAAGTGTTAGTCCAGGCAGGTCACATTACACACGTCCTGCATTAATATATGACCACCTGTGACACAAAATAGAGGAGATACGAACCTGAAATAGTCTTTTTGATGCAGAGATTTAAAAAGCATGTTTTTTTCATTGCAACCAAGAGTGCACTTTCCTTCCTTTTTCCTTTTTTTTTTTTAACCCATCAGGCCATTGTCATCATTAGCCGTGTGATTTGCTCCAACGCTTCGGAGCAATGAGACCAGAGATGTGGCCGGCAGAGAGTATATCCATTAATCAGCACACCATCTCATTTATATTCCATTTCAGCCTCCACTGCTGCACATACATGAACCAAAATAGAAGGTGTGCTTCAAGGCACCCACTCAGTGTGTGCACCCGAGACCTACCACTCCACTACTTTCATATTATCTTATTGCAGATGTATGTGAGAGAAATGGCGGGAAATGAATAAGAGATAATGACTACGCATATGGACGTAGGAAATAGGTAATTTTCAACCGCATAACAAGAATATAATAACTTTTTTTTTTTTTCGTTTGCCTTAGCTAAGAGCGATCAGGCGGCAGCACAGTGTCTCTTTCTCATCCACACAGATGTAATAAGCGTTGCTATGGTGATGTGGGCACTCTGTTTAGTCACTAAACTTTCTACTCACCCCTGATCCTGATCAAAATTTAGATCCAACCAGATACAAAAATTAAAACGTGATGGATAAAGCTGCAAGAAGTACTGAATTTCCATTTGTGGATAAAAACAAGTTCTTCTTTTTCTTAAAGCTACACTCTCTTTTAGGTCAATTCACAAGATAAATCAGATTTCTGTCTTGAAAGGCTTTCTTGCTGTACAAACAATTTGAAGCATGTTGGAAAAGCATGTAAGAAATGAGTGGAAAGCTCACTGCTATTCAGATGTCATACTCTGACCAGCTGCCAAGGCCATGCCTCTTGAATTCTGTACAGAAGATTAAGTTTCTTTTTCCTTGCTCAGGTTTCTTTGACATAAAACCAAAGTCGAAGTCGATTTAGTAATCAACAGGGAGGAGTTAATCCAAAGAACACCTCTAAGAATGGCTAGAAAAAGGTCGACTTCATGTTATCTTGTATCGTATATCCTGTATCCAGTGTTGTGAATTCATTTTATGATATGAGTCAAATCATTTTTGACCCAGGTATGATGCATTAACCACCCAATTACACAAATAAAAAATGCTACAAGGGCTGAGTTTTTTCAAATTTCCAGGGGGCGCTACTGAGACATATACAAAAAACCTAGTGTTGGGTGGTATGACGCAACACTCTTTTATTCGTATTGTTATTCTGGTCATTGTCGGATTTTCTAAATCCAAAGAATCTCCAGACGACAGATGTCGCAACTTGCGCCCTTTTTCGGAACGAGTTCCCCCTCCTCTTCCTTTGTTGGGTGGGTTGGGCTGCCTCCGTTTGCTCAGACACTAATCTCTACATCTGCCATGACCACCAACAGTGAACCTGTTTCTTCTTCGTCAAAACGCACGCTGGTGATTATAGGAAGCACACCCAAACCGGCCCAATTAAACGGAGTGTACAAACAGGTAGACACTTTCAGACCATTGCACTACCGACACCCATCAACCCAACTTCTATCAATCATCTTATATCTCCACCGCGCTTATATGTACCAAATTTGGTGACTCTACAAGTATTTTGAACCCTTCAAAATACTACTTCCTGTTTCAATGAGATATTAAAGGTTAAAATGCCAAACCCTAACATTCTCATCTGTCCATGTGCTGTGAGGGCAGAGATTTTTGATATTTTTGGAGGGCATGACAGAAACATAGACTCAAGTCAAAACGAAGCAAAAATATTAACTTTTAAATTATTATAATTCATATAACTTTTTCATTGCATGGACTGGAATTAACTGTTATTCACTTGCTCTGATAATGGAAGTTTATAAATGTCACATCAAAAAAGGTGAATTTCTGCTGTTTTCTCTTTAGCTTTAATCTTTGACTTTCAAAGTATTTCCATTATGTTTACGAGAATCTGTTTAACATTCAAGCCACCGAGTCTCATCTGAAATCAAACATGCACATAACTTAGGCGAACAAGCAGTCGTGCACTTCAATTAGATGTCTCCATTCAAATGTCTGCTGGCACCACCTGCCGACCCGCCCACCTGCCTGCCTGCACCCCCCTGCTGTGACTCAACTCAAGAAGCCCACTGGGTCTGTAACAGCCGGTCTTGTTTAGCACCAGGGACAAGGTCGTTTAAGTGATAATGAAATCGTCTCATTACTGTAATGAGACACATTTATAATGAAGGTGATTTGCCAAAAAACACACACCCACAGAAAGGTACATGCAAACTGACAGATGAGCATGAATCTGAACACATGCAGAAATTACACTCCAGACAAGGTTTTCCACGTGGAGACATGCATACCCTCATAATAAACACACACAAAAGGGAGACACAAAGCTGCCACCTAATTACCCTGCAAGAAAAGACATAACGTACATCCTCTGTTTGAGGAGATCGCTGGAGACCCCTGCTTCCCCGCCACCACAGTCCAGATCAGTCAGACAGTTGCTGCCGACAATCTATCGGTTTATCTGTTTACTTTCAGCCTACACCTCAAAGCTAATTATACCGAGATGAAGTTCCTAGACTGTCAACAGAGGAGCAGGATGTGGTTTCACTCTGGATATCATTGTTAGGCAACGCCGGAGAGACAGGTATCTTATAATTGGTAGGAATGGCTTCTCTGCTCATGTCTTTCAACTTCATATAAGCCATACACTGGTATGGCTGTTGTTAAAATAATCATAAAATTGTGCAACATATCTTCAATAATCGTGATTATTATATATTTTGGATGTCTTTTCGACATAAATGTGTAACCTGCTCTGATTTGTATTTTAGCACATTTGAAGACTGAGTAGTACTGACTATTTGCATATTGGTGTACGCAGTAAAAAGGGATGAGCATGGAGAGCAAAAGCAGACGTGCCAAATACTCATTTTTTCTTTCATCCTACTTTTTTTTTTTTTTCCGAGGAGTGTCAAAGTAAATATAGTCGTTAGATTAAGCTGCAGACTTGTTTTTTAATTGCATTTTATGTGTACCCTAAAGTTGGACTGCGGTGATGGAAAACAATGATATCAATAATGACTCTCATTTTGAAGCTACCGGCGATAAAGTAAGCACACACCGGTGCAGCAAAACAGACTGATGTCAGCCAGCACTTGCTTATCAAAAATTGGCGGCGCACTGTTTTGCAGTTTGCAAACTGTGACCGACATCCTCAGGTTAGCATGCTCTGACTTGTCAAAAAGTTCCAGGCATACAGGTCGTGTGCAAATCAGAGGAAACTGGAACTCCTGAAAAGTGCAGATGCAACTGGTCATCACTGGATGTCAATAATTGATCAAAATTGTCTTAAAAGAACTCAAGATCATATTGGCACCGATTGGAAATTTTGTACATGCAACTTTGTGTATTTTTCAATCTTATATACTATATATAAGTTCTTTAAAGCTGAATCAAGTCAAGATTACGAAGTACATTTTATTGTATTCATTTAATTACTACTGTCAGTAATTACTGTCAGTGTGAACTGAACCGAAAGCAGAATTTCAAACATGTGATAAACAATGCGATTAATCGCGATTAATCATTGATATTGTGCGATTAATCGTGATTTTCAAGAACAGCCCTCCTGTTTTTTTTTTTCTGTACCTTTCTGCAAACTGTTAATGTGATGTAGGCATTTTGGTCAGCTCAAGACATTTTGAGTGCTAGTCAAGACTCAAGAGTGAAGACTCAATTCCTTCATGAGAGTTTATGCCCCTGAAATAAGCCAGTTTAACGATTCCAGCACAATTATGACCCCGAACATGCAGTACACAGAGAAGGGAGTATTGGCAAATCCTGCAAAGTTGCCCATTTTTATCAGATCATAGCCATGGGGTTCCAAGATTGGGGACTACATCACCCTGGTCGGTAGTCAAAGTGTCTAAGTTGGGGTGTTATGAGGGTCTGGGATGAATGGGTGGAAATTAAAGTGGAATAAGCATGAATGGTTGAACAGAGGCTTGACAAAGTATCTCATAAGCCATGGCAGGGAAACCATGACCCATCGCAGCTGGGTATAATAGAGAGCAAAATTAGCACTTCTAAAGTTTAAGGAAGAAGGAAAGGAAGCAGGGAAGGAGCTTTTCGGATGGTTAATGTCTAAGTTAGACACACATGGAGGTAATATTAGAAGTCATGGAAAGCAGAACGAGGAAAAAGTTGAAGTCTTAAACTTAAACAAGTGTAACTAAAACTTAAGGAAATGTTGAATTGATAATGTCTTATTTCTATTCAAACTGGCAAACTGAATCCAATAATTATCATACCCTGTGCTAAAATAATTGCTCTTCTTCCGAAAGAAGCGCCTGTGCTTGGTTGACATTACCCCGGGCTGCTTTCTGAATGTGCTTTCTTCATTATACAGACTTTCTTCAAGAGAAATAGCTTCTCAGGCGAAGCTTTGTTACACACACTGTTGCTCAAAGTTCATTCTGCATTTAGAGACGTCACCAAAATGTGGGTAAGGATGATGTATTTGATTGGATTGAATGGATTAATGTGATTTTAAGGAGCTAGAATAATAACTCTGACATAAGAGATGGAGTTTGGTTAGGTTCTCACAACAAAAGGCATGTCTTTTGGACATCAGTAGCCCTGCTGCTCAAGTTTACCAACTGGTAGTCAGGGTTGGTTTGGTCCAATATTGAAATACACAAGAGTTTGGGAACGTCTTCGTACATGTCAAAAATGTGAAGTAACTTCACAGTAAACGAATAAAATATGAGCTGTAAACTTTCCCAAACTTATTCAGACTCCACTTCACTTAAAATATTGAACTGCCGTTGACTTATCCTCCTTCAAAACGGCAAACTGAATCTGCCAATTATCTTGCGAGCTGTGATAAATGCCTTTTTTTCCAACAGTACTGACTGTATTTAACTTGATTTTACCCCAGGCATCTGTCCGAATGTGCTTTACTCTGATATGCACTCTCATCTCAGCGAAACCACAAAAAAAATTAGAGTTGAAGCTTTATTGTTGAGACAACTTTTATAATGTATCAGAAGAAGTTGGAGAGAAATGATCTCGGAGCCAGAAAGGTCGATATATCTGATTTGAACCCATGAATACATGAGCAAGCTCCACCCTGCTGAGTCACCAGTCGCCGGCGCTCTATAATTTGCCTTTTAGCCCGTCTCGAACTACCTCCACCTCCTCCTGAGTGAAAGCTTACTCAGTGCAATAATGTCACCCACACTGTGAATCTTAAGGGTGCTCTGCTGAGTGCAGTTTGGTGGCGATGGATTTGCACACCGACTTCCCTCGGGTCAATGAGCCACTTGGGTCGGATTTCGCTGCATCTATCTAATATCACCCTAAGCTTCATGGATTCCCTCCTAAGTGTTCTTCTAATTTGCTTTCCTCTCTTGAGTAAAACCCCAAATAAATACATTTTGAAGCAGCACTCAGGAGGTGTGGTGTTGGTTTTGGACACAAGAGGGCACTGGTGACTCTTCCTTCTGAGCACCCAGGGAAGTCAATCACACTGCAATGCCCCCTGGAGTAAGTAGTCTATTCTCTGGCACTTGTTCATACATAAATAGTCCCCCAAGGTGAATATCCTATAAATTGCCTGTCCGTGAAGTAAAAGGGATCACAATTAGGCCCGTCATTGAGGCTGAAAAAGATTGAGACCTTATGTCACCTGGTACACACCGCATCCAACGCATGACCCTGTGTGTCTTTTTCCACCCAGCATTTATTTTCCCTGTTTGTGTCTTTACCCTACAAGAGAGGGGGCACGTCAACTCCATAACTCACCTGTGGTCATAATGGCCGCCAATGTCCCCCTATCACTCACAAAGCGGCCCTATTACATTGTCAAGTGCGCCGAAGAGACAGCTCTTCCAGGGAGACATGCATCTGGGCGGTCATGGCTGTCTGTCTCGTATCTGTTGAGTTTCGCAAAGCATGTCGGATGAATAGAGGCACGGCTGTCTTGTAGCCGAGTCACAGGGTGGGGGAGATGAAAGCAGAGTAGGCCTTGCAAAAGAAAAAGAAAATCATGCAGAAACGCCCAAGCTGCTGCCAAATAAGAGAGTGTCCATGACAGATGCAACAGAGTGAATGATGAGATGGACAGGAGGATATATTCAAAGCTGGATAGTACTGAATGTGAGTTTTTTAAAAGCTAAATGGTCAAATTTGGATTTTATAGACCACATGACGAATTTTCAACGACCTCTTTAAGGTCTAAGGCAGAGAGAAATCTCCAGCTTTTCCGTCTTCTGTTTATGTATAGTTCCATCTTTCCATGATAGAGTTTGAACCTACACTTTTGAGATGTAGTGAGGGTTGTTGTGTCAGTTTCAGTCTGCACGACTCTTGCCTGACCAAATTTAAAAGCTATCCATACCATGACTCGTCATGCATCCCTATATTTAGGTAAGTTGGACTACGGGTAAGTCCCTGCTTTTTGCATGGTATCGTTTCAATCTTTACTTTTAAATGCAGCCAGGGATAATGTGTTGATGAGTATACCCATGCCATTGCCACTTTCTCTATACAATCACCCCTCTTGTTTTAATTGCAGAGGATGAATCATCCATGATTTCCAAAATGAATGTCAGATTTTAATCTTTCCGAAAACAGGATCATTTCCCACTTTGCCTAAGTTTGTACAAGATTTCCTTCCTTCTGTGATTAACTGTGTTTTAAAGGCAGAAGTTTTAATGAGGTGAATCTGAACCAATGAGGTGATTTCCACTACAGGGTCGTGTCTTTAAAGACCACAGCCACCCAGTGCTGTTTTTTAGCCTTGTCCTTAATTTTAGAGTGATTTCTCCAGATTTATTTGAATAACATTGAATAAAGAATTTTGTATTTTGGTGAGTTTGTGACCCTTTTGTATCGACTACAATCTATTTGTGGCACATTTGCCCTTGTTGGCCACCATACATGTGGACCTATGTGGTGATATCTACTATAGAGTCGTGTCTTTAAATACCACAGCCACCCAGTGCTGTTTTTTTAGCCTTGTCCTTAATGTAAAAGTAATTTCTCTAAATTTAATTGAATAAGATTTAATATAGACTTTTGTATTTTGTTGAGTTTGAGACCCTTTTATAGCAACTTCAATCTTTTTGAGGCACATTTGCCCTTTTTGACCACCATATATGTGGACATTACTCAGTCCTTATATTGTTTGAATGGATCCCTCTGTATGCATTTGAACCTCAGCATGAATTTGCATCTGCGTATGTGGACATCTGTGTCTACTCCCACTGTAAATGCTTGTGCTGTGAGTTTGTGTGTGTGCTCTCCCTACAGATTGCTGTTCATCTGTGGTTTATTCATCCCTGTGGATAGCAATGGGTGTACATGCTGAAAGGATACATCAATCATTGGATGGGGGGGGTAAAAATAGATAGGCTTGGTCGAATACAGATGTGTCTCTTTTGCTCTGGATGCATTTGGAAGCTGTCCGAGATCGAAAAAAACGGCGTGTGCCACTGAAAGAAATATAGAAAAATGAATAAATTTTGCTCCCTTTCTCGGCCCGTCTTCTCTCTGCAGTCTCGTCACAGCCTGGAAACACGTCAGGCTCTCTCCACCCCGCCGCCGTCTCATCCCACACACTGCGAGGCTCCCGCTGTCCATATCAATTAGCAGCATTTAGCTGGTCACACCACTGCGCTACAGATGACTACATTTCCCACGTCTCAGTGAGGCAGATTGCCTCCTGTTATTAATGGCACCACTGAGGAGAGAGATAGTTGCTGAGTGCTACGCTGTGAACCCGCATTTTGAATTGTTGCCATCTGAGTGCTGCAGAAATCTCCTCCTCCTCTCTGCAAAAGGTCAACTGTTCAGATAGGAGGACGCATTTTTTTTTTCGTTTTCCTTCAGGTAGTGCACATTCTTATCATGCATTTTATCAACTGTTTGTCACAGTCGCCCAGCTGTGAATGTTTTCTTCTTAAAGGGAAAGGATGTCAGCTGTCAAGTAAGATAAAAAATGAAGGAGTGCAGTCTGTTCTGTGCCTCTGCAAAGTGACAACATTCTCCATGTGTGCATATATGAACACACACGCATACCCTTGATGTGCGAGGCAGGGGGAAGCCAAGGGTGACCGATCGATCTTGGCATGGTGTTAATAGTTTCAATGATGTGAGGCTAGGGCTGCTGTGAGTGTGTGTGTGTGTGTGTGTGTGTGCAAGCGTCTCCCCGGCTTTATTGATCATGTGCCAGGGGCGTGGGTTAATGCTCAGCCGTTTCAAGTGCTCGGGGCAGACGGCGGCCAAAGTCACTCCATGAAAAAGTGCCGTCGGCGAAGGATCTGCGTGTTTAATCCTTTAAACACGAGGAAAGGGTTAAATGTTGTGTGTCACCTTCAAATCAAATGACTCCTGGAGAGCACTTAGAGGGGGGACGGCTGCTGTCTGACACTCTGGAGTAGGCATTTCAAGCCAGCAACAGCGTCATCCTCACTTAAAATTATTAAATCTTTAGCATTTAAAACTGAATTACATTGGCAGTTGTTCATCTTATTGAACGCTTATATAGTAAAAATATCAAGAGCAATAATTAATAATCATAATATCAATAAAAAAGTGTATGATGAAGGCCAATCCTCCTTCTCTGCTGATAAAAAACTCATCGTATATTTAGATTAAACGATATAACGCATACTTAAAGTCACATCCATTTTTCTTTTACAACTGTCACCCTTAAAAAAAGTGTCCAATCATTTTCAAAAGTTTAAAGTCAACAAAAAAGGTCATCTCCAAGAATGAAGGCTTTCGCTAACAGTTGGATGTTGCCTTATAAAAAACAGTTGTTGTGTTTTTATTGTGATATCCTCTATCTTGTTTCAACTCTTGCTTTTATTTTGAAATATACTCCATGTACCAGAAGTCACAAAAAGACTGAAAAAAAAAAAAAGATTAAAAAAGGAAAAACATTCAGTCGATTAGTTATGGTCCTTTCACACCGGGAGTGTTTTTTTCATGCGATTATTTCGGATGTCAATATAAATATTTTCTTATTCGAACCCGTATCCTGTCAATACAAGCGTTTACATCAGCCATGTTTTGCCATCCTGCGATATTGCGGCATTTATTTTTTCGGATCACGGTCGAATTTTCTAAAGTTTTGCACACTGTGTGTCCACTTCTGACCAATCAGATTTCCTGTTGTTGTGACGTCAGATTCACCGGTATATCCAACATGGCCGACTGGCTGATTGTTTACCTGTCGGAGAACAGAGTGCTTTTTGATAAAAAAACACAAATATTACAAAGATAACGACCTGAAGGACAACTTGTGGAGAGTCATAGCGTCGGATTTCTGTGCTAAGTAACTTTAGCTCGTAAGCTAACCTGTTCAGATACAACATACCATATGTATTTTCACTGTCTCAAACTCAATCGTGTTGCTGTCACAGCACCATTAGGTCTCAGTTGTTACCTTATGTTTATGGATTATAGTTGAATGTGCTTGTCTGGTACTGGCCCCGACTCAGTTCATGCTATCATGACAGACAGACATCTCAACACTAGAGTCTAATCAGAACTGAAAAACAGTCAGTCTGCTGTTGGGTCAGTCTTCTCGCTTCCACCCGGGACGCGTCTTATTCTCCCCGGAAAGTCGCAAAATCGCATTGCGCTTGATGTGTCTAGTCAGGCACGTTAAATTCACCTCGGAATATTTCGTAATTTCGCGTTGTATATTTGCGTCATTCCCGGTGTGTAAGGACTTTAACTTTAACATTTTTGGATTCATGATAAATTGTTGAATGTCAGATTTCAAAACTGCTTTTTTATGACCATTGAAAGCACAACTACTTTGAACTCGCAGTATAACCTTTTGCTTCTATTCAGCAAGATATTTCATTCATAAAAAATAGTGTTTATCTTTAGTAACGTTGATATTGATCTTGTGGTGTCTGGTGCTGGTGCTGTACATTTTGCACCACAAACCTCCCATATCATTCCTGTCCCTTTACTTCGTCCCTGATCTTGAGAATACTAAAAATGTAATTTTTTTAAGCAACAGGGCAATAAAAATCTGACTAACACAGCTGAAAAATGCTCAGATCCATCACAGCCCTGGCAGTGCACTGGGCAGTTTGAAATGCCAGGGGTGTACTGGACAGCCAGTTTGAATGCCCCGACATCCCAAACACCTGCTCCTGTATTTTTTTTCTGGGTCACTGGTGACGATCAATAACTCTGCTGATGATATGTTATGGTCATTTTGTGTTATGGGACAGAATAAATCTCACTCATTGCCCCTTTAAACCGAGTCAGTGAAGGAAGTTTAGCGTGAAACATCGATACCAGGCGATGATCGCTGCATTACAATTCCTGCCTGGATTCATCACTCTGTAAACTCACATGGCACGAGTGGCGAACGCCAGCCTCGGGCAGGGCAGCAAACCAACTCTCATCTAGTTTTCTTCCTCCTTTTTTTTGGGGTGGGGGAGGAAATGGAGAGGGGGTGTTAATAAACCGCTGATTCCAGCAGCATGATTGCTGGCAGCGTGCACCTCCACTTAAGTTAACGGCCCTCATAAAATTAACAGTGGCAATAAAACACATACCACGAAAGTATGTTTCTAATGACACCTGGAGCCCCTCAGGTCATTTATGTTGGAAATTATACAGTAAAACTCACACTGAAGCCAGCACCTGCATAGGATCAGAGTTTGGATTTGTGGGAGGACACTTAGTTTAGAAATTGGAAACTTAAGGTCTGTTTTTTTTCATTCGAACCCCATCTTGAAAAAAGTAGAGGGACAGAGTAAAAAGTTCATTTAACTCCAGAAAAGCTGAAACCCTGAGAAGTGAAGCTTGGAAGTGGTTCAACTGCGTAAGCAAATAGTTGATCAATTTCAGGATAACGTCCTTAAGGTAAAGCTGTAGACCTGGACTGTTGTTGTCTTTGGGCTTTTAGGTGGCATTGCATCTAAAACGGGCATGACTCTGTAGTGGAAATAACCGCATTGGCTCAAAAAGTATCGCTTGTGGACACAGTTTGATGCTGCATCCACAAATGCTGCTTAAAAGCATCTAAATGAATGGCAGTGAATGGGGATCCTGGGGTAATTTAACAGCCAAAAATAAGGTAAAAGTATTATTTCACAGCCTGATTAACAAACACATGAACCATGACTGTTCTGATCAGTTTTATCGATGTAACTCAGTGTATGTAACTGTGCCACCTGTTTGGGATCATCACTTTGAAATTGTTTTTCCTTGTAATAATATCTGGCACCATACAGGGCTGTAAATAGCGTAGCTTCAAGCTGTTTACAACACTCTTTAACAGCAAGAGCTGCGGGCTGCCTCCATCACCGGATTCTTCACAAAGCAAATAAGGGTTAATCAAAGCCATTCCCTACTTAAATCTACTTCTTATTTACAAAGTGAGTGCTTCAACAAACTATGACTATGACAGGGGGGGGTAGGCAGGATTCCGTTAAAGAAGCATCTTTTTTTGTGGTGTATATACAAAAAAGCTTTTAATATCAGTCAATGGCTGTAACTCAAAACGTACCTTTCTAGTCTTGCTTTTAACTAAATTTTATCTCATTAACTTTAAGTGTTTGAGCATTTATCTCTTCTGGTTTTAATGACAGGATTGTCTTTCATTGAGCTATTTTGGTGCTCTTATTTAAGTATCTTTTACTGTTGTTTTTACTTCATTTCATTTATCATTTCTTAAATTTCATTCTTTGTTACTTTGTTTTAAGATTTTTACCTAAACCTCCAGTGTTTCCTTATCTTGAGTTTTAAAATGACGTTTCCTCAGTGCTCACAATCCTGTTTCCACAAACTCAAGCCCTTTTTAAGTTTATGCATTTTGATACTGTTTCTGTTGCATTTCGATTGTGGGGTGGGAATGAGGGGTTTGGCTGGGATAGATCTGGGTATTCTTTGTTTCTTTTATTCCTTTTTCTGTGTAAAGCACTTTGTGCTACATGGTTCTGTATGAAAAGTGCTAAATAAATAAAGACTGATTGGTTAACTTATAGTTATTGATGACATTTGGGGATATAACAATATTGCTGTGTTCTCTTATGTCTGTGTCGTCAACATTTTAAATTTTTGAGCGGCCGCTTTTTCTGACTGTAAACAAAGCCATTCTCCACCTCCCCCAACCTGATTGGTTGTGAGCCAGACGCTGCTCCCACGCTCCATGTCCTCCAATAACGTTTATGAGCCCAAACAGAGTTAGCTTGCTACAATATCGTACAGTAGAAACCAACCAGAAAGTACATGAAATTGTCTGAATCCTCCTTTAGTCACAACCGCCAACACAAGCAAGAAAACGAAGTAAATACCAGAGACTTTGACATTTTAATTTAATTGGAATGATACGAGCGAGCAGGAGCGTCTGTTTGTGGGCGGGGCTTGCTGGAGCAGAGAGGGAGGGGAGAGGAGGAGCTGAGGGGAAAACTGGTTGGGAGGGGTAGTGTTTACATTCAAGATTTCTCCCCAAAACTGGCACTTCCTCAGATCCTGCCTACCCCACCTTTAAGTGTTTGTCCTTGTCCTTCTTTTAGAGCTCTGATGTACATTAGAACCCAAAAGGGGCGGGGCTACAACTGTAGGGCGAATGACACACTTTTATCACACTGAAGCGGGTTTGATCTACGTATCTGTTATCCCTAAAATGTCACATCACTGATAAGTACAGTCAGAATTTATCAGCTTTTAAAAAACAGACCAAAACCAAACTGCATTTCCCAAGCAGTTCGCCATTTCTGTTACAGCCATCCCTGTTACAGCCATCCCTGTGGCCATTTCGGATACGGCTATTGACACTTGTGTATTCCGCAGCGCTTTCTGAAGATAGCAGAGGTTGTAAATTGTATCTATGGGCTACCTCGACAGGCAGAAAAAAGCCATTACTCAGGGCAGAAGTCTCAATACGTTTCAGGAAACCCAGGAGGTACATGGAAATTGAAAAATCATCTGCACTGCGCTGCAATGTGGAGTAAATGATCCTCTGCTTTGGTGAGAGCAGAGAGGGAAAAAATCGTATCTCTCTCCATCTTGGGTGAGTCATTAAATCGGCCTCACCCTGAAGGAACATATGTTTAGGCAGCTGAGGATATTTTTAAACCTTTGGTAACATACAGTACAGTACTATCCATCGCTAAATCCTTCATTTTACACCTACTGTACTTCTATAAAAGCCTCTTTCGTCATCGTGTTTACGTCTGTTTAATCAAATTTGAGCGCTCATGGACAGGCTTTCGAGGCAGCAGAAAAAAATGGGTCAGAAATGCCGTATTTTACTATTGTGACAGCACATCACCAGAAAAAAACAAACACGCCACAATTAGATCATCTCCAGTGTGTAAATTTATCACCGGGTGACCACAACACCACGAGAGGCTACAAATTACATCCCAGAGTCTCAATACATGAGCAGCAGGGAGCGTATGCGACTCAAAGTCTTAATTGATTCTTTGGAGATCACAGAAACGCACCACGTGACATTCTGAGTCACTTGTTATGGGCCTCGGGGAAACCAAAAGGATTTTCATAAACCCAATTTCTTCCTAGATACACTCTGTCTACAGGACTTGGGCCTTATATAACATCAGAAGATGACTCATGTTTGAGATTCTTACTCAGACAGTGACTCCTCTTTGGCATGCTGTCGTACGTTTATTAGTTTGTCAGCCAATGTTGTTTTTTTAAGGCATACAGAACAAAGGTGACACCATCTAAGTTTACCCTTTTGAAAAAGCCTCTTCCTTCGCTAGCAACACTTAACTTTAAAGTTTTTTCAAGTCTGACACCAGGAATATTCATCAATTTAAAGGTCGTTACACACCGGGAATGACGCAAAATTACGAAATATTCGACACATCAAGTGCGATGCAATTTTGCGACTTGCGGGGGAAAAAAGACGCGTACCGGATGGAAGCGAGAAGACTGACACAACAGCAGACTGACTGTTTTTCAGTTCTGATTAGACTCTAGTGTTGAGATGTCTGTCTGTCATGATAGCATGTACTGAGTCGGGGCCAGTACCAGATAAGCACATTAAACTATAATCCATAAACGTAAGGTAACAACCGAGACCTGATGGTGCTGTGACAGTAACGTGATTGAGTTTGAGACAGTGAAAATACATATGGTATGTTGTATCTGAACAGGTTAGCTTACGAGCTAAAGTTACTTAGCACAGATGAAAGTTAAAACAAAGACGTTTAGTAAACTGTTAAAGCACAAAAACCATCTTCATATGAGAGATCTGACGCTATGACTCTCTACAAGTTGTCCTTCAGGTTGTTATCTTTGTAATATTTGTGTCTTTTATCGAAAAGTACTCTGATCTCCGACACGTAAACAATCAGCCGGTCGGCCATGTTGGATATACTGGTCAATCTGACGTCGCAACAACACACAATCTGATTGGTCAGAAGTGGACACACGGTATGCAAAACTTTAGAAAATTCGACCGTGATATGGAAAAATTAATTCCGCAATAACACAGGACAGGAAAACGTCGCTGATGTGAACGCTTGTATTGGCAGGATACAGGTTAAAAAATATATATATTGACATCCAAAATAATCGCACGAAAAAAAAAACACTCGTAGAGGACGATTTCTCTTTGGAAAACAGAGACAAATCCTGGTATTGCAGGTAATTTTGAGGTAGTGTTAGCTAGCTTGTGTTAGCATTTGAGCAGACAAGACGCAACAAGTTAGCTAATAACAAATCTGCAAGGTCCAATCATAATCTCTTTTACGTGACTAATTATTGCACAACTTGTGTTCCCTTGTTGCTTTTAAAGTATTTATAATATGTTGTTGGGGAAGATTTTGAGACACGATTGTTGGCTATAAAAATAAAAGAAATAAGCTAGCGAGGCAGGAATATCTGATGAGTGATGGGGGAGTACACATGGTGCAGAAGCATCATAGGATGGCTAATATAGGGTGACCATACATCCTCTTGACCCGGACATGTCATCCTTTGGGGCTGTCTGGGTTTGTCCGGGAAAGTTTGTAAAATCCTTTAAATGATCACGGTTTTGTACGTTAGTTCCGATTTAATGTCACATGGACTTACTTAGCAGCGCGTAACACTTGATCTGACCCAAAAAACTCTCAAAACTAACTATGTGCGACTCCATGACTCCGCCCCCGCGTAGTCGTGACCTCTTTTTGGGAAGTCAGAATATGGTCACCCTAGCTAAGGTTAATAAAGTTAGCAAACACTGAATAAGTCTGGGGTGTTTTAGTGATGCAAAAAAGCGTTACAACAGGAAGTAAACATAAAGTGTTTTATCAAGTATGATGGTACTTGGAGATATAGTTTTACTTTTGTCACCATGAAATATCTGACAAATTCTCATGGCCATTTTGCACTCTTGTCGTCTCCATTCATAATTAAAGCCCCCCATGTTTGCCATGACTTGTAGAACCACCAGGATGCTGAGCCATGTGCAAATCTATGCACACAGATTGTAATAAGTGCTTTTGAGTTTGTAATTCAAGTCACATGTGGATGTGATTTCAAATTCGTAATCCATTGATGGATCATAATTTGTGCATGCAGTTTTGCAAACCTAGTGTATTAATTATGAATCTATCCCTGAGAGTGGAAGCTGCACAGGGAAACTGTTAAAAAGCATCATTTTCTTTCGCACTTTCGTATAATGGTGAAAAAATAACTAAACATGTGGATAAACTTTCAGCTTTCCAATGTGGTGCATTTGTAACAACATTAAGACAACTCATATGCGCATGTTGAGGTAATGAGATCAGTATCTTCCCCAACTATTCCTCTCAGATTTCAGAAAAACCTTCTTTACAGTGACTTGAATCTTAGTGAACTCAAGTACAAAAAGCTAAAATACACATAAAAGCTATGTTTCCTGCTTTCTTGTGGACTAGGCCTTATTATCTCCGCCAAGGAGGTTGTGTTTTCGGTAACGTTTGTTTGTTTGTTTGTTTGTTTGTCTGTTAGCAACTTTACGGAGAAAGTAACAGACGGATTGACCTGAAATTTTTACAAGAGGTGCGTCTCAGCCCCAGGAGGATCCCATCCCATTAAATTTTGGTGGTGATCCGGACAGAATTCTGGATACTGCGATCCAGAACACACAAAAATAAGGGTGTTGTTGGAATTTTCAATGCTGAAAGATAACCAATGGGCGGCACAGTGGTGTAGATAGGCGGCACAGTGGTGTGGTGGTTAGCACTGTCGCCTCACAGCAAGAGGGTCCTGGGTATGAATCGGGGTCAGGACATTTCTTGTTTTAGGAACATTATGAACAGTGAACATACCAGTTTAAACACAAATAAAAGTTAATAAAAGACACATAACAGTAAAAGTTTTGGTGTGAATCACAATATAAGGGGGGACATGAGCTGCTTTGCGGAGGTCTGCGCTCTCCGAGTGCTTTTCTAGTCTTAGATCTGCAGCAGCAGCACTGTTGGAAGAGTCCAAGCAAAGTTATTCACCTGAAATCAAATATTTGAATGTTTTACATGTAAAAGTATCAGGAAAGTTGCGTGACTAACCGCCAATCAAAGCTGTTGTCTTCCACTTAGATTACACCAAACGATTTTTATACACAACATAATGCAGCTCCAGAGCTTAAAAGCTTTTAATATACCTACAAAATTACAACTATGAGAATATTAATGCCTCATTTCTATACAGTGATCCTCTTTTGTGAAGATGCAGTTTAAAAACTGACAGCAAGAGGGCATTAAAAGCTTGTAACAACGCCAGAAGAAAATCTGCTTCTCTAAGGGATGGTTATGTCATTCCCTCTCTCCCTTTTTCTCTCTTTCTCTCTCTCTCTCTTTCCATCTCACTGTCTGTGCTCAGCCACGAGAAGCTGAATCCTGTATATTTAGAGGGAGAGAAAACAATAGCCTGATCTCTCTGGTGTTTATGCTGGTGTCCCATTTATCCCCCCCGCCTAACCACTCTTGTAGTCCTCCTACACGCTGTATCACAACACTTACGCCATTGTCATTGAAATGAGCGTGTAAAAAGGGGCCTGTCGTACTGTAAACACCGGGTTTAAAATTAACTTGGCAATCTCCACCTGGAGAATGCGTGTGGAGAGGGCTGAAGGAGGGGATGCGAAGACAAAACGCTCGTGTATAAGAACTCTTAAGAGCTGATCTATGCTCATGACATTTCAAGGACTTTAAGACCCCTTCTTTTCTAATTCACATCTGAGGATGGGTGTTAGTTTTTAATAAGAAGTCCCGGATTCTCTGACAGGAAACTTACTCTGCACCCTCTATTTAATATATTAAAACCTCTATTTTCAGAGCATCAGTCTTGTTCTCGTTTCTTTTTTTAGCAGTCATGAATAATTTACCAACTTTTTTTTTTTTTTGGCAGATAAATATTCGTTTAAACTACTGCTTGTGTAACTGATACTCGAAAAGGACGTCAGATGTTTAAAATAGTGGCTGTTATTTTAAGGTCGCAGAGTAAATGCAAATGTAGGTGCAACTTAAAAGTGAAAAGTAATTTGCTTAATTCATCCACGCTGGCAGGCACGTATAGGGAACAAAGGATACATGTTGAATCGTAGACTTTAGCTTTGGGGAATGTTCTGGTCCATTTCTTAAAAAATGGGGCAGCATAAAGGGTGGAAAAAAAAGAAGCGGTATTGATTATTTCGGGCAAAGTCAAGAGAGACATTTTATCGCTGTTGTTTGGAGTCAGATGTACAAAAGTGCAGAATCCCGATCGATTGATTGCACTGAGGAGTGTGGCCATACATCACTATAGGTGCAAGCTTTTTCATCCGCTTGATTACGACCCCTGAAGGTGCAGGTTTGAAGACTGAAATTGTAATCACCCTCGCTTTGAAGACAGAGAGGTTTATTTATATCTCCTACTCGTCTCCAGGTTTTAACGCACCGTGTGTTTGTGTGTGTCTTGGAGTGCGCCCGCTGGTCGACAGCACAATGGCTCTCATTAAATATAAAGCAGTGCTGCTGCTGCTGTGTCCTGTAAAGAAAAGAGATTGTTAAGGAGATGCGCTCTCACTGTATAGAGTGAAATGCTCGAGATGGCAGTGACTTGATAGCTTTTTTTATATCCATTTTCAGCGGATGTCTTCTCACAATGAGTCTTGTTTTACTCAAAGTTTCGCTGATGATGTTTTCCCTTGCCTCTTGTTTCTAAATTTTGCCACATGTCTGTTCATTGTGGATCACAGGGTCTAAGTAATGATTGATTTGGCCAGTAATAAGGACATGAGCAATACACTTTGAAATGGATTATGTACAGTAAGTAAGTGCTTATTTAAGAGGTTATGCATAATAAGTAGGTTCTTACATCAGAATAGACGCAACGTGCAATTTGCAATGAAAGGTATATTGTAGAGTAGGCATACTGTCTTGTCAGAGATAATGTATTTGCAAGATGTTGTGAAAGGTTTAATATGTATTTGTCATGTTTTGCATAATGTAGAGTCATTGGGATGTGTTTAAAAGATAATGTATCGTGGGCAGGTTGTAACGTGAGGGATAATCTCTAATAAGGAGGTTAATAGGTAAAGCATGATAATTAAGTATGTATGGTGAGAAGGTCGTCATGTGAGGGACGCTGCATAGGGAGCTTCTTGTATATGGGATGATATGTAGAGGATAGAGGGTTGTTGTTTAAGAGATAATGTATAATGTGCAGAATGTTTTGAAAGAACAAAAAGGTTTGGTGAGTTAAAGGTGGGGTCAAACGGGACCTGCTGCGTGTTGTAACGCCTCTAAACTGTTTACCTCGGGTCCTGGAGTTTGTCACTTTGTCGTAGTTGGAGAAGTCCTGCAAACATTGTGTTTGCTGGTAGTCTGTTGACATCTACAGTTGCACCAATGCTTTTTACTTTTACATTGACATTTTACATTGAGATATAATGTATTGTAAGATTGTCGTGTAAGGATAATCTGTAGGTAGGGGTTTGATAATGTATGGGTGTCATGTAAGGTATGATAGTTTAATAAATGGGTGTCATAGACCGTCAAACTCTATCAACAGGTTGTTTGGTGCTTACATAGAAATCCTGTATGAATAAAACAGCATTTTTATTCGTCTTACATTATCACCACTACTTCATTGTTAACTGAACACAATGAGAAAGCAGTTTAAAGAAAAGTGGAGTCTCCAGTAGACGGGTTCACATCCATTAATTAAGCTGCAACCGTTTTCACGAATTGACACTCAATAGACATTTTCCCTTTTAGAATAAACAGGCAGGCAGACCCTCGGTCACCACACTTTTTTATACTGATGAATGCTCTCGCCATGCAGCACACCCAATGTCCTTGAAAAAGCGCTCCACTATATTAGTCAGTTTAGTCACATTAGATGAACATGCACAAAAGAGTGGACTTAAAAAATAACCCCATGAAATGGAATACAAATTCTGACAAAAAGGTTAGCCTGATAAATGAAAGGGAACAGCAACACCCACTGAAATGACCCCGGTGAGTGTTCGTAATAAGGGCAAAATATCCCCCAGATAACGGTCCCAGATGTTGGGTACAATACTGGGAAATGCTGGAGCGACAATCTTCAAACACCAGCACATTTTGTCGTCACATGCTTAGCTGATTAATGAGTGTACAGATGTCCCTATGGAGGTGTTCAAGTGTCCTCCTAATTTGAGACTATTATGTAAACTTGTGTAGTTGCTTTAAAACCCAATAAATCATTTTGCAAACATCATTAGGACATTATATCCAACTCTGTGTACATAAGAATATGAATTATACCCATTTCATAAACTTAACGCTTATTTTCAATCAAACTCCCCAAGTCTGAGTTTAAGGAGACACTGACACTTGATTATAGGTTTACTTAATAGTTGTTAAAGTTATTTTTTTTGGGGGGGATTCCCAGT
Organism: Xyrichtys novacula; assembly: GCA_962446985.1. NCBI lineage: Eukaryota > Metazoa > Chordata > Actinopteri > Labriformes > Labridae > Xyrichtys > Xyrichtys novacula. Next base: position 6,343,090 of record OY660887.1, read on the forward strand.
CTACAGTGGCTGTTAATCTCAATTGTGGTCCAAGGACTAACATTAAAGGTTTCTGATTCTAGAAAAAATGATTTTCTTATTTTTCATATTTGATCCTGTTTGCATTAAATAAGACTTCTGTATGAGTATCATAAGTGCTACACTTAATATGTGGATTAATTGTGATGATGAGGGTTCTGTTGTGGTTAATTTTCATTTCCACATGCGTGTGTTCTCACTGTTGGCCCAAATAAAGCTAAGGAAGCATGCTTAATCACCCTGACCTTTGTCGGCATGAGACCTTATCAAAATAAAATCACCACAAATTGCATGTATTAGACTAAATGGGATTCTGTGTGATGCTGGTACATGTAGACCTTGTTAAGAGGACTGACTAATTACAGCGGATTAAAGCATGTAAAGATTAAAACATCAGAATCGACTTGGCAGCGTAAGATAGCCCCTGCAAAGACCCCCTGTGGAGGTTTTACTGTAAACAAACACATTTTCAACTTAAATCCAAGATCGACTACCCTTAATATGCAAATGTATTTATGCTGTTTGAAATATTTAAGTGGCAAGGATATTTTTCTGTTGTAGAAGAGGAAAAAGGAGCCCGATGTTGCTTTTCCTTTATGAGTCATTCCTCACTTTAACAATAAAATGGAGCTCTTGCACCAGGACAACATTAACACTGAAGACAGAGTATTTGGTATTGCTTAGATACATTTGGTCTTTGGGTCATTTCAATCCAGTAAGGTCAGCCTTGCTATTACCCTGTTGTTGACTCTATGTTGAGTTTGGGTTGGATTCTCCAGACTGGGTTTAACTATTTAAAATAGTAGTGGAAAGGAATTCAGAGTTTGAGCATAATCTTTAATGGAAAATACTCTCTGAAACTTGAGCCTCAAAGGAATAGAAATGTTTCTCAAAGAGTAGAGCAGTTGGTAGATATTCTAGACGGAGATATGAGCTTTGAAGATTGAGCATTGGATGTGGATGTAAGAAGCTCGCAAGCTCAGATGTATGGATGGGAATTCAAAGGCTGAATATCATGACGTAAACCATGCATTTAACAACATTCAATCCCATAAATGGGCATTTTGCTGATCGTCTTTTTTTTGTTGGGCAAATCATTGTTGTTTTGATAAGAGGATGGACACTCAATGAAATGTTGCAAATCTAGTTGGGTCGCACCAATAGCAACTAGTCCTGACAGTCACAGTTCACCACGTCACCATCTGTGGACCATTATGTAGACAAAAAAAGACAGATACCCAATGCAATTCTTCAAATCTGGTTGGCAGGTTGCTACAGTAGCGACTTGTCAGTCCAGGAAGATGATTTTTTGTTGCTATTTTGGCCTAACCATCCATTTTAGAAATGCCAGAATAGCCCGTATTTGGTCAAGAAGGTAGATACCCAATGCTGACCCTTGATTTTGTTGGATAAGTCACCAACTAGTCCAATCACAGGTAACTGGCATTTTATTTGGGCTAGATGTTGGATACCCATTGCGCTCCTTCCAGCTGGGTTTACAGGTCACTGTGGCAATTATAACTGGTCAATTATAGGTAGCCATATTCTATAGCACACCTTGTGTTATTGTCTGTTCTACTCTTAATTAAGGTCTAATGAGGTGGCTTTGGCTCATTTGTAGATTTGGTCATCTCCAAATATAAGGGTTAGTGGTTTGACCCCAACTATCTTAAAGTGTCCTTGGCAAAGACGCTGAACCTAGTATTTGGATAAGTAGAATTATGGTCCCTTGGTATGGACACCTACTGGGCGGCCATGGTTTCTGCATCAAAAACAGACATAACTCTGTAGTGGCAATCACAGCATCACTCCCAAAAACCATTAAGTGTGAAAAAAAGTTCATCACTTCATTCACAAAAAACAGGTTGAAGCAACATATTCTACCATGCATACAGATGATTCCTATTTCAAAGCATACTTTGTAAAAGCAAAACAACAGTGTGCATTTAATACGACAGCTGAACCAAGCTAAAGTTGCTAAACTGGTCTCCCTCAACACAGCCTCCCAACTCACTTGGAACTGAAGTTGTTCTTCAAACAAACCAAACAAAACAAAAGAATCAATTGAGTAAGGCAATTTTAAATTCCACAGGACAGCTCAAATCTGTTTCCTTTCGCTTTTAGTCTCCAAGCGTTCTAATTTTCTTTAATAGCACCTTCATTTGCATAATGTAGAAAACACTCTTCCTGCGGTCAACGGCACACATTAAGAGCTAAGCTTGGCTAAACACGCCCGAGATGTTCGGGAGTGAAATCAACTCTGACTGTGTGGCTAATGACAAACAGGCATTTCGCTCGAAATGTCAGGCCGTTTCTTTGAACGTGAAGGTGTTTGTTGCGGCACAGTAACGCGCAAACAGTTTCTGCATGCATGTGGATGTTGTGAATGCAAATGCTTGTGCAGGCATGCATATCTATGACATTTCTCATGCACAAATTTACGTGCAAAATTTACATTAATTCGAATATGTTGATTGGGGGTAAAGCTTTGATCTATAGCTGTGACATCCCTGATTTGAACATAATGTACTCATACGCTAGTTATACATAGCAAGTCAAAGTGAGTGGTGTGTCACGGAGGCCCTCTCAAGGCATAATGCTGGGGTGGAACAGAGTGGAGGCTCTGACTTGGCACACCGCCTCTGTGACTCCTGCTGAGGCCCTGAGCTGTCTCAGTCGCCTGTCACTTCGCTGTATGTGTGTGTATCTGCACGTTAGTACGGCCGAAAAAGAGATACAGTGGATTGGAAGCGCGAGCGTGCGGGGCGTGTGCGCAATTTGTGTGTCACAGTATCCCCGAAGCAGAGCAGAATATGGCTCGCAGGAGAGCAGAGCAGAGAGCTGTCACAGGAGGGGAGGCGAGCCACAGCCGCTCGCCCTCTTTCCTCTAGCAGAAAACGCACACACAAGCTCAGAGATGGCGGGGCGTGCAGGCCTTCCCACGTGTTTTCTGTCACCTTATTCATTCATTTTCCATCCACCTGATTTATTGCGCATGGGGTTTGAAAGAGTAGGGCACAGCCAGATTCAAAAGACAGGGTTTTAACATTTTGGCAGAATCTCCTTTTTTTTCCCCCTACATCCATTTTTTTCTGAACCACCTAAGACATATGGGTCACCAAAACAAATTTTGACAGTTTGCAGACGATTTAAATGCAATTTCTGTTTTCAAATGGTGCAAAGAGGATATACAGAATATTTAACATCACGGACAGGTTTAAAAAGCTGGGACATAGCCGTGTTAACCATCATCTGCTTTTATAACATCACTCTGTCATTTTTGGGGAACTCAGGAGATCAGTTTCTGGACCTTTGAAGGTGAAATTTGTCTCATTCTTGCCTGATATTTGATTTCTGTGGCTTTAAAATTGTGGGTCTTCTTTGTGTATGCTGTGTGGACCACATGATATTTTTCCATTTCATCAGCATTTCTAGATCTTGTTCATAAACGGTATCCTCTTTGCGTCACAGGATTGTGTATTTATGCTGCAATTTCCACTACAGAGTCATATTTGTGTTGCGTTATTTTCTGCAACACATACAAAGAAGAAAAGCAGCTCTAACAACAGAATCAGGATATTGTTTTTTTCATGAATTTAATAACACTTGCGTATTGAAGTGGGCTACACCAACCACACGCCAGAGTGGCCAAGAAAGAGAAGATGATGGCGATCCAGTGCTAGTTCAGGGCCTCTTTACTTTTGTAAAGATTTCTTAAGAAAGATGGTTAAACCGCAACATTATTGACAATTTGTTATTTGTCCCTGTCTGGGTTGATTTGAATTTTGTTGTTGGCATTAAAGGTGGGGTAGGCAGGAATCTGTTAAAGAAGCATCTTTTTTGTGGTGTATATTCAAAAAAGCTTTTAATATCAGTCAATAGCTATTAGTTATTGACGACATTTGGTAATATAACAATATTGTTGTGTCTGTGTAGTCAATATCAACATTTTTGAGCGGCCCACTCTTTTCAGACTGTAAACAAAGCCGTTCTCGACCTCCCCAACCTGATTGGTTGTGAGGCAGGGTCCGCATCCTTGACTAACATTCACGAGACAAAACAAAGTTAGCGTCCTACAATATCGGACAGTAGAAAGCAACCAGTAAGTACCGAAATCTTTCCTTTGACGGCGGACACAAGCAAGACTGGAGACTCTGGCAGAATAGCGGGCGCTTAAAAAGGAGGTAGACCGAACAAGAGCTAAGCAGCCGGGTCAACATCAGCATAAACAATGGGGGAGGCTTCGGGATCTTACGGACCCTGTAACCTTTCTGCTGGACAGGTAAACCGCTTGTCTATCCCACCTTTGAATTTCAAATGGTCAGATGTTTGGGCGGTTTGTCTTTACGCTAACTTCAAATATAGGGTCAAGTGTTTAAATGATCTGGGAGCCGTCAAATTCCGCGTTTAAAAACACGGGGGCCTCCAAAGACCAAACTGCAATAAGAATCAAAGCGATCCCCATGGCAGAGTTTTTTAAAACACCTCTCATGTGAAGCCCTCACTGGTTTTTTTCCCCCCACTGAGTCACTCTGCACGTTGTCACAATCAATGACGTTAGCTTAATCAAACAGCCCGGTGCTGCAGATGTGACAGTTTACGACTGCTGGATAAACCAACTCTTCAGCCCTGCAAATGCCACTGCACGCCAACTTCAAAAGATAGGAGCTTTTGAAGTGGCGTGAAGGGTTGGTAAGCTGTTGCTAGCGCTGACAAGCAGAGGATTTGTGAGTTGCAATCCAAAGAGGAGCAGACGTAAGAAGGAGGGTAACTTCTTGATTGCATGAGTGGCGTTGCCCCCCCTGGTTGTCGCTTGACCTTGGTGAAATATACCTTTAAAAATGAAGAGAAATATTACTCAGGAGTTCAGCTGGGGTCTTAGTGGAGGATTGACACTCCATCTGGGGAATGTCAGGAGATAAAAACTGCAAGCTGCCCTGTTGGTGATGAATAGAAGACCAGATCTGTGGAATCACACTACGCCGCTCTGAGCTTTGCTCTGAAAAAAGCCTCATATCATCGTGTTCTGAACCAGATCTGAACCAGAAAATGTGCCTTTATCTGTGGAAAATCACCCAGGGTGCTGCCACAGAGTCGACACAGTTCATCTTCCCTTTATTGTCAGCGGAGGATAAAATTGCTATACCCAGAGGTGGACTAGCACCTTAGGCATGCACATTAAGTTTTGATCACCACTTTAAGGATTGACATATACATACTTAGCTGTCTACACTCAGGAGGGGTTGAGAACAAGACTTAAAAACCCAAACAGAATACATTAACAAGCATTTCTTTAACATATGGCTGCTTTAGAGCCGCACCCTTAGAGATGTGCTAAGTGCTTAGTGTCAATCAGATGAAATACACCATTTGCAATTCACCTTAATTCACATGTGGATAACGGTTGCCTTCCATCGGTATACATCTCACCCTGTAGGAGATTAGCTGAAAAAAGGGGAAAGGCATAAATAATGGTGAAAGTAACAAGAAGGATGGCCTAAATAAAACAGTCATGCTCCACAGGAATATGCAATAGCAATAACTTCAGCGCCCAAGTAGCACTTCTGGGCAGCTTTTTATCTTTGCCTCCCCTGAATGCAAAGTAAAGCTAAGCAGCCATATGTTTAATGGTCAGACTTTTTCTTACCTTTTAGGTCTGAATGGTCCTTTGAAACCATCTGAATTTAGAGCGGCAGGATGAGATAAAAGGGAATATCACTCCGCTTTATCTCTGGGATTTGTCATTTTCTGCGTCTTTGAACGCCCCTCTATAAATGTCATACGCTGCCACATCATTAGCCACAAGAGACAAGAGTTAAGCTCATGAAATTTTGCGTTTTCACATCTGAGGAGAGCTCAAAACTACTCATTGATGAGAGAAAGGGCCGGCTGCAAAATCAGCCAGGACATTGCACAATGACTGGAGGACATGGTGCATTATTTCAATACAGAAGTAGAAAGTTATTTCACAACTCCAACTCTAAAAAAGTTGTAACACTGTAAAACGTGTAAAATCAAATTAAATTCTGTGTCTTCTTGAAAATAGAGCAATAAAGCTTTTCAGATGTTGAAATTGTGCCAGGAACACATGGCAAGAAAACTTGATTCTTGATTACATGATTACCTGACATGTATGCAGAATCTGGTTTGGCATTGTCCCGTTTAGGTATGCAAGGACTTCTCTGAAAAGGCCTCGCCTGGTCAGTCCCTGAGCGGTGATTGTGCCTCCCTAGATGTGCAAGCTACCCCCACATCTGGGCTGCATATGGATTCCCACACTACACCAGATGCTAGCTTGTTAACTGTGCGCTCAATAAAAAGGCCAAGTGGTTCCAACCCTCTTCAAAACATCCATGATTTCCAAGGCATGTCCGATTTAGACGTTGATGGTTTTCAGAGGTGGGTCTGAGCCCATGCAGTGACTTCCACTTCAGAGTCATGTTATTATTATAATTATTATTATTATTATTATCAGCATTATTATTATTATTTTTATTGTCTAGGATAACAGCTTTCCAAATATCCCCAAATTGTTTGAAATTTTCCGCTGAGAAATACATTTTGAGTCCAGAATACTTCATATCAGACATGATAAAGGTGCAGTCAGAGCCGGCCCAAGGCATAAGCGAAATAAGCACCGGCTTAGAGCTCCGCAGCCAGTAGGGGGCTCCCAAGAGCAATCAAAAAGATAATTATAAATTGAATATTTTTCATTTTTTGCATGTATGAGTGATGCTTTCTGTATGATCAAATACATATTATTGTAAAAATAAGATAAAGTAAAAACATTTTAGTGCTGCTGCTGATATAGGCCAATAATTCTTACTGCCGATAGGTTAAAAACCATATGTGGCACCCTGAACATCATTCATCAGTCATTCATTGGTATTATTTGTATGGTTGCATTGTTATTATTTATGTTATTACCTAGGCCACCCCCTTAAATGTGTAAAGACATGTCAGGCGATTAAATTTATACTGTCGTCAGTGTGTGAATGATCAACAATCAATATTATTGGCAGAAATAGAGGGCCCCACAATCAAATTTTGCTTAGGGCCCCATTGAGCTTCTGGGTGCAGTACTGTACGTAGAATGACGATATTTAGCTACAACTAGTAGTAAGATTTGAGAATGGAACACCTTAATTAAAGGATCAATGAATTAACATTAATCTCTCCTGTCACCAAGGCAACGGTGGCCATTGGAAACCAAAAGCAATTCAATTGAATCAGGGAATTAAATGTACTCTGAGATCTACGATTTTTTGGGGGGATTTTAGGTTGATGTTGCTGGAGGGTAGAAATGCTATCTTGGTTATCCGATAAATTAACAAATTTTAGTTGTCCATATTCTTCTTAAATTAGGTTGCATAAATAGGCTTAAGTATGGCGCTTTGATAAGTGAGTTTTTGAAGGCCAAAACAAGCTGTGATTGCCACTACAATTTTGGAGCTTTTCAGCCCTTTTACCCAGCAGGAAATTGTCACCGTGCCACTCAAACAACTCAAAAGGTGCTACTTCCAGCATGGCTGTCAACTATGAGAAGTACTTGGGAACTTAAATGGTTTAACCAAAAACTTTTGCCTGTTTGCAGCACTCAATTTAAAATCTTTTTTGACGGATACACATGTCTAGGTCTTTATTCTTGAAGAAAGACGAGGCCACTGACAGAGAGAGTACCGAACTGAAAGCTTTACAAGAAGTTTTCTCAGTTCCTGGCAGGTTAGAGGAACAATAATAAAGAAGACAGTGTAATAGACATGATGTAAAGGATCACCCTTGTGAGGCACAACAGCAGCGCCCCGGATTCACCTTCAGGGTGTTATCTCATGTTAATAAAAAAGTGAAAGAAAATCAATAGTGTTGCACCCTGGGAAGTGTTATTTCCTGAAGTAAAAGTATCCGTCATTTGTCCTTTGATAGTGTTACATGGCTCACAGCTGGGACCCTTCCATGAAACGAAGGAGGATTAGATGTTCCCGGTTAAATCATCAATACCAACTATGTGGGTTACCGTTTTTTTTCTCAGAAAATTGAGGTTACACAACTGTACGTATACACAGTTAGACTGTTGACCATTTAAAGGTTGTATCTCTGATTTTCAGAACAAGAAGGGTCCAGCTAGTGAGGAGGGCAGCTGAGAGCATTTATCATGTAAGGAAAGGCTTAAGGTCCTTACACACCGAGAAGGACGCAAACATACGACACGAAATATTCAGAGGCGAATTTTTGACGCACCTGACTATACACATCAAGAGCGATGCAATTTTGTGTCATATGGTACATATGGTAGCTTGTTAGCTTACGAGCTAAAGTTACTTAGCACAGATGAAAGTTAAAACAAAGACGTTTAGCAAACTGTTAAAGCACACAAACCATCGTCATATGAGAAATCCGACGCTATGACTCTCCACAAGTTGTCCTTCAGGTCGTTATCTTTGTTATATTTGTGTCTTTAATCAAAAAGCACTCTGTTCTCCGACACGTAAACAATCAGCCTGTCGGCCATGTTGGATATACTGGTGAATCAGACGTTGCAACAACACGAAATTTGGTTTGTCAAAAGTGGACACACAGTATGCGACACTTTAAAAAATTCGACCGTGATACGAAAAAATGAGGATGGGAAAACGATGCTGATGTGAACGCTTGTAATGACAGGATACGGGTTCGAAAAAAAATAATAACGTCTGAAATAATTCTAGGTGATAAAATTCTTTAATTCATTCAGGAAACCCTTTAAATCTGGTATCCTTATGTTCTGTGTCTTCATGAGATTACCCAATGATTCTGGGACCCTGTCAGTTTCTTCCCCGCTTATCCACTTACCCTCAAAACAGCCCTTAAAATAAAGTATTTTTCGAATTCGGCTCTTGCCTTTTTCCTTTAGTGGTTCAAGTTTGTGTAATAAAATCACAAGAGGACACCCTCTTACGAAGGGACAAAAAGTTCCAGTTCATAAAACCTTGTTGTCGAAAAAGGACTCTGCGCAGATTTTCCCCTCCCCTGAAAGTATCTGAGGAACAGACCTGTAGAAAATGCTGCTGCAACAAGTTTTCTATTCTCGCCGTGCAGCAGCTGCTGCTTGTTGAGCAAGGTTGGTTCGGTCAACCAGGCAGCAGAGCACCTGGTATGTGTGTGAACTAGAAACCCTGCATGATCAATGAGCAGTCACCAATTCCAGTTGTTCTCTCTCTCTCTCTCTACCGTCCCCTTGAACGCCATCCTTTCGGGTTCATTTGGACGACTTTTGCAATTTACCTGCTATTTAAGTCTGGAGAGTAAATGGGGCGGAAATAGCCGTGATCTTTGCACTGACTTGATTTCAACCACCTGATCTTGGTAATAAAAGCTCATCTTGAGAGTTGGCGCCTGTTGACTTCACATCCATCAAATACATTTCCAGTCTCACATTCTACAAAGGCTTTCCTGCTTAATTATTGATGATAGTTCAAAATCACAGTGACAAATAGAACCGTAGTCGGGCTAAATGTAGAGCCGAAGCTTTACTTTGCCTTTTGTTCACAGTCGCTTTGTCTGAAATCGTCACATGGGGTACCTCTGTTCTGCTTTGCTCCTTCTATGGTGGCGTGGATGCTATTTTTAGCGTGCAGGTGTTGAAAAGGCTTCGCATCAGGGGTCAGCTGTAATGTCACAAATTCCCGTGTTAATATAACTGACCCATTTCTTTGTCTATGATGTGCTAGATACAGCACAAAGGGGGACACATTATATACCTGATCCCTTGCAGCATGTACTTGTTAGCACAGCCATGGTGTTAAACTCTTCTTCAACCCTGTTTCTTTGGATTCGAAAGGGAATCGATGAAACATTTGTGACCTAAGGTTCCTGCTCCATAACTGCTGCAGCTGCCAGATTTGCATTGATGCATATTGTTTAATACTTTGGTGAGATCAAGGCTGAAATTGACTTCTCATCAGGCAATGATGCATTTTTATTGACTGGGATAATGGCTCCTGACTGTAATGGCTTTTCGCTCCATCTTACCACCATCCTCATTTTCCCCAACTTTCTTTTTTTCATACAACCTCCCCCCCTTTTTTTTTCCACGCACTTCACTGTGCCTTATGTTACATCCATTAAGAAACCAATTTCAGCCATAATTTCCAAAGCGCCAACTTTTCAGGTGTAAGTGCTACAGCTAGCATCTTGTCTATAATTGCGGCCTAATTAAATCCCATCATCTCATGAGCATCGTTCGGGAGGCCATTCCAAATTTCATCAAGAAAACTTATAATCGTGACTTTGTAGGGATTTCCAATGCAATTAGCTTCACACATGGCGCAAAAAAAAAAAGTCAATAAGAATTTGAGAGGGGTTTCTAGCCTCTCATTATTGATCTGTTGTGGACTGGCTGCCATTTCTCCTCTAGTTTTATGTATTTTCATGTTCATAGACAGTGGTGTACTCAGGCTGTTTGAAAGCTGGGGCAAAAATGATGAAAAGGGCACCTATATATGCCACCAGTGCACAGAGAGAAAGTTGTGCTTAACCTTCAGAAGTCCCAGCTATATTTTGCAATTTTTGGTTCGCCTTTTTGTTTTAATCTAAGTAGCAACTCTATCCATTCAAGCACAGCAAATATATACACATCTTTTTTTTTTTTTTCAGGACAACCTCAGCTGTCGGAAACGGAAATTGATCCCAACAGTACTTTGCACAAAAAACACATAAATCTACAGTGACTAAGCCTTTTCTCACCTGTATATCATTCTGTTAAGTCTTGGCTATCAGGAGAAGAAATATTTGGATTGGAACAAACACACAACAGAAACTATTTACATATTTACACAAATTCTTACAGGTGTTTTTTGCTATTTACAGTTGTTTATGTCACTCCTTGAAGCAGTTCCTGTCTGGGATGAGACAGAGGGCCACATCATACTGCTTGTAATCTCTTCTTTGCTTGTTTCCAAGCATTGAGGACCATTATTTCTTATTTTGCAGACAAGCAGGGAACTTTCTTGTCTCTTGTTGATCTTTGGTTGCCTCTTATTGGACACTATTGTCAAGGGAACAATAGAAGAAGAATAAAAGACCATGTAATTGGTTGAAAGTTTGACAGAAAAAGACGCAGTCGAAACAGCTTGTCAACCCCGGAAGACATTAGTGGCATTTAGCGATAGTAATAGCCACCTTTTTTTATCACAACAATATGATAAATAATCATGTTTTCACCGGTATTTCACTGCGGATTTACCATCAAAAGTCTTTGATCAAACACCTATTTTTGTGACTGGATTGCAAACCTTGTGGGAGGTGTAGAAATGCCTGGAAACCCTCGATAGATTGCCAGAAGTGTAAGCTTTGAACACTATTTACTCCATAGAGATAAACAGTATAGTTACCGAGAAACTGTGAACAATATTAATGGTGTCACGTGAGCTTTCTGGGGATCCAGCGGAATTCTAAATGTTACTGAAGATCTGCCTCCATGAGAGTTTTAGGACTGTTTTGGACTATCCTTTCAGCCGGCATGGGGCAGTATTTTTATATTTTAGATACTTAAAGTGCAATCAGTGTGCACTTTTTATATATTTCAAAAACTGATGGCCATACTGAGAGCAAAGTGAGGAAGTCTGGAAAGCTCTCATTAATGTTATTGTTTACAGAAAGAAACAAGATCCAGGGGGTACTTTTCCTATGTTTATATACTGAAAGGGAATTCAGAGGGTAATTTTCATATATTTTTGTACTAAATGGGCATCTAACGGCCCATATTGGATGCCGTATCAGCTGGGATAGCAATTTCCCATGCATTTTACATGGAGAAGGCATCAAAGAGGGCATTTTATAATGTTTTATTTGCGTCAGGACTGACCCGACTTAAGGTCAATCCATGGCATTTTATTCAGACTGAGTTTACCAGGAGAACCCCCTGCCTCGTTATGGGTACACCACTGTCCTCGGGTATATAAACCAGGAAATATGAGATGTTAATTACAAATATTGCGTCTCAAGGGATGTCTCACTGATAAACACAGTTATTCACTCTTCCATTTAAGTACACAAGCCTCCTTTCTGTGCGCAAGCTTTGAAATAAGGTGGGTGTATTTCTCACTTCATACTACGAATAAAGCCTCCCAATAAAAGAGTATCTATCTTTACCCCACTGCAAACATGATTTCCTCTGAAAACTTGCCGGCCACCTTGTCTTCTGTGACCTGCTCTATCTGACTCAATGAGAGATTTGTCATGTGCCTTAATTTAGATATTCTATATTCTGGGTTCCCGGACCCACAGGGAAGGACATAATTGAATAGGCTGTGTCAAAGCCTCCCCCAACTCCCCAAAAACCTCCCAGGGACGGGCTAACGTTAATTATCTCCCAATGCAATATGGCCTAGTTTTATAATTACTGGTCCTGCCAAATATATTACAACATACTAACCCTCTCAACAGACGGTTATTCATGTAGCATGTGCGATTCATAGGCATGTGCTGCTTCAGGATTTGCTTTCTTACCTTATTTACAGACCGGATAACACTATTTGTGCAGTAAGAGTTGATTGAATTGCGTGTCACAATCCCAGACTGTTAGCTAAAAATCTAAGACAGGCTGTTCATTAGTTGTACATATCTTATCAGCACGAGTGTCCTCATTTCAGCATCAAAGGAGAGCTCTGTGGATTTAACATATTGAGATTAGTTTACTTGTCAAAGGGAGTCAGCCTGTGAAACCAGTTGTTTAACGTCTCCTGTGACACTGAGGGAGATTATGAAGCTTGAAACATGACTTAGAGTCTACAGGCATGCTGGTTTCTCCGAGAGGCTGGGGCTAGACACAGTGGTGCTGTGAGCAACATGAGGACATCAGCTTGTGAACTAGATAAAAACACAGTTCAGCTGTTTTTAAAGGGATATTCCGGGGTAAAATTAATTTAGGGTCAAACACACCGTAACACTGAGTTAGACACCCCATCGAGAGATGAATGTTGCCAACTGCTTGCTTCTCTAGTCATACCAACTTTAGTAACGACCGCACGATAGCAATGCAGAGAGCCACGCGCTCAACCAAAACGCCACTCTATAGCCACAAATAATGCTCAGAGCAGCACCTAACTTCATCAACAGTACATATAAGGTCCCAGCCACAGTACTAGCCACCAAACATCTTTTTAACTTTGTCTAATTCCGTCGGCAAAGAGACTCAACACAACTCACCATCTCTCTTCCAGCAGCCGTTTGTTTCCTTATAGAAATGCGATCAGACAGAGACGCTAAGGCAAAAGAACTACCGCATCTGCAGCGCAAAATGATTAAGATGGTGATTACTACTTCAGGGAAATAAAGTAATAATCATAAATGTTCTTCCTTGAGCTGCGTCACCCCAATGCACTCGATGGACTCGCCCGTAGGTCTCCTTACAAATTAAATTGCTGGAAGAGAGTAGGTGAGTTGTGTTTAGTCTCTTGGCTGGGATCCTATATGTACTGTTGATGAAGTTAGGTGCTGTTCTGAGTATAGAGTGGCGTTTTGGTCGAGCATGTATTGCTATCTGTGGTTGCTACTAAAGTTGGTATAACTAGAGAAGCAAGCGGTCGACAACATTCATCTCTCGATGGGGTGTCTAACTCGGTGTTACCGTGCATTTGACCCTAACTTAATTATACACTGGAATATCCCTTTAATGACAGCTGTTTTATCTTTAGTTGAGTGCTTAAAATCATTACGGTTCATCATCTGGGAATTATGAATCTCCTTTGCCACCCTACGTACAATGCAAACCTTGACTCAAATGATCCTAAATCTGGCGTAGTCCATCCTCTTGGGACAATGGACAAGGTTATTAGGTTAATCATAAGGGTTTATCATCTGGGAACCATGACTCTTCCTATAGATATGCTAATCAGTTCAGGAGAGACATCCCCTTGGTTCAAAAAATCCAGCCAACATGTAGCGCTAATGATCCTAGAACCGCCAGGATCCATCCTCTTAGGACAAAGAAAATAAAGAATTTTATGGCATCAAGCATTTGCTGAACTATGTAAGCCAAGAGGTAAAAAAAAAAAAAAAAAGATGACGTAACAAAATAGAAGTTTTACTTAAATTCTGGCGCTAACGGTTTTGTCAGAGGATCACTTACAAATCAGTAGGGTTCATCTCCTGAGGCTCTTGATTTTGAGTAATGTCATGGTAACCCAAGAGCAGGGTTTATTAGAGTGCTGACCAAATTTCCACTTGCTTGCAGTAATAAAAGAGAAGCAAGAAGACAGCAATAGTCTGTGAGAGTTATCCTCCGGAGAGCGGGGTTCTTTTCAGGCACTACAACAGCGATCTATATTTTTATTGCATGTGTTTATATAATTGAGTCTCTTTTAAAGCGAAAATCAACAGCAAGTGAAGTTTTGGAGCGTCAAGATTAGTAGGATTTATCCTCTGGGGACTGAGTGTAAGAAATATTATGGCAATATGTCCACTAAATGCTTGAATATTGATTTATACCGACATTTGAACAGTACTTCACCCTAATCCACTGCTTTATTTTATGAAAATGTAGTCCCTATATGCTGTTAAATACCATTCTTTCCAGCAGAGATATCAAACGCTCCCCAACCTGGAAAAGCATTTGACAAAGTCGAGCAGCTTTGTTCTTATTCTCTGACACCAGCCTTTTGTTTAACTTGGAAGCCAAAATGGTCACAGGGGATCAAATTATTTCTGTGTCTGGACTGAGACTGGACTTGGATGGGTGGCGGATATCCAGTGCTGATTAAAAACGAACAACAAAATCACCCCTGGACTCTCCGAATGGAGACCATTGTTGCATTTAAGACCTTCTATGCAGTAAAAGGCTGCAAGTGGATTTGGCATTTAACATATGGGATGGGAATTTTTAATTAAATATTCAACAGTTTAATGAATTATTCTGTATCTCATCATTTTTCAGACCCGGGGGTAAAACAGACGTGTTACACCTCCATAACCAGACTGAGCTTTCATACATATGGTTAAGATCCAAACACTTTTATTTTACAGTATTGTGCTGTAATTAGCTTGCTAGCTCCCTAAACATTGCAGCAGGGTTTGGAAAACTATAACAGCATAGGAAAAAAAAGTGAATTCTATTAAGTTTTCAAAGTTAACATCAACTGCTGTTGGCTTTTTACATGCATTTACCGCAATTACATCTTTAAATTTAATTGGCAGCCTCTATTTCCTCTTGGGAACAAATAGTTATGTAATTTTTAGTCATATTTCCCCACTTTACGGGCTGTGTTTGCACGCTAACAACCCATTAAACCTTCAAAACCATTAATATTCTGTATCATTATGTCACTGCATGTTTAGCATAAGTGCCACTTATTGCACTGTTGGCTCAAGTGCTGGGAAGTAAATCATTCGTGGCAATTTTTACCATCAGTCTCTAAGAGTGGGGTTGGTCCTATAGGTATTGAATGGTTTATGTGCATGATGTGAAGCTTTTATATCCATTTTGTTGTTGATCTCTTTATGTAAAATCATTCTGCACCCAGATAAGAGTTTGGAAGAACAATTATTCCCAATCGCCTCATCTGGATTCTATATATTCAATATGAGCTTTCAATGGCTGTTTAATTGGTTTTAATGTATCTGTGTGAGTATTCATTATCAAAGATCAAAAAGTATCCAGATAAGAAGGTTGGCATCTTGCACCAAAGCGTCCCCGATAGTAAGTGCAAATCAGGTCTACTGTGTCTACGGCTAAGCCCTGTGAGCAGTGGAAAGACCAGAAAGAAGCTGTAAAAGGCCAGACCATTTACCATTTATAGGCTCCTTCATTTCTTCTGCTGTGGTCCCGCAGCACTTGCCTTACATGGTAAGGCCATATTATATCCAGTTAACCCCAAGTCTTGATTTAACTGCACTCATCCCCGAAGCAATGATCTATATCGAGCTGAGCCTTTTCACCTCGATTAGCATAAACACTCGCTAAATGGAAGAATAAAGTCTCCATTATGCCCTACTTTTGGAAAATCAGATTGCGTGTTAGATTTTGTAAATGTTTTCCTCTCTCAGCCTTGATACTGTTCGTTTTTTTAGTTTTATTATTTATTTATTTTTTCTCTTGCACTGATCAAACTGAGTAAACTGCTGCATTCAACCTTTTTTA
Source organism: Xyrichtys novacula (assembly GCA_962446985.1). Taxonomy (NCBI): domain Eukaryota; kingdom Metazoa; phylum Chordata; class Actinopteri; order Labriformes; family Labridae; genus Xyrichtys; species Xyrichtys novacula. Next base: position 6,359,222 of record OY660887.1, read on the forward strand.
CCCAGAAGGCTGTTAGCTTTTGTTCCTCAGAAATGGCCTCAGGTGTTCTTCGGGGTAAATAAGGGCACACTGTCATAACGGCGAAGCTGCGGGACTTCAGAGAGGTCACAAATGAATCATCCTGGTTCAGCGTGAGGTTCAGAGCAAAAATAATAAATAAAAAAATAAAAAAAATAACACCTTGTAGGATCACAGGAGGAAAGTTATATGGTAGAATTACTGCTCTACTTTGTTTGAGATAGAAGTATATTAGACTTTATCCTTTTTGCTTATTGTCCTCCGTAACCATTTTGTTGCTTAAAATGACTGAATGGGTGAACGGGACTTTACAAAAGCAAAAAAGTACACTTCAACTTTGTTTATTACATACTTTAACTACACTTTCACCACACTTTAAAAAAGTTTAAAGACTTCTTAAAAAAGTTCTATGATGCGACTAGTACATAAAATGTAGAGAAACACATTTGCAGTATAACAATATATTGAATAATTGAGTATGTTTTTGGTGTACTGTGCTTGATTTGCATATTGTCCTAGTTTTGCCTGCCTACCTACCTACCTACCTACCTACCTACCTACCTACCTACCTACCTACCTACCTACCTACCTACCTACCGAGGTACTCTTTTGTGTGTCTTGCTTGCACATCTATTCTTTGTATTATTTCACCAGACTGAGCCATCTCTTGAAAGACCCAGATAGTACAAAAAAGTTGAAATCTGCTTTTTCTCTTCTTTAATAAACCTAGCAGTAACCATCTTTCACACTGTAATTAAGAATTGGGTTAACGTTTCAAGGATCTTACTTTTTCTAAATAGTAATGTCTGAATTATTTCTATTTTTATTGGATCCAAGATCCATTTGATTGAAATGCATCCTGTTCACATTGTAGAAAATAATTTCAATACATCTACTCAAGAAAAGCTGACCACTTTTCACTTCCACAATCAAGTAGCTCTAAAGAACTTTCTCCCTTTTCTCATGAAACTCAGGTCACTTCTTGCTTTGATACAAATGTGTAAAGGTGAAGGTCACTGACCTTTGACCACTAATATTCAGCCAGAGGTTAGTTCATCCCAGCCTCACAGGATTTTTACCAAAGCCCTTTGACTTTTCTTGGGTTTTAACTGCGTAGTTAAAATAATTGGGTTTATTTCAGACTTCAAATCTTGAACTCATCGTCTGTGTTTGAATCATAATGATGCTGAAAAAAATAATGATTCTCCAGATTTCATAGAGCATCTGTTTCTAAATTCTTTGGCTTTGTCTGCTCTGAGGTTTCTGCTTTCCTATGATACAAAGAAGGGGTGAGAAGTCCAAGGAAAAAGGTTCGGATTTACTGCTGAAGAGAAAATTAATCAAGGAACCCAGACACTGAACTTCTGTTTTAGCCAACATGGTGGGTCTCAGTTTCACTGTGTAAAGGTCCTTACACACCGGGAACGACGCAAAGATTTTGCGACTTTCTGGAGGGAAAAAAGACGCGTCCTGGGTGGAAGCGAGAAGACTGACACAACAGCAGACTGACTGTTTTTCAGTTCTGATTAGACACTAGTGTTGAGATGTCTGTCTGTCATGATAGCATGTACTGAGTCGGGGCCAGTACCAGATAAGCACATTAAACTATAATCCATAAACGTAAGGTAACAACCGAGACCTAATGGTGCTGTGACAGCAACGCGGTTGAGTTTGAGACAGTGAAAATACATATGGTATGTTGTATCTGAACAGGTTAGCTTATGAGCTAAAGTTACTTAGCACAGATGAAAGTTAAAACAAAGACGTTTAGCAAACTGTTAAAGCACACAAAACATCGTCATATGAGTAACGCTATGACTCTCCACAAGTTGTCCTTCAGGTCGTTATCTTTGTAATGTTTGTGTTTTTTTATCAAAAAGCACTCTGTTCTCAGACACATAAACAATCAGCCGGTCGGCCATGTTGGATATACCGTCGCAACAACACAGAATCTGATTGGTCAGAAGTGGACACACAGTATGCGAAACTTTAGAAAATTTGACTGTGATACGGAAAAATAAATGCCACAATATTGCAGGACGGGGAAAACGTTGTTGATGTGAACGCTTGTATTGACAGGATACAGGTTCGAAAAAAAATATTGACCTCTGAAATAATCGCACGAAAAAAACGCTCCCATATTCATGCAGATTTTAGCTTTACTCCATCCAGGTTGGCTTAATTTAAGGTCGACACTTGGCTATAACTGTGCTTGTGGCATTACAAAGATAAGGTCAAGTATGTCAGAGACATGAGAAAAGCCGTCTGCTCATCTCAACATGGTGTTACCCTGCCAATGGCCGAGAGCCAAATGCATGCTGGGATAAGCTCCAGCACTGACCCACAAGAAATGTCTGTCTGCTCTATGAGAGTTTATGTTACAAAATGGAAATTTAATACAGCACCAAGTTTCTGAGTCGATGCAACGGAAGCAGGCCACGCACTGGAAAGTATCATGAAAATCCCGACAGTCTCCTGTGGAAATAATGCCTCCACATAGGATGGGTTCAATGATTACACAAGGCCGCCCTGCACTGAAGGGGTAAGTGATCCTGGCAGCCTTTTTCCATGTGTTCATGTGTAATTAATACTTGCCAATATCGCACTGCGTAAAATAGCATGTTTTCATCATGAGCCATATGCTTTTCATGTCCATCTTTATGCCTGTCAGTCCATGTAGTTGATTATAAATGGGCTCCAATGCCATCCAGCTTCAAGGATTTTTTTTTTTTTTTTTCCACTGGGTCTGTAAGTTTTGTCCTCTGGTATTGACATGGCATACATCCAAACATCAAAAGAGATTATTCCATTTAGGCAACAACAATCATGAATTTGAACATCTTTTCGAATTGCCAAATTAGTGAGCTCGTATCCACCCACCTGAGAGGAAATGGATTTCATCTCAAGGAAAACAAATATAGCCTCAAACCTCTGAATGTGGGCAGTGTTTTCATCTTCTGTTGGCTTTGGAATTAGGCAGGTTTCACAATGAGGAAAGGCCTGGTTTGTGAACCTATCACCCATCACCAACAGTTTGAGCTCAGATCTCTTCTCCGGTTGTGAGCTGTCCCCAGATCATAAGATGGATCACAAACAAATTGAGCATAAGGATCTTTTGATTGCATCTTGGACTGGAGGGGTCCCAGGTTGGCTTTTTGGTCAAACCATGCACTCTGTTTGAAGCACAGGTTGTTTTACTCAAACCTGAAATCCGATCTTTTTGTGCGGTAATTCACATTACAACAATGCGTCATCTAATGTGAACGGAATGTGTCCGTGAAGTGACCCGCATGCGCACAAAGCAGGACGTGATGCTCTTCTATGGAGCTATCAAGCAGCTCTAAAAGCAGACAGCTCTTCATAAAATGGACAGGTTACACGACCGCCTCCACTTCTTTGGTTAATGTCCTTTATCTCTTTAAATTTAGCGCGAAGGCTTTTGATTTTCCGCTGGCACTGCAGCCAGGAACGCTTGATGCCTCGCTCGGCCAATTCCTTGGCAATTTTCCTCGAACACCGCCCGGTTGCAGTATGAGCCCTCTATTTTGGCTTGAACTGACCTCTCCTCATATATTTATCAACTCTAATGTTTCTTCTTTTCGCCACTGGCTGTTCTCCGTTCCCTTGTCCGCCATTGCTTTCCACGCTTGTTTGTGTTATCGAAGAATGGTGACGTTCGTCGCATATTGATGACGTATAGGTTGGATGAACGCGATCTGAGCGTCCACACTGCAGTCACATCGGATACAGATCCGATTTATATCCACATACAAAAGAGGCCTGGGTCGGATTTGAAAAAATCTGAATTGCACTGTTCACACTTCAGATATCAAAAATCAGATTTGTGTCACATATGGTTCAAACATTGGAATTGACCTGCAGTGTGAACATAGCCTAATTCTGATTATATGTGAAGAGAAAACGTTTATTTTGTAACATTTATAATAACAGAAACTGATTCAACAACATCACTATGCTATAAAACAGCTATCATACCATCAAGTTATGCATTGGATGACTTATTATAATAATTGTTCTTGGTCAGCAGACTGAATCTTCCCCAGTACATACACAAAAGTGGGTGAACATTTTTTAATAGGCCCCGTATACGTTCAGGTGTCTTGTTCGCCTCAGAATCCAATACCAATGTAAGTGGGAGGTACTGCTCATTTGAGGTGAATTTCACTTCCAAAGGGAAGAAAACAGCATGTAAGTGTTCGATTGTTGGCTAAAATTGGCTTCTATATTTCATCACGGGGCGCTGTCCGAGGTCCTGAAACCTTACAGTCAATTTCATCACTTTGTACATGTATAGCATTCGCTTCTGCTTCTGAGCCAGTTTATCTGGAGAAGTCCGGCCTAAATTGACTTTTTAAATGTTTTAAGGTAGGACTTGATAAATCATTCGTCATTTATGTGCCAGGTTGTAATAAGGTATACCCTTTAACCGGCTTTTCAGTGTATGTTTGCGGCGCCATTCAGGCACTCTGGTTTGGTATCCCTCACCAGCTTTTTCATTGTACTCAGGGACTCTGTACATTATCATTATGTCTCAGGCCTGTTCTCCTCAAGGCGATACAAAGACTTTTTTTCCCCCTCCTACTCCCAGCTCATTCATTTTTCATTGGCCTGGGCTTGTTAATTAAAATGCTGAATGGCACACTTTAGGTTGCAAACACAAAATTTTGTTGCTTGACCTTTTCTTTCAGCCAATATGTGCTGCCGCCGGAGTATGACGCCTTGATGAATGGATAATGTACTATCCCGGCTGACAGGCCTCTTTGGGAAAATTAATGAGAACATAGCGAGTAAGAAAGAGGATCGTAGCAGAAGGGGGAGTTCCTTTTCTGCTTCTGAGGCGTGAGTTACTCTTCATGGATTATTTTGGTGCTCGAGCTCACGACTGGTTAATGGGTTTGATGCGGTTATTTATCATGCGGGCGCTTGAAAGACTGGGTGATAAAAGAGACAGAAAAAAGGTGAGCTGAATGATAAGGGATGGGGAAGGCTGTCAGAGCCATGCAGACGCAGCGATCACCATCATGGATGTCATTTGTCTTCCCTTCATTAGCGCTAATGTTTGTTGCATCCTGTTTGTTCTGCCGGATGTTTAATTAAATATGCAGATTCGTACACAAAAGAGGACGCTTTGGATATGAGTGGCACCCTGGATAAAAATTTTATTGCATATTTAGAGACAGGGGAGCGGATTTTAAACAGCATGCAGCCCTAAAATTGTAACAATTGTGCTTTTTTTAAAAAAAAAAAAAAAAAAGGAATCCATTGAATTTCCAAACTGATTCACTTATTAATTAACTGATTCTTTCATTCTGCCGGAGACCAAAAATGAGAGGATAAAATGGATAAAATCTATTATCCTCTGGAAATTAGTCAAGCCTTCTTGACTATCTTATGAGTCATTACTGAAAAGGTGAAATTGATTCTCCAGTAGATTAACACGTCTTGAAATGTAATAAATGGTCCTTAGCCTCGCTGATGACCACATGAGCGAAAGATTGAGGTTTTACTTAAAAGGCCCGGTGGAAATGGGTTGTAAGTACCAGCTTTCTACACTGATGTGCGGTGCTGGATGAAGCGTACGGTCAGGCCTAATTTGACAGCTCTTTAATGGATGCTCCTGATGACTCCATCAAAGACATCTCTATATGGCTTAAGGAACACACACTAACATTCTGGGGGTATTTACCACCACAGTGGACAGCAGCTACAGGACTGCAAAAGAACCATGTTGATTAGCTGCTTTGTTCGATGTTACTTTACAACCCCAACTTTACATTCCTCTTGTATGTTAACTTTATATTACAGTTTAATTCATCCCTATCTTACGTGCTGTAACATTGTATGGGCTAGCATTTTCCCAACATATCCCCAAAAGATATTTTTACTGCAGAAACGTTTTGTTAGAATGGCAACTTCTTCTAAATACCACGATGCAACTGCTCCACTTTTCTTGAAATGTAAGGTACTATCTATTTTTGATATAAATACTTTTCAAATATGTACTTTTGTTTTCAAGTCTAAACACTTACCTGCAACCTTACCAGTCAGCCTCCCAATTTTTTTTATTTGTACTTCTCAGGTTCACCAATATTCCACTAGGCAAACCAATAACCTATACCTACCTCTGTATCATTCATCTTGTGCACAATTTTCAACACGATACCGTGGATCCAAATTATGGAACAGTAACGTGCATTTATTGAATAATTGTCCGTCCTTGTCATCATCATCATCATCAGGTCTCTTGCTCGGGGACGGGGACGGCGCCATGCGTAGAGCCAATCAGTTTCACCAATCTTCTCCATTGGGGTCGGTCCAGTGCTAGCGGTTCGGCTACGGCAAGCGACAGGCCCAGTTGGTGTAGGTCCCCGGTGACGACGTCAATCCATCATGTGCGGGGGGCTCCACGGGGGCGTTTCCAGCCGGCAGCTTTGGGTTGGAAGGGGAGGATAGCGTGAGTAGGATGTTCTGGGGGGAGTCTCCTGATATGGCCGTACCAGCGCAATCGACGCTGTGCTGCCAGTTGGGAGGCAGGGGGCTGTTGTGTCAGTTCCCTCAGTGTGATGTTGGAGACCCTATCTGGCCATTTATCCCTATCCGTCCTTGTCCACAATTAAATTCAAATTAAAAAATGCTCTAATCATGAAACATTGTGATACATAACATACCTTGAAATATGTTTATTATTTGTAATTTTTATTTGTTTTTGTTTTTTGTTTTGTTTTTTTCTTTGTTTTTTTTGTGTTTTTAATTGTTTTGTTTTTTGTTTGTTTTTTATCATTATTTTGATATTTAACTTTTTTTTTTAATTGGTTCACTTTGTGTGTTTTATGCTACTCTATATTATTTTGTATAATGTTTTATATATATATATATATATATATATATATATATATATATATATATATATTGTCTGCTTTACTTTGTAAATTGTGTTATTGCTTTATAGGTGAGGTTTAAAATAAGACCAAAATGGGTTTCTACCTCACCCGCACATGTTTTGTTATATTTTGCTTGTATTGTTGTTGTTTTTGAGTAGTGCAAATAAACAAATAAAGTCAACAAATAAATTTGATTTTGCACTTATAAACAGTAGATTCAGATTATCCGTTCTGAGAAATTTTTCCCATGTGAACGTGGTAAATGATATCCAGGTTTTGGAGCAACAAGTGCTTCAATAAGACACTGACTTTTTTCAGGGGAGACCTTGCCTACTCCCCTGAATAAGGTTATGAGGGTTATGAGTTGTAGCATGTTCGGGTCATGTTTGGTTTTAATCCTGTTCTGAGCAAATGAAACAAAGCATGAGAGTTAGATTTCTGGACATATTGTGCCTGATTTTTAAACTGTGTCTGTGGTGCTAATGCAGGATCAATGGGCACCATGAAGTCAGAAAGTTGTACAAGCCATTTCTGTGCACTATTTAAAACATGACCAGCTGCGACAGCGCTGGAGGAGCCTGTTAGAGTTCATCAAACATCAATGAGCGCCACTGGCTGTCTGCCGCTATGAAGTTCCCGCCTTCTCGCACGCACCGTGTAATCAATCACCTGAGATCTAAGTTAATCACATCATACAAGTTTCTCTAACCGACAGCAACTCACCAACTCTTAGAAAAAAAACACTTGATTGATTCTGCCAGCGTTTGTCCTCAGAAACAGATAATTGCTGGTTTTAGCGGTCTGGGAGCACAGCGAGTGCTGACCCGAGAGGCGTGGAGCATTTGAGCAGTAATGGTCATTAGCTTTTGTCTGTCTGAGGCTTTGTCATGCGGCCGTGTTGTTTGCTTCAAACAGGACTGGATGTACTAATTGGTTTAACAAGTTTGAGTGTCAGCTCTAAATTGTAGCTGCTGAGGAAGACATCGCACAGAGCACTTAACTTCACCTTGTCAGTTCTGCTCTTGCCCACATCTTTAAAGTTTTATTTACTTCCCTTTACTTAAAGGAACCGTCTTGTCTTTAACCTGTCCATCAATCCTATATCCGAAACAGAACTACCATTGCCTAAATGATTAAGTCTCCAATTGATTGCTGTCAGCTCCCTTCTCACCATGGCAACATATAGGTCCTTAACTTGTGTACTGGTGATATATTGACCCCTTAATAGGGTAAACCTTTCACTCTGCACTCTTTCATGGTTTACAGCTCATCAATGGCAGTCGAAATGCTTGCTTAGCTCCACCTAGCATCGAGAATGAAGCTTGAACATATCTAGTAAATACTATGAAAGACAATTACTGCTGAAATACACCACAGGACATCAATAGACAGTCCTTGCCTTTGGTAATACCAATGAGAGAAATTTTAGATTTTCCTTTTGAGCCAAAATTTTTCATTACTTTTGGAAATCCTGGTCAAAGCATCCTCCAAGAAAAGACCAGATTGTTCAGAAAGAGTCCAAATCAGAGGCAAGGTTGTAGAGACTGACGAGGACAGCTTTTTTCTCCAATGGCAGATACTTGGCACTCTCTTAGAAATCATGGATTTCACTCTAACAAGGAGAAAGACCATAGATTTACCAAAGTGTCTTCCTCACTGGAATGGATGGTTGCAATGCATCCAATGGAGGGCGACACTAAGAGCCTAGATATGCTGACAGCGGAGAAGGAACTGGTGATGGGTCAGCGAAAAAGAAGCAAAACTGAGGGCCGCATCATAGAGGCCAAAATGTCTTTCGAAGGCGATACTGGCGAGGGTAAACTGGCGAAGAATGTCATCTCTAAGACTTTTGCTGGTCTGGCTTGAATTGTTGGCTACACCCATGATTTGTAGCAGTACAGGAATAAATGGCTTCTAACACTAGGTTTCTATATGAGAAAAACAATCATAATATATGAGCCTTGATATACACACACCTTCATTTTTGAAGGTATTCATCAATATATAAGACCTTACCATTAAATGTTTAACAAGAACAGTCTTATTGCCCTTGAAGGTCCACGTCCAAGAGTATTGGCCTCCATGGTGTTCATTAATTTTCTATCATGGACACATACTGTAGTCGTGCATTATCCTGTATACAGCTACTACAATAAGAATTACAGGTGATTGAATAAACAAGACTCTGCTGAATTTATTTCCTCCTCCTCCTTACTGTCATGTCAGAACAGCACAACACTTACAACTCCCCTCGCAGGTAAATTTATTTGACAGCAAACAAACAGATCCATTTAAAATCTCCATTACGTGGGAGACGAGCATTGCCGTGTGCGCAGTATCAATCATATTGTTGTCTGCTCCGGCGTGTGTGCTTTTAAAGATCATCAGCGTTTCCCAGAGAACAATGAAGTTGTTTTTGACTTTGCCTCCTCGGAGACAGTCTTTGGAATTTGAAAGATCGCTTGTTTGTGCAAGAAAGACAAAAAGCATTGAAGAGGAAAAGTTAAGAGCACAAGCCAAGTGGGTGGGAGCTGTGAGGTGCATTGATTTACTATTACGGCTCAGGCTGACCCTGATGCATCCTGCGGGGAACATATTAAAGATGAGCAATGTTGATGGTGACCATGACAACTTTTTTTCATTAAACAAAAGCTGAAAACTGACAAAAAGGTTGCTTTGAGTGTAGTCACGAGCACATTTCTGTCTTTGTTTTGTGAACAGAACATTAAATTAATGTAAGATTACATTATCAGATAGCATTTCTATGTATTTGTTGGAAAATGAAAGGATTTGTTAGAAGTTTGCTCTTCTATCGAAGGCTTATTTCTCACACAATGGGATTAAGGAGAACGAATGCATTAATTCAGTTAATTAACTTGATGCAGTTGATTAAATTATATCGCCAAATGAGCATGTATGCTTTTAAACTTTCTTCTGAATGTTTATTTTTCAAACTAATTATACTGTATTCAAAATTGGAGACAAAGCAAATATCACCAATATTAATAAGGACCAAAACAAGACTCAGATTATGTCTCTCTGAGCCCTTTTTTCCTCAAAATTAGTGAGTTTTTTGCCATTGTAGTTGTCATTGTGGAACTAATTGATTGTCTAGTATCAGGATACTAAAGCTTGACTTGCAATGTGCAACAAAAAGTGAGTAACAACTCTTTATACAGTATGTAAACTTCAATTAAGAGGGAAAAACAGGGTGTGTTACCATATAGGATGAGTCAGACTCATTGGTGTTCTGGTTAGAACCTCGCCTCTTTCTTTGAAGTCTGTCTCTTAGAAGTTGGTTTAGCTGCAAGGCTTGGTGTTAATTATCCCTAGACATAACAGCAACTCATTTACCCAGTGCTCCCTTTGTTGTAACAATTTGCATAAGATCGGTGGGAAGCATAAGTGTGTTTGGGTTATATTTCCATCCATATAATGAATAGATGTGTACAGGATGCCCCTAATGTATTTCCCTTTTTTCCCCCCCAAATTGGATTGTTGTGGATTTTCAAACTAAGAATGTACATATTAAACATGTTGTAAATTACTAAGGCATATATATATACAGTATATATACATGATCTGTGTCCCAATCACGGTTGGAATCCTTCGTATGACCCAGCATTGGTGAAGTAGTGTGCACAGGCTGAATTGGAATGAAAGATTTCACGTTTGCATATTTCAAAATTAGTTTCATGGAATATCAAAGCTGATTTCAGGTTTCAAGTTGACAACTACTTATCCCCTTGAAGGCCTGCCATCTCATTTGGATTTGTTTCTTGGTTAAGGTTGGGCCAAATGAGGTACACTTGGTTCATCTCATTTTAATGATCCTTGAAATAGGACACAGTCTTCAAGTACAACCCCTCAATTGGGACACAGCGCAACAATAACAGTGGACAACTAAGTATCCTATTCGGGGGTTTTAGTCACGTGGCTGCCTCAGACACTCAGTGGCACATTCCAGTATTTTTCCCGGTATATTTCCAGGTTTTCGAATTTCATGTTATAACCCTAATGAAAATAACAGATAATGGAAATGAGATTTTCATATAACCATATGCACATAACAACAATCGGTGTTACAAATTTCTCACTCTATCTATATGCTGTATCTCAAGAACTGTAATGGATACAGAGATGTACTAGGTACCAAAATGTCCGCAATACCCAACTTTATATTAAACTTCAATACATGTATGGGGCTTAAAATCAAGTCATTTTGAGTTGTAAAGGAAAAACCACATTTTGGGGCGGACATCTTGGATTTTGGGGCCGCCATCTTGGAATTTTGTGTGGCTAATGTTATTTTTGAAAAGAGTGGGGTTTGAAGAGTATATGTACCAAATTTCATGCTTGTATAACAAAGTGAACGATTATTTCCTTATCTGCTCAGCTACAGCGGGAAATCGCCATTCAGAGAAAACAGCCATCTTTCTGTTGACAAAAAACAACACTATCCAAACAAGCGAGATGTATTGGTTTAAAGTTTTATTTACTTTTTTTTCTCATTCAGGAAATGCTTAAAGCAAAGATGAAAAAAAAAAGAAAAAAAGCTGAACGCAAAAAATATGGCGACCATCTGGGGACGTCTGGTCACCTTATCCCAGTTGAACTGTTTCCTATAACTTAAGGATTGTTGCACTCGCCAGATCATTATTTTAACGTCGTGTTATATGAACTTATGTGACCATAATGTAGATTTTTTAAAATGACATATACTCACAGATTTAGCCCAGCGTGTTAAACCTCAAGGATCACACAGACTACAGAGCCGCTATCTTGTCAAGCCGATTCCGTCCCTTGGCTTTTTTGTCACATAAGGTTACACCCCTGTGGCTGTGATTCCACGGTACTGCTGTTTAGCAAGCGTCCAGTATTAGTCCCTTGGGCCCCCAAACGAGTGAGAGCTGTTTCCTCAAACTGTATTTTATTCCTCTTTGAATCACAACAAGGAAAGTATAGTTGAAGACCTAGATACATCATGGCCAAGGTGTTCAGAAACTTCCTTTGAGTAAGAGGATTGGATTCGGGTTTTGCTTTTGTGTCTCTCATTTCTTTTGTGTGTAAACGGGTTAATCTTAGTCCCGTCAGCCAACACCTCCTGCTGTCATGCACTGTGAATCATGTGGTCTTGCGGCTTTAACAGTAGAAAATAAGAATCTCTCCTTAAGGGGGGTTGCTGATGTGTGTTCAGCCACGTGCACGCGTGCATCAGTGTCTATCGGTTTATGGGGTCAGCTTGCTGCATCGTCCGTCTCTTCCCCCCCGAGAGGCCGTTTGGGCTTTTTCCTGCTGTATTTTCTCCCTCTCTTTTTTTATGTAGGACACTGCTGCCTGCTTGATGTTTGAATTAGAGAAAGGGGAGGGGGGGGGGTTGCTTTAAGACGCTGCTGTGCCTTCTGTTTTTTGGAGGAGCCGAGATATGATTCAAAGGCCTGACAATCGGATGCTGAGCAGAAGAACAACAACTATTTTGGGTACGACGGCAGCTCACCAAACACAGGATGTTCTGAGTGAAGGTAGTACACAGTCACTGCTTATTGCACCTTAGAAGAAAGAGTGGAAGTGGTGGGAGGGGAAATATGGGTGGGGATGCACAAATAAAAGAAAACATTCAACAAGGAGGACTGAACCTCCACTTGAACCTGCAGTTTTTATTATACCAAACATCCAAAAGACATGTTTTAATGAGCAGGGTCCGATCTCACCAGGAATGTACACCTTAGACTGCGGCTTTAACCTTTTATTGATTTGAGCCAGTTGCTCCAGTCTTAAAAAGCATCAGAAGGCAGCGCAGCCTTGCTAGGGTTTGAGTTACCTGCCTTCAATAATAAAGAGGAAACACTGAAATGATAGAACGCAATGAGATTGATTCAATGTGTCGTATGTAGAAAGATGCAATGCCAAAGGCTGTCCAAGTAAACAAAATTTGTTGAAAGCGCCTCTAATCAGGTTTACAATGGTCTCAGCCAATAGAGAAAGAAGGCAATGCCTCGTTCTTAACCTTTTCCCCCATATACTACCAAACGTTTAATCGATATTTCCCACATTACAACACCGTCCCTGAAGCCTTTTTTCCAAGATACTACAGTCATACAATTTTCCTGTTTTCTCATTTCTCCACTTGTATCTGCGTTTTTTTGTCCTACGATAACAGCATTTTGTTGAGCTGATTGAAAAACCTCCTAGTCTAAGAAAGAAAAGCCTTGAAAGTCTAAGGGTCTTGGTTGCCGGTCCATCCCAACACACAGCAGCTTCCTTTTTTACTCATTTCTGTCATGTGCGGACTGAAATGACAGGGAGGCGCCTTGCCATAATACGAAATCAATGGAATCTGATTAACTTTTTTTTTCTTTTTCCTTCAGCGTGGGCGGGACTTAGCGCTCTGTCTGTGTTGTACACCGGTGATTCAGTCTGATAAGGTAATCTTACACATGTCTGCACAGGCTGTGGAGTGTAAGCAGCATGTTAGAGGAGCAGCAGAAGCTTTACTCCTCCATCTGTGTCCACGCAGGTTGCATTCAGGCCTGGTTTTGTGTGTTACAACTGGCTTTTGGTGGGGCTTAGAGCCTTGAACACAATCACTATAGTGACATAATTTGGAAATAGACGACTTTATACTTTCACGTTACACAGCCTTCAAATCCTCCTGATCAGAATAATTATAAATAGTTAGTAAAAAGGGAAATACATGAAAAATGGGTCGGGTTAAATAAAGTCATATATAAATATTTCAGTATCTTTGAAAAGGTTTAATTTTTATGAATATGTCTTTGTTTGTTATATTAGATACAGCTTCGTGCTTAAAAAACATTACTTCTGAGTCGCTGGAGGCACAACTCTTACTGATCAAAAGTATTATATTAAAACTACAACATTGAAGACTTTGATATATGGGCATTCAATATTGATGGGACTACAGTGGGGTGACGCAGCTCAAGGAAGAACATTTATGATAATTTCTTCATGGAAATGCAATCAAACCGAGACACTAAGGCAGAAGAACTACTGCGTCTGCAGTGCAAAATGATTAATATGGTGATTGTTACTATAAGGAAACGATAAAGAAATGATCATAAATGTTCTTCCTTGAGCTGCATCACCCCGCTGTAGTCTGTAATGGACTGGCCCAAGGTCTCGCTACAAACAAGCATCTGCTGGAAGAGAGTAGGTGAGTTGTGTTTCGTCTCTTTGCTAAAGAAATTAGGCAAAGCTAAGAAGATGTTTGGTGGCTAGTCCTACGGCTGGGACCCTTTATGTACTGTTGATGAAGTTAGGTGCTGTTCTGAGCATTATTTGTGGCTATAGAGTGGCGTTTTGTTGAGGTTTGTTTATGGCTTCTCAGACCACTGTGTATTGCTATCGTGCGGTCGTTACTAAAGTTGGTATAACTAGAGATGCAAGCGGTCTTTAAGATTCATCACTGTGCATGTATGTTTGTATGTGTATGTATATGTATACATGTAATTATTATAATATAGATATTCCAATGTAATCCAATTAAGATTTTTTTTTCTTTTCTTTTTAAATTCTCTTTTACATATTATATGAATTCCTTCCCCCTCTCCTCTCTCACAAAAGTATTTTTGTAAATTTTTTATTTTTTATCTTTTTGTTGTTGTTGTTGTTTCTGTTGTTGTCGTCGTCACTCTGTTTTGTAGTTAAATAAAAAAGAAATAAAAAAAAGATTCATCACTCAATGGGGTGTCTAACTTGGTGTTACTGTGTGTTTTGATCCTAATTTTACGCCGGAATATCCCTTTAAGTGCTTCTGCTATTGCTGATCATTTTCTGACATAACCTTGCAGAGATTCTCCTCAGCCTGTGTCATGTGACCGTGAAGACCAACAAGATGTGGGCCACGAATATAAAAGGGCGCATAGTGTGATACAGCTTTTTGAGATACTGCTCAATACAAAACTAATGAAAATAAAGTTGCTCAGAAGTTATTCAAACACTTGAACGCATCCTGTGTTTACAGAGAGGCCTCTCAACCCCCAACTGGACTTCTGGATGTACTGCTCTCAGATAAGGATTTTGGAAGTGATTTTGAGGCTATGCAGCCACTTCCACAACAAAGTCATGTCTGTTTTTTGAATGTAAAACCTCATGGATATCCATTACTGGGGTTCGGCCTTGTCCCTTTTCCACAGAGACATTTCTGGACTCAACGATTGCTTTTGGAAGACATGGGTTCAGGTCTGGAAGCTTGTAATATCTCAGTCAAACTGAATCTGTGTCACATGGCAGTAAATGAGGGTTACTGAGTCATGGGATTAACGATGGTGTTGAACCCAAAATGGGAATAAGGTCACCCATTCTGCTCCAGATATGTCATCTATTTCACTCAAATGTGCAGGAAAGATACCGGAAATATGAGTGTAAGACATTTAACATTGATTCCATGACAGGGGAAGCAAGTGGAGAAAACTGTGAGATGATGAAGAAGTAAATGATTAGGGGTGGACGTTTTGAGAACTTATAAGGGAAATACTAAGTAGTAGTAAAGAGATGAGGGTGTATAATTAGGATAAGCGGATAAACACATATCATAGTGGGATTTGGGGTAGAGTGAGTAAACTTCCTATCAGAGGATGTCGAGAAGAGAGTTCTGCTGAAGTTCTGCTTGTTGAGAAACAAAGTGATTAATCTCTGCGGTTAAATAATAGGAAGCTCTTTTTTTTTTGGTGACTAAGCATTTCAGGGTGTGAAGCATTGGTCATGGCCAGCTGGTAGATTTCGAACTGCTCCGGGAATTAGCTGCTGCTACAATTGGCAAGAAAGTGGATTAACATTTTTTTAAGATTTTAAGCCTGACTCCCACCCCCCCTTCTTACTGTTTTTCATCCCAGACAAAAACATAGCCGTCAACTCATGAAAAATTCAAATGGCATTAATGATGCACCAGGAATCAAAATAGATGAATTATAAAAATGATATGAATGCAACGTGCAAGAATCAGATAACAGGCGGGTCTTATACCATTACTTCTCTTCTTGCTTATTCTGCATCCTTTATTGTCCACAATTCAGGCTCATTCGAAACATGACATGAAGGTCATTACTGTATGCACCATCTGTGATTATTTGTCCTTGCTATGGAATAAAAAGCATTGTGACTCATGCTATAGTATGCCCTACGTGCGCACACAGGTCCCTAATGACCACTTCTTATGCAGCTCAAGGGTTATCTTGAGAAAAACTCCAGCAGCTCATGAGATGTTGCGGAAAAGCTCGTGGAGAAAAATGAGGGAAATTGCAGAATCTGGTGTACAGGTAGGAAATATACATTCTATATTGCCAATAGATTCAGTGTGAGGTATACTCTTCATACTTGCAACTTTAAGGCAGTGGAGGTGAAGCATTTGCATCGTGTCTTAAGCCCACCAACTGGGAAATCAGCTCTTCAACAAGACTATCTGCTTTGGATTTAACAACAGGAGGTTCCTCAGGTGAGCTCGCTGTGTTTGTTTTGGTGTTTTTCCACCTCTGCATCCATCTGCCTGAGACAAGATTCAAGCAGCTAGTCATTATCATGGCCCCCCTGCCCTCTCAGATACCTTTATAGATAATGAGGTAAGAAACTGAAAGGCTGCATATTATCTTCTTCTTCTTATTATTATTATTATTATTATTATTATTATATTTTGTTTTGATTTTATTTATTTTTTAATTTTTTGAACAAATTTTATTATTATTATTATTATTATTATTATTACTATTATTATTATTATTATTATTATTATTATTATTATTATTATTATTATTATTATTATTATTATTATTATTATTATTATTATTATTATATTTTGTTTTGATTTTTTTTAAACAAATTTTATTATTATTATTATTATTATTATTATTATTATTAATATTATTATATTTTGTTTTTATTTTATTTTTTTAAATTTTTTTTGTCAAAAGTTAAGATTTTAAAATCTCAACCAATTTTCGGTAATGTCATCAAACCTTGTTTATACAATAACTACTTACACGTAATCATCAAATTCAATGGTCCTTAAATCTGGATGGACTGCTAGAAAAATTCTATAGTGTTAAAATGTTAAGTTTTGTGTTTATTTTTGTGCCACAACCAACTCTTTAACTCCAAATTCATGCATCAAGATCCAATTCCAATACACCACTGTCACCTTTCTACTGTGTGGATGAAACATCCTTGACCATGTGTCTAAACTCCCAACTGCATCTGATGAAAATGCATATGATGAAACTAAAAATAATATTTATGCAATCAAAAGTTTGAAAGAGTGAGTCTTTAATCCACTCTGCAGCCATTAGATCCAATGTGTCATGACCCAGCATTAGTGTATCTGGAGTGCACTTCAGACCCCTGTAAATGCATCAGGGAAAAACGGAAATCTATAACGGTTCATCGGTTTCTTAATAACCTCCTGTCTTTGATTGTTTATCACTACTCGGCTGTTTTCAAAGACATGAGCACATGCAACTGCAAGATGTGGACCTGATGACCACGCTGAGTCACCGGTTTCTCAAATGTCAAAGTTGTTGCTCATTGCAGATAACTTGCACTTATCATTTCACATTATTGTTGCAACTATAATTCTCATGATTCATCTAAAGGCCATGCATGAGCCTGTTTGAGACGTATTTCACAATGTGTGTGCATTAAACCAGTACTCAACTCAACTCAACTCAACTCAACTTTATTTGTTAAGCACTTTAAAACAACCACAGCTGTACAAAGTGCTGTACATAACTAGACAAAACAACAAGATAAAAACCAATCAAAAAACAATTAAAACAATGGATAAAATAAAAGCAGAATTAAATGTATTGTTTCAATGCTTTTAAAAACTAATTTAAAAACATAGAAACAAATAACTAAAAACAAACCATAAAACACTAAAACAGGAGCCGAGTCTCATGGAGGGTTAAAAGCCAATGAATAAAAATGGGTTTTAAGACGACTTTTAAAAATGGACAGTGTGGGGGCTTCTCTAATTTGGAGGGGTAACTCAAGAGACTGAAACTCCATTATGAATCATTCCCTTTATAAATCAGGAACTAACACTGTTAGATGCTTTAAACTCTCGTGTTCTTGAGTGGCGTGTTTTGTACAAGTGTGTCATATTATTTGAGAACAGGAAGAAAGAAAAATCACATGCTGCTTTATCCCAAGCTAACATTACTTCGACGTCAATACTGTACATCAGTGCGTTTATATTCGTCACACAAAAGCCTTGATCGATCAGAACATTTCTACATTATTTGCGTGATTGTGCTTTTATTGAACCTCAAAGAAAACTAAACTTTCATGTCTTTAACACAATGTGACTCGGATCCTTTCTTCGTCTCGCCCCACTTTCGAGAGCCAAATAACGCCTTTCAAGGAGTTTTTGGGTTATAGTTGGACTCTCAAAACACATCAGGGAACAAGTTGTTAATTGATCTAGCTCGTTTTTTCTTTTTCTAGATAATTATCACCGAAGAAGTTCTTGCAAAGTGGAAAAGCCGAACACGCCAATCATCAAGGTTTCATTGTACTTTCGGCAATGTCCTATTGTTAATGCCGTCTAGACTTTCCGAACATGAATAAAAGATATATATCTCAGCGTTAAAAAAAAAAAAGAAAGATGAGCAAAAAGAGGATCAAGTTAAAAGAAGATTTCATGGCTTTTGGACAAAAAAAAGTGAACTCCCCCGACTGCCTGCACACTCAGACACTTGCCCACTGGTTCTCTGAGTCCATCCCCCCACCATCCACAGGATGACTTGACTCATGTTGCCATAGAAACAGGAATTACCAAAAGCTCAATAATATCTGGATGGAGGGCAGAGAAAGAGAGGGAGGAAAAGAGAGATGTGGTTACAGAACAGAAATAGTGATTTTTTTTTCCCCCCAGTCCTTGGTGTGACATATATGCAGACTGGTAAAGACCTAAAAAGTGATAATTACATGTATTTTACTTTAAATTAGCTTATGAAAAAAAGGGCTAAATAAAGCATGTATAGTTTGCAAAGCCACATGAGGCAAGTTTCATTTTAGGCTATGAATAAAATGACTTGACTAGACATACCCTTAAACATTTCACTTCTCCCTCAAGGCTCCTGTGCACTGTGCAGTTTTAGCTTTTCTCCAAGAAGAGACCACAGTGGAGAGACAAACTGACATCTTTTGTCAGTGGTCAAAAATGACTGTAAGGAATGTCGGCAAACAGTAATTGAAAAGAGCCGGGATCAAGGTTTGGACACTGTCCAGTGTTCAAATTCAAAAAGAGAAAGGTCCTTCATTATTTTATTGCTGTGTTTGTTTGAAGGAAGGGATCATAATAAAACTCAATAAAAACTCAAATAAAACTTTGTTTGATTTTCAAAAGCAAACATGACCACCAGCGTCAAGGTTGAATATTCTTATAAAGCAGTTTTAACCAACCGGACCTTCTTACTTGGGATGCAATGATTCAGATTTTAAGAAACTGTCTTAAGTATCTCCACAGCAACAGTATGCATCTTAACAATTCAAAACACAATAAGCCCTACCATGTTGTCTTGTTTCATATCCCACAAGACCATATCATGATGTACCATATTGCATTACAGTATCCAAGCTGTGTCCATTCGGTCTCATAGTGACCATCCTCTCTGCTCAGAATACAATCTGTTACCTTCTGGCCATCGGCTGCAAGTTCCTACAACCACAAGTATAAAAATCCAATCCTTCATCCCAGGCTCTATCAGAGCCCGAAATGATTCCTGCAGGAGGAGATAACTGCTACTGATATTAGACGCTGTTTATTATTATTATTATTATTATTATTATTATTACTATCATTATTATTATTATTATTATTATTATAGATCAAGATTCATCTAGGGATCTTTTATTGGTACCCAAACCGCACATTCCACTTTGTTTCTGCATTTTATCTTATGCACTATGTTCATGCAAAAAACACTGGTATGGCTGACATATGCTTTCTTTTTACCTTTAATGCTTTTTACCTCCTGAACTGTTTTTTATGTAAATGTATTTTATTTTATTAATTTTCTTTTCATGATGTATGGCAGTGTTATAAATGTCTGTGCCTGCTGCAACCTGATTTGCCCATTTTTGGGACATAATAAAGTTGAAGTGAAGTGAAGTATATCCTCCTATAAAATTAGGTTTTGTATTGCATTAGCTAGACGGGTTAACCCCATAAAATACATAATACATGGTGAAGTGTCTGTGATGAACTCTACATCTTTAAAACATTTTTTTTTTCATCCGCTTATAATTATTTATTAAAATATGTTGAATGTATATTTGTTCGCATGGTTTCATACTGGTGTCTACGGTTTGCTCCTCCTCTTTACCTTTCCCTTTTTTATGGATCAATATTTGAAGGGCAGTGCTGTTTGTTCAAAGTTTTTTGAAACGTGTTACTGGCACAAAACTTTCTAAAAGTCCTATTCTCTGTCATCTTCAGATTCCCTATTTTCTCATAATACTTGAAAAAACATTTTAACAACAAATTCCATCTCAATTATTATACAGAATGGGGCGAATGTGTCATGATTCTGCAGTTTGAGATGATAAAGACTTTGCTGAGCCGCACTATTGGATCTTAATTCACTTTATGTCTCACACATATTACATCCCCAGCCTGTAATTACCCCCTTATGATGCTCACTGTTGATTCCCTTTGAGTGATATTTCTCTATTTCACCTCTTTCTGCTGCATGCAGATGATTTAACCCAACTTACGGTATAAATGACGTTGTCAGCTATTGTTCTTTATTTTTCACCGTCATGACAACACTGTTTGATTTATCAGAATCCTTTTGGCTTGTCCAAGTCAATTGCCTGTGGTATATTTCCATCTTCCTCTCCCAACTATCACAGACATTATCACATGCCAAGCCACCACGTTCTCAGAAAGACATATCCCTCCCCTCTCCTCCCCCACCCATGAATTAATCTGTCAGGAGCAGGATCGCAGCGTTCCTCTCCCTCTGCTTCTTATCGGCCCTCTGAGGCAACTTCTTAAGTGGGAACAGGAGATAAGATGAGTCGCAGGGAATGAGATATCACAAACTAAACTGAGATTTAATTTGTGATGGAATTTCTGAGCATTTGCTGTGACGGTGTGCAGGTAGCACTTTGGGAGGTATGAGCTCTCCATCTGGGCAGACAATTGCTCTCCGCCTGTGCAAACAATTCCTAATTACTTCTGTCTGATTAACAGCAGATTTTGACCCGAGTCCCAGACACAAATAAACCACAGGTGTGTGCACGGCTGCAGCCACAGGATGCATGGACTGAGACACAGATACACGTTCTGACAAGCCAGCAAATACGGAAAATAATCCCGCTAAGAATGTTACATGGAGGATTGAGCTGCACACAACAAAATGCATCTGGGTTTTAATGTCACTAAGACTTTAGAAACTCCATCAAAACTGGCCTGATTTGTTCATCCACACTTTGAGCATTTGAGCTATAAAAAGTTCAATGACATGTAGGATTCAATATTTAAAATATAGTTTAAAAAGTGGGTTATCAGAAGACACAACTGTACGAAGTTGGGTGCCATCAGCTTAACTGTAAATAGAGAGATTCAAAGGTCCTAAAATTGATCCCTGAGGTACCCCACAGGTAGCCTAAAAGTGTTGTTAAATGTGAGGTAAACATTAAGAATAAAACACGTAAAAGAAGCCTGAAATAAGGCAAAAAGGGCCCCCACTTGACATAAACTGCCCTTTTGATTTGATGTTGCCATATGGTTATACTGCACTAATCCTCAGTGAATACCAACAAGGGAAAACCAAAATAAAAACTAATAATAATTCGATTTTGCCAAGTAGATCTATAAAAAGTTCAGTCACATGTAGGATTCAATATTTAAAATATGGTTTAAAAAGTGAGTTATCAGAAGATACAACTGCACAAAGTTGGGTGTCATCAGCATAACTGTAAATAGAGAGATTCAAAGGTCCTAAAATTGATCCCTGAGGTACCCCCCAGGTAGCCTAATAGTGTTGTTAACTGTGAGGTAAACATTAAGAATAAAACACGTAAAAGAAGCCTGAAATAAGGCAGCAAAAATGGCCCCCACTTAACATAAACTGCCCTTTTGATGTTGCTATATGGTTAGACTGCACTAATCCTCTGTGAATACCAACAAAGAAAGACCAAAATAAAAACTGAACCAAAACTTTCAAATTCCACAATCTGACATCTTTCCTCATCCCACTGAAAGGACCACCAAGTCTTTACCCGCTGTGCAGGGCAGCCCCGGGCAGGGCGCCATGCCTATTCTTGTCGAAAAACATCAAAAAGGATTCATCATTAACAAACCTGCTTGAACATTCTGCCTTTCATTTAGAGGTTCCTTTGAATATTCAAAAATATCTTTCATGCAGAGTTGTCTATGCCGATGTGTCATTCTTGCCAAAGTTCTTCCTCTGTGCGCGCTCGTCTCCAAAAACTGAGCAGCTTTGATCAAAAGACAACAAAAATAGCATCGAGATAAAGGAGACGGATCAGTTTCTGTACTGTATTATGCATTACAAAAGAGCTGCGCTGCTCTGTTTACTTTATTTGGGTCTAGACTCGATTCTAACTGGGGGGTTATGTCCTGAAGAGGTAGGGGGGCGGCACTGTAAGCATGAATTATTCCTCCAGACCTGAGCTGGAGTACTGTGAGAGCACATTGGGGCAATGTTACAACATTTTATTTTTACTGCAAATCAGGGCATAGTTGAGGTTTCCTATAATATCAGTCAAAGGCACTCACTTATAAAGAATACATAACAACATAGATGGATGGAAGGAAGGATAAACTGAGGCAAAAATGGGAGAAAAGATGGAAGGAAAGATAAGAGACTGGATAAATGAAGGGAGGGATGGATGGAAATCTAGATGGATGATAGAAATAGTGATGGATGGATAGGTGATAGAAGGATGGACCGTTGGAGGGCTAGATGGATGTATGGATGGAAGGCTAGATAGCTTGATGGATAGATGGATGGAAGGAAGGAAGGAAAGAAGGAAGGAGGCAAAGATTGGAGAAAAGATAAAAGACTGGATGATTGAATGGAAGGCAGGATGGATGGACCAAAGGATAGATGGAAGGAAGGAAGGATGGATGGATGGATGAATGACAGAAATAGTGATGAATGGACAGATGGATGGATAGATGATAGAAGAAAGGACTGTTGGAGGGCAAGATGGATGGATGGATGGATGGATGGATGGAAAGACGAAAAAGATAGGAGAAAAGATACAAGACTGGATGACTGAATAGAAGGCAGGATGGGTGGCCCAAAGGATGGATGGATGGATGGATGGAGGGCTAGATAGATGATGGAAATAGTAATGGATAGATAGATGATAAAATTATATACAAATGGAGGGCGGGCTGGATGGATGGATGGATGGATGGATGGATGAAAGGATAGATATATGGATGGTCGAATGATTGATTTGATTTATAGATAAATAGATGGATGGTTGGGCGAATGACATCATATATATCTATACTATCATAGTGTTTATATGTCTACATTTAGATGGAGGAGTTGTTGGCCGGCTAACTGGCTGAATGGATTAAAAGTAGGTTTTTGCAATAGGAAAACTTAATGTTAAAGACTGAATATTAATATCCTTCTATGCTTATTCAATTGTCTTATAAAAGGAAACAGCAGCATTGAGATGATATTAAAGGGATGTTTATTCTGGCATAACCACAGCGGATGTTTTGAATATATCCATCACCGACACTGATATCCAGGCCTGCAGTGAGTCTGAATCTATTGTATCTAAAGGAAGCACTGACCAGTACTTTTGGGATCAGTGGTTACATGACCACTGACAGGAGCCACATCTCTGTACTTAAACAAACAGTTCCTCACCTCTACATTTGGCCTGGAAAACTGTCAACACAAAGCCATGCTCTTCAAGGATCCTTTGCATCACTGAGAAACAAGGGCCCAAGGTGAAAATGGATTTTGCCTGCATGAGCTGTTTTCTCTCCCTTTGCCCGACACAAAAAACTCAAAATGGACAAAATGTACTCAACTCAGGTGTGATTCACAACATGGCCTTTCATTCAAGCTGTCAGGGGACATAATTCCTAACGTGCGCGGAATTCGTTTCTCTGTGTCCTTGTGTCTTTGCACTTTTACTTTGAATGACTCGTCCTCCCATGTTCCTCCCTTTCCCCCTCATCTCTTCCTCTCTCGATCTCACAAGTGCTGCCCTGAATGGTTTTTCCTTAAATGGCGGTCCCAGCGGTCGCTCCAAATCCAATGGCACCTAGGAAAAGACAGTCAAGGCTATGATCCAGTTTCGTCCCCTAAGACTCGAACTGAACGCCCTCCTCCAATGAGGTACACTCGCTAACTTCCTGAATCTTAATTTGGCTGGTTCTCTATCTTTTTCTCTCCCTGTGGAGATACCCACAGTGGTATTGGGGTGGCAGAAAAAAAAAAACAGTTAATGACTGGCTGTCCTTGTATCTTCAAGTAGATCCAATTTGCTTTGGGGATTAGATACACTCGTTTCATGCAAACTCTGTAAAAGAGCGAGTTAATAGAACTCATCAGAAATAGGCAGTGAGAGACAAATGTGCTATATTTGTGTTTTTAAGGAGATATGGGTGCGTCTCAAAAAATTAGAATATCGTTTAATTCAGAGGTAATGCCAAATTTCCCTCCAAAAAGGAACACGCACAAAGAGATTTCCCGCAGTGCACAAACCCCCCTACACAAATGCTCCTTTCTGCGCCTGAACCCCTTTTTAATTAGCATTTT
Organism: Xyrichtys novacula; assembly: GCA_962446985.1. Lineage (NCBI taxonomy): Eukaryota > Metazoa > Chordata > Actinopteri > Labriformes > Labridae > Xyrichtys > Xyrichtys novacula. Next base: position 6,383,922 of record OY660887.1, read on the forward strand.
ATGCATCTCTGCATTTAGCAATGGATGTAACTCCGGCGTGTGTACATTGTCGGACGAGCATCTGAAATGTTCTGTGGAGAAATTCCATTTCAGGGTTCAATGGCTCTTACAAAGCTGCTCATCCAGGCAGCCGTGAAATACAGGCTCTTGTAAGGCTTGTCTATTCAATCAATTTCCCTATTTTCAATTACTGACGTTACCCCTCTGCATGCGGCCCTTGTTTTTTGCAGAAAATGTAATAAGCCATTTTTGGGTCGATCAAGGCTAGGGGGGATTAATATGGTAGCAGATAAAGGGATAATATTTACATTCAAGTACAGTTTAAGACATTTTACATCTTCTCTTCAGTTGTATAGTTCATACTTGACGTCAAAAGCAGACCCTGAAAAGTGCAGAAACAAACAAAGAGCATAAATTCTGTTCCAAACACTTGAGGAATTTGTGTTGGAGCTCGAACAAAAGGTAACAGAAGAGCTACGTTGCCTAAAGCCTGTTACCTTGGTGAATCTGCTGTGCGAAGTCAGAGCCAATGCCGCGTTTAAGTTAAAGGAAACAAACCCAACTGTTGAACAAAAAGTGTTTGCCTTTAAAACAGAAAGGAAAAAAAAGTTTAAAAGAAACTGTTGAGAACTTTGCATGAAAGCTGAGTGCGTGTTAGGATGTTAGGATGAGTTTTCAAAGGCGACGTTGTCAAACCTTTGCAGATCGATACTCAGGGAAGGATTCAAAACACCTGCGAGCAAAATTAGAGATGATACGTTTTTAGATGAGAAAAGTAACAGTGGCAGAGAGAAAACAAAACTATGCCAGTCTAAGCAGCTGTTGAACAAAACACAACTTTGGATAATATTCATGGATCCAGATGAAGAAAAAATATGTGCAGGAATACGCCTGTTCTCTAAGAATAAAAAATGACACTGTGAAGCCAGTGTAGCGGTCGTACTTGCATTGTGTAATTATTTCAGGAGGGAAACCGTACTTCTGTGGTTGGCACCTGCCGTTTATTCAGCATCTGGCAGAATATTCAGACGGTCAGGTCTCACACAAGACATGCAGCCTCTCTTTCACTGCAAGCATAAAATTACAACATAAGTACCCTCTTAAATATGGAAATTAAAAGATAATTAAAACAAATAATCACGGAGATCACAACATGTGGACTTACCAGGCAAGCAGCGCAGGACAACTGTTGCTGCTTGCCTGGGGTTCACTTCCCAAATCCCCAGGGGTGTTGCATTTGAGGGCTGCAGGGGATCTGAACATCAGTACTAATCATCCTTAAAAGAACCCAATGCGAGGCATGGCAAGTGAAATCACTAAATATTATTTCTAACTACGTAACACCAGTAGAAACATAGTTTAACTCAGAAACAAGGAATCGCAATCTATTACGATAGCATTTGTCTTGACTCCATGAAGATGATTTGGCAATTGGCAATTTGTTGAATACTTAAAAACATTTGACCGCTTCTTTGCAGGTGATAAGGTCAAGAAAAGGTTGGATTCATCATCTGGTAAACATGAATGTCAACAAGAAATCTTCAACTTTTCAGTCATGAAGATGATAATAAGCTAACTTTGATTGCAAGAGATAAAAGCCCCTTAAAATAACTTATGTGGGTTCATCATCTGAGGATGATGAATCTACAACTCATACAAAAAAGGTTGAAGTTGAAAAAGTTGTCTGGATTCTTCATCTTGGAATCATACGAAGAAACTAATGTTATTTTCTACAGACCAACATGTGTGTTATTTAGATGATGGTGGTGTTGAGCAAAATTTATTTGGATTCATTATCTGGGGACAATTAATTTCAACAACAAACCTTCAACTTCTCAGCGAGGAAGATGATATTTATTAAGCTACATGACAACTTTGACAACTTTATTACAAGTGATATACGGCAAATTTTCCGGAAATCCTTTTTGGTTCATCATCCGAGAACTATGAATATCTAGACGCGATGTTTTTCTGATTATATAACAAAGATAATACAATCTTTATTTGCGTACCTAAACACTTTGACCTCAAAGAGAGGAGGGTCCAGTTTCCCTTCGAAAATAACTACTGTTAGCTCATCATCTGGGGACAATGAATCTTCTACTCATGTATGATAAAGAGGATTAAAGATAAACAAAAATGTTGATTTTCCATAAAACTAGATCTGATTCAGCATCTTGGGATCGTTAATGTTAGTACAAAGAGTCCTACCAATCCAAATTTAAGATCTTTCCTGGAGACCGAAATGGATAGTATGTAGTGAACACCAAAGGATGAAAAGCTTGCATTTGTCAGAACCAGTTTGACTCCATCATCTGGGGACCATGATTGCTTGTATTGAATCTTCTTGCAATCCATCATAAAGTAGATAAGCTAATTCAGTGCGGACCTGCACAGAGACTGTGGAGCATTACCATCCCTGGAGCCGTGCCGCCTGCATGGTTAATAGCGATACAGACTCTGCATTATGACACTGTGATTTGTTTGAGCTCAGGCTGCCTAAATAAGAGATTTCAGACCTTTATTTGCATTTGAATGGTATTTTATCCCCATAGCTGCATTTATTTCATCTGAAAGATCAGGGAATATCAAGGAAATACCATCAAAGGGATGAGATAAAATACCCCTTATATTCTGATTCACCCCCTGATTATTCTCCCTGACATCAAAAAGCAAAGCCAACTCTGCTCCGTGTTGCTAGAGAGCTTTATCTGACTTGGTTTAATTTAAATCACTGCACGGTTTTCCTTTTTTTTTAAGGGTAAACTATCAGATTCAGACAGTTGTTTCTCCTGTGGAGAGAGCTGTCGCAAAGAGTGCATGACATTTTAATATCAAATGCACATGGGGGGGCACGCAGCAGGTCTTTAGAGTTGTGACCTTGTAGGGGGACAAAATGAGGAGGTGAGGAACTGCCAGCAGAGCAGTGCCAGCATCAATAATTGGCTGTCTGTCCGAGACTGCAAGCAAGTTCCCCTCAAATATAGACAAATTAAACAAGTAAACAAACTGTTTTATCTACTTTAGAGAATCTGTTTGCAGATTTTAAAGACTTCCCTGTTTGTTTTAGTCGATGTTAGAAATTCAGGAGCCAGCAGAAATGGTGGTACTCTACTCAGTATTGAAACTCATGCCAAATTTAGCAGAATGAGGCAAAAATGATTATTTCTTCTCATGGATTTAGGGTGTTTTGTCACTTTTTTCTTAACTGACAATCTAAACTCTCAAGACATCCATTTGTAGACTGTTTTGATTTACAATGTTAAAGGTGGGGTAGGCAGGATCTGAGGAAGTGCCAGTTTTTGGAGGAAATCTTGAATGTAAACTCTACCCCTCCCAACCAGTTTTCCCCTCAGCTCCTCCTCTCCCCTCCATCTCTGATCCAGCAAACCCCGCCTACAAACAGACAATTCCGCTCGCTCGTATCATTTCAATTGAATTCGAGTTAATGCAGATAAATACTTCAGATAATTACAAATGGGGCCCAGTCAAAGTGAAACTAAAAAGCATTGGTGCTACTGTAGATGCCAACAGACTACCTGCAAACACAATGTTTGTAAGACTTCTACAACTAGGATAAAGTGACATAGTCCAGGACCCGAGGAAAGGTTACAGGGTCTGTATGATCCCGAAGCGTCCCCCATAAGTTTCATTGATGTTAACCCGGCTTTTTAGCTCTTGTCCGGTCTACCTCCTTTTCAGCGCCTGTTATTCCGCCAGAGTCTCTGGTATTTATTTTTCGTGCTTGTGTTGGCAAAAGAGGGTTCAGACAATTTTCCGTACTCTCTGGTTGGTTTCTACTGTCCGATATTGTAGCACGCCAACTTTGTTTGGGCTTGTGAACGACATGGGTGAGCAGCGTCTGCCTCAAAACCAATCAGGTTGGGGGAGGCGGAGAATGGCTTTGTTTCCAGTCAAAAAGAGCAGAGCGTTCAAAAAAATTAAAATGTTGACTACACAGACAAAACAAAACACTGCAATAGCGTTAAATTACCAAATGTCATCAATAACTAATAGCTATCGACTGATATTAAAAGCTTATTTGTCAATACACTACAAAAAAGGTGCTTCTTTAATGAAATCCTGCCTACCCCATCTTTCAGGTGAATCCAATGTTGAAACAAGACCTAGATTTGGATCATTCAGCCGCCTCACAGTTGAAGTCTTTCATTTGGTTGAGTCTACTTCAAAGTCCTCAGAGGGTTTGAAAATGTTCCTGCATTTAGATTTTCCATCGCAGATCATACCTGAGCTTTTCTGGTTAGCTGTCTGTAATCCTGCTTTACTTTTAGGACCGGGGGCAGCAGCGGCGTCTGTGCCAGCCGGGCACACAGAGAAAATGACAGCCTGCCATATGGACCACCAGCAGCGGTCTCACACAGCAAGTCAACCTGGTCATTTTATAAATCTGTTCCACCTAGACTGGTCCAAAGCAGCCTGCTGGGATCCCTCCCTGTCCTCCTGATTAGCCGGTCCACACTGCATTAAGAGGCGCGCTGTGTCCATCCGGCTGATCAACCTCAACACTTGTCTGTGCTCGGATTACAGCGCTGGGGCCGGTGGGCTGCATCCAACCATGACTTCTCGATGTGTAAATAAAACTAAAAAAAGATCAGACGCTTTGCTGTAAATGGGACGCACTCAGATATAAAGTGAAGCGAAAGCCATCCATCTATTTATTGCAGCTACTCAGCAGTTTGTTTGGGCTAATTGGCACGGGTGATTAATTATTATATAACCCATGACAGGCCATGGTAAATTGGAATTAAATGACTGGCTGACATTGCATGTCCCAGTTCAGTTGTGTAATAAGCTAAGAAGGATTCATTTGGCGACTGTGGTTCACTGCCTGCTACATTCATCTCCCTCATTTCACTCTTTCGGCGCTCATGGAAGGAAAGTACACATGTTTGGAGGAAAACATTGACACATTTAAATGGACTCAAGGTGTCCGGATGCACCGAATGATGCCAAGTATTCAAATGTTTGACGATAAACCAGCTGTCAGGGATGAAAGTGCACCAGTCAGCAGCTTTTCCGATGGATGCTGATGAATATTACCTCTAATTACTGTAACCCACTCATTTTATTCCTCCATAAAAACAAGTTTTTTTTTTTTTTAGGATAATAGCCTTTCTGAAAACAAAATGAATCACAGAGGGAAAAAAAAATAATGCCTGTAATTTTGAGTTTATCTCCCAATAGTTTTGCAACATTCTCTTCGTGGAAGATGCTCACATAGTTTGAAGACTTTGCGAGAAGCCAATAAAATCTGGTATTTCTGGTCAACACAGAAGAAGTCATTGAACTCTTTAGTCAATGCCACCCACCCTTACTGCCTCTACTGCCAATAACACTGCTTTTCTGCACAGTTCAGTTTCCACGCACTCCGGCATGCCGCTGAGTTGGAGAAAGACAAATGCACTGTCAGTATTAAATCTAATCATGTCTGGGGTTCGGTACCTGCCGTGGTTGCTGGTATTCAAACAAGCCGTAATGGTATTGTTGGTGCAGTCTGGCTGTCAGTGTTGGGAGGATTTGTTCTTGGTGAAATATTGCTCCTGCATTCAATCATTTTTCATATCATAGTTCACACAGGTTATTGCAAGGCGGACTCGGAGGTCCTTTCAACTATCTTTTTTTCTGGATCAACCTCACATTCATTTCAATATCAATACAACCCTACTCCCATAAGAGCTTCCATAAGTAAATCATTTCAAGCCTATATAAAATTTTCATGCTTTCACGAAAAATACATATAGAGGTATGTGTTGCATGGACTACTTTTAAGAAAATCTGAGTTTTGAATTTCAAGTATTGTATAACTCTTGTATGAATCCCTGTACTGTACCATTATGGATGCTGTTTTTTGAACTCTATACTAATGATAATCTAGGCAGTCTCTCTGCTTTTTAACTCAAAGGATGCCACATCTATGATTTCCAAAAGAAATGTCAATTCTTAATTAGCCAATTCCAAGTTTGTTTTTTTTTAACTACCCTTAGGTCCAGAGAAGTCCCCAAAGTTCCTAGATCATGCTTAGATATGGTTTCCTTTTCGCATGTTAACATTGATTTTATTTATTCTTTATTTAGTGTAAATATTGTTACAGTATTTGTATTTGTAGAATGAGTACTGTGTTTCGATGGTGCTGCCTCTGTTTTTTTGGAATTTCCCTCTGGGATCAATATAGTACCTATCTACCTACCTACCTAAAGGCTCACAACCAATCACGTCTGTCTGTCTGTCTGTCTGTCTGTCTGTCTGTCTGTCTGTCTGTCTGTCTATCTATCTATCTATCTATCTATCTATCTATCTATCTATCTATGTTAATCTACATGTGTGGATCATAGAAGGGATTTTAAGCCCATGCGGTGATTTCCACTACAGAGTTGAAGCTGTAAAATCTAAGGAACTATTTCTCTTATGAAAAGGAATGAAAATGTTTGGTACCATTCAATATAAAACCATTTACTTTTTTCGTTTGGGTTAACCCCACGCTGTTGGCGATAAAAACCCCACTTTGTGCATTATTTGTGTTTTTATTTTCATCTTTAAAAGAAAAACTAGAGCAACATGAACAGATTTACACCCTAAGTCTGCTCCTCTCTGCATGTCTTCTTTCCTCTACGCCTCCCTCCCTCTGTTTCCCATCCTCTCCATTGCTCTCCATCTCTAAATAATTACTTAAATGAATCTATTACCGGCGTGGCCTAGGCAGAGCATTAACTGAAATGCCAGTCTCTATGGGAAAGTGATGCATTCCAACGCAGGTAGAGCGCTGGCGGGGGGCTGGGGTGCAGAGGCAGGAATTTTTAAAGGATTTCTTTGTTCTCAAGATCCAGACTGAGACAAGCAATGTGTCGAGGCTGCGCTGTTACAGACTGCAAAAGGTTGTTATGTTTCCAAAGTAACCAACAAATTGCACGCGTGTGAAGGACGCCCTCAAAAGTGCGTTGGCCCACAATGAAGCCTAGTGATCAGAGTCACCGAGGTTGATTGAAATTGGTGGGGTGGCATCAAAGATTGCTGCTGTTAAATGGGCGAACCTTTGATCAAATGGATGTTGAAACCGACTGCTGCTGAGTGCTTGCTTTGTTCACGTCCCTATGTGGTGTCTTGATCTCATTTTTTTTGACTAGCAGCGATGCACACACAGATTTCTTGATTTCCTTCAGTCACAGAAGCATGTGCAGCTTGCATCTACAAAAAAAAATGGCCTTTAAAGTGCACAACAAGGCACTTTTGGACTTTTTTTTTTTTTTACCTTTAATCTCCTTGGAAGTCTTAGAGTGCTTTTAATTACAGCTTTGTGCTTTAGTCAGGACACTTGAAATATATAATGAGCTTGTATAGAGTGCTTGAATGCCTTAAAATCACTGTACCTTCTGTAAAACAAAGATAATAGCGTTTTCCCCAGCCCTATGATTTGTTAAATTTATACACAAATCAAAACACTTTTTTTTAAAGTTTCTCTTACCTCAACTAGATGTCACCACCATTGTTGCATCCCTTAATAGTTTTCTGAAATTAGCAGCACAGCTGGTGTCAGTTTGTTACTGTCACTTCCTGTTATAGGACACTATTGCTTTTGACAGCTTTCTTATTAATATCATAGTCTATCACACCAACAGTCACATCGGATTAGTCTACCTGCACTGATTATGCAACTGATAATGGTTTTATTTACACATAGTATCATTTCTTTATTGAGCCCATAAAATCAGTTTATGAAATTGGTCCAGGAGTAGCTCGCAGCTGCAAGCAACACAAGCTAAAACATGGTTCGACCAGGCAGTAACAAGTATTACAAGATGGTTGTTTCACGACTTGTGGCTCGGATTGTTATTACAAGTCCTGAGAATGCAACCAACCAGGTTTGGTTGTACACAGACCAAAACAAGTGAAGGGTAAGAGAAGCTCTTACCATTTAGAGAAAATTTTCAGTTTTATAACCGTTTTTTTAGCCTCTTGCTAGCGTTGGTTAGAAACTCGTAAACAAGAGACGACCTAATAATAACAACAACAAAAGGGGGATTCGTCTAATCAAAGTAGGGCTGTAGCTCCACTTTGCTGTCCCTTGTTTTTTTAGGCTAAGGGCCTCTAAGCAGCATTGAATCCATTCCAAAATATAGAGTTAATGCATTTTCTGATCTAATGCTCTTGAGTAAAGGCCATGGTAAAATTTGGCAAACTGAAATTGCTACTTGGGATGTTTTTAATGTTTAGAAAAGGATGTTTGGACTACGTCTAATTCACTTTCTGTACTCTCAGTGCCGTGGGTGTACTTTATTTGCCTTCTCTCGCGCTTCCAGCAGTTCAGACTAACTCGATCTTGAAAAACGACCGTGAGATGCACAAGTACATTTGCAGCAGAAGGTGTTCTTTTTGATGATACTGTTCTCATTCCTCTACCCAAACCAAGGAAGTAAACATTTCAGTCTGAATAATGTACTCAGTGGAAAAGCACTAATAGTCTAAATCTAATTATACTTTCAAATGGGAACAAAAGCCAGTCGCTCCAACTCTGTTGTAGAAGTTGGATGTGAACAAGCTATAGCAGCTCTTTCATCCTTTGATTGAGTCAGAGAAGCCTTGAATGATATACTCCCAGTAATTTCGTGTGCAAACACACTTAAAGTCACTCGGCTTGAGGGACTTTGGGTGGAAGAACAAAGACGTAAGCTCACACTCTAGTTCTGCGGTTGTCATCCCATTTTTCAGAGACACTTTAAACAATCAATGCCGTCTCTGGAGTAATCCATATTCTCCATATCCGTGTTTTCAAGACATAAAACATCAATTATTGTGTCAAATTTTATTCAGGAGTCGAGAATGATAAGTAGGGCATACAAATGAGGGGCCTGGATGCACACAAACACGCTCAAAAAGGGTCAGGGGTGGACTGTATGCACACACAAGCTCTCCCTCATACTTTCTTTCCCCTTTTCTCGGCGTTTTACACACAAACACGCCGTCCAAACGCACACATTCACCCCCGAAAGCAATCCTTTTTTGAAAGGGAAAGTGAGGGGGGGCTGAGAGGGGCGTGGAGCGGGGTCCGCTAGCTAACGTACATAATGAAAAGTGCAAGCTCTGTCATTTTCTGCAGATAAAAGTGTTCTGATGAGAGCCGGAGACAATAGCAGCGCATTAATCTCCTTGACGTGCCGAGCTTTGGCTCTAAAACACTCAGTTCCCCCCTATTCTGAGGACCTCTATCTATCTAAAGCTACACTCCCTGTAACCACATTAGGAGTTCACATATATATAAGGAAAAAATGCACCTTTGCAAACACTACCTCAAGAAAATTGGAGGCAAATGGTTTGTAAACACAAATAAAACACTGGCAAATAAGAAAATGTTCGCATTCACACACAGTTAGGTGTAATCATGAGAAAAAGAGGCATTTGGCATCGAGCGACACCAAAAGAGCTCTACCTCCAATCACCTCCCTAATGACAATGACTGCTCCAGTACAGTTGGTGTGTTGTGCAATACAAACACATCAATGAAAATGCATTGTAGTACTAAAATGGAGATACATACAAACACAGCAGGCAGAAAAAAAGCCGAAAAATACATGCAACAGTAAGATGCTAACATCACCAGGATTTTTCTAGATGCTATGTTACACAATCAGATATTGGAGGATGGAGGTTTCCTGCAGGGATAGGCCTTTAGTCAGTGTAGTGATGGCCATGGTTGTTCTTTCAGATGAACTGAATCATGAGAATCAGTTCACTAAAAAGATTCGTTCACCGAATCACAAATCATTCAGCGCTTGGCGAGAAGAGCCTGTGACTCAGTCGGTTCAGGTTTCAGTTCAGATCATAGTCACTTGACAAGAGACAAGAGTGTTTTGCTGTGTTGCTTTGGCAAACAGGTTTATACAAATGAACTTGTTTATAAGTCATGATGTTTTAAGTGTATGGTATGCTATATATCAGGTCTGCTTGTATGCAAGTTGTTGTGGTGGAAATTTAGCAGTTAAATACAAAAAAAAACAAAAAATCAGAGAGTGTAGTTCAATGCATGATTCGTTTACAAAGTGATTCAGGTGTCAGTGCATGTGGTCCCTTATATCACCAACTGCTCGCCTGAAAGTGCTGCGTGCTATAGCAGCTGCATCACTCGAGAATCACCTGAGGAAGTGATTCGGTTCGGTATGTTCACTTAAAAGATTCGGTTCTTTTGATCGAATCGTTCGCAAACGACACAGCACTAGCCATGGCTATCTCAGGTAGGGTTTTGCAGACACATAGATGACCGTATCATCGGCAAACATTTGATAATAAACCCTTTTGCAGCTGTCGGGTAAATCATTTTTCATAAAGTACAGTGGGCCAAGTATCGAACCTTGTGGAACTCCTAAAATCTTGTTTTTACATTTTCCACATGAATTGCGATATATATCAGCCGATGACAACAAAAGGGGATGGGGGGTGTCCAATGTGCATGTTAAGCAGCACAGATTTATCTCAATGTGGAAGTGTTTGTGACTGAATGTACACATCTCATTTTGAAAAAGCTAACAGTCATAATCTCAAACATTACAGTATACGCTAACTGTTGTCAGACTGCTTTCTCTCTCACTCTCTCTATTGACTCTTAATTTCATGTTACCAAGTGATGTTCGGCTCGATGTAGGCAAACATCGTTTTGAAGGACAGTTTGAATTATTTCACGCACACTTTAGGTGTCTCTGCTTTCATTCTGCATAATAAAGAGCTGCTCATAAAAGCTGAGCCGTAAAGATCGCTGATGTTTGTGCTGATGCTTTTCCCTTTTGATCTTTGAGAGCGATTTGATCTGAGGTTGAGTCATGCACGTCAGGTTCACAATCAGATCTTGATATAATATCTCTTCAGCAGGTTTTTGTTTCTTTTCTTCTCGGCTTCCTCTGAAGTTGAACACCACACTTCTCTGCACGGTCTGGTCATTTTGCTGCTTGTGCAGCTGCACTCTGATTTGCATTCCCACCTCACGGCGGCACAGAACAGATACAGTCCTCGGCTAAAGCCTCGCTAAGGGGCATCTAAGTGGTTGTTGATCAAAGAGGGGTCAGTCGTCTCTGCTTTTACAGTATTAGGAAAAAGTGGAGTGAGGATTTAAAGCCAGCACTCCAGGAGAAATCTTCTGTGCCGGCTCTGAAATAACGGCCAAGCAGCAGCCAAACAATAAAAGATGCCTTTGGTACATAGATCAATAAGGCGCACCCACTGCAGAAGCAGGTAACCTTTTTCAGAGAGCAGAATTATTAATCCTAGCTGGTACAAAGCTGTTTTTGTTCTTGTTAATCTTTACTTCAAATGACTTGTGGCTTTGGAGGTTGATAAATAAAACAAGTGTGCTTCAAGGGAGGCTGCTGATTGGGTCTCTGAAAAGCTCAGTGATATAGGGGCAGCTCACGTGTTAGAAAGAATCTTTTTTTCCCCCTGTTTGATCAAAACAGCAATCACGAAGCCAATTCCACGCATGAAAAACTGCAATTTTTGTTTTTTTTTAACTGACCTCTGGATGCTTGCTCAAAATGCAGTCCATTAGGCCCAATATTATAATGGGTACATGATAATATTTAAGAGTACAAATAGACATTTTAACAGTGGTACAAAGCTTGAATAAGGAATAGAGAAGAAACTAAGAACTGGCGCATAAAAAATTCAATGTGTTCAAACTAAAGTAGAGCTGCAGCTATCAAAAACTTTAGTAATCTCCTATTCTACCGAATATTCTATCGATTACTTGAGTAATTGGACCCAAACGGCAGACTTACACAAAGTTAGATTTCCTATAGCCCCACAATGAAGGCCAAACTCGGAGAAAAAGAGGACAATCGCGGAACAAGCGTGCGCGTTAGCGGATTGCAATGCTCGTAAAAAAGCTAATTATGATATTAACTTTCATCATGCCCCTAAAGACATTAGTGACAAAAGCTCCTATGTTACCTGCTTCTGCTACTACACCGGCAATGTTACCGTGGTGACGTAAGGGCATTGTGTCACCTTCAAAAGAATCTCATGCAAAACAGTGACGATTTGAGCTTATAAACGAGTACTCGAAGCTGAGAAAATTCCTCGATCATCATTTGTAATCAAGGTACTTGAGGTATTCGAGGAATTGTTTCAGCCCTAAACCAAAGGACTTTCTCAGACCATCAGAATACTTTAAGACCATAAAGTATTCTGAAACACCATACATATTTTGCAAAGTGATGGTAGGAAAGACTTTTGTTGTCCCCTTTGGTGAGGGAATGCACAGATTTAAAATTAGAGCATTCGCCAGCCCACCAACCCCCAACAACAACTATCACTTTTCATCCAAGGTTTGAACCGTTAGCCCCCAAACTATTGAATTATCCATGTGCAGCTCTTGTCCACACACATTGTTTTTGTTTCCATTCAAAGGAAATGGAATAAAAATGTCCGCCTTCTTGGAAGAGTTTACAAATGTGACAAACATGATGACAAATGCGCCGCAATATGACCAGTTCTAGCTTCCAGGTAGCAGCCTTTCACCTCACCTGATGTATTCCCTTAATAACGTGCACCGCTGACCCCCTTGTGTTTCCGCGCGGCAGAGAGAAGTTCATAGGAAACTCCTAATGTGGCCTCTGACAAGCGCCTCCAACCCCGCTAACGATGACAGAGGAACTTCCCACACAATCAGCCACTGCATCAGTCTCCCGAGGAGAGGAGCGCGAGGTAGAGACCGGGGAAGAAGAGTAAGATGAAAATGTGTGTGTGCAGGCTGGAGGCATGAGTGAAGCAGCTACTTGGCACAAGTTAGTGTTTGTTGTCGTGCGTGTCAAATAAATAAAGACTGAAGTAGAAGTGTTTAAGATTTAGTGGCATCTAGCCGTGAGGTTGTAGACTGCAACCAAGTGACAACCGTCCTCAATGTCCAAGCACGTGGGGGGACCTGCTGTGACATTCGTGCGACAGGAGACAGGAAAGACCCATTTAGGAGATCTCAACAATTTGCCTCTCTAGGGGTTTAGGGAGTTTAATGACATGGCCTTCAAGCTCTAGGCAGAGAACACAACTTCTGCTGCCAAGAAACTGAACAATGGAAAAAAATTACAAATATGTAGCAGTACATACATCCTATAGTCTCCCTGAAAAGAACTCCATCAATATAACCTGCACGAAAACATAATAAGTAAAACTGAAGGGTAGAAATTGCCAAGACTCTTATGAACAGTTGAGAACAAATCAATACAAATAACACAACAGCGCACAAAGAGAAAAACTGACACTGGACCGACATTGAAGTCCAAGCTCAGCATGTGACGGGAGATGCATGGTGTTGACGAAAACACGTGAGTGGCATTGAAAGGTAACCCTGATTATAACACGACCACGCTTTTTTTTTTTTTGTTTTGTTTTTTGTAGTTATAGAGAAAAAAAAGGAAAATAATTGGTTCAGTTAAGTTAAAATAAATAAGTTAAGATTAGTTAAGTAAATAATAAGAATAAGAACTTTTTTAATCCCTGAAGGGAAATCCAATGTAAAATTTCACAGAGGACTGCGCTCACGGTATGCTTTCTCAGTCTTCACCTATATCTCCAGCTCATCGCTTTTGTTGGGCAGATAGTTGACGTTTCTCATGATGATGGATGGAAGAAAGGGGTTTATATCACCACCTCTTAACATTCAGCTTTGCCTTCACCTTTGCACCAGCATGGCAACCACAATAACACCTCCTGATGTCCACTGGAATTGTATGTTGTTGCCCAGATTTGCTTTTCCTCAATGAAAGGAGCTCTTCTCTCGAGTAAACTCTTCGCCCGGCAGAAGTATCCATCGGCAGCCGACAAGAGGGCAACAAAAATGTGAAAAAAAAAATTCGCAAAAATTACGGATAATACAGAGAGACCTGACTTGAATAGATAAATATTATTTTGGCTGTTTTTTGTTGTGACCATAGACTGTATATCGAATGGACGCCATCTACCTCCTCACTTGGTGAGGCCACTCCGAGAACAGCACCCTCTGGTGACGGGCTGCAGTATAGGTCATAAATCACGAGCGGTGGACAAACTTTAGAAATTTATTACACAGAACATAGATGTTTCTCCCCCCTGCTTGTGATGTTGACATGTAGTTACAGTAGGACTTGTTTGTGCTCAAGTCCTCTTTTTTCCGTGAGGCTCCGTTTTTAAAAGTTATTAGGGCGTTCATGTTTTCTATGATTGACATCTTATACAGCCTATGGGTGTACAAGGATTGCGTAGCTCACCCGGGGGATACGCTGTTTGAGTCGAGGCGGAACCAAGTTGTCCATAGCATATACAGTCTATGGTTGTGACACACCCAGGGTTTGCCCACTGATTAGAGCGCCTGCTAGAAAGGAGAACAGCAGTTTCACATGATGAGTAAAGCTAGCACCGTTTAGTGAAGACGATAAGATGACGAAACGACTCAAGATCGTTTTTTTCTCCCTTTTTAGTTGATGCGTCCAACGAGGTATGTGTGCAGCATGCTTGTTGAGATAAATATTATCAGCGTGACTTCATGTGGCCAATTTCTGTTCTGTTTATTTTATTTTGAGTTATATAGTAAGGTTTTTCTTATACATGTTATGTTTTGTGACATTCATTTGTTGCTGAAGAGTGTTATTTTTGTATTGGAGTTTTACCAAACTCAGAATATGTTTTAGTTCTCACAGCATGCTCGAAAAACCACATAACTGAAATAAATGCCTGTAGCCAAAGGAACGCCTTGTCACACATAAACATCGTAATTATCCTGTTCATCTTTTGAGTGTCAATACAGTCCGAACTTCAAGATGTCTACAAACAGAGACATTACAAACAAAACCCTTGTGTTGTATTCACCACATTGTTTATCAAAAGTTCCTTAAAGTTACAAGCTCATGAATTGTTGCATATATGTTAAGATTTTTCAGAAATTGAGGACTCCAGTTGAATCTGGTTTTGCACAAATACGATTCATTTTTACATTAGTTGGAGCGTAGGACCTTCATTCACTCTACTTCAAACCACAACTTTACGAGCCCATTTGAAGGCGGCGTATTTGTAGTACACTGTCAAAAATGTACTACTTTCAGAAGTAAAGGCTTTCATTATTATTAATCACACATATTCCTTTCATGTTCAGTCTCCTGGGTGAACACTGAGTGGCCTTCATTCTCCTGGCTGGCAGTTCACTTACAAATCTCACAAGAATATTAGACAATACTCAAAATTCATCCCCGCTTTGTTTTGCTCTAAGAAGAAGGACACAAATCTAAATTCTAGGTGAGTGCTGTAAAAAAAAAATACAGATAAATTAATTGCAGACAAATATGTGAAAAATCTTTTAAAAAAATGCAATAAATTTCCCACTTTTCTATTAGTGCTATATACTTGCACTTTATTTGTTATGGCTGTTTTGTTCATTATTGCCGCAGGAACCTTGGAAAATGCTTTTATATGCAGTCATCGACAGTACGCCTGTCATATTCGCTGCAGTCCTAACATCACTTAAATCACCTCCCATTGTGTAGAGGTACAGCTTTCCAATTTAAAACGGCAATTTCCCAGTTGGATTTAGATATTTCAAACACGCACCACTATCAGCCTTTTATGTACAAAATCGGAGAACTAATATATAAAAAAAACTCTCCTCAATAAACCCAGTTTTATGAGATTCAACTTAGAGGAATCCACTGGGAGCCAGAGTCGCTGTTACAACCGGCGTCACATGACAGTGAATAATATGCCCACGAGCCTCTGACGACTGTTGGCAGCAAAACCAGAAAGTTTGTTTTCACTCGTCTTCAGCTGTCAGCTCGCATTTTTAAATCAATCTGAGAGGCCGGTTGGTGTGCAGCCTATTGCTGTTTCGTAACCGCCTCGTCTTGCTTAGTCAGACCCCCCCCACCCCCTTCCACTCTGTCTTTCACCTCTCTCCCTTATGCTCTCTTTCTTTTTTTGTTACCCCCCTTTATTTCTAAGCCTTTCATTCGTCACTCTCCCCTTATCTCTGCTATGACTCGCATAATATGTGTAAATAAGTTTAAGTTTAGCATTATTTCTAACATTAGGAGTGATTTAACCAGGATTCCAGGGATACTGATGGACCCTTCCACACATGCTAAATCTACACACATTCAAACAGTGCTATTTAGATACAGCAGGGTGCAGTGGCTCTGTTCTCAAAGCACTGGCAGATTGGTGGTGCAGCAGACTTCAAGGCAGTGGATGCCTCCCTAGGGGTAGAGCCATGTGATAGTCTTATGTGTGTGTTTATGTGTGTGTGAGCTGGGGCATGCGGGGGAATGTGTGTATTTATCAGTGCTGAAAAACCTGCTACAAATGTCAAATGTGAATCCTGGCCTTCCGGTCAGTTGACACGCCGAGTTTCTTCAGCTTGCTTGTCAGTCTGTCATCAGGGAGGCGTCAGCGTGGGGCTGTTTGTGTCTGCTCTTGATATCTGAGCTCTTTGCTCTCTTTGAGCTGCGCCAGGTTCATGTTTCCCCCAGTTAATTCAATTATACAGTCGTTTTTTTGACTGATAGTTCAAGTTTAAAAATAAAAGGACAAGTGCCAAAAGGTGCTTGGGGATGCAGGGGGCATTGGGCACAACTGTCACGGCTAATCTCAAATGCAACTCCAATTTTAGGACATTGTGTAAAATGCTAATAAGGACAGGATTTGATAGTTCGCATGCCAATTAAACCCTATACTCAGTGATAGAGTAAATAGACCAAAGACACCATTTCAAATTATCATACCAATAGATATTTTTTAGATAATCTCAGCATCAAAGGGATCAAGATCAAAACTGGCTGGCCTGGATCTTTAACTCTCAGGTGGTAGAAAAAAAAAAGACTCCATAGTGGAAACCACCACACAGGCATTAAATTACTCTCAAAAATGCAGAAAATATCGTTACTAATTTCATTGACGTTAATAACTTTATTGACGTGTATTTTAAATTGTGTTTCTTTTTCTTTGTAAAGCATATTTGAGCACCTGTAAAAGCGCATTATATATAAAATGTATTATTATTATTATTATACCATTAATAACATCTCAAATCAAGGACTAACCCGGGATTTCCACCGCATCCGGAACGGCGGCGATTTTCACCGTACACCAATTCCTAGCGGATCCGTTTTTGAGGCGAATTCCGTGGTGGATTACGGACAGCATAAATCGCGAGAACTCACGATAATCTGCGGATTCACGTGCAACTTCGCGATAACAAGTTGTCTTTAGCCACATAGGCTAACCATATAAGCTGTAGATTTTGTCCTTCCAGAGGAGGAAATCTACTTCTAGACTTATAAAATCAGCATCTTCTCATCCATGTTGTCATCGGGGTAAAATGCTGTCTAACCTTTCACTAGTTCGTCCCTGCCTGTTTGCATGGTGTTTCACTCGAAACACTGAGTGTTTTGTTTTTAAAACAAGATAGATGTTTTATTTTGTGTCTGTGACTTCCTTTCCAGCACAGGTTAATCTTTGCTAAATTTGGTCCAGCGTCCGGAAAAAATAGAACTCTTGCGATCGGCCGCAGAGTCTGGCGATCTGCAGTGGAACGGAAAGAAGCCGGTAGAAATTGACACATTGACTTGAATGGTAACGATCAGCTACGATCGATGGATACAGCCTTTTCGAAGCCATTCCAGATGCGGTGGAAATCTCAAAATTTGACACTCTTTTTTGGAATCATGGACATACCAAAAACACACAATACAGCAAGAACTGAATGAGTAACATATGACGCATCATCATTATGCATGCAATATATTGTCATGTTTCAAACTCCATGAACCTCATATGTTGACGCATAACTTATTTCTATCTGTTTGAATCACAGCGTCTGACTAATTTCCATGTCTTGTATGAAGCTACACTTTCGCCATATGATGAGCGACACTAGAGAAGATGGTCTGAAGCAATTGATTGGATGTTGCTACTCATAATGTCAATTGTTCATACTGAAAAGCAGGAGGTGATGAGCACTTTGACTGATGTCGTCGTTAATTTACAGTCTACTTTTCCTGTGCGAACATATCCAACACTGATGGAACCAGTCTCTCAACATCAGCTGAATTGATGCCTGTCTTTCTCGAGCAATTACTCTCTCCTTTCTGTCCATGTAAACATTGATAGTCATAAAAGTTAAAAAATAACAAAATCAAATCATCTCTGATGGAGCCTAACAGGAGCTCTCAGCAGTCACCTGACACTCTCAGCAGGTAGTCCAAGGCCGGTGCGAGCGAGCTAACAAAAAAACAACCATGAAGCTCTTTCACCTCTTTATATTCTTGTCTGACAGAGCAGCAGGAGGTCGCCATTACGGTCCCTGCAGTTCTCTTGCACACCATCAAACAGTAAAAGTCACAATTCAGTCAGGCCGGTATAATACGTGTAAAGAGACAGAGGCTCTGCTGTTTGGCAGACTGGTCACCGGGGTGCATTTAAAAGTGGGATTTTATTAAAATATCTCTTTGCTTTTAGTGTCAGTGGACTGAGTGCTTATTAGGCGCTTGGATTGCCTGATGGGAGGAGCCAAAAGTGACCCAGTGTCTCTTGCAACTGCCAAGGAATCCTTAACAGATCCGAATCGACATCTGGGTCGATTCAGGTCCTGAAAATCAAAACTTGGAGTGTTCAACCTTAAAATATCAGACAACATCTTGTTTTTGTTGGCGCTATCAATCACACAAACTTAGCTGAACAATAAGACAGACGCAATAGCCATGAAGACCCAGGGAGTTCATAAGGTGCTCATGGTTTTTTCGCTCTTTTATCTGCTAGGCCCTGGGGTATCTCGAAAAGCAGCCTGTGCATCATTCTCTTTATGGACTGTATTACCTCTTGCTTGTGTTTTATGTTTCTCCATCACTGCTACCAAAGTGTCATTTGTACTGTTTCGATAGGGAGAAATGCTGGAGGGAAGCCGGACTGTCTGCTGTCCTATAAAGAATGAAATAGTTGGCTTGAATAGCGGCATTTATTGGAGAAAATGGACTTCTTGCCTTATTGAGCACAAGGGGCGTAAATGTGAATGTTACGACACATACTCAGGTCTTACACCTACAGAAATACACACACACACACTCACACTGCTTGTGCTTGGTGTGCAAACAAATGGACCAAATTAGGGAAATGCCACATGAAAGAGGGATTTTCAACTTTGAAGTAAGTTAAGTATTATTACAAATGCGCAGGAGAGTCATTAATTTGAATGCCAGTGAGCGGCGCGAGGTTGATTAAAAGCGGTTTTACAATACCTTCTTTTATGTCACTTTTCAAAGCAACATGAGGCAGCAAGAGTTTCAAAGAGGCGACGGAGTGTCCAATTTACGGGCGCACCGGCTGCAGAGACAGCAAATTGTTTCATTTAGCATGACTAAGACTAAAAAAAAAATAAAGCGTATGCCAAGCGTTGCAAACTCTCGGCGAGGTGTTTTGTGCTGAGGTGCACCTGAGGACGCACAAATATAAATAGGATGGTTGCTAAATGGAAGAAATTAGGGGGGAAAAACGACTTTTGCAGGATCTGTTATGATATGTTCTGTTTATTTACTTTCCCCCTGGTTTTCTGATTTGAGTGCATTTTCTTTGTATTTTCTTAGTGTTTCTGTTCCCTATTGTTCCTGTGATCTTGTCTTGTGAATTTTCAGTTTGTGTTTGACCCCGTTTCCCTTGTGTTCTCTGTGTTTTATTCTTTATATCAGTTTTCAGTGTTTTCCTGTTTTATTTTGTAGTTTTTTTCTAGTCTTGTTTTACTTCCTCGGTTTTCCCTCCTCTGTAATTGTCTGCACCTGTGTCTCAGTGTCTCACCTGCCTCTCGTTGCTCATGTGTAGATGTGTCCGAAATGGATCCCTAACCCCTATATAGGCGACTATATGGGGGTTAGCGACATTTTGAGGGGTGTCCGAAACCTGAGTGATCAATTCCAATGCCCCATATAGGCGACTCAAAATTTCCCATAGAGCATTGCAAAATGTAGTGACTATCTGATGGTCATTCACCAGTGGTGGGCATCCCGTCATGCATTGTGTCTCCAGCGGCAACGTCACAATGGTAGTGCCCGAAACCTCCAGTGATTGAGTTCACTACATGGTCAGCTATATAGTGGAACCCCATATGGGGGTTGGGGATTAGGGATTGAGTGATTCATTTCAGACACAGTCCTTGTCTTCCCCTGTTTCTTTGTTGGTTTATTGTATGCCTGCTCCCTGTGATCTTTTATCCGTGAATTTTTTGTCTCCAGCTGTTTTTTTTTTTCTGTTTTTTTTTCCTCCAGTTTCTTTTGTTTGGATTTTGCGTCTTGTGTTTTTTTTTCTTCTTTTTTTCATTCTTTACTTATTTATTTTTTTATCATTGCAAATTTTCAGTTTGACATTTATAGTTATTCTATCTTTTTTTTCATTTAAAGTTAGTTCTTGTTTCTTTTCTTTGAGTTCCTTTTAAGTAAATATATATATATATATATTATTATTATTATTATTATTATTATTATTATTCTGCAGTTTGGGTCCTTTCCCTTTTTGTTTAATTCGAGACTGTGACAGCATCTTTGTGTTGGTGGCAGAGTTTTTTTATTTTTTTTTAAATTTATTTATTTAACTTAACTTATATACTGTCGCTGCCCAATGAATAACATGCATCTCCACTCTAAGGGATCTGGACTTTTTTCAATATATGCACAGCCCATCATCTTCCCCAATAACCCGTAGCTTTGGGTATCCAAATGACCGATAGAAAGACATTTTATAACATCATCTTTTTAACAAGTATCTCCATTGGGTGTCCGAAGTGTCAAAAAAGCACATATCTCCTGTCCTAACCCTGCGTTGTCATGTCAGCAAACAGACTTTACACAGTGACAGACTCATTACAATCCAGGGTAATGCTGCACTAATGTCCTCACATCGACTGATGCCAACCTAAAACTGTTTTCTAATCATGACAGTGTTGCTTACGTGTATGTAAGATTTCTTGAGCTGAAGTTTAGCCTCAGAGGCAAAGCTGCTGTTGTTGTCTCTCTCACGCTCGGTCCTGGACACTAGTGCATGTTAAATTGGGAGTCACGAATCAAAAATTTTGACAACCAATGTGCTATGTGGAAATGTAGGATAGCCTGCTAGCCTGCTTATCAGCATGGTGGGGTGGCATAAACAGGATACTCAAAGCTCGTAAATAACCAAACATCATTGGAGCACATTATTCAAAAAAACACGTAGGTCCACTATCAGTCACAACGCAAAGCACGTAAGTCAGTTTAAAATATCAAACAGGTCACTGATGACTGTGTAAATATAGATTTTGATTTCGGGTCCTAAATGTGTCCAATTACAGTGTTTTGGGTTTATTCTGTAAGGTAGTTTATAAATAAAATTGTTTTTTAATGTTCCTGAAAAACACAAATTTTAAAGATACGTGTTTCTTATTTGACGGAGACATTATGTTAGATGAAACTGAAACCAAGATGATGTGGTTTTGTGAGTGCACATCTGAAAGTTATCAGTAAAAATGTGCTTTGTGGATGACTTTTATTTTTCCAGGTATTTCTTTGAAAGCAGTGAGAGTGGCCGTGTACTATGCTAGTTTTGTATGCCTCAAGAAAAGCAACTCATTGTGCTTCATTTACCCCCAACGGTGAGAACACTCTTGCTCGTATTTCTAGAAATATAGATAATAGCCCAGCTACTTAAAAAAAAAAACAGTGGTCTCAAACCATTAGGTGGAGAATGGAGGATGTGGCTAGATTTTCAAGCTCCAACATCAATGATGTCTTGTAGGGCTGTTTTTTAATCGGTAAATAAACTCCAACTGAGAGGAAATGATTGGGACAAAATGGTGGACTGTATAGATGCTCTTTGATAAAATATTATTTATATAGATGCATATAAGATGGTGCAAAATCCAAGTGAAAGCACTAGTACTCTCAGCTCCTCGGTGCTTAATTTGCAGGACTAGTCGGTTAAAACCAAGCTTGTATTTGCATGCGTTAAGCTAAAATGGCGGTATATGGCTCTCAGACCTTCCACATATATATATGTGGCATGCGTAAACCCGATGGTGGGTAGAGCAGCAGCAAAGACCAGGACAGAACAGGTACCTAGATCCAGAGGTGGGTTGCAGAGCAGTTTGTGGAGGGGATAGGAAGCCTTGGTCGACCAAAGCCTTTTAAGGTCAGCTGAAAAATCCTGTTTTTCTTGCCCCATGAAAGTGACGTACGTTAGTGACGTATGTTGGATTGGATATGGCAATCCAGTGCTTAGGTAAAGGGTAAAACAATGGCTGATATCTGCATCAGGATGACAAATAAAACTTATTTGCCAGTTATAGCCCTGAGGAAAAGGATTTAAATGAAATGAAATTTAAAAAAACAAGTTTAATTTGCTCCGAACAATGCTATGCAATTGAATTAAAAATTAAGTAATAAGACCTCATCTCTATTTGATGATGTTTGCAAAGTCATTAATGCATAGTCATTATTAGGCTACTTGTCAAATGTTTGGAACATGCATTTGTGTTTTCAGCAGTTCCCCAGACTTGAGTCGCTCTCAGATGTGGAGTATTATGTCGTGTTTTTCCAAAATATTGACAGCATAATTCACCTTGTGGGATGAAACGTCTACATTCCTCCACCATCGCAGCACCAAAACAGAAACACGCTGTCATTCATTCAAACGAGGAAAGACATGAAATACCAAACAACCGGCTGCTTAAATAGTACACATTAAACTGATTGCTTGGAAATGTCAAATACAAAGTCAAGATTAATCATACAAGAGGCCTCCAGATCTAGAGTTCGGAGGCAGCAGCTCAAAGCCAGAGTGTGGTTTTATCCATCCACCCATCGTTATCAGCAAGCGAGGCAAAGTCGTCTTCCTCGGCCACGTCCTCCAGCTCTGCCTCGGGGGTGGCTGAGTCTTTTCCATGCCAGATAGGACATGTAATCCCTGCAGTTGGTTCTGGCTTGGCTTTGGGGTCTTCTTCTTCTTCTCCAGAGAGAATTTGATGAATACCTGAAAGGGGGATGTCTGGGGGACGTTCTGATCAGATGTCCAAATCACATCAACTGGCTTAGGGGTGTTGGGGTCATTCCAGTTGACCAAGGTCTCTGGGGGCAAACTTTGGGTAGCTTTAGTTTGGCGGTGTATTGGTTTAAAATTAAAAAGAAAGACCCAAATGTGCTTGAGTGGGCCAAAATATACCCGGGGGGCCACACAGGTAACAATCAGCCAATATGGGTCTGCATAGACTTGCTGAAGCTATACCAGCACTCAGCATTTCTCATGAATCACCTCTTCTACTTAAACACTTCCCTGCGTTACTTTCCCTCAAGAGCGCAATCGTGCAATCCACAAATGTGTCTAAACATAAAAAACAACACATTTCTCATTTTGCAAAACGCAGGTCGACACAGGTTATTACTCTGGGAGGGCCGTAAAAGCTGCATCAATTCGGCCGCCCACTCAATGTGTCTGTGTGACGGATACAGGTAAAATATGGAAGCCCAGTAAAGCTGCTGCCTCGCCCTGAGCACACAAACTATATCCAATCAATATGGTTTAAAAACCCATGCTGCCAATCCTTATGTTTATGACCCAGAAATATTACTCGCTTAATTATGAGCAGAGCAGACACGCACACACACACATTCGCACAGCTCACAGGTTGCAGCCTTTTATAATAAGTTTAATACCCAAGCTTTCACTCCTGGGTAATCAATCTGTAATTCATCATTATTTATCTAGCGCACAAAAAGCCCCAGAGGACTCAGGCGCATGCACACAAACTCAGACGTAAACTCGGCTCGGCTCACACGGCACACTCGCACACACATACAGACACCCCTGGAGGTGTCTTTGCCCACTTGGAGGTATTAAGGGATCATGGTGGAGAGGTAATTACAAGCACAGAGGAGGAGGGTTGGGGACAAACACAGGACAATGCTGCACCATACGCAGTTGGAGGCCTGCAGACTAGACAGAGAGCTCAAGAGCCAACTTGGAAGGTCAAGACAGGTTAAGTCCAGCATGGGTAAGGCCCCAATCAACCATTATATGATGCCTATTTTGTATTCTGTTGTCAGTGAGTAGATGATAGACTAAACCAAAGTTGATTTTACCATTAAAAATGAAACAAAACACCAGGAAATGTTTCCAGATTTACAGTACAGTACTGCTTATCCAGTAACCCCAAGACATTGATTTAATTGAGGCTACCACAGATGCTTGCTAAGTCCACAGTGCTCACTATATGTTTTTGAATTCATTTTGAATTCAGTCCAAAAATTGGTTGCCTAAATGTTCCCTAAAAGAGAAAAGTGAAAGCTGGTTAAGGCGGAAGCAGATGTGAAAAAAATAACAGAACAAATTTGGCGAGCCCTCCAGGAGAACCTATCCCTGTACGATGGACAAATGATCCAGAATCTGATCCTGGACATCAGGACGGACATGTTAAAGGAATATTCCAGCATAAAATTAAGTTAGGGTCAAACACACCGTAACATTGAGTTAGACACCCTGTCGAAAGATGAATGTTGCCGACCGCTTGCTTCTCTAGTTATACCAACTTTAGTAACGACCGCATGGTAGCAATACAGAGAGCCACACGCTCAACCAAAAAGCAACTCTATAGCCACAAATAATGCTCGAACCAACACCTTATTTCATCAGCAGTATAGACATATAGGGTCCCAGCCATAGCGCTAGCCACCAAACATTACTTCATAAAAATGCAATCAGACCTAGACGCTAAGGCAGAAGAACTACCGCGTCTGCAGTGCAAAATGATTAATATGGTGATTATTACTTTAAGGAAATGATAAAGTAATGATCATAAATGTTCTTCCTTGAGCTGCATCCCCCCGCTGCAGTCGATGGACTCACCCAGAGGTCTCTGGACAAACAAGGGGAGCAGCTCTGGTCACAGTTGCATGTGGTTTGTTAATGTCTGAGTGCTAGTCAAACTTTCTCTCCTATAATGTGCAACTTTAAGGTCAGGTTTACTTTTGAGGTCGTATAAGGTGAAGTTTTTGGCACAAACAAACAAGTCACTGTAAGCTGAATGTTGTTAGTGGAATTAGACAGCATACCTCATATTGGTGATTGGCATTATTGGGCTTTGAAAAGACGCCTCGAAAAACATTTTCCATCTTGGAAAAATGTGGAATCTAATAGTCAAACAGAACAGTACAAATTTTCATTTAACTGATGGGTCTTGGTAACATAAACATGATAAATGTTTGCGTACATCCTAATACAATAAGCACTGTAATTACAGAGGGACTTCAGAGTCAGTTAAGAGCAAAGGAGGCGTTCCCTGGCGAATAATAACACACTGCTCAACCAAGTTCAAACAATATAACCGCTCTTAATGTTACCAGAATACAGCATCCACAAACAGCAAAGCCTAAGTGAGCTATAATCCATCTTCAGAGCTCTGAAAACACAGCATGCCACGGCCACAAGTGTGTTCCTCAAAGCCTGCAAATACACCAGAGATCAAAAAATGCCCACTTTAAGTCTATTATAGTGGGACCAAGGCATCGCAAACATTCCCGACCTATAAATTAACCAGCCAGGGCGCACAAACTGCTGCTGTTCTGGATTATTTAAAAACGCCAAATACAACATTAGGGGATTAAACATGGAGCCAAAGAGGGATGGAAAGAACTTGAACTGTAGTTAAACTTGAATGAGTCATGCATGCTGTTAGTCATTAACTTCAGTGACATAATACAGCTCCACTTGGCCTAATAAAATGCCATTAGTGGCTCAATCACTCACAATTACTCACACCCTGCCGTGAAAAGGGGTGTTTTATGATGACAAGATGCACAAAGCAGTGAGGCAAACACTGATTTTGCACTTGTTTATACTTATCATTGACAAGAGGGGTCAGTGCGCCTTTTATTTATTGATTAAGGTCACTCTTAATTGAGGGTAGAAAAGAGAAGGTGGTGGTGGATAGAGTGGATGTTTCCTTGAAGCTCCACATCCATCCTGCTGCCCAACAGCCGTGCCGGTATAACTGACAGGAGCAGGCCCGCTGCATGGTCGGCCACTGTCCACTGTGATTATTGATTCCCCCGGGGGTCTCTGCCTCGGTAACACGCTTCGCCTGAATAGCCTTTTTTTCCCCCTTCACCAGACCTGGTGCCAATTCACACTTGCTGTTGAAACTACACTTGAGGATGACATTTTTGGGAATTCCCGTGGGTCACGTGATTCCAGCGGGAATCCCACGGGATGGGAGTCATTTTTTAATTAATCCCGTGATCGGGACGGGACGGGAAAAAAAAGCAATGGGAGCGGGCAGAGGCGGGAACAACATTAATAGATGATCATTTTCAGCCGTGTTAGCCAGATGAACAGATGCGTCCATTTTTGTAGTCATCTCTCAGTGAGATCCAACACTCTTGACCGCGCTAGCAACACAAAAGAACTACAACAGTGGTTTGACTTCCTGTCACCACCGGAAGTGGAAAGTGACTCGGATCGGCTGCCGGCGACACACATAACTGATGTAGTTCTCCCATGTTACCTCAACAAGAATCTCTCTCTCTCTCTATATATATATATATGCACTTTGTTTACACCGTCTTAATGTCAGGACAGGATTCATTTTTTTACTCCGGTCCAGGATTGGGATGGGACAGGATTTTTTCTCTGGGAGTGGGACGGGACAGGAGTGAAAATCTGCTCCAGTGTCATGCTCTAAACTACACCCCCATTTAAACTACAAGCTAGTTTTACAGTTACTTACTGTCTTTGTTTGGACTCCAATTCAACCCATGTAGTTAAACGTTTAAACCAATCTTTATCCCCTTTAGTTCCAACTCACACAGCTTAAGCATGACTTTGCAAAACTTAAAGCTTCAATTCAATTCAACTGAAAAACTACAGTCAACTACAACTGGATCAACAGCTATTGACTGTTGTTAGCTAAAGCTCAGAGGTCACGTTGTCCTTTTAATCCTGTCATGTTAGATCAACTTGGGTGACAACTCAAGGCAGCACACCTGTTTAGCACTTGCCTCTGTTCGGCGGTTATATAACTGCAGAAAGTGGCTGGGGACTGTTTTGCTTTAACATGCAAGGTCCTGAACGGGCATTGTCTGGATTGTAGCATATGTTGCTCTAAGACCTTGATATATTATCCAGCATTTGTAGTGCCTTACATGATGTATAAGCAACACATAATGCTGGGGATTTACGCATCTCTATTTTCAGCAAGGCTTTTAAATGTGAGCTTAAAAGGTACGGAGTGGTCCCTCACTTCTCTAGGGTGGAGGATGCAGGTGGTTCATATATTTTGGTGGATTGGTGGGGCCTTAGCAAAAGAAGTCAGTTGAGGGGGTTTTCGGCATTTGATAAGGTGCTCCAGGAACATCATACTGGGAGGATAATTCAAGCTAGCCCATGGGAACGCCTTGGAGTCCTGGAAGGGGAGCTGGGAAGTGTTGCTGGTCAGAGGGACATTAAGGTTGACTTGTTAAGACTGCTTCTTCTGCAACCTGAACCTAGATAGAAAACAGATGACTAAATAAATTTGTGGATTATTGTGTCAGATACACTGGGCTTTTGGGAAGTAACTATTGCCCATGAAGGGATTTCCACTACAGAGTCTTACCTGTTTCCCTTCAGAAACTCAAACCGCTGTCACAACTTCTTGTCTTGTTTTCTAGCCTTGGATTTCAACTAAAACGATTTGCCTTGTCCTATTCCACACTGTCTCAGTCCCCTTAAAGTTAACCAAATGACTATTTTTACAAAATTTTACTCAAAAGCCACAAGGCTGCACTGCTTCCTTCATTTACCGTCTTCCACAGAGAAACCGATTTCTAAACCATGACCCGAACACCCCTCGTAGGATTCACATTTAGAGCTGTTTCAGTCATGAATCCAATCTTAAAAGCTGAATGGGTTTGAGGCTTAAGAGAAAGTACAAAAAGTATGAAAGGTTTTAATCTATTGTTGATCTTTTCCAGGGATTGTGCCTAATCAAAATAATCATTTTTTTCTTTTGTACCCATTGTTTATGATCATTCAATCTTCCAACCAAGAAGATTAGCACATCTTGACCTTTGTCCTGCTGTCCTCCTACTGCGCTGAGTATAAATGATTCCTGTTTGGAGCTTTTTTCGGATTTCTTCTTCTCAGTTTACAACAAAAAACAATACCCATTAATCTTTCTGTCGCTGTGTTGTTTCCCCTAATAAGTACAAATCTGAGAGACAGCATTAATGCACTAGCTGGACTCTTCTTTCTATTTCAGTTAACTAAATATTTTCAAAATCGCAGATATCAACACGCCATCCCTAAACTCATTTAGTAAATTTCCATTCTTGAAACACTCCGCCGTTATATTGAAACACAAACCCATTTTGAGAGCAGTTACAGTACACAGGCCTCCCTAAAGGAGTGCTTTATTTTTAGATGAATTCTCAGAGCCATCCATCTTTCACGAAAAATTGCGAGGGAATGATTATTACACGGGGCATCAAGCGCCTTCTTGGCAATCCTGCTGATTCAAAGCAGTGGAGTTTTAGACAGATGTGCGTTCAGTATGGATTTAAAGCACTCATACATGCAGTTTATGGACGTTGTCAAGAATGGGTCATGGAGTCAGTGGCGCTAACCTCATTTATTGATACTGGTGTTTCTTATTTTGAGGGTAAAGCATGTCGGTTTTGGCAATTTTGACCTACTCTTGCATTAATTGGTTGTTGTAAGACTTGAACCAGTATACTTTTTAAAATTTTGAACTGCACTTGAAACTGCTGACTCATCATTCCTTGTGACCACACTTTTTTTTTTCACGTCAAGAGCCGCTACCAGAACAACGACTCTATATATATCAAGTGTTTTTAGGCTTTTCTTGAAAAAGTGCCAGAAATCAGGCAGATAGAACATTTTAAAGTTGACTCAATTGTCACTGTGATATGGAAGCAATTGTGACTCATATCTCAAATTCAAAAGCATTAGCAGAAATGCTTTTTCATTTCAAAGTCATGTCTGCACTATTTGACTCAAAAATCTAAATCAAAAGCAATGTTCCAAAATGCATTTTCTTCTTCAAGACTGCCCATTCTGTGACTAAATTAAAAAGCAAAACCAAACTCAGAAATGCTTTTTCGTTTTTGTGCTCGCCCCGCAAAAAGTGTCTCATAATTCAATCTGAGTTCGCAATTTCAAGGGGCGCAGGAAAGTGACGATGTGACCTCACTCGTTCTGGTCCCTTCTGGCCAATAGGGGACAGTGAATCCGTGTATCATCGATTGAAATTAAACCGCGGATCGCGGCTATCCGTTTTAGCGGACTAACAGACTTTATACTCCATATTGTTCTCATCACTGATCGATGGATTTGGGATATTTTGCAAATAAAGGGCCATAAACACAGTGAGAAACAGACAAAATGGTCATAGAGATGCCTAAAAAATACATGGCACGGAGACAGAATCACTGAGTTCTTGAATCAAGGTTGTGAGCACTGCCAGGGCAGAAGATGGTGCTTCGGGTCATAGGTAAGACTAGGGACTCTCCAAAGTTACACATTTACAGGTCAACTAAACAAATATTCAAGTTCCAACTCACTCAACGGTGTGTAGGTGCAGAAATATCGCTGCTTTTTGGTTCTAAACCAGTTTAGTGCAACTTTATCTCCATTTTTTTGGTCAAAATATGATCAAACACCAAACGGATCTGGCTCTTTTGGCCTTGGATAGCAAAAATATTGGTTTACTGGCTTGTTATTCTGGTGCAGGCTTGGGGTTGACAATTTATTTCTGTTTTAGTCGCCCAAAGTTGCGCATCCTTGGGTTCTGGAATGGTCTCAAAAGATTTGTGTCAATTGGTATTATGGTGAAGCAGTGGCATTTTGGTTAGGAGTGGGCATTGGAATAACTTTTACTGGATGGATTTCACTCAGAGGACTCCCACAAGGTTTTTCCTGGCCTCCAAACTTTGCCCAGTTAATCAAACATGCGTAGGAGATGACAGGAAAAAAAAACAGCCAGATCCCACAGCCCACTTTGGGTTGGTCTTGTGGGCTTTTTCTTCTCTTTTCACTTTGGCACTTTGACGTTGGTGCTTAGCAGTAAAGTATCTTATTTTTCTGCACTTTTACTTGTTTTGTTCTGTTGGACATCTTTGCAAGAAGCATGATAGACTCATGTTTCCAATTAGGATGCGCAGTAGGTTTCCAAATGGTACTACTGTCAAAAATTCCCCAATATAGCCAACGGTAATATACACAGGCTTTCTTAACTCAGCGGGGGCCATGGCAATCATCGGAAAAATCCAACAATCTAATGTCTTTGCTGGTGTTATGACACAATTGAAGTCTTTGGGGTCTATGTGACAAATACACCTCTTGTCACCAAAAGTGTCACGACAAACCGAGCATTGTGCTTACTCTTGCGTAAAACAGCAAATAGAGGAGAGTAAAAAAAATAGGTTTTCTTATGCCCCCCCGTCTCCCTCCACCATCCATCAGCCTTGAGATGAAGACTTTCAGGAGATGCATCGTTGTCTGCCAGCTGTTGTCGACAACCCGCTCGATCACTTACTCTCCGCGGTATGAAAATCCATCTCCGCGCTTTTTTAATCTTTCGAGAAAGGCTCCATACGCTATTTTTTTCTTTATGTACTGAGTGGAGCTGCAAACAATACTGTATGATGGTGTACATCTTCACAATAAGAAGAAAAAAAGGCCTTTTTTTCTTGATGCTTCTTAACAAACAGTGCGTATATATAGGGGTGCATCTACCCGACACTAAAAATGTAGTTCGCTGCTCCGGGCTGCAGCCGTTCACTCTTAGAGTTGATATTCCATTGCAGCATTTGTTCGTTCTTTTGGTTTGTGCAGAGCATCAAAGAGGTCATGCCTTCCTGGATATAAGCCAAGCAACAAGAGTGCAATACTTTTCACTCATAACTCTTTAAAGCTTGCTTGTATGTCAACACGGATTTTCTCCTTGCACGCACAGAAGTATCACGGCTGATAAAACAGATGATGAAACACTTTTTGTACTAAGAGATGATCTAGAACTAATGCCCATATTCCTTTTTTCTTTATTTTCGACTGTAGCTAATAGATTGACATGTGCCTCAGAGGACGCAGGGGGAAAAAAAAGAGCCTGCTCTGTGTTTGGGGCGGCACATAGAGAGTTTCAAAAGGAGCTAACTAAATTTAGACCAGTCGGATTTGACACAGACACACATGATTGCGCATGCGCTTCCAGACACACTCATTAGGCTTTCAACAAACATCATCTGCTCGGAGTGATGAGTCTTTAGCGAGACACATTTGTTTCCTTCGCATTACTGCAAACAGGAGGAAGTGGGTGGAGGGGAAAGGAGGGGAAGGGCAGGTGGCGGCAGAAGGGTGCTGCTATTGATATGCCCCATACAGTGCCAACACCTGACTAATTTGATGCAGCCATTCAAATGACTGCCTCCTTTGGCTCATCTGTGCTTCCTGCTGACTCCCTGCTGAGTGTGCTCACAGAGGAGCAGGTCAATGGAAACGAGCTACAGACCTTTCAAATGGGACAGTTGGCCTGAAGTCAAGTGTATTTAGGGCTCAGTCTGTAGTATAAGAAAGACATGATTAATTCCTTACATATCACATGAAGATTACTTAAAATGTTTAATTTTTGGGTGGGAACTTAAAATATCAAATAATTGGCCAATCACTGTCATGTCTATTTTTGCCCTGGAATATGTCCAAATAAAGTCAAAAGACAATAAATGTATTGTTTTAATATCTACATTTTTTAAAGACCACCTACCCACTATTTAGGTTAATTTGCAGCCTATATGGTATAATAATGGCCTCCCAGAGTGAGGAACTGCGAAAGCAAAATGTTCAATAATTGCAAAGACTTTGGGGGTTTCACTAGATTTGGAAAGTCTAACAAGCAAAAAGAAAAACAGTGCAATCCATAAATGCATGCAACTTCTTTGGATCCTCTAAGTTGGACTTGGGCGATTTCTTTTTCGAAACCATGGAAACGACGTAACCAGTGCTCAATTCGAAAACATCAAAGAAATGGAGGAGCGTCAGTGTCCATTTTGCAAAGTGTCTGGGCTTTTTGGAGTTGTTTCAGGTCATGCTAACCTCCCAAACCTATTAAAATTTACCGCCAGTTTAGAGTTCAGAAGGTTTTTGTTGAGACTGGTTTGTCATCTTTGCTTTCCGTAACATGTTGTATCTGCCAAGTCTTATCTTCTTTGCTGGTTTATCTGTATTTTTATCCTTGTGCACCATAAGCCAATCAAACAACACCATCCATAAATGAATCTTGTTTCGTCGGGGTCTGACGCCTCTGTTGCTGATAGGTATATTCAGTGGTGTCGCTTGATGGACGTGATGCGGTTTGATGGGCTCCTGGCCGTGTCAGATCAGATCTAGAATCAGTGAAGTGATGCCTAATGATGAGAGATAGTAACGTTTGGGGCATCCTGTTCACAATGAAATCACTGTAAGTCATAATATGGGATGTCACAGCTAAGGTGGGATGGTCGGGAACCCAAAACTGGAAACGAAATATGGCAAAGCAGGACCTGGATTTCCATTGAATTCTCATCTTAAAGATTCATACCAATTTGCAAATGAAAAAAAGATTCAAACCTTAAGCAAATGTGACTGCATAGGTCCAATTTTAAAGTACAAAGCAGGTTTTTAAGATCACAAAAGTGTTTGAACTACATTTTCAACATTTTGTAGATAATTTCCAACAGGATTATGAAGTCTGTTTTCAAACAGTTGTGTTTATTCAGACCATCTTTTGCTAAATTTGCACTTTTTTCCCCACCTCGCAAATCAAATAAAGGATAAAAGTACAACTTCAAGAAGCATAATACGGAACAAGCTCTTGCCATTAGAGCTTTCGGTTTAGATTATTTTCAAGAAACCAGACAAAGTGGCATAAAACCCAACCAAAAATTCTATAACGGCTCAAATTAAATGGGTTTTTCAAAATGTCCAGATGAAATAGTAAGGTCAGGCAAAACTGACTCACACTTAAAAAAGAAATGCTCTATTCAAAATGGGCTAAGATATCGTTTGAAGTATCCTCTCAAACTGAAACAGCAAGGCCTGTGACGCATATCTAATGATCCCAACTCAAGGGTCACAATAGAGCAGTAGAACTACTTTCCTGTTCTTTGTCACTCAAGTGGTCCAATAGAGCAATCATGAGAAATTATCTTCCTGTGACATGAGCTGGTCATTACAGACTATGATGCATCGTGCTTGTGGAATAGATTCCTAATTCCCATACATGCGAGCATGCATACTGCCCCTCCCCCTGTTTTATGCAATTCATGAGCAGCTATCATGGGGGAGTTGAAAGAGCTCTGATTGAACATATCCTGCAGAGAATAAACATGCATCCTGCTGCATTATTGATGGACGCGGATTGAATTATGAAGTCATTTCTAAATTAGGTGTGCGGACAGTTAGATGCAAGCAATATGAAATGTATGACGATAAATGAGGGGGTGGACGACAATGACCTGTTGGTCACAACGATTTATATGCAGAGTGTGCTACCTGGATGACAACAGGAACAATGGCGACGGTGAACAATATTGTTTTGGGTTTTTCCTGCATCTCAATGAATGAAATAAGCAAATAAAAAACAGATTTAGCTCATTTTAGGTGTTAAAATATCAACAGAAATAATGAAATTTTAACAATCAAAGAGTCATTTGGGGTTTTAACAAGATGGCAAGAGAGAGGGAAATATATTGAAGGAGAAAAGAAGAACTTTATTGATCCCCAAAGGAAAATTCAATATTATCAAATATTCGATATCCGAAATTCAATGCTGTTTGCAAGTGAAATGCTAATATGAGACTGCTTCATGTAGAAAATGAGCAAATTGAGATAATATACTCAACAGTTGGGCAGTGTTGTTTTCGCCCCTTTTTTTCCATGACGAAGACGTGACGTTGACGAGCTAAACATGAGTCTTAGATGACGAGACTAGACGAAAACATTAGGGGTGGACGATGCACAGAGTTGCAAAATTCATGAGCATTTCGTCAGTCAAATGCTAAACATATATTCTGCAGTGTTGTTTTCGTTGACGTTGACAAAAATATTTCGTCAACGTCATCGTCAACACTGCAGTTGGGCGAATGGAAGTATCACTAGTTAGGAACCAAGGCTATCAAAGTGTATGCTTCATTTCAAAATAAAAGCACGGAGAGGAACATGAATATGTGGCCCAAGTTTGATGTCTGTCCACTCAAAACTTGAAAAAAAATGAAGCACAGTGAAGTGCTTTTCATGTTACCATAGGCTGTCTTTTGAAAATATTGGAGCAGACAGGTAAAAACTCCGAACAACCGGTTGCACTCAAGACAAGTCAGGAGGGGCACTAGAGTCAACCCCTTGGGAAACCAGTCTCCATGGACAACATGACTCTTAAAAATGTCAGGGCATTACATCTATATTATTTTGAGATATAAAGTTTGTGAAGGTAAAGCGAGGACAGTAACAGAAAAGTGCTTTTTGTAATTTTTTTTCATTTATTTAAACACTGTCTCGTCTTTACATTACTGCAGACTGAACTCATTTACGTGTCGCTGCTGTATAAACTCAGGATAAAAGATGCTCAGCGTTTGCAGAGATACTTTTGCAGACATCAAAACTCCTTGACGGCTCCTTCTTTTTAATTTAAACTTATCTCAGACAAGTGAAGAGGTCTGACCTTCTATCCTTCCAAACAAGTACCCTGAAATTATTTTGTGTGTCTAACAGAGAGAATGAACCTCTCCCTCCGTCATCTCATCCTCATTCAGACAGGAGGATACATCATCAGCGAAGTGCACCGGTTACAAAGACAGCTGGCTCCTCAGATTAATTTCCGCGTTTTTTTCTACCCTCCATGGCAAAATAATTCATTTACTTGATATCCGATGCAGGTGAATAGCCACCACTTTTTTCATGTGTAATCTCAAACAGACACAAAGCAGTGTGCACAAATACACAATGTCAGGGACAATTGCTTTGACCAGGCACAGGGCCAAGGTCTGTGCAGGAGCCGTAATTTCATCCTACTGCTTTCCTGGGTCACCTTATGTTTGACCTACCCACCAGTAGTATGTATGTGCATGGTTGGTTCCTATCGCCATGGTTACTTCACGTCTTTTTCTTGCTCCTTACAGAAGAAAAAAAGGTTTTAAAATCATCTAAATCTGAAAGTTAACCAAGTTATTCCAATTGAATGGGCTTAAATGATGGGAAAATCTTTTTTTTGGGGGGGGGGGGGCTGTTCTCTGTCTTTTGTCGACTCTGTCCCAACTTTTTAGCAATGTGTGTGAATATTTGCATCAAAAAATAAGTTTCAGTTTGAATAAATGATGTGCAAATCACTGTATTCTGTCTTTATTCATATTTTACACAACTTTGTACACATTTACAGTTGTTATCATTGCAGCATTTACAGTTAAATTCCTGCACAGTGGTTACCCAGCAGCTTTCAGCTTCCTGTATCGACCATGAGTGGTCTATAAAAATGTCTTTTTTTGTGTCTTGCACATTTATGTAAGGATATAGTTCATTCATTTCTCCCACAGCCCCTCTAACAGAGGTAAGGACTGACAAAAATGCCTATTCTACACACAATACCTCCATTTAAGTAACATCCCCGCAGCATTAATGGAATGCTTTCACGGCACCTGCTGTTACATTCAAACAGAATTTGCTTCCTATATCATACAGCGCTTCAAGATTGCATGTACATTCCATTGTGACCTGTCTGAATGGCCCAGCGGGAGGTTGAGATCTGAATTTAAAAGACATTTCCTGGAAAGAGGCATTCCACACATCAGCTTCATTTCATGACCGTTTTCACGAGAGGCACAATAGCACACGCTTACATGAGCACACACATGTGCCAACAAACCCATGCTGCATTGTATGACATTTCTGAAATGGCATTACTCAAAACAATCTTATCATGCTTGACTGTGCGACTGGATGTGGAAAAGTTTAAGTAAGTATTAAACTTTTATGAACTAAAGCCCTTGTCTGACTGTTTCAACTGTTTCCATGTTGTTTTGTGGACTGAAAAAGGTTCAAAAGCACCTCTGGAGGCATAGGGTTGGTTTTAGAAACTATAGGAGGAAAAATCTGTTCATGAAAATGTCTGTATGTGTGGACATAGCTTCAGTGCAGAGGCGGAAAAACACTGAAACAACCAATTTGGCAAGTGCTCCAGAAGAACTGAGCCAAGGTAGGTCACAACCTATTAATAAAGATCCTTGACAATCTGAGAAGCAGTTGAAAAGAACTGAGCCACTGAGGCAGATTTGAAAAAAGCATCCCACCTCCCCACGACACACCCCCTCTGGCAGAGCAAGAAGCCGGCCGGCAGAAGATCCTGCGCTAGCTTCAAATAGGATTCATCATGTCGGATTTCTAATGACTCACGGTAGTCTGCAGCTGCCTGGACAGCTACCATGTTGACATCGCAGGGACTAAGAGTTATTTATGTAACATGTACCTCGATAAAAGGCAAAAATTACCTGTTCAACAAAAACTCTGCTGTCTCGGCGTCTGTTTTCAGGCCCACATCCTGGCGGAGCTTTGTTTAAATATATGTTCTGGGATGTGACATCGAGAGTTAATACTTGGTTGGAGTGACGTTTAAAATAGGAGCGGCCTAAATTTTACAGTGCTATTTTAATTTTGCATATCAGGCAAATTTTGAATGTGTAAAAACAACAGCTTGAAGGGCAAAGCTGATTTGTATGCAGACTTTTCTCACATCGTGATCCAAAAAAATAACAGAGTAGGTGACAACAGAGAGAAAAAAATTGAATAAAAATACATTTGACATCAGACTAGCATTGAACAAATTGTGCTTTTTTGGGTGATTTCGCTCTCTATGAAAAGGGCAAATGATAATCAGAAGCCATAAAATGTTTTGACTCACTCTGGACTCTCTGAGATTACATTTTGCTAAACTGTAATGGGCCACTACATCACATACTCTTCATTTTCTGCATAATTCCTACATTAACACCAGCAAAGAAACAACAAGCTGTAGAGGACGGATCCTAGAAATACACTGAGTGAAGGAAATAATATCAACGATGCTGCCATATGTAATTCAAGAGATAAATTTAACCCAGGAAGTCCCATGATAATTTGGCCCTGGGAATTACTCATGATCCACGCATGCACAAACAGATGCATGAACACAACGAATCTAAATCCATCTGCAATCCCAACCGTGAACAGAAATAACAATCGATGTTCATAATGCATTCACAGGATCCCTCCAATTTGCATACCACAGATTCTTCCAAAGCCAACGCTAAAATAATCAGCAGCCGGTGCATTCATTAGTAATTGTTTGCCCGCACAACTTCCAGCCTTTCAAAGGAAAAATAGCCGAGAAGATGACAGCTGAGAGGATGTCTTGAAACAGTAGCCTAGATACATGCTAACATAAGTTTTCTGATTTTGCTTAAGTGATGAAATAGATTGTCAATAGTGTCAAAAAGATGACGTGATCAGAAGAAGACCACTGCTTTGAAGAGAATTTAGCATTTTTTGATTGGAAGACAAAAATGACAACTCGACTGCAAATGCTGGCACTTGTAGAAACATCAATACAAGACTGCAGTCATTAAGAATTATTGTCTCGGAACAATGAATGCCTGAACTGAATTAATATTTCATCTGTCAGTCAGAAATGTCATGAAAAAAATCCACTGAGTGAGTAAAAACTTTGCCTTGCTGGGGGCAGCGGAGGAAATATCAGGGGAGCTGAAGTCATTACAATTGAACCGCTCAGATTTTTGATTATCAGCGGCACATTTCCTAGAAAACCATCCAATATCTTTCGAGAGGTTTCAATCAAGACTTTTCAAAGATTA
Source organism: Xyrichtys novacula (assembly GCA_962446985.1). Lineage (NCBI taxonomy): Eukaryota > Metazoa > Chordata > Actinopteri > Labriformes > Labridae > Xyrichtys > Xyrichtys novacula. Next base: position 6,421,814 of record OY660887.1, read on the forward strand.
AGTGGCAGTTTTGGAAGTTGGAAACTTACTTTAAGGAGGTTTTAGTGGCTGTTAAATGCTTACATCATGATCTGAAATAAATAGTATTAGATCTATCAATGCCTTATATTGTTAGGTCAGCTTAAAGGAAAGGAGTCCCTCACTGGAACTAAATTATGCTCTAAAAGCAAAGTAACTAGAAGAGCCACCGTAATTCTTGTATCTTTTCCACCACCCAAAAGCATGAATTGATAGCCTTTCCAGTGCTACTATTGATCTCCACCAATGACTCAGCATTTCCTTTTTTAAGTTGCTGAGCTTTATGTCCTCTATGCCCAACTCTCCATAGCCCAACCTGTCAGCCCACGGACATTTGGGCAATTCTGGCAGTGATGGTTAGGTAGAAAATGCTAAATAGTGCAGCTCTCCAGGCCGAAGGACTTGACCTCAAGTTAGACTTGCATGCTAAGCAAAATCACTGCCTGGAATAACAATACTCCAGTAACTTCCTTGCAAAGTATCTGATTTGACTTGTGACCCTGATAAGACATCCGGACAGTATATTTCCAAACGCTCAAGTATAATCTTGAACTTTCTTACTGACCACCCAAAATCTCCTTGATGGAGAATATGTTGATCAGAAATCTGTATTTGCTTTTAAGCATAAATAGTACCTGACTACAATAGCCCACACCATGCGGCTAATACATCCCAAACCATCATCTATGCTGGCTGTTGAGTTATGTACAATCTTTAGAGCTGGGCTTAATTTCCAAAAAGAAGTCCATCTCCAGTAGGATCAAGCCTAGGAAAGTTCCTGGCTTCCCTGGATCATTTTCATAAATGGTTTCCTCTTTGGATGAGTTTTTGGATGCAGCAACAGCAATGGTTCAACCCTCCTTCTGTGTTAGGGTCTGCACTGACCCGTTATTTATTTTTAATGCTAAAAAAAAACACTTAAATTAGCTTCTTTTGCATTAAGACTTTTTGACTTTGTCAGAAACCTCTATTTCAACAATAAAAACAAAAAATATAAATTGACTAAATAATAAAATGCTCTTATTAAAATGATGGCACTTGTCGTGTTAGGGTCGCTTTTGACCCAGTTAGATCAATATCTAATAATTAGAGCAAAAACTGAGATCATACGTGCACTGTCAGGCACCACACTGACAGTCAGATCCTCTTCCAATCGTGTGAGATTTAGGAAATTCTCATTTTTCAATGTTTTTCCTGCACAATAAACAACGTCGGGCATGTCCAGACATGTAAGGTCAATTCAGTATAGATGTTTGTATGAGGGGTATACTGACAAAGAAAGGCCCAGAGGCCCACTACAAAAATATTATAATCAATATTTTCATGGATTATGAAGCCTAACAAGGAAACCTAGAGATGAGAACCAACTTGGATGATAGAGAATTGTTTTTAGTGTAATTTACAGCTGATTTAAGACACGGGTCAAAACCGACCCTTAACATAGTGGGTGCGTAGTAAAAACTAACACTTGAGGAAGGTTAATAATGATTTTGAGCTCATGCAGTGACTTCCACTACAGAGCCATAAGTTGTTCAGAAAATAACAAATTACAACATTTTGTACAATAAGTGCATGAGCTAGCTGAGAGGTAATTAACTGTGCGTCTTATTTGTGGAGTTTCACAGCTTGAATTCACAATTATCATCATCAATACTTTTATTAGCATAAAACATGATTGCAGAGAAAGAACATGTGGCAGAAAAAAAGTCATATTGTAGTACTAGAGTAGACCTGAAGGACCCCCCAATCTTATTACATTTTCCTCAAACATCTCCCCAGCATCTTAAATTACCTTTTGCTTGCCAACACTCTCGGATATTTGCAGAGAACGAGTGACTACTTAGCATCAAGCAAAGCCACTTTGCTCATGGCTATTCCTCAGGGAAGCAAAATGCACTAAGAGTGTTTGATATAAAAAGCATAAAAGAGCTTCAGAAAAAAAAAAAAAAGAGGAGAGCCTGGGGAAACAGATTGCGTGATTTCAGCTTGATGTACGACCTGATACAAAAGAGGGTAATGAACTGTAACTTTCAGGTCTGCCTTTTTATCACACTCCCTCTTGCCCCCCCAACTGTACAATCCACCTCATCTTCCTCTTTGAATTTAACTGTCGCCATCACGGGGTTGTCATGGAAACACGGGTTGAGAAAGTGTGTTTCCAGCAACAGGTTGTTTTTGCACAAAGACTTTGATGAAAACAGAAAAAAACATATACTTTTTTTTTTTTTTTTCATTTTGATAACCATGATGATGCCCTTTTGAGTGTATGATTGTCTAGACAGCCCTAATCAGTGTGTAATCCCACTGCAATGAAGGCGTCATCTTATCAGATTTATATGCAAGATAAATTTAAGGATGTCAAGAAAACTTGATTGGTGTACTTTGAATTGTTACTCCACATTATATGCGGAAGAAGGGGTCTGGTTACAATGACACAGCTCAGACAGAAGACTGCTATCCTATACTACAACTTGGATTGACAGACTTGATAATGCGGATACATAAGAATATGAGCAACATCCACAAAGGCAGAATAGTGATTGCTCAACAGCCGCACTACTTCCTGAACTTAAGGCTGCTCCTTTATTTCCTGTCTTACATTATTGGACAAACTGATTAACCCATGTGTGTCTGACTAGTCATAATGATTCTTCCATCATACTAATAAACCGTTTCTGAAATGAAGAGTATTGAAATTTGCTGATCTAGCTGAATTTAGAACTGCACAGACAATGTATTAATCTAGTAACTATCTACTCCCTAGTAATATACACAAAATGTAAAGTGGAAGAGAGGGAAGGCATGTATTACGAGGAGAAGGCAATTTAAAACAACCAGGCGTCCATACAACACTTAAATGCATGTGGAACACCTTGCCTGATGATCTTAAACAAAGCAAAACTATAGCGCAGTTTAAAAGTAAATTAAAGCAGAGTATGATTGAAAAATACATACAAATGCGATTTTAGTTTTGCCACACTTATTATATCATATATGGGTATGGTTCACATGAGAGATTTAAGGTATTCAAGGTATAAATATACATATATATATATATATATATATATACATATATATATATATACATACATATATATATATACATATATATATATATATATATATATATATATACATACATATATATAGGTATGGCTGTATATATGTATATATAAGGTCTTTGTTTTAGTATTAATGATTAGTTATATTAGACTTTGGAGCTTTGGTTACTTTTTGGTAACAGCTGAAATTCTAAAGACATGGAAAGAGTAAACGAATAGGCAGGAATGAGTGTAGGTACATATAACCTAAATTTCTTCAACCAACTTCTTTTCGATTTCCAAAAAAATTGGGAATTCCTTGTCTAAAATTGTACCGTATGTATATTCAAACGAATGAACAATCCCATTCGCAATCTTAAAGTACAGGAAGTAGTGGATCAGTGCATAGAGCCTGTTGAAGTGCTTGTTGGGTGCTCCTTGTCTGCAGTGGTAAGAACCAACCAAGGGTGGACCAATGTCAAGGTCATGGGTGATGCATGATGGTAGCAGAGGGTGCACATCATGAGTACACCAGCTTTGCATACACAAATTTGATTGCAAATCTTATGACAGACTCAAGGTCCTTACACACTGGGAACGACGCATATATATGACGCGAAATTACGAAATATTCAGAGGCATCTCCCTCTATCAGTTCTCTCCCATGCAGTGACTATCACTACAGAGTCGTGCCATTTCTCAAAATCTCAAAGATCTTGCTTTGTCCTATTTGCACAGAGATTAGAGTTATATTTGCTGTATATTGATACTTTTCGTTAGCGCTCCCACTCATTAATGTACTTTATTTGTTTGCCAAACACTGCCACTACTCCTGTCCTCACTAAATTTCATCCTAGCTGGGCTCCAAAACTCAGAGCAGCAGAGATGCACTTATCTCTAATTCCTGCAGACTGCCTTCGTTTGACACCTCCTTAAATATTGATTTATTATCTCTGGATTTTACAGGGCCATTGCAGATTTTTAAAAGTGTTGTGCCGGAGCAGGGGGAAACTCAGTCACACAACTTGCAGGGAAAAGCCTCGCCCAGTGTTTTTGCACGATGCTAATTCATTTATTAACGTTAACTGTATTGCATAGCAAAAAAAGATAAAGGGTATGCATAAATATAATTAACTTTTATGAGGATGCCCTTTGAGACAACCACAGCTCTCTTTTCCTCTCAGTATTATTGTTGAATCACTTTGGCTGTACACTTCACCACTAACCTTTAAAAAAAAGAGATATCTAGAGGGGTATTTCCAGCGTCTTTAAATGACCAAAAATGTGCCATTCATGTTAATCCAATCACTGTGAAAGGCATGTGTGGATAATGGGTCCTATCAACCGGTGAAAGACCAGTTGCTCCAGCTCAACCTGAATTCTGCAGCCATGCAAAAATGACACGGACATTGTGGCTGTCAGCATGGAACCAGGGACAGGCAGCAACATGGGGACCCTATTTCCAGACAGCCCATTGTTCACGCTCTCACAGAGAGGCCGGCGCAGGTAGAGAACGGCGAGGCCTGATGTGCTAACCGGTAAAGCCTTGGAGGCCACTCTGAGAGGGGGGAGGTGTGTATGTGCCAAGAGCCACTCGCTTTGTCTCCTTCACTGGAGTGAGGAGCGAGCCTAAAACACAACACAATCACACCTGTGAGCTTTTCAAATCTCTGGCAGCTTAAAGCCTCTCTAGAAATCAGGGCTGAGACAACCTGGGTTCCTTCTGGTAAAAGCATGATGTCTCTGCCGACGGCTGATAGGCAGCATTTTGGAACGGATAACCCCTCGCAATTATACCCGATTTCTGAACTGGCTATGAATACGGTCCATTAAAAAAAAAAAGGAACGTTTCCCATCATTTCACTCAAGTCACCTTCATGGTCACTTGTAAGGCTTAATATGCATCTCTGCTGCTTACTTTGCTCAGCTTTTCCTGGCACTGTTCAAAAGCTGTTGGAAGTGACTCAGCATTTTATAAAATTAACGGCCAAAGAATAAAGTGAGCTTTAAAGTATGTCTGTTGAGTTTTGACACTTTCTAATCGGATGCATTAAAGGCACGACTTATATAGGCAAGGATGAAAACCAGGGCCGAAGCATGAGGCGGGGAGAGCAACAGCAAAGACCCCTGAATAAAGACATCATTTATTAGCACATGCAACATACATTATATTGCATACACTATATATTACAACGTATATTCCTCCAGTTGTCTCTCCAGTTACCTCCGTGACGTAAAAAGAGACTTCAGGTCATGTACCCATTGAAGTTCTATATCCTTTATAGAAGGCCCACTCGCTGAGAAAAGTTGAAAAGAAAACTGCCACAGTCTGGCCGAGATGATATAAAAGCCTTTGTTGTAACACAGACCTGATTCTTCAATATTGTTTGAGTGGAGGAAAGTGGGTGACCCAATGGCTTACCTGGAAGAGAAGGAACCCCACAGAGGCTAAATGTCCTTCCTGCAGTGTCGCCAGCCCCCACCTGTTCCTGCACCTCATGCCCTCTTTAACTTTTATGTAATACTTGTCTCTACCCTGTCAAACACAAAATACTCCAAATAATGAAGCCTTGCAGTTCCTGTGAGGACTTTTTAACTGGTTAGGAACTGAACTGAAATTGAGAGCTATGAAAACAAAAAAGACCAATGACAATATCGATTATTTCATCCTTAAACGATGGGAAACTTTTGCCACTTTTGACTGATATCAATAACAAGGATGGCATTTTGTGTCCACTTAACTAATGGATACATGACTCCCTTGGACCCCCAAACACTTAAGTTAAAATTCCCATCTTTACATGTTTAATACATTATAAAAGCAGCAATAGGTCTGAATGGCCCATTGTTCTATTCCTACACTGGTAGCTGAGTGCATATTAGCTGTCAGGCTTATTGGGCTCATCTAAGCTCCGTCATTTGCATTGTACTAGGTTGCGAACTTAGGCTGAGTCATAATTTTAAACATTGAAATTATTAGGCTAAAAAGATCTGTTACAGAAAATGGGTCATTGAGATCCACTCTTATGGCAGGTCTAAATAACAGTGGACCTAGGACGGAACCCTGAGGCACACCAACAGGAGTACCATGAATTTCAATGTGCATTCAAGTTAACAGTAATAAATGTACTTTTTCAGGTATAGTCTGACACTGTGCGCTTTTTGATTCAACAGGTGAACCCTTAAGTTGCGTGAGTGTAAAATTCGTCAGCAACTAGCAGCTTGATTTTAGGAACTTGATTTACCTGCTATCAGTCATAAAAAAAGTTGTACGCCCATCAGTCCTTGAAGGCAATTTGAAAATTTTGCAAGACAGTATGTTTAACGCATTTAAATTGACAAACAATTAATAGCGTATGATAATTTTATAATGACATTACTTATAGAATGCTTTACATTGAAATTAAAAAAAAAAAAAAACAATACTGGACCCATAATGGTACCCTGAGGCACACCTAAGGAAAAGCATTTAATTCAGACATGTGTGTACCAATCAACATAAAAAACTTTTGTATTAAAGAGGGAAAAATAGTTGATGTTTTGTTCATTTGTTTTTTTAAAAAGGACTTTGTTTCACTGGTTATCCCAACAAAGTTTCCAGTAAGAATACTGTCACCCACAGTGTCAAAAGTTGAGCTAATTTCCAGCTGCACCATGACAGAGTAGTTACCCCAAACAGAATACATCATTTTGTCATTTGAGATTTAGAAGAGCTGTTGTGGTGGAAAGCTTCTGGGTAAAGTAAGATTAAAATTTATGTAAAAAATTTGTGAGTTTATCAAGATATGTTGTCAGTTCTTTGGCAGCAACTTTTGACAGTATTTTCTAAGATAGGCAGCTCAGACGCTGGCCTTCAGTTTTGGGAAAGGATGAATCAAGGCAATTTCTTTTTGGAGTATAAAATAAGAGACTAGGCATGAGGCAAGTTTGTAAAACATCTGCAGGGCTTGAGGAAAGTGTCATTCAGCCCACAAGATCACCAAGGTCTTACAGAGAGAACGAAGAGAAGCAGCCTAAAATTTATGGCTCTCCAAAACAGACAGAAATAAGATTTGAGGAAATGATGCTTGCCTTGACATCTTTGGTCCTCTCACTGCAGGACAACATTGTCAGAGAGGCAAGGAGAGACGGTGTTGTTGCTGGTGTCAAACATTACAGAAGGGTTGTGTTTACTTGCGGAAACCAGGCTGGCAAAGAGAGTAGGTTGTCCTGGTGTGTTTTGACAGTTTCTACCCTCTAACACTCACACCACAAATGGCAAATAGTGCCATTTAACTAGGGGGGTGATGCCGTAAACAACAAGTCTCATTTCGCAGGAAGACACTTTATCCACACAAGGGAGCAATCTTAACTGAAAGGAGTAGACAAGAATGGCGATAAGAGGACAATGCTTCACTTGGGTCAAATGCAACAGAAAACCTTTCAGCTAAGAAATGATACTGGATGCAAAGACATTTGACACGTTAGTGGGTAGAAAATGGTCTTTTGAGGAAAGGTCAAATATACATTTTCATGGTCCATAACATGCAGCACCTCAGAGCAAATGTAATCAATATTCTATCATAGCAAGAAAACAGTCTCAGTGGTCTGGCAGCTTGTATGCAGAAATGCTGCAAGAAGTGATCCGACTTTATAAAACTGCAATAGAGGATAAGAAGGACACAGTACACATGAGCAAACAACAAAAATCTGTGTTCAAAAATTATATTTGATCGATCAGATATAGAATTTTACTGTGTTTGACACTTTCAAAATCCTGATAAATATATAAGCAGCTAAAGGATAGCCTACTTAGTTTTTGGAACCTGATATGACTAACTAGACCTCAAATGGGGCCCAAGCCACCCAGGCCACCACCTGGATCCACCCCTGCAGCCTCACCAAAATGACTTGTGCCCAGCTCATCATGTACACTACTTCTTACCAGGGCTTTATCTTGTTAACTATCTTCTTAATGTCTCCACATGCCGTGAACAACACTAAATCAGTAACTGTATGTGGCTTTAAGCAGAATGGGACTTGTGCATGGTTTGATTTTTGCTTATTGACATTGACAGCCACATTTTAATCAAGAGCAGAACCCTTGTATGTTAAGGAGCCAGGGTTTAAGATGTAGAAATCAGAAAAGCAGAGTTTAACAAAAACACATTATGGGTCGTACCCTCCGAATGCCATGGCCTACAGTGAAAGGAATAGTAAATGTAGGTTTGATATGACAAAATATCATTCAGCCAGTACTTGCCAAAGCATGTCTAAGTAATCTGGCATATTGGGGGATTCACATCACGCTTATTCCACCAACCAAAGCACAAGCTGGACTTGTCAGTAAAATGCTGTAAATCCTTTGGGTCAATGCAACCCATGAAAGAACAAAATGTGATTTACTGGCACATAAAAAAAGTAAAGAATGGTCTTTCTTATCCCTGCTCTTCTTCTTCTTATTCTTTTTGCAGCTTACTTAAGATTGTGGCATGGGACCCACCGCCCTCTCCGGGCATGAGAGACCGCCTTCCCACTTCATTTTATTGTTCAAGGTGACCGCTCTTTTCATGACTGCATTAGATCTCGGATCCTTTGGTTTCTACAGGTCAAGTCATAATTAAAATTCCTCCCCTGGCATCCCTGGGAGTGACGCTTTCTGAAGCGCTATAGATGGCATTTTGATATCAGCGGGGCCAACCTTTGGCGAATACACCCAGAGGGGGTAACATGAATGTCCATTACATGGAGGAATGTCCTTTAAAGCCTCCATCAATGACTATTTTCAGCAGAGTGGGATAATATCTCAACACTTACACAAGAATAATCCTGAAATTGTGATATACCATCCAAGGATTTCCTCTACAAAACGACTGATCATTTGTCAGTTAAGCAGCACCAAATGGCATCATGTGGAAGAGGTAATAGTGAATGCGATTAGAGCTGTGCTTAGTGATTTGGTTTTCAATGTGAGAAATAAAATGAACACCACCTACAAGCCAAATGCTAATAGATTTTGGCCCTGGCTGGTGAGTATCCCGATGAACTGAATGCATAAATGTGTCAGCATGGAGTGTTTTAGAAAGCATCTAAAACCGTTTGATCCAGCATTTAAAATGCACCACTTTCTCACGGGGCGGACCAAATTTTTTGACACATGGTGTTAAAGGATAAAATCTAACACTGGTTGCAGGCCATGTGCAATTAAATTGTCCTTTTGAGTGGTGTAAAATTTAATGGATGGGCCTGATCCTGTGAGCTTTTATGCAATAATGGTGTTGGCCATTATGTCCTGCTGTAATTAAGTCATCATAAAATAATTAATCATGATTGCGGGGGTGATAAAAAAAAAAATAATGTAAGAGCAATATTAGGCTAGATCACTGGGATTCATGAGTACGGCTCAGTTAACAGACTGGGGTGAATAAACGTTTTTTTTTTGCATGCATTATCTTGTAATTATTCACTTTGACATTTCTGTCGTGCAAAAGGTGCAAATGCATGTATGCTTTCCCAAAAAAATAATAAAGATAATACCATACATGCATGCATAATGGCTATAACTAGAGTGCATGTTGTAATTCCGCGAATGAGCTGTTGTACTTGGGGCCTATTAAACTCTGTTCCACTCGGATGCTAAACCAAATTAGCCGAGGTCTTGAACTTCACTCCGAGTTGCGTGTTACCATTTACTTGCTCGATTAGTATTCCGTTAGAACGTAGATGCTGTAATCAAAAAAGAGCAGAGGCATTAGAGGGGAGAACGGAGGAGCGAGTCCATGAATGAAGAAACACTCAGGAGAAGCCCCTCTCCAATAATGCTCACCCACTTCTCTCCCTCTCTGCCTCTGTTCTTTCTAAATAGAGCAATTCACTGAAAGCCCACTGACACAGGGGTAAATCAATTCTCTAACACTGGATACAACACATCTTTGGGTTTCCTGCCACAAGCTTTTTATTGCTTTTTTTTTGTTAGGTTTTGTTTTCCTCCGGTGTCGAAATTGAGGTTAAATTGGGCTCAAACTTTCAAAAACGTGGGAGAAGTTACAGGAAGGACAAAAATCTGTGGCATAGAGTTGGAATTGTTATCTATCAATTTCTAACACGAGAGTCTTAGAGTCTTAGCATTGAAGCTTCTGAATGTGTGGGTGAGTGGTTAGATGTGACGCATCTATCATAGAGAATGAAGATAATGTGGAAAAATCTCTGCACCAAACAAACAAGGCCAAAAACACAAACTTGATAGGTGTCATCTTCCCACTTTCAAGCATTTTAACTATTGATACCTTTATGATGTTGACCCATCATAAAGGAAAAAGTATAGCAAAAGACACCCTGAATTTTTCAGGAGGCTCAAATCAATTTTCATCCAAAAATGAAAAAACATTTTACTGCCAAAACTCAGAAAACTGGTCTTCTTGGTCCCAAAGACTTTACAGAGTAGTTTTAAAAAAAGAGATGATGCAACACATTAGTTAAAATGACTCTTTCTTGGTTTGTTTTTGCACTACTTTTGATTAACTTGTTTGCATGCCTTCAGTATTTTGCAAAGTGCATTAAGGTAGCTTTCACACCAGAGCTGTTTGGTCCGCTTTAAACGGACCAGAGTTTGTTTCCTCAGATAGACTGCTTCGTTTGGGCAGGTCTGAAAGCTCATCCGAACTCTGGTGCGGACCAAACAAGCGAACTCTGGTCCGCCTGAAAACTTGGGTCTCGGTTCGCTTGCAAGTGAACCCTGGTTCGGTTCGTATGCAGTGGGAAAGCTCATCGGACCAAACACAGGACCAAATGTACATAATGATGCTATACGCAGTGCATATGCAGTGCATCTTGGGTAGAGGAAGCTAGCTAGCTTAGCTCAATTGTCTGAATAACAATAACCCATAAATTCCCAATTTGGCGCATTTAAACAAAATCAAATCACAACTACCGACAGTCACAGTCCTTAAACTCTGAGCTCATATGTCGTCACATGTTAGATCGTCAAAGTTAGAAAAATAACAGGATCAATCCCTGACAAGCTATGATAGCATTATAGGAACAGTTGCGTTCAGTAACGTTGTAGCATTCCATGAAATATACAAGATGGCTAGTCTACCCCTGTTTGTAATCCGTGAGGTTACATACCCCTCCTACTTTGTCCAATCGACGAGCGCCCCTTTCAACCACGTGATGCTGCGCGGAAAGTTCGGTGCGCTTTAGAAATCACAGTGTGAAAGCAGAACCGAGACAAGTGATAAATGCAACAATCAAACCGAGTCCGCTTGGTCAGGTGTGAAAGCGACCTAATTTACAGATACTGAGCATCAAATATAAGGACTTAATTGATTTTGCTTGCTGCCTTAGCTGCTATTTTTACTCATTATAACCAAATGAGTCCTTTGTTTGACTTGAATTTTCTGATATAATAGTTTTATTTAGTCTTATCAGACCAGTGTGGCTTATCTTGTCCTTTAGATGCTTGATATACAACAAAGAACCCATCCTCATGACTTTGACAGTCAAATGTTTAATTTATTGTGAATATTTAAGTAAAAACTGTAAAAACTGGCTGTTTCTCTCACTGCTTGGCTGACACCAACCCCCTGGCGCAGGTTTTTATGCATAAAAAGTTTGACTATAAAAGTTGTCAGTTTTGTAGCTGGTGGTTTTGTTTGCTTTTAGAGATCATAAAAAGGCATCACTATGAATTTCACTCAATTTCATAAAAGATTTGATTTTTGCATTGGAGCCACATGAGGACACAACATCTCCTTCCTGAACCTTTCTTTCCCCGCAGGCACAAACTTCTCCCATTACAACACTTTCCTGTCTGCCTTAACCCCTCTGATTCTCACAGAAAGAGAACGTACAGGAAGAAAATTATCACTCCACACTGAAAGCTGCACAATCAGCCGCTCTGTGCTGTCTTCTACCCTACGAGCGATGCAACAATTTTGTTTCCCAGGCTGTCTGGGAACTTCTGTAAAAGGGTGAGTGGACCTGCCAAAGAGTCTTTGGTACTCTGTCAGTTTCAGCGACTGAGGCTGCCCCAAAAGCACACAGCCGGCCCACAGCTTTTGATTAGACCACTGCATCCGGCCAGCAATTCACACGCTTGACAAAAGAGAACCATACAGGTTCTAATCTAGCAGCCAGTCGGGGATAAACTTTAAAGAAAGGAAAATGTCATTAAATTTTTAAAACGTCCCCAACTGCCATGGCTGGACATCTTAAGCCCTTTTGAAATTAATTTATAATTAAAAACCTGACATGCCAAAAGTTGATAATAGCAACCAGCGGGAGCTTTCTTTTTAAGTGTGACAGAAGTCCTTTTGAAGTCCCTGTGGCTGACAGTTGAGTCAGACTCCATAAGTTGTCCTTTTCGATTTCAGGTCCAGGTTTCCTTGAACTCTGCAAAGCCATGCCTATTTAAAGAGAGAAGATGGAACTTTTTGAAAAGAGTTCAGGCAAAGTCAATGAAAAGAAACAGCAAACGTGATCCGCGCAGATTAGCTTTCTGCGTAATTGTAACCTCATATTCCGAACCGCAGAAGTCTCCATCAACAGTCGAGTTTATCCCAAGAATGAGTGGGAATGATTGTGCACTTTCTTTCATGACCTTAAATCTCATTTTCCAACCTCTGAGCGCTCACCTGTAAAACAATCCGCACGAAGCGAGGCCAAGACCTTAAAAATAACATTGGCTGGGTATTGAATGAACATTTGCCTCCTTGTTCTCTTCACCTTTCTCACATCCGTGCTCCTTTGTGAGAAGACAAAGCGTCTTCTTGTTTTCTTATTTCCTCTTTTGTCCTCTCATGCAGCAAAACAACACCGTTATTCGATGGCATTCTATCAGTCAAGGCCTCCCACTTATCCCCCCTCCACTCAAACTTTTCTCCCCTCTCCTGACCCTTCCTCTTCTTCAACCCCGTCCTAACCTGACATCCTGACATCCTGTCATCGTCTCACAGCGGCTCCTGCTTGGCTTACATGACTGGCAAGGCGGATACATGGCGCCAACTTGATGAAACGTATTGATCGTATCAGTAAGCCGCCTCTATCGAGCTGCCTCCATGTCAGACTGAAGAGTTGCAGCCTTCCAACCTCTACCGCCAGATTGACAAGATGTAAATTATATTCCCAGAAAAGGAAAATCACTTTTCTTCCTCTTTCACTGCTTTGTCTTTTTAAGGCCTAGACAGCAAATCAGTTTGCTGCTTGTGCGATGTAGACAGAAAGGCGAGATTCCTATCGTCAAAGTGCAACCAAATGGAGTGAGTTGCACTACTTTTTTTGGCTAATGCGCCTGCTGTGCCCTTGCCAAAGTCAGATTTATCTTCATTATCAGTAAAATGAAGGCTGCTGCATCACCCTCCGCGGCCCGGTGTGAGTCACCTGGCAAGGGCAGAGCATTATCGCCGGAAGATTTTAGATAAGAACACCCATTTATGAGGAGTGTTTTTAAAGCTGGAGACCACACTTTCGATTTGGTGGTAAAACCTAATAATGTGGATAAATACAACCCTGAGGAAGGAGTCTTTACTCAGAGAATTCGAAAAATGTTTGATACCGGTGCCTGGAGGTTTGATGCTCTTAAAGTAGATCAGGGAAGGCCACAATTATTCCCTCATATATCTCACGATAATGATAAAGTCTGAAAGTCATGTTGAAAAATAAATGCTTCTTTTCCATCCTAAAAACAGGAACAAAAGTCATTCTTGACCCCGAATTGTTCTCATTCAGTTCACCTGGATATCATAAAACTGATTAGCTATGAGAAATCCACCCTCAACATCGTGGGTACAAATAGAGAAATAAAGCCACAAGACCAAATACCTCTGCATTTTGTGTGTTAATAGTAAAATATAAGAATTATATATCAAACTTTAGTCTTTCTTTTTTTACAGAGAACAGCAGTAAACTATCAAAAGAGCTACTCACAGCATGTGGAGACATTGGCTATACCTTAAAATTGGGTGATCTGGCTTGTAACTTTCACTTGAGCAGTCACTAAATACTTATCCTTATAACAGGTATGCACTAGCATACCTTGAATGCATGGCAGCAATAGCAGGCTAAACACACGCTTCAATAAAGTCGCGAAATCTCGCTAAAATTGCACGAGTATTAGGATATTTTACCGAGTGGCTCCCTACTTAGCATCTTCTTTCGCGTAGTGGTATGTGTGATTAATCAGATGGTCTCAGGTCAGGGAAGTTTGGGAGAGTTGCCTTGGTCCTACTTGAAAGCCGGTTGCGTCTTCCAGGCATCACCATAGACTGTATATACTATGGACATACTATGGCTCTTGATATTTCTGGGAATTTTCTTCATTTCATGAAACCAGCGCTGCGCAGTAGCAATGCGCGCATTCGGCTGCGCAGTCGCCGAGAGTCGCTGTGATGACACTCGGCTCAAACAGCGTATCCCCTCCGGTGAGCTACACAATCCCTGAACGCCCATAGGCTGTATCAGATGTCAATCAAAGAAAACATGAACCCCCTAATAACTTTTAAAAACGAAGCTGTACAGAAAAAAAAGAGGACTTGAGCACAAACCAGTCTTACTGTAACTGCATTATATTCACACTATATTCTGTGTGATAAATTTCTAAAGTTTGTCCACAGCCCCATAAGCTTTGCTGGCGGAGGCCGGATTTATGACCTATACTGCAGCCCATCAACAGAGGGTGCTGTTCTCGGAGTGGCTTCACCCAGCAAGGAGGCAGACTCTGTCCATTTTATATACAGTCTATTGGCATCACCTTTTAAAGCTGTAAATTATTTGCAGTAACATTAATGGGTGAAACAGAGTGGTTTTAATGGGGGGGACATCATCTGGCCATCACAGAGTATTGCTTATGTAATTCTGTTTGAAATAATTTTTCAAACTTGGGGTTCAACAGGATTTAAGAGAATGAAAGATTGAAATTGAAAGATTGAAATGAAAGAACTGTGAAATAATGCTCTTTCAGTACTTATCAAGTACCAAAGTTTATTGACTAGCATTATTTGTCTCCTCAGATTCAAGGAAATTGAAGCCTCTTAAAATATCACATCACAATAATCTCCAACGGACGTGCTGCCAGACTCAATTTAACTGTGATGTCAAAGAATTGCATTGAAAAGAGAAGAGAGTCAGAATAGCTGCGTTGTTTCTCTGTGAGCACCGAAAGTCCTTGAAAGTAAGCTTTTGGTTTTCTTCTTCGAAACTTTAGAGTTATGCTTTCTCTTTTCAACTTAGCTAAATCTTTTGAGGCGAAATGAATTCTTATATATGAACTTTGTGTAACCAATGAGTGAAGAGTGTCCGAATCAGAGGCTTCAACTCCATGCTGATGAAAAGAAATATGGGAGACAGTCTCAACAGTTTGACCTCAGCCTTTGTTATAATGAGGTGAATCGAATGCATGAACTGCAAAATGTCAGAATCTCACGTATGCTCTTGGAAAAAAATATAAGAATGGCGAGCTGTTCCACTTGAATTATTGAAATCCGGTGGAGGTCATGGTGGCAGATTGAGATCTGCACTCCATCAAAATAAAATAAAAAAAGACACTCAAGTGTTCAAGGTGAGCTCTGTGAGAGTGTAAAACAGTCTTTCCAGGACGTACACAGCAACACATTAAGACCAGGGAGAGTTTGCTGGCTTGGAAGTTTTAATGGGACAATTATCAGGTGCACAATCAGCAGAATAGGGGAGCTCATTGCCTGAATGTTGCTGGTACTAATCACTTAAGTTGATGAAGAGATTCACACACATACACACACACAAAAAAAAAAGTATGATAAGGTGCACGTCAGCAAGGCTTCTAACCTGCTTTGCCTCTGTGAAGCTCAAACATTACAGAGTCAGAATGAATGAGCAGCTCTGAGGCTAAGACTTGAGTATATATTTTTAGATATACAATGCCAAATTTGTGATGTTGCATCACCTTTTAAACAATATGAAATGTTTGGATCCAAGGAGACCTGTTTCTGAATTAAGCACAAAAGCACAATAGCTAAATTCCATCTGTTGTCCCAATGCGAGATAAAAACGTCTTTTTGTAATACACAAAAGCTAGCAAGACCTTCAGCGACTTTGTTGACTATTTTGGTTTTGAATTTTTTTAATGCCTGAAAGTGATGCGAAGGAGGTAAATGTTACGTGAGCTGAAAATAAAAAGTTACCCTACGAAACATTCACATTTGATTGTCAAAAGTTAGCAGGATAAAAAGTTGTTTAGCCCATACTGTTCGGGTCAAATTTGACCCAATTTGACTTTTAACAGCAGTAAAATATACCCTAAACATCATTTTTTAAGCCTGAAACTTGATGACTTTTCCTGAAGTTTCCCAAAATACATGAAATTAATTTAAAAATATTCATGTGTATTTTTGTTTATGTGCTACAAATTTTCCCCCTCTAAGGCTGTTACAGGTCAAATTTGACCCTTATCTATATTTAGATGGATTTTAGATCTAGCAGTGTGGGACAAATGACAAACGGTAACAACAGTGTTCAATATAAGGTTTGTTGTTCATAAAGATATATTCAAATCATTATGAAACTATCATTACCTTGACAGAAACACACACACACACACGCACACAGACATACAGTCACACAGACACACCTAGACAGAGGTCAAAATGACCTAACTAGTCAAGAGAACTTTCTGTGACAGAAAGCTGCTCTTTGAACTCTTTGAAGGGGCAATTTTGACCTGGAACATACTGTGAGGGTACAGGATTTGAACAGTATGTGAGGGTAAGGGACATTTCTAAGGCTTGTGGTCCATTTTCTCTTTGGAGTTGAGAAGACAGTATCCATAATTTCCAAAATGAATGTCCATCATCATCATATGTGTACATGGATTCATACATATGTGCTAAATTGTCTAGACTTGTCAGAGTCTAGTCTGGTTTCGATGTCAAGCAACCTGAAGCTTTGTGTCTATTTTATACGAAGATTTCTCCAGATTGCAGTTTTATGCTGAAGACGGTTATTCTGAAATTGTAAAGCTCAACACTTAAACAAGCTTTCAGAGAGTGTTGATCTTGATTTGCAAACTATTTAAATCGGTTTTCATGAACATTTGTCACAGAGTCCCACCTCTTTTAGAGCTGAAGTCATACTTCAATTGTCAAAGACTATGAGGCGACATCAAAGAACATATTGTTCAGTAACATTACACTTTATTTGCTTCTAAGTCTCACTATCTTTCCAATTCCAAGTTGTTTTATTTGCGAAGGAAAGGCAAACTGACAGCATTCTCCATGATGAAAGACATTTCCAGCATGTGATCGTATTTGACAGTCTTTCCCCTGGCTACAGGAACTCTTAAAGTGTTAGTCATTTCAGAGTCGGCAGTATGTGGGAGTCAAATAAAAAACGAGATAGGGCTGGGGTAGGGGTAGAGGGGGGGTTTGTGTCTACGTTTCTACCACACATAAGCAAGATAACAGCAGAGGAATGTACTCTAATGTATACAGAACTCATAAGCCTCCCACACACTGATAGGATACTTGGCTTGGAGACTGTGAATCAAACTTTCGCCCATTTCTTCTCTGTGTTATCACTTTCATTTCTACGTCCTCTTCTGGCTTCACTGATTTGTATCAAACTCAGAAAATCCCTCCAATTCTAAATGCACTCTCTCTCTCTCATTATTTTTGCTTTGGTTGCTTTAATTTTGACCTCCTCGCCAATTACGCTGGTTTTACTGCTGTAAATTGGAATATTTATCATCACAGAGTACAACAAGGAACAAAAAGCTGGCAGTGCTGCTAAGTGATGTGGCCATTTCTCTCCTATCTCAATATGGTTGGTCTTAGATGATAATTAATGCGGCTGTGCTTTTAGTTCTGCTTTGGGGGTTGCCAATGTTGGTCCACCATTTGTTAGATGAATACCTTGTGTTGACAAAGCGGATGGATTTAAAAAGCTGCTACCATATTCCTCCCAACAGAAAAATCTGCAATTTCCTCAAACGTCGTGACAACTGTTGGATGGATTGGTGCAAAAAATTTGAGCGCTCGTCTCAAAGGACGAATCCTGATGACTCTGATGAACTTCTGACTTTTCCTCCAGCGCAACCCCGGGGTTGACATTTTTGCTTTTAATTAAATATCTTGTCAAATGTTGGATGGATTGCCATGACATTTGGTTCAGATATTCATGTCCCCATCAGGATGAATAGTAATCAGCTGAGTGATCTGCTGACTTTTCCATAATTCCAGCGTTAGATAAGACTTAGTTTGGTTGAAGCTGTCTAGAAACTTGGCTTTGACATAGTTTATGTAAGCACATGTCGCAGATGTGTGTTTGATGTCAATTCAGGCATGTGTAATCACTCAGTTGCGCAACCAGCAGAGACGGATCATCTAAAGGGAAGCTATCAAGTCTAAAGGTACCATTGCAGTCAACACTAACCCTTAATACAGGGCTTGAAGACCTCTGGCACAGTGCCGGAAATCTGGCTTGGGATTTTTTTCTTTTTCTAAATCATGTCAAAACAAACAAAAAAACTAGTTAGTAAGATCTGAATATGACCGGAGGACAGCATTACAATGGCTAGCGTACATTCTGCCGGAAAACAAGAAGAAGAAGAAAAAGACACATCAGCGAGCGGCGAACGGTAAATTTCAAATGATAGATGCCAGGTACATCAATCCAGGAGAAGAAATGGCGATATTGGAAGCTTGACTTGGACGGAAGAGGCTGTGCCGAAAACTGAAAGAGCTAGTTGCTTGTTTTTGTGTGTCGTGCGCCGGAAAGCTTATAAATGGCAGCAGTGGGAAAAGTTTGGTAAAGTCGGAAAGATATTCACAGATTCAGACTTCAGGGATCAATAACTCTGAGACGAAACGTTGTCTAAACACAAATGATGGCCCTTTCATGTTGCAATAGCACAGATTACTAGCTACAAGAATCAAAAACTGATTTGTTTTACAAAAACAAGCCGTTCTTTGAGCCGGACGAATAATACTGATCTCTATGCGCAGCTGGTAATGGGGCAAGTGCGCAGGGATCGTCTGCAAATTACGATACAAGAGCAAGACAATGCAAACAAAAATCAGTAGCTCCACTGTTATACAGTAGAGACCCCAAAATCACCACACACACACACCAAGGGACTCTTCATACTACTACTATGTTAATACCTCCATGAGTAGCATGCTAATTACTAAATCATAAGTGATCATGGTGAACATTACCTGCTAAACGTTGGTTCATTTACATTGTCTTTGAATGCATTAAGGTTGCTGACTTAGCAGTTAACATCATCTTGGTCTTGAGTCTGCTGTGCCTGACAAATCTTGCAACTCAACCGTCGTAACCATGTTTCATATCTGAATCAGCGGCTCACAAGCGAGAATAAAGATGATCTCATTTTCCGAGTAGAATAGAAACGTGGCATCTCAATAACACAGCTCATGAGGAGAATTAGCGAGATGTATGTTGAGATCCCTTGGCTGGCTGGAACACTCAGGCTCTCTCTCTCTCTCTCTCTCTCTCTTTCTCTCTTTCTCTTTTGGACATCACACCGAGCAGAAAGTACACTATCTATCTCCCCTCCCTTCAAAAAGCACGGCTCAATCACCCCCCTGACAAGTGCTGCCATCCCTCATTTGGACACCCGTGTTATCCAATTGGCAGTGCTCACATTACTGGCCTGCTTCCCCTCCTCTTTTTCTTTTTTTTTTTTTTCCTGGCTGCTTGATGCAAACCCGCTGACATTGCACAATAGCAACTTTCGATGGGCTGCTGGACTCGTCTGCCGAGGGGATTTTTAGCTGAGGTCCCCTCTAATCGTGCTAATTCAGAATCAGCCAGGACCATTCCAAAGGGTGTGTTCTTCGTGCCGTATTAATCTTTGGGTGAACTGATGCTGAACTCTTTATCAGCAAGGGGGGAGGGGGTATATAATTGCCTGTGAGAGGGGCCGGGGAGGAGAGAAGTGGCGAGACGATCCCTCCCCCCCTCTTCGCTCTCCACTATCTCACTCATGCTCAACAAATATCCTGCTGCTGTTTGCCAGCACTTTTTTTCTGACGGTGTGAAAGCAGAGAAGGTTCTCTGGACAGATTCCTTTTATATTCAGCACCACACGTCAACTATCAGCGTCATCACTGCCGTCATTATGACTGTATTATCAAGCTTTATGAAAGCCTTAGCTCAATATCTTTCTTTTTCTTATTCTTGACACTGGAACTGCCTGTAGACTGTTGATGAATTGAAATCCACGCACATCACCTGTGACATTTTGCCACTTTTGATGCATAAGATTGTCTCTTTTTTTTCAGCTCATATTCATAGGAAAGGGGTGCTGTGTAAAATCTTCATTTAGAGCAGAATATGGTGGTTTGCAAATCAATGCGAAGACAACAAATCAAATGTTGAATGACAAAAATCTCATTTCTTTTTGTTTATGAGAAACATAGACATCTCTGCACAAAAAATACAAAGCCGAAAATGCTGGTTGGGTGGTTAAGATGATTGTCCTTCATTTGAATGAAAAAACAGACATGACTCTGTCGTGGAAGTCACTGCATGGGCACCACATCAAAGCTCAGCAAAGCCTTGGGCTCACAATTGCACAAACCACTGCATTAACAAGGAAACCATGTACATATATCGTCGCTGTCCAAGAAAAAACACGTAGCTCAAATTGTGTTTACCTTACAGAATAATCCCAAAACACCGTAACAAGACACAAGTAGGATCCGAAATCAAAATGTATATCTACACAGACATCAGTGACCTGTTTGATATTTTAAATGGACTTGCATGCTTCGCGATGTGAGTGATAGTGGACATACGTGTTTTTTTTAGTAATGCGCTCCAATGGTGTTCGGTTATTTACGAGCTTTGAGTATCCTGTTTATGTCCCATTACCTTGATAGATTATTGATCGCAGGCTATCCTACATTTCCACACAGCACAGTGGTTGTCAACCTTTTACAGTTGTGACTTCCAATTCAAGAAAACTAGCGTACAGGTAAGCAGAACTGTCGTGTTAGAAAACAGTTTTAGGTCGGCGTCAGTCGATGTGAGGACATTAGTGTAGCATTACCCTTGATTGTAATGAGTATGTCACAGGGTAAAGTCTGTTTGCTGTCATGACAACGCAGGGTTAGGACAGGAGATATGTGCTTTGTTGACACTTACGACACCCAATGTAGATACTTGTTGAAAAGATGATGGTATAAAATGTCTTTTCATTGGTCATTTGGATACCCAAAGCTACGGGTTGTTTGGGAAGATTATGGACCATGCTTATATTGAAAAACATCCAGATCGCTAAAAGTGAAGGTATGTGTTTTTCATTGGACAGCAATGATATGTTCCAGGAATGCTGCTAACTTCTCTGGGTCCCCGCCTATTAAAGACAAGCTAAGGGGAAGTGGAAAATCTTACCCTTTTTGGAAATCATAGACACCATATTCTCTAAAGAGGAAAGGAACTATTCAGCTTGTATAAGCACACAGTTCAAAAGCTAACACCCTGGTGCATTAATAACAGTCTTATCACCAATTGATCGGAGGAACCGTCCTTGTCGTAGCGTAAGGTGACCAGACGTCACCGATTTCCGGGGACAGTCCCCGTATTGGATGACCTGCCCCCGGCTAAAGCAGTCCCCGGCAATGTCCCTGATTTAAGTGTTTCATGAATGAGAACAAAAATGTTGAGTGTAGACTAGAACAATGGACAACGGTTATTGCGGTAGCCGAATAGGTAGGAGGCGCAAGTAAGCATGTTGTGCACAGTCCTGAACAACAGTTTTTACGGGGGGTTATTACGGGGGGTGTGCGCTGCTCACCATATCGTAGCGGTCCCTCGTTCAATACCCAGCCATTAGCCCCTGTCTCTCTCTAGCTCTCCTAGCTAACAAAGGCTAAAATGCCTCTTTTTGGAAACCATGGACACCACATCCACTGCTCAAGAGAGGAAACAGACAACTCTGCTTGTAATCAGCTCACAGTTTCACAGCCATCATCTCTAATGGTACAGTGGTTTAATAGTGTCAATGACAATGTTTACACATCTGGGGATCAGCAGGATTACTGCTGAATTATAAATGCCTGTTTTGAAATTTATTGCTGGTGTCTAATTAAAATAAAACTTTTACTTTCGATAGTTTTTTTCTGTTTCTAGATTTCATATATTGCCTTTGCACGGTTTCTAATTAAAGATAGGCTTTAAATGACTTGCAAACTGTCAAATTCTACTTTTATCAACATTTCACACAACATCCAAAGTCTTATAGAAATGGGGTTTTACATCGGAGCGCTTATAAATTTGCCCAAATGATGGACAAGCCTTTGTCTTTTGAACAAAGCGTTCCTCTGCGAAATGCTTTGGTCGTCATCTGCCGCAATTGGTTAAGTTATGTCTGCTAAAGGCCCTGCTTCGATGTAGAGTGGGTGGGTGGGTGGGGGGGGATCGCAGAGTTCTGTGGTAACCTAAATAATTACACGCCCTGTTCTCCCAGAGTGATTAATTATATCTGCAGAAAGGGATTTCTTATTTTAGAGCCCTCCACAGACAAGGGCTGGTGGGGAGAAAGACAAGGGGAGAAAAAAAAAGGAAGACAAAATACATGGAGGCCCTTATCAAACCTTTCTTGACAGATTTAGGCTGTATGCAAGACTTGCAGAGTAATATCTTTCGCTTTCTGGTCAGCCTGCAAAAGCGGCGCTGAGGACATGAAGGATTTAAAGTGAATCAATGTTTCACAGTGGGCATAATTAACTGCATTTGAGGATCTTGACAGGATATTGGGAAAAATTTTATAGCGTTGCATTTAGCAATTGGGAGGGATTAGTGCCCCTCATGCCCATTACTTCACATAATTTCTTCATTTTCCTTATCTCGACATACCAGAGTGGCCTTTCCCAGGAGGTTTGCGAACATACATGTGTCGTTTGGCTGGAGGAGAGTTCCCCTCTGGACGACTTCATGACGTCTGATTGGCCACCTCGGAAACATGCGTTTAACTTTGTTATGATGCAGCTTAGCATGGAGCTGGGAGGTTGTAGCGGGATGAGGGGCCTCGCTGAAATCTCTTAAGACTCAATCCTCGTTGGCTTATTATGTGTCCCATATGGGAGAACCGGATTTGAATCCAGCAATTATAAAAAGTCTCAATGCTGCACAGCATCCGGTTATACAGATGAGGGGGGGAAGTGAATTCAGGATTAAAGAGAAACCGACCACATTGGAGTTCACATCCATTGGAATAACTTGGGATATAGATTTGGATGGAGACTAGTAAATGTGTTCTAGGATTGTTTGGGGGCTCCTTGGTCAATGCATCAAATATTTTCAAATACTCTCAAGACCATGACATACCGTACATCTAGAGAGGACAACTCTAAACAGAAGATTTGTTCTGTTTGGACACACAAACAGTCTTATTTTACCCATGGTGAGTGGAAACAAAGGCACGCCCGGTCCAAATGGGATTAACAGAACTGTATAATTACATCTCTTTCTAGGAAATACTAAACCAAGAAGCAGCTGCAACAAATCTGACTCCTTGATACTCTTCTTGGAGGCAAACTGCAAGTATATTCAGTGATTCATTATGTTTGCACAAAAAGTAGAGCCCCAGCCCTTCACTTTGTATGACTCACATCTTGTTACTCCTTATTTTAATCTATAGAAAGAGGGAGAAGCAGTGAAATAGTCAAATATATCAAGGAGAACTTTATTCAGATATATTAAGCCAAGGGGAAGAGAGGTTAGTCCAATGAGTGCAGATCACAGCTCAGTGGCACCAAGCATAGATCTCCAGTCTTTGGCTGCGCTCTGAACTGCCCGGCGAAGGCAAATTTAGCACCGGCCCCCCTCTGTGTTCCTAAATAGCACGTAATCTCCGAAATGCTCTTAACCTTTTCATTGCTGTGGGAGTGCTGGTGACAGTAAGCCTGCCCATTATGTTGTGAATCTGTCAGCGCTTCTCCAACTTTATCCACTCACCCACTCGGGTCTGATTCAGTTTTTCATGGTCTCTTCAGTGAGCTGAGCTGGCTCAGTGTGCAAAAAACAATAGTGAGCTTCTTTCATTGTTTCCCAATGGGGGATTCTGACTACTCTTTTCTTTTGCTTCTGTGTAAGAGGTTAAAGGAGCTGCTGATTGTGAGAATGAATCAAATCCACCACTCAATATCTATTTTTAGATACATAAACACAAGAAAGGACCTTTTCAATTTATTTTGAATAAGGTTGTGCGTATTTGTGGCATGGTTTACCAGAGTGCACCAAAAACCTTCAGAAAAAAAAAAATCCCTTTTTTTTCCACAACAGCTTAATTACAGCCCTGCAGTGCAACTGCTCAGACGTCACTGCAGCAACACAGGTTTCAGGTGAGAAGGGTTTAAAGGGATATTCCGGTGTGAAATTAATTTAGGGTCAAACACACCGTAACACTGTGTTAGACACCCCCTTGTGAGATGAATGTTGCCGGCCGCTTGCTTCTCTACTTATACCAACTTTAGTAACGACCTCACGATAGCAATACAGAGAGTCACACGCTCAATCAAAACGCCACTCTATAGCCACAAATAATGCTCAGAACAGCACCTAACTTTATCAGCAGTACTTATAGGGTCCCAGCCAGAGCACTAGCCACCAAACATCTTTTAAGCTTGGCCTGATTTCTTTAGCAAAGAGACTAAACACAACTCACCCGCTCTCTTCCAGCAGCCACTTGTTTGTATGGAAACCTCCGGGCACGTCCATCGACTGCAGCGGGGTGACGCAGCTCAAGGAAGAACAATTATGATAATTACTTCATGGAAATGCGATCAGACCGAGACACTGTGGCAGAAGAACTACCGCGTCTGCAGTGCAAAATGATTAATATGGTGATTATTACTTCAAGGAAATGATAAAGTAATGATTATAAATGTGTTCATAACTCAGTGTTACGGTGTGTTTGACCATAAATTAATTTTACGCCAGAATATTCCTTTTAAGCAAGAGGCCCTTTCAAAAACATACAAGGAGCTGAAAGATAAAGCCATCAACCAAATTGAAGAGAACCGCAAGTAAGTGACCACATATAGCAACACAGTGTAGGCTCTGGCATAGCAAAAACACTGGCTGCGTGAAAAACTGTGTCTAAGACTTTAAATGTTATGTGGAAGAGGACTTTTTTCACATATTCAGTTTATTGTGATTTATAATAGCAAAATAAGCAGATATAGCGACTGAAGCTTTGGTATAATAGAAGTTCAGTATTAATTTTTCCCAAGGGTAGGCCAATCAGAACGTGTTTCCATGGAGATGCTACAACAACTTCATTTTGCTGCATTTTTGGTCTTGTCTCACCTTATCTAAATTCTCTAGTGTCACCTTTTAAAAGAATTATGTATAGTATCTATGTAGACGGGTGTTTATATAAAGTTAGTAATTACTTTGAGGCTAAAAAGGAGTACAGTGTCTCAGGATACATTTAGTCCTTTGATGCAATTGTTGCATTGAGTTGAGTGGTTGGTTATCTGAGAGCAGAGTGGAACCTAAAGAAGCTTTATCAACTGTGTCGAGCAAAGTGAACACCTGCCATTAAACGTCTCTGGACAATTTTTGACGGTTGCTATCCTCAATTGAAATTAACAGGTCATCTAGAGTGCACGCATTGTATGTGCCAATCGTTCCCCTCAAAGCGCCGTCATTGCGGCGCAGCGTCTCTGTGTCTTGTCAGGAGATATTATTTGTCATTTAGGACACACTTTCAGATAAATGAAAAGTGCTTTTGATTATCTGGCACTGGCGCTGGCCCATGAGGTCTTTGTGTGGGAATTAGACTGTGGAGATTGGAGGCTGCATTAGACCTGCTTAACTGTCAAGCATCTCAGGGCTGATAAAAAGCTGTCACGGCCAAATTTTTTGGTAAACAAAAACAAGTTGGGATTGAAAAGTTGCAATCGCCTCCAGCAACACAAGGACATATAAAAGAGAGCTATTGCATTTTTAACTACTTTGATTATGTAATGCAAATGGTTGTGCTCTACAGCTGAGCCTCATCCAAGTTTCCTCAGTCTTGTTAGCATTCATTAGCGTTTCTATCGGGAACGAGTAACACTTGTGCAAAGGCTGATCCAAATTCGTGATTTAATTAAATTTGCTTTAACACAGTGTACCAAACAGTCTAAAGACAAAAGAAGGCTTATTTGTGAGCACGAGCAAGTTTATTGAGTGAAAGAAGTACTCCAAATGACCCAATTCAAGCCTGCAACCTAGTTTAGGGAAGGAAAATGAAACAAAAGGAAGAGAGAAATTATGAGCTAATTTCTAAAATAAGACTACTATCTATATTCTGGGTAGAAATAATTAAAGTACTGTTGGAAATTCATCACGCCAACATGTGCATGGTCCCTTTTTGGAGTATTTCTTCACCACTCACGTGTCAGATGACTGACTGTTCCCTCAATCCCAGGCTTCTATGATACAAAAAGGTCACATTTTGGGGAAATTATGCAGTTTCATTTACTTTAATATGACTGAATATGACTCATTTTGGCTCATGAATCCTGGAAATGGCAGATTTGAAACCCGGCAGACAGGTAGAAGGTGAAAGTAGAATGACACGGGACTTTTTCATTAAGATATTCTCACCTTTTTTCCAGAAAGACGGGCAATGAGGTTCATACAAAAGTGGGGGAAAAATAGAGACAGAGACAGAAAAAGGCTTGGTACCTTATGTTCATATGACTGTTTGGCTCATAATAGAGGATGGATGGTAAAGCACATATATTTACAGAATGCAAGCTTTTAAGAAAAGAAGAAGTGTTCTTGACTCGGAAAACATAGTTAATACAGGGTGATTTGAATTTGAGCCTGTGGTGATGTAACGACAGGAGTGATTTGCATTAGCATGTACAGCATGTAAAACTAGAAAGGTACTCGGAGAGCGCAGACCTCCGCCAAGCAGCTCATGTCCCCCCTTAAACAAGAAATGCCCTAACCGGGATTCAAACCCAGGACCTTCTTGCTGTAAGGCGACAGTGCTAACCACTACACCACTGTGCCGCCCATTGGTTATCTTTCAGCATTGAAAATGCCAACGACACCCTTATTTTTTTGTGTCCGGATCGCCACCAAAATTTAATGGGATCCTCCTGGGGCTGAGATGCACCTCTGGTGAGAATTTCAGGTCAATCTGTCTGTTACTTTCTCCGTTAAGTTGCTAACTTGTAGTGCCCTGCTCTCTGGTCTTCCCAAAAAAAGCATTAGTAGCTTACGATTACTACAAAACTCAGCCGCTCGTGTGCTGAGGGCGGGAGCACATTACACCCGTTTTGAAATCACTGCATTGGCTCCCCGTCCACTTCAGGATCGATTTTAAGATTCTTTTGCTGGTTTATAAATGTCTTAATGGTCATGGGCCGTCTTATTTATCTGACCTGCTTTTAGCATATTAGCCCTCGCGGACCCTGAGGTCCTTTTAACTGTCCCACGAACCACGACAAAGACGCACGGTGAGGCTGCCTTCAGCCACTATGGCCCTTAACGGTGGAACAGCCTGCCAGAGACCCTCAGGGCCGCAGAGACTGTTGATATTTTTAAAAAGAGGCTAAAGACACACCTTTTTAGTCTGGCGTTTAACTGATTTTATTTAAAACATTATTTTTATTTGTTTTAATCTTTTAGTTTCTAGCATTTAACTGATTTTATTTAAAATATTATTTTATGTGTTTTAATCTTTTAGTTCCTAGTGTTTAACTGATTTTATTTAAAGCATTATTTCATGTGTTTTAATCTTTTAGTTCCTAGATCCAGTGTCTCCTCATGCGTTCTTCCTCACCGGGACCCTCGGTACAAAGCCGTGACGACATGACGAAATGCAAAATAAAACAACCAAGCACTGTCCTGTGTGTGTATGTTTGTGGGTGGGTGGGTGGGTGGGTGTGCGTGTGTAAGTGATCGTGTATCTGTGTGTGGGCGTGGGAGGGAGGGGCTTTCATTCTTATTTTTATCTTATCACTCTGTAAAGCACTTTGTGCCACTCCTATGTATGAAAAGTGCTATACAAATAAAATAAATTTGAATTTGAATTTGAACTGACAAGCAAACAAACCAACGCTACCGAAAACATAACCTCCTTGGCGGAGGTAACCATACCAAAGTAAACACAGCTGCAACACTTTACATCTGTAGTTTACTAGCCTAGATCCTTCTGGTGCCCCTGCCATTTTTGTTTTGGTGTTTTTTTCCCTGCCTTTGCATCAATCTGCACCAGTGTGACCCCTCTGGACTTCACCATAATGGCACTGATTTATATTTTCGAATGGACAATCTTAATAAAAATGTTGAAAACTGTTTTAAGCATTGAAAAGTATCAGAGTAAACACAATGTAGCTTGTCAGATATGGTCTCCTTAGAGCTCCAGTGTAAACGTCATCTTTGAATTGATGAATGCATGTATGAAACATCACCATAGTCAACCAGGGGCAAAAATGTACTCGTAACAAGTCTTTTCTTTGCAACAAAAGAGAAACAGGACATACTTCTGAAACAAAAGCCCATGTAGCCGCAGCTTCAACTTCTTTACAAGAGTGTGTATATGAAGTTTAAAAGACAAAGAGTCATGACTCAGGAATCCAAGGTATTTGTAAGAACAAGCAGATTTAATCAAATGACCTTGAGAGGTAGTAATAGATGGCAGGTTCAGTGGCTTTGTCTTGGAGTTTGTAAACATCATGAGTTCAGTTTTTTTCAAGATTTATGATCAGCTTCAATCCATGAAAGGTATTTTGTAAATATCAAAAGCATCTTGTAAGCGACAAAGATCCGGATACTGTCACGTGGCAAAGTTGAACAACGAAAAAAGGACCCATGATGAATGATTTATTAAAAAGAACAAAATAAAAAGCAACAAAAAGAACACAAGACGCAAAACCCGAACAAAAAACAACAGATGAAAGATTCATGGATAAAAGATCTCAGGGAACAGGCTGACATGCACACACACATACAACACACTGGGAAACGAGCAACAGGTGCGGCAAACGAGACACAGGTGAAACTCGTGGATGATTAACGAGGGAGAGAAAACTAGAGGAGTGAAACACAAGGAATCGACTGCTGCAAAATAAAATGGGAAACACAGAGAGCTGATCTTAAGAATAAAACAATGAGAACATGAGGGAAACAGGGTCAAACAAAAACTGAAAACTCACAAGACCGGATCACAGGAACAATAAGGAAGAGAAACACGAGGAAAAACACAGAAAATACACTCAAATATCAAAACCAGGGAAAAACTAAATTAACAGAACATATCATGACAGATACTGTGTTGGAGCAGACAGGTAAACAACTGTATCGTCCACATACAAATGAAAATATCTATTGGAGACATTTTGACCAATGGCATTGATTAAATTGAAAACAAAAGAGGTCCTAAAACTGAACCTTGAGGCACACCATTTATTAAGTCAAGAGGTGATACCATCTGGCTGTACACAAACACAAAATAGCTTCTGTTTCATAATAATATGGTCCACAGTCTTGGAAGCTTTGGATAAGTTGTTGAGGTGGGCCTTCTTTTAAGAGGGGGGCAGCAAAGGCAGGATTTGCTTCTCAGTAGCCAACCTGATTCAAGAGTTCTGGCCCTTTCATAGTTTTAAACATGCTTCAGAGTCAGAATTGTGTGGGTAAATGCTTTGCTTCTTTCTCCACACTGCCTGGCTTTGTGATGCAACACCTCAGCCAGTTCAATGAAAAAAAAAAAAAAAACTCTGAGTGAGTCAGACATGTGTGCAGACTGTGAACCAGACCCTGGAGAGTGTTGTGAAATAAGTGTGCGAGATAAAACACAGAATTGAAATTTTACAATAACCAAGGGTCAAGCGGGGCAGGCTTTTTTGGCGAGTGCTGAAAAAAAAAGTGTCTGAATGTAATAAAAAAAAAAAAAAAAAGTTCCTTTCTTTTTTGTTTTTTTTCTCCCTCCTCTTCGTCTGATATGGCTGAATAAAAACTGTCAGCAGCTTTTTGGAACAGAACACAAGTCCATTCATGCCATGAATGCTTGATAATCTTCAAGTTATTTATTTCTTTACCGCATTCAAGCTGTAAAAATGCTTTTTTTTTTTTTTTCACCATAAACGTCAGTGGCCTTGAGATGCCATTGCTCTTCGTTAATAGAGTCTATCACTCCTGGCGTCCGGTGAAAAAAAGAATCTCAGTCTAGCTCGACAAGTGTGACTCTTCCCCCTCTCACTCTCTCAAAGAAAAGATTTTTTTATTCGCCTCCTTTGAATCCACCACCACCACCACCACCACGGCCTCGAATGCCAAAGGAACACTTTTAATTCATCAGCGGGGGGACACTGAAGGCTGTTCTGGATCATTGGACAGACAGTGTCTGAAGTCTGAGAGACAGAGAGAGAGTGAGAGGCGGCGAGAGAGAGGGAGTGCCTGGGTAATTTAAAAAGTCTCCGTCATAGAACGGATAAAGGACTTTGCAAACAGACGAGTAGAAAGACCTCCACCATTTAATTATGAAGCAATTGTAAAGTCTATAACAACAGAGACCTGAAAGTAGGAGGCAAGGGAAGAGGGACTGCTCCGTGAAAATGTAATTAGCTGAATATCATTTCTCCTCTTTCTAAGCCACTGTAGAATTTACGAGGACAAAGACAGGAAAAACAGACAAGTTTCTTTAAGGATAAAACTAAGCACAGTGTCACAGTTTAGATCTTCAGTGACTTGGATCAATATGTAATTACCACCGGGAGGAACAAACACCTACCTCCTCGCCTCATCTTTTTACTCTCTCTTTAACCCCTCTTTATTCCAAGAGGGAGGGAATCAAACCTGCAGTGATAGAGACTGTCACTACGTCTGCACCGGGCGGCGCATGCATTTGCACGCACTTTCTGTTTCAATTAAGAATTCTAAAAAAGAAAAAAAAGGTGCGACTCACTCGGCTTTCTTTATTGCCGGCGCTTTCTCCCACCTGTGATCACTCTGCGCGGGAAAATACAGCCCCTGAATGAGGCTGCAGGGGGTTCAGTAGTCGTTGTTCAAACTGTTGGAACAGAGATAGGTGGAGGTGGAGGGACATGAACTCTACTGAACTCCAGCTGCCCTGTAGCACATCACTTATCCTCTCCCTCCTCTCTACCTGCTACCCATAGATCCTGTGTGAGGGGGAAAGCTATTGCTACTGCAGGGATAGAGCTGCTGCAATGGAGAAATGAAAGCACTGCGCTAACTTCACTGTAAGTTGTGTGAAATATTTCATTATTGATGATTTGCATATAGGAATGGCTTACGTTTCAGAGCAGTCAAGCACCCAAACTCCTCTGCTATGAAGCCGTACTGTTGTATTGTGTGCAGATGTAGTTTGACGTATTTTGCTGTTTTATGTTTGTTTCTTTTTGGATGTCACTCCTCATACAAACATAGATACCGGCTTTTAACACTTACAACTCGGCTGGATCGCCGCAATCTCACGTGTCACCATTAATATTGTTTACGGTTTCTCGGGAACTATACCGTTTATCTCTATGGGATGAAAATGATTCAAAAGCTTACCCTTTTGTCGATTTATTGAGGGTTTCCAGGCATTTCTACACCTGCCACAAGGTTTACAATCCAGCCACAAAAATAGATGTTTGATCAAAGACATTTGATTGTAAATCCGCTGTGATATACCGGTGAAAACACGATTATTTATCCTATTGTTGTGATAAAAAAAGATCGCTATCACTAAATGTCGCTAATGTCTTCCAGGTTTGACAAGCTGTTTTGATAATCTTTTTCTGTCAAACTTTCGACCAATTACATGGTCTCATATTGTTCTTCTATTGCTCCTTTGATGGTAGTGTCCAACAAGAGGCAACCAAAGATCAACAAGAGACAAGAAAGTTCCCTGCTTGTCTGCAAATTAAGAAATAATGGTACTCAATGCTTGGAATCAAAAGATTATGAGCAGTATGATGTGGCCCTCTGTCTCATCCCAGACAGAAACTGCTTCAAGGAGTGGCATAAATTACTGGAAATAGTAAAAAACGCCTGGAAGAATTAGTGTTAATATATAAATAGTTTCTGTTGTGTGTTTGTTCCAATCCCAATATTTCTTCTTCTGATAGCAAAGACTTGAGAGAATGATGTGCAGGTGAGAAAAGGCTTGGTCACTGTAGATTTATGTGTTTTTTGAGCAAAGTACTGTTGGTATCAATTTCCATTTTTGTTTTTTGGTTGACTCTGATGGTTCTGAATCTACTGTCATACTCATTTTATGCTTGAAAGGATAGAGTAGCTACATAGAGTTCTAAGGGTGAAACACCGGTATAAGCAGAGGGTTTGGTGTCCATGATTTCCAAGAAAGGATGTCAAATTTTGTTTTATTGGACCACAAGACAGTTTTCTACGACAAAGCCACTCTTGTAATCAGTCTGGTTCTGTCCAAGGTTTCTACCTGCTAATGAAAAGGTGTCCTCGCTACTGTTGCCAAGTGCTTGCCCATGTTGGGTTCAAATCCCGCCAATGCCTTCCTCCTACTTTCTTGACCTATTTGCAGTAGAAGGCTGCTCAGTAGTGAGTCAGGTCCAGTTTGAGTGTTCTGCCTTTCCTTGCGACTGTTGCTTGCTAATGGCAAAGAAAACAACACCACTCCACCTGGTCTTTTTCATCAGCTGTAATGTGAGACTTTTATTTATAGGTCAAGCAGTAGAGGCAAACCCAGAGTCTAGTTATTCCCCTCTGGTTTGAGTCTTTGAAGTGCGATCTACAAAAGCTTTACACTCCATACCATGTTTGCTACAAGCCTCCAAGCAACTCTGACTATACTGTCTGCATAAAACTGCAATTTACATGATCTTTTTTTCTGCCAAAGACGCAAACCAGAGGTCATTGTATTTCCTCTTTGTCTGAACACATATTGTGTCCAAAAGCAGTCAAACCAGCTCCTGGTCTTGGAACCCCATGACAAGCCTTGTTCTCCACCTAGCTTCCAGAATAAACAGCTGCTCTGGCCTGATTGTGTCCTTTCAACGGGGACTGAAAGCTACATACTTCGTCTATAGTGTGTCCAAGATGACGCTCTCCCCAATGGACGTACACTGTGCATTTACCAGTTCAATTATTGTTGTTTTTCTCAGAGAGAGAGAAAGAGAGAGCAGACATGGTGAGGGAGCACAAATGGAGAAAGTCAATAATGCAAGAATGGATTTTGATATCCCAAATTAATAAAGCGAAAGATACTTCTGGATTTATCCAATTTGGCCCTGGAGGGAAGATTCTTTGATGAGATGTGCAGTTTGGAAACCATTAGAAAGACCCATTATCAACACTGTTGTAGTCACTTGATATTAAAATGTTTGTGAAAGATTGAAGTCTGTTGGTGCAAACTTTTTTATAGACCCCTATAGCACTGATGAACATCTCAGTCCAAAACATGGAAGATCTCATTATTCATCGATGTATTAATGAGCTAGGTCAAGGGGTGATTATTGAGGATGATACGGCTTGGCATCTAAGCTCAGTTCAACATGGAGCACAACTGGTCAACTCTATGACTAGCTGATGAAGGAATAGTTCCATTTTAATTGAATGGCTAATTAACTGTTTCTTTTGAACATGTAGAATAGAAAAAAAGTGAAGTTAATGGATAGTTGCTAAATGATGGAAATGCTAAATAGGAAGACTTGGTAACATAGGCCGTGTCTGAAATGGATCCCTATCTCTCATATAGGCGTTAGCGCCATTTTGAGGGGTGTCCGAAACCTGAGTGATCAATTCCAATGCCCCATATAAGCGACTCAAAATTTCCCATAGAGCATTGCAAAATGTAGTGACCATCCGATGGTCACTCACAGGTGGTGGGCATCCCATCTCCAGTGGCAACGTCACAACGGTAATGTCCGAAACCTACAGTGATTGAGTTCACAACATAGTCAGCTATATAGTGAAACCCCATATGGGGGTTAAGGGTTAGGGATTGAGTGATTCATTTCAGACATAGCCATCGTTTGCAAAATCCAAAAGTTGTGGAAAGAAGCATAATTTCAAGATATTACATTAGGAGTGCCACAAGGCTCTTAATTTGGACCACAAATTCTTCATATTATCTATAAATCACCTGTTAGAATCATAAAGTATTCTTAATTATGTGCCTTTTGCAGATGACATTACTATTTACCGTCCTTGGAATATCTTAGGCTGTGTCCAAAATGGATCCCTTAACCCCTATATAGGCGTCTATGTGGGGATTAGCGCCATTTTGAGGGGGTGTCCGAAACCTGAGTGTTCAATTCCAATGCCCCATATAGGCGACTCAAAATTTCCCATAGAGCACTGCAAAATGTAGTAACCATCCGATGGTCACTTACTGGTGGTGGGCATCCCGTCATGCATTGCGTCTCCAGCGGCAACGTCACAACGGTAGTGTCCGAAACCTACAGTGATTGAGCTCACAACATAGTCAGCTATATAGTGAAACCCCATATGGGGGTTAGGGGTTAGGGATTGAGTGATTCATTTCAGACACAGCTTGAAACTTCCTTAGTCTCTAGTGAAATTGTCAATTAAAAGCATGATTTCACATTGGCTAACTTACTCTAAATGTTAGCAAAACAAGAGTATTATTTCTGTCAATAAAAGTTTTTTGTATTTTATCTGTTAATTCTATTTTTCTTCCTTTTACTATGCACGAAAAATGACCTGAGCCTCCCTGGCCTGTGATTTTGTGAAAACCAAACATGTTCTTTGTTACGAGAACTTTTCATAATAAAGCCTTTATCCCTGAGAATAGCCGAACATATCCGCAGTCAATTGTCACATGTAACAACTCGATTGCCATTTAGAAAGCAAGCTGTTTGAAGAAAGAAGCACAGCAAATGTAGCCATGGCAACCACAATGAGGAACATAAACTGAGATGTATCTAAGAGAGAACACACTTGTAACATGGGAACATTGCAAGTGTTTACACAACATGATCAGTTAAACATGGTAACTCTTTTTTTCATTCAATCTACTCACTTCATTCTGTTCCTTCTTTCTTCTATCCCATTTTTCCCTTTTCTTTCTTCTTAACCCCTCCTTTCTTTCCTCTTTATCTGTTTCTTCTTTCTTAATCTCATTTTCTACTCTGTTTCAATCTTTTTTCTTCCTTCTTTTTTCAATTCTTTCTTCCTTCTTTCTACCTTCTTAATCCACTTTCTTTCTTTTATCTCAATTACTTCTTTCATCCTTCTTTCTTTCCTTGTTCTTCCTCCGTTATCCCTTATTTTTCTCTTCTTTCTTCCATCTTAATTCCTTATTCCTTCTTTCTTTTTTGTCCTTTTTTTCTTTTTTCTTCCAATTTCTTCTCTCCTCCGCTTTTCATCCCCTGAAATTACAGGCCTCTTTTTTCTTATTTTTTACAGCTTTTGATGATTACCTGATGATAGGTCATTTGTTGGCTTTGAGTGCTTTATATGCTGTCTCTAATTCAACTGGAACTATAAATTTGAGTCCTTTTGACTGTAAGATAAATTGATTTGAATTTTGATGCCATGTGCAAAATATGATATTGATATTTTACTAAAGTTAAAATTGAAGGAGCAGGGATACTTCTAAGCCTTTAACTGAGTCGGGTTAAAACTGAGGGCTGCACTTTGCTGACTGTCTCATGTCTCATGTCTTTGTATGAGACAGGAAGATGCCAGTCCAAATAACACACATGTCAATCAAAAATGGATCCAAAAACAACAATCATTCCCATGAAATTCTCTAAATAAGCTTTTAAGCTCACGTAACACCCTCAGACAGACACAAGTAAATCACTCAATATTTAAGATGTTATTATTAAATTATAAGAGAAACTGTAGTACAGAGAGGACAGGGGAGGGGACAGGCAGCTGGTAAGAAGTCACAATAAACAAAAAAGTCTGCCAAGATGTAAAATTTAAGAGATGCATAAATATGTGTATCTGTGCCAAAGCACTTCTCCACTGGCAAACATCTTTTTCTTCCGTGTGCCTGGGTAGCTGTGATTCCTGAGCACAATCCATTTGTAAACAGTTCATAGTCTTCTCTTGTAACACGCAGGGAACTCATAAAATTTTTCTCAGTGTGCATCGTTTGAGAGTCCAGCCAGAGCCTTACC
Source organism: Xyrichtys novacula (assembly GCA_962446985.1). NCBI lineage: Eukaryota > Metazoa > Chordata > Actinopteri > Labriformes > Labridae > Xyrichtys > Xyrichtys novacula. Next base: position 6,457,929 of record OY660887.1, read on the forward strand.
AGAGAGGTCTGTATATCCACAGCTGATGCCAGAGGGGAGACACTACATCACTTTTGGAAGTAGAGGGCAAGTGAAAAGTGCAAAAGTGCAGTAAGTGCTGACAATAGAGTATATCCCACATAAATTTGAAAGAAAAAAGAGGGACTGTGGGCAGGTTACTCTTTTTTAAGCGTACGTACTGGTGATACTGTGGCACTTTCAAAAGGTAAAAAGGAAGAAGCTTGACAGTCAGGTATTCAAAACTCTACCTGCACATAACCTTTGATAGAGTCTGGGATCTTTGACCTTTAACCAGTTGAAAAGCATTACTGTGATGGCCCTGAAGGTTAACTGCACCAATATATCATGAACACAAACACTTTTGACAAAATGCCAAATATATAAGACCTTTTAATTGAATTAAAAAAAAATCTACAATTTTAAGGGATATCAAGATAATAAACTATTTAAAAAAAAACTGAGACATATAAAATATTTTAAGAAACACAATAAAGTTTCCAAAATACAAAAATATTTTCCAAAACATAAAAGCATTGATTATAATCAAATATTATAAAATGTGCAGTAAAAGCATTTCTATGGTGGCCCATATAATATATCAAAAATAAAAGGAGAAAATTTGTCTTCAAGCAAGCCTAGTACCAAAGCACAATGTCATTAATTAATTTTATTTATTAATAATAATAATTTGTGTCCTGCAAAATAAATAAATAAATCTTTTGTTCAATAAAATATATTTGTATTTCATGAAGTACTATTTTGGATTCCTACATATGTTTGTGGACGATTAAATATGGTGCATTCTGGGGATTCATGCTACATTTTGGTTTTCTATGAAAAGTTTCAGCATCAAATGTTTATTCTTTCCCTTTCTTGTATTTAACGGTATGAAATTAATGACACTTTATAAGAGTTTTATTGCATTTTTTGTGATTACTGATATGTTTTAGCATTTTGTCAAATGTTTTCATATTCCCTTTAGGGCCACCGTAGATTTTCTTCTGCATATTTTCACCTCTGCCACAAAGTATGAGAAGATCTTGGGCCACAAGAGCTCAAAAAATGTACAATAAATTTTGGTTTTACGTTTATATAAGAATGATTAAGGATTTCTGTGTCAAATAGAGTCAACTTGTGGTCCATGACCTCCCTGAGTTGCATGTTCTCTTTCAAAAGCAGCACCAAACCTCCCTCTGTCTCATGATATGAACTCACTTTTGTTTGACCTCAGCTTGGGTAACTTTTATTTTCAACACATCCAAGAAAGAAAGCTTCCTTGGAGACACATTTCCGCTGGCGTTAGACAAGGTTCCTGCAGTCTCAGTGCCATAAATAATGCACATTTTTTGTCAGCAGTGTTTGGAAGTATCGGCATGGTCCCCTCATCCCTTCCTTGCTGTCTTTCTCTCTCCTGCCCTGATCCCCCCTCCACATGTCAAATAACATGACATTCAAACACTCAACATGAAACAAAATCTCCTTCCACATCTCCTCCTGAATGATTGAAGCTGACGTTGAGTTATGAGGCGCATTATTCCTCTCTTTTTACGACGAGTCGCTCAAGAGGTGTGAGAAGAGGAAGGGAAGAGTAATTTTATGCTAATGGACTCTCTGGGGGAAAAACGGGGCTGATTGTGACCTCACAATAACTGGGAAGGAAGCGTGACTCACTAAGAAACCCCCACAACAGTGTGTTCCTTCAGCTTCCCCGACACTGATGTAACCATTAATAACACTAGCCTAAATATAAGTCATTGTTTGCTGAAGCATACACGGGGAAACACAGTTATATATTTCGACACGGGCGCACAAATTATTCATCGTGTCTGTCAAACAAACCTCCTGTTGCTGCCGAATTCTCCTATATGAAAAAAGATCAGGCTTAAAAAGTTTTCTTTATTGTGACAGACTGTTTATTTTCAGTGAAAGACAAAAAATAATCTGCTGAATCTGTCGAGACTTATTGAATATTCTTCCCAAAAGGGACATTCGAATTATATTGGTTTTCTCTAAGACTCAAGCACAGCGAAACGAAACCGGAATATTGAGCCTCCGCCATTATTTCCCACATGCTACTTTCACTCGGTTTATATCTCCTGTTTGATTTAATCAACTTCGCGACTTGTTAAATGTCATATTTATCAAAAATACACAATTTGAAGGATGAGTTTCAATCTCTGAAAAATGAGCTCATTAGTTTTCCGGTGGAGTTAAACCTCCAGACGCTAGTTTTGTTTTAGAAAATTGCTGCCATTCGCTCTAATTTAACCCACTGAATAATTTCCGACTTCAATCACATTAAAGGAAAATTAGGATATTAAAGGTTTTGTTGTCCCTGTCCAATCTTTTTCTGAAAGAGATGCTTTCTCAAATTAGATGATGACGTCAACTAGCGACTTTTCTTACTGAGGAGTAAGCAACACTCAACATATCTATACATATCTATACATTATCTTCAAGCTAACGACCATGTTGGGCCACCCCACCCTGCCTGCTTTTGTCCAAAAATTTGATGAAATAGGGCTCTCCGATCGTTGACAATGGTATGACTCAATGTTGATATGTAGCACAGACTTGTATCTTCATAAAAGTATGAAGTTAGAGCGTGTAGAACTGACTCAGTCTTGCTCAGAGTGAAGCAATATTCCAACAGTTCCCCTAACCTTCGCAAAAACACAACATGCAACCAGACTGATAAGATGGACAGAGTTTTGACAAGCCGTGTACAAAAGCTGTTGAGACTCACCGCTCACACTTGTCAGTCAAGAACAATATCTGAAAAGGCTCGTTGTTGTTCTCAGATTTACTGTTGATCCAACAGGAGAGAGTCTAGTGGGATTTTCTGGAGAGACATCTAGCATATTGAGGAAGTGTACAATTTATGGTCAGAGATAGTTCTGCTAAATAAAATACAGAAAGGATTGGAGGCTCTGAAAAATAAACAGAATCTTTTGAGGCGAGTCTGAGATGGAAAGAGATTATGTGAGACTGTGAGAGCAAGTGGTTCAACAACGCAAGAATAATGCTCTACTGTGCAAAGATGATATGGTATCAAAAACAAGCATGGCTCTGGAGTGGAAGTTGCTGCATGGGCCCAAACTTGCTCCCTGAAATCGTTATCTGAGAACATGCTATTGCATCGTAGTATTTTCTGCTTATGTGGAGGCAGCATCAAGTCCTTGTTTAAAGGGATATTGTAAAATTAAGTTAGGGTCAAACACACCATACTGAGTTAGTTATATGAATGTTGCAGACTGCTTGCATCTCTAGTTATACCAACTTTAGTAACGACCGCAGATAGCAAAACAAATAGCCTCGCGCTCAACCAAAACGCCACTCTATAGCCACAAATAACGCTCAGAACAGCACCTAACTTCATCAACAGTACATATAGGGTCCTCGCCACAGCACTAGCCAACAAACATCTTCATAGCTTAGCCTGATTTCTTGTTTCACACAACTCACCATCTCTCTTCCAGCAGCTGCTTGTGTGTACGGAGACCTCGGGGCGAGTCCATCAACTGCAGCGGGGTGCGCAGCTCAAGGAAGAACATTTATAATCTTTTCTTTTTCATTTCCTCGAAGTAATAATCATCACATCAATCATTTTGCACTGCAGACAAGGTAGTTCTTCTGCCTTAGTGTCTCGGTCTGATTGCATTTCCATAAAGTAATGATCATAAATGTTCTTCCTTGAGCTGCGTCACCCCGCTGTAGTCCGTATTGGACTGGCCCGAGGTCTGGCTACAAACAAGCAGCTGCTAATAGAGAGAGTTGTGTGAAACAAGGAATCAGGCAAAGCTAAAAAAGATGTTTGGTGACTTGTACTATGGCTGGGACCTTATATGTACAGTTGTAGTTAGGTGCTGTTCTGAGCATTATTTGTGGCTATAAAGTGGCTTTTTGTTTGAGCGCATGGCTCTCTATATTGCTATCCGTGGTCGTTACTAAAGTTGGTATAACTAGAGACAGTGGTGGACTGTACCATGGAGATCACCGGGCTGCTTCCCGGTGGCCTGGCGTTGCCTGCCCCTGACCAGGAAGTAGAGGTGTGAGGTGATCAGCCACAGATGCACTGATTCTCCTCCTCCCCCTGAGGCTCCCCCCCTGAATAACCGACCAACACCGAGATGGCTACGATGCTAGTGGTGAGTGCTGATCCAAGTTTTATGCCTCTCGAGAACTTTGACTTTTTCTGACAGGCTTTCAACATTTTATTATAATACAACAGTAATGTGGTAGGCTACATTCTTAGTTTAAATGAGTAAACAAATAGTTAAAGGCATGACTAATATGGAGTTTTTATAACCATTTTGTTTTAACTTCATATCAAATTTGCAGTTATGTAGCCAATGTTGAATTCTTCACATTAGCATTATATTCACTAAATCTGGCTTCAAAAGTCCAAAACTTTTCGCCAGTGCCGGCTTTTTCGCGTCAATGTGTACTGGCCTGGCCTGGATGGAGTCAAACTCCTGGCCTGAATTATGGTCCCAGTCCGCCCCTGACTGGAGATGCAAACAGTCGTCAACATTCATCTCTCGACGGGGTGTCTAACTCTGTGTTAATGTGTGTTTGACCCCTTGCTTAATTTTGCGCCGGAATATCTCTTAAAGTCGTAAATTCAGGCACATTTCACGTACGTTTGCATGGTGCTGTATCAGTGTCGTCTTGTCTTTTCAGCACTGATGGTGTAAAATCATTCTTTTTCCAGGCCACAGCCGTCTTCAGCTTGTTTGGCCACTCCATCTAGGCCATCAGGGAGCCCACTGAGGGCTAGACAAATCCTGATTCCTGATACATACACAGTCCGAGACACACACTCACACATATACACACTTACAAGCTCGATTCCACTGCGAAGCAAGTTGCTCTGTCAGTGCACCTAGGGGATAGCTTTAGCCACCAGCCGCCAGTCCTCAAATCCACTGACTGATCCAATGCCCAGACAGTCGGGTCCTGTCCAGCCAATGCACAATTTTTCAACCTTCACTTGCTGCTGCAGCGCCTCTAGTACTTCTCACTGTGTTTGTAAAAGCAGCAAGGGTGAATTAAAGGCAGGGGAAGTGCAAAAAAAAAAACTCTGATGTGGCTTGAGACATCTAACCCAAAGGTAGAATTCGCCATTTCATCATTAAAGCGTGAGGGATCTGACGTTTTGGCACCTGAAGCCTGAAGCTTCCTTGGATTTGCAGGAAATAGGCGCTTTTGTTTGTGAAGTTTGTCTGCTCCCTGGAAGACAGGAGCATCTAAACATCGCTAATTGCTAGGAAATATTGTTTCTGAGTTTGTGTCAGAGGGTTGGCAGTAACGGTTTTCTTTTCTAGCGTCTCCCCTGTTCAAAGCGTCAAGGGTGATGACATACGGCAGAAAAAGCATCAGGAGGCTGTGTCGCTTCGTCTGACTTCTGATTCCAGACACAGAAAGGAAAGCGGCTAACTGAATTGATTTGTACATGCTGATATTCTCATTCGTACTTTTTGAATATACTGTAATTATCTTGACTATTTAAATAGAGGGCAAACGGTTCCTCTAGTGACTTGCAAATCCATTATTGCCTGCCTAATTGGCTTGGCAAGCCTCGCCCCCTCTTTCCCTCGCTTGTTCGCTCAAAGATTAAAATCCAGCAGTGATTTTTAATTTGAAATGGGAAGAAAGTGCAGTCAAAATGTTTAGTCTGAACAGGAAAAAAAAGAGAATGTGAAATCTTATTTAAGCGTTGCACCGAGCACAATGTGCATCAGTGAACTCTGCCCCGATGAAGCAGCATGACTAAGTTCATCTGTTGCTTGGAAAAACACTAAATCTTTGCTCTGACAGCCTTTATTAATTCATATTCTGACTATTTTTTTTCTTGCTCAGCCTCATGCAAACATGTCCTCATACAGAGCAGCTCACAAATCCCAAAACAAACCAGAGACTTCTCCACAAAGAGGTCGCTGTTCGTTACTCATGCAGAGAAAGAAGCAAAAAATAGTCCCCAGTCAGGGCAGGTTTGGGTAAAATGTGATTAAAAAAGGGCCTGCGTGCCCGTGAAGACCCACATGTGACCTTGTATCTATTTCCTGAACCTGCTGTTGTTTCCTGCCCTGAAGGGCCTCCATGAAGTGGGAGTGTGTGGTGCTAAGTTTAGATTTCATGGAAGCTCCACCAGCACAGGCGAGCTTTGCACTTTTGACTTGGCTAGAATATTTTTAATGTGTTTAATCCTGAGTGAGTCAATTTGGCTCATCGTTTTTTTGAGGGAACCAAACTTCAGAATGATGATTTTGACACCCTCTAGGTTTGATCGAGTGATCCAGCTCCCTTTAACCCTGTGAGGGATAGGGAGGGTTTATACCAAGAGCAGGGAGGTGAGTGGGGGGGCAAATACATGCTGACAAAGCTGCTTCTGCAAAACTTTAAGAGTTTATTATGATTGCAAGCTTGATGCTTCATTAAGTGAAACAAAAAGTCATAGATTTTCAAAAAAAACTTACAAATCACAAAAAATATTTGTTTGTACTTTTAAAAACAAATGTCTGTTGAATTTTTATTTTTTGCTCTTGGCCTTTTTTCGTTCTTTCAAGTTTGTAATGTTTGAACATTTTTGGATCCCTTGAGAATCTCTTGAACTTTGTGAAAAGTTTTTTACAGCTTCATTAAAAATACCAGTGTAATTTTGCATATTTTGAAAAGTTTTTATTTTTGTGAAATCAAAAATAAATGGGTTTTGTGAAATGACTTGCATTTTAACAAAACATCTCTCCATGCAGTCTGAGATGTTTGCATTAAATATAATAATTTTGCATTTATTGAAAAATTCTCGGATAAGATTTCAAATTCTTTTTTTATTTTTTATTTTTGGTGGAATGTTTTCTGGGTTAGACATTTCTTTGTTTTTTTTTTTTTTTGTAGATTTATGAAATTATTTTTTCTTTTGTGTCTTTACAGTTTTTCTGAAGTTGACCGTCAGTTTTACTATTTCATGAAAAATATTTGTGTAATTTTGCATATTTTGAAACAGTTTTTAATTTTTTGAAATCAAAAATTACTGGGTTTTGTGGAATGACGAGCATTTTGACAAAACATCTCTCCATGCTGTCTGACATGTTTGCATTACATATAATAATTTGCATTTATGAAAATATTTTTGGGTAAGATTTGTATTTTTATTTTAATGAATTGTTTTGCATTTAATGTTATATTTCTGAAGTTTTTTGCATTTTGTGAATTATTTGTTTTATTATTTTATTATTATTTTTGGGCATATGCTTTTGAACTTTTAATAAATGTTTTTGTAGATGTATGAAATTATTTTTTCTGTTGTGTTTTTACAATTTTTCTGCAGTTGACCGTTGGTTTTACCCTTTATGAAAAATATCTTTGTAATTTTGCATATTTCGATTCAGTTTGTAATTTAGTAAAATCAAAAATAAATGGGTTTTGTGGAATGACTTTAGCATTTTAACAAAACGTCTTGCCATGCCGTCTGACATGTTTGCATTAAACATAATAATTTTGCATTATCAAAATATTCTTGGATTAGTATGTTGGATTAATGGATTGTATTTTTTTTTTTTTTTGTGAAATGTTTTCTGGGTCAGACATTTCTTTTTTTTTTCTTTCGTGGATTGTTTTTGCATCTAATGTTATATTGCTGTAGTTTTTTGCATTTATGAATTATTTGTGTTTGGGCATAAGCTCTTGAACTTTGTTGAATGTTTTTTGTAGATTTATGAAAAATATTTTTTCATTTGTGTCTTTACAATTTCTTTTTTGCAGTTGACCGCCGGGGCCACCGTACTGCATACATACAGTTTTTCAACCCAATAAATAAATAAAGTCATTCATTTTTCTAGCATTAGTTCATATCCAGTTGCCAGATATGAATAAAGAACTAACAGTATAACTGGAGGAAAGATAAAAAAACGAATTTGACTCCATCCAATGCCTAAAAACCCTGATACAAGCAGATCTTAAACTTGCCAATAAGCATATATGAATTATGTCAATCACAGAAAAAGTTCAGTTTCTTACAGAATTTCCTCTCTATCCGTCTGAAAGACTTTCTGCTGTGCAAGACGTGGAGCACTTAAAACCTGCTGATATACAGTATTCCCCCTGAATAAAAGCTACCTCATCTGTGACCTTGTTTACAACCACATGGTCTATTTTATACAAGGCAATGAAAGAGCTTGCATCGGAGGTGAGTTTACACATTTGAATAAAAGGCAGATGCTCTGGTGTGGAGGGAACTGGTTTTCCATCAGCAGCTTGGAAATATCTGATTCCAGGAACCCCTATCAGGCTACAATCATTGAAATATTCCATTTCTGGGTCGCATTCCCAATCATTATGGAGAACATCCTGTCCTATAACAGCGTGATATCCGAACTGTACTCTGTGGCGGTTGTGACGAATGCCCTCTAGCTTTGCTTGACTTTGCTACAACTTCCTTCCAAGTAGTTTCCCAGACGTAAAAACACAACACAATCAATTAAAAAGATATATATCAATAGTGCATTTTTAAAAATTGGTGAACCAAGCCCCTTTATATGGATTATGTTCTTACGCCCACCATTTAAGAGTGGAACTAAATAATGAGCTGAACGTCTTAAAAGCACCAACATGGATTTAGCTCCCTAATGATTGGTTTCCTGACAGAATGATTAACGCACAGGTCGGTCAGTTAAACTTACAAAAGCACACTTTGTTGCCTGCGCATCAACCCTAAAGTGCTCTCATAACCTTAAAAGCCTTCATGCCCGCTGACTGCAGTCCGATGAATGGACTTGACTCGGTTATGGTTCGCTGCTTTTGTTCCCCACCGTGGAGAGCTAATAAGTCAATCTCATCCACTCCCTGATACAGTGAGGATGCACTTATCGCATTGTCAGCAGCTCGTTTCATTAAGCCCCCCACCCCACCCCACCCTCCCCCCGGTTAAGTTTGCATGTTACCGATTCAACATTTTTAAATTACCTCGCTCAAGCTGACTCCAGCCAAGTCACGGTGAAAAACAAAGAGAAGAGCTCCCTGTGAAACCCCTCATCCTGCTCTGACCATCAATCACGCCTGTCAGAGCAGCTGGGCTTTTTGCTCTTTGGTGGGAACTCACACCCGAGCTCTACATCATCCAGAGCCGTGATGAATGCTCAGCTTTAGCCCCGGTGCTTTTGATTAGAGGGCCGTGCCATCGACAGGTAGCGTTGTGAGGAATGATAATGCTGTTGATACCAAGTGTTAGGATAGGGTTGATGATATTTGGTTTCTCTTGTCCAGGCCCAGAGCTCAGTCAGGGCTGAGTATAAATAAATTAAAGCATTCAATTTCTGACTCTGTAGTGGAAATCACCGCATGAACTCTATGTGTATGTTGGTCCTGGTATTGTACCTGTGGTGGTCCACACCGACCATAATCCTTCAACCTTCCTCAAAGTTTAAGGATTCCAGTGTCTAAACCAAAGATTGATAAGATGGTCATTGTTGCAACCCTCGTTGTTTTTCCTCTGCATCTTCTCGCTTTTTCGGTTTTATGGCTTGTTTTTCTTATTACTGTGTCTTGTGATGGTTTGCAGCTGTAGCCTTCTATTCAGTCATAGCTACTAATATAGCTAGTTTGAGTTAGTTTAAGTACACCCCTGCTCGGTGCCTCAGGTCAGCTGATCAGCTGCTCCTGGAGGTACCGAGGTCCAAACTGAAGCTCAGAGGGGATAGATCTTTTTTTGTTGCGCCCCCAAAATTATGGAACGAGCTAAAAACATCGAAACTATATTTTACTTTTTAATATCTGCCTTTATTTTATCCATTGTTTGAATTGTTTTTTGTTTTGTCCATTTATGTACAGCACTTTGTTCGGCTGTGGTTGTTTTTAAGTGCTTTTTAAGTTGAGTTAAGTTTGTTAATAATTGGTATTGTAAGAGTTTAATCTAGTTCTGGGGTTGGACCCTGTTTTTATGAAGGGAGGTGTTGTGGTTTTGCTCGTCTCTTTGCAGGTTGCTGGTAGGAGGGGTTTTGTCGAACCTGGCCAGTCTCCCTGGGGTATAAAAGATCAGGCTGTTGACCCACACTTTTTCCATGAAAAATGTTTTTTTGTTTTTTTGTTTTTTTATTATTTTTTATTTTTTTCTAATTTTGCTTTTGTCATAACTTGTGATCCAGGTCAGTACAATACTCAAAGTTACCCTTTACATCTGGCTTTTTTTTTTTGAAAAGCTTGTAAGTGAATTCCAATTCAAGTCCCACTCCAATCGTTTTTTTCCCCTTTTTTTTCTTTTACTACTTAAAGTGTTATCAGTGGTTTTTAAATTGTGATTATTACATTTTTAGCCAAAACCATGTTACCTGTGTCATTTTTGAGAGCTTTTCTTCTGCAGATCATTAGCAATTTGTCTCTGAGTCGTGGACTGAGACAGCGCTGCTCTGCACATTCCTCTTCACGCTTGCTTGCAGCCTAACATTGCTAACATTGGTCACATAAGAGCTAGTCAGCTCTCGGACAGTAATGTCTTTAGGGACACGATGAAAGTTCACATCATAATTAGCTTTCTTAAGAGCATTGCAGTCTCCTAACGCATGCTTGTTCCACGATCATCTTCTCTATTTGTCCGAGTGAGGCTTGCATCGCGGGGTTCCGGGGGTGGAGCTTGGATTTGCTATGTAAGAAATCTCACAGTTTCTGAACCTGCTGTTTGGGTCTGCCAGAGATTCACAGCAATTTGAATTGAAAAAATACTCAGAAATGCAATTTCACATCTAGTTTTCTAATGATATGTCCTGTAGCACTAGAAAAAAATGCCATATGAACATTTAGACAACAAGAGAAACATGATTTTTAGTGGGCCTTAAGTTGATTTTTTTTCCAATTAATTGTCTAGAGATATGAGATTACTGACTGCAGAAGCAAAATGCAGGTTAGAACTGAGGAGGAAAACTATGTATGTGTGTCACAGTGATTAAAGATGGACTCAAGTAAAGCAGGAAACTCGCCTGTTTTCTGACAGCTTAAAATTGACATTGTGTTTAATTGAGACAGTAAAGACAAGCTCTTTACAATCCTGAGAAAAAATCCATCCTATTCCTGATGGTGTATTTTCTGCCTTTTTGAGTCACATAGGGATCTGGTTTAATAAAACCTTTAAAATCACTCACAGTTGATTTAATTTAGCTCCCAAAAGCTGAGATTTGTACCTATCATCATTCAGGAGCTACTCCAAAATTCGTCGCTGCTCTCCGTAATAGAAGGCAAATTCTTTTGTCAGCAGAGAGCCTGACATGCATTGTGCCATGATTAACTTGGGAGGTCTCATCTGCCTTGTGTGTCCAGAGGCCAACTGATGCTGTTAGCAATTTCCGTCATAACCCAGTAGGTCCACGCGGGTCTTCGGGGCCAGGATCCATTCACAATGCTGATAACATGAAATTAGAAAACAATTTTCCCTTGACAGTACAATCCGACTGGCACATCTTCTTCGGGGTGGGTTGGTAACAAGATGCAGTGAAGAATTACGGAAAATTCCTCCAGGAGAAATTGCTTTACATAAACAATGACTAAGCCCTGGAAGCCCTATTTGGACCCTGTAATGGAATGAAGGCTAATGGGACAAGCGAGGATGGATAGGATGGGGAAGTGAAAGCGCTCTGTTGCTGGGGTGCTGGTGTCACTCCACCAATCATAGCGCTAAATTGATTCCATCCTTCCACTGCCACATTAGATGTAACTATCATATAAGCAAATGGAATAAACGCCTGCTCTATGTCACTTTGACAACCCAATCTAACATACACAAACAGATATTAACAGCAATTATCTTTGACCGAAAATGCCTCTTTGTCTTCTCCAATACAATCGTCCCCAGAGTCCCGGAGACAATACGTTTACATTTGACAGATGCCGTACTCTGACACAGGCATGAAAAAAAGACTCCTCTGATGATTACACTGTCTGGAGATATCACTCTGTGTCATGCCGGGGCTTGTTGAGGCCAAGAACAGGAAGTGAGAAGAGGCCATACAAGTCAGACAATTTGTGCCCCTGGATGCCACTGGAACATTAACCAATTTCCTTCACAATAAAATGTTCGGTGTCCTTGTTTACCTTTGCTCGTCCAACCTTTGCTTCTCTACCGTTAGATCAAAAATGGTCATTTTCAGCGGCAAGTTAAAATCTCTCTTTCTCTAGGTACTAATACATTCATGATCTCCAGAGGTTGAACCCTCAATGACCTTGACTTAATATCTGGCATCATGAAATGGTTGATATTTGAGGATTGTGTACGCAGCTGATTGGACCGTCATCGCTTTATTTTAAGACACTCATGCTCCTTTTGGGGATAAACCATCACGGTGATGATTTTGGGGGATTGTCTATGTGAGACCAAGTCAACAAACTCACAATATTTACAGAAAACTTGACAAAAATATCAGTCAAACTGCAGAAATGACAGGCAAGTATTATTTTTCTCTCGTGTTTAAGTTGATTTATTCTCCGACACGGTTAAACTATGCGACCTTAGACTCTGTTTGTGCTTGTAGAAATGTCAGAAACAGGATAAAAAAAGTGTCTTTTCAAAAGTTCCTAGACTGGGCCTTGGTGTACAAGGCGAACACCAGACCTGCTAAAGGTTGATCAGACTCCCAGACACCCTTGAATTCTGTTTAGGTAAATTAGACCCATTTTTCAAAAAAAGTAAGAATGCTATGCAGTGATGCTCTCCTGGATGCACGTGAATGGCAGGTCCTGGCTTTTAAAAATTGGCACTCATCACTCAGATCAAATGCGAACCCAACAAATGTTCCATTATTCCCCACTACATTTGGTTCATCATAAAGTGCCATTTGATTTGATTTGATTCAAATCATTGTGGATCCACCATTAGTTACAACAAGATATGCAGTAACTACTCTTCCTGGGGTCCTTATCTTCTTTTCCATTTTCATTTTGAACCAAACCAATACATAAATAAGATGAAGAAAGAAAAGTGAGAAGACAAAAAAAGAAAAACAGAACTTATCTTAGGGATAACAAGAAAACTCAATCCATCAGAGAGAAGGGCTGAACTTAATTTCGTTCATGGTACTCCATAGTTAAACAAATACACCTGTAATTGTTTGTTAAAGCAACTTCTGTTAATGTCTGAAATTAAAAGGTTAGGTAATAAATTCCATTTCACACCATTATCCAAAGATTCCAGTGGTTTTGTGTCGAGGTAGGACAGTATTTTTGTTCTGTTGTCCTGTTCTGAACAAGTTTAAATAGTTTTAGAGATTGTGAGCTCCCTGTGTGTTCACTCTTAATTCCTGGAAAGCACAGTGTGCGCTCTAATTGCATTACCTTCACTAAATCTCGCTTCTGATTCACAAGTGCTTGTCTGGCACAGTCGCACATCTGACGCCGAGCCAGCCCCACCAAACCAAGCCAACGCACCTGAAAACTGCAATTCAATGTCAAACGGATCGAAATTCACTTCAACAAGTGAATAGAAGTCAACTCTTCGACCTTCACCGAGGCGCGGTACGCTTTGTATGACTTAATAGCTTTTATGCTAATGGTGATGACATTATTACGGGAACATCTTTCACAGCATTGTTACAAAAAAAAAAAACAAAGCCCAGTTCATGCAAAAGATACATGTTGAAGTCACCATAGCGTGAACTTTCATTTGCATTTAATCACTTCATAATTTGTCCCAGGCCTCATTATAATATTATGTGTTTTATGCAGATGATCTATGATAATGGGTTTTGTGTTTATATGAACCCATTAGCCTTTGTGAAGGAGAGAATCATGTTCTTGCAAACACACTTACACACAAACAGAGAGCGACGACTCCTGTGTAAAATTAAGCAACGCCGGCGAGGCAGGAGTGAAGGAAGCAGTAGCGATTTCTTATGATTGGAAAAGTAAGGAACTCGAATGAAAGCTACATGAAGGTAACGCAAAGTCCAAAGATGAGATCTGATTAACTCTGGCTCTGCAAAAAGAGTACGGCCCGATCCCAAACCGCCCCCTATACACTCACCCTACACACTCCCCTTCTGTTCACGCGTCTCCGCTGAGGCTCCGCCATATTGAAGGCCGTCTCAAACCACAGAAAGCAAAGGGCAGGTGGACTGTTCAGCCCTCAAATAGCGAGCCTGCACCGATGCACACTCACGGTGGGGTTTGCAGGTGGTGCGCCGGCAAAAATAGAGCAGGAGAAAACAACATGCAGATGTAAGTTCCGTATGTGTCCACCTTTCTCTTACTGACAAAAAATCTCCCAAAAGACGTGGTTTGGAAAGAGGAAATGAAACTAGGAAATCTTACTCTGTGCTGATGTTTGATTTGATTGTGCAGGCACATGTCAAATGGTTATGGGGTTGAAAGACGTGTGAAATCATTATTATTATTATTTTTTTTATTTTATTTCGAACATTATTTAATCAAATAAGACAGTAAAATACAAATCAGGAAGAAAAAGAAAACCAACAACAATGTCCGAAAAGGAGTAGGATGAAGTTTAAAACTTATCGAGCTCCTACCCCCCTTACTTCTTTACTGCATAACAATCAGAAGTATAATTTAGCTCCTGTCACTGTAATGGTTGCTAGATTTATGATTTCGGTGGGACGATGAAAAAACAAGGCAGCCGGTGAGGCTCAGAACTGTACATGATAACATTTACGCTGCCATGCACAGGATGCGTCTTTATGTTGCTATGGTGATGAATCTTTCTGTTGGCGTCCCATACCCGCCCATCTTGTTTATACCCTCCGATTTCAATTGAGGTGCACTCCACAGCTGCGAGTGTAACTTCATTTGGTAGTGAAGGGTGATCGGGCCTACATCTGTCTGTACACTTCTTGTTGTTATTGTTCATCTCTCTCTTTCTGCATCTCTCTCTATCCCCTCTTACATGAGTCTGTTTCTGCTCAAGTTTTCTGCCTGTTAAAGAAAGTTCTTCCTCTCCACTTATCCTGCTTCAAACCCGACTGCTATCTTTAAATCTGTTGTGAAATGCGGTTGAATTACATGCACGAAATAAGAAACGTCCAGTTCATCAACAAAAAGTTCCACCTCCCATTCCGACTGCGCATCATTTATAACAGGAAGTGTGCTGACAAACTTTGCAGCAACAAAAGTTAAATCCATAAAACTTGCACAAACAAACAAACACCCCCGTCAACATCCAAGGGTATCTACCTCTCCCATCAGCAGTGCACAAAGTCGTTTTAGGACAGTAACTCTCCTCTCCTCTCTTTGATGCCACGATTCCTCCCAGGGGAGACGGTCCCTTCCAGGGGGAAGGCGCCAACACCCTGCTGCACTAGTTTCACATCGCTGTATTCCAGCCGGGATTCCGTAGATACAGATTTGTCCATCCCCAAAGGATAGACCGCCGTTAATACGATTACAGAGCTTGAGACTTTAAGATAATTCAAAGCATCTCCACGACTAATTTCAGCAAGGCGGCATGCATGCCACATCCGCTTATATTGTCGCTCCTCGCATGCTAAAGAGAGCATAAGAGTTGACTTATTACCACACAATGCAGACTAAGTGGGAAATCTCTTTGGACATGGCGGCCCACCATATGCTAGATTTAATTCGATTTTCTATTCAGGCTTTAGTAAAGTGCTTCAAAAAAAGTTTCTTGTCCCACGGCGTGAGGGTAAGAGGGCAGCTGTGGCTTTGACTCTGTTTGCTCTTTCAACAAGGGGCAAATAAGCCGCGATTCGGTCGGATACTGAGCGCTTACAGCAACATGGCAGCATTAGCGAGCTTGAGTGTTTCGTGCAAAACTGGATTAAGCCTAATCCTACAGTACATTCATTTCTTTCAATGCAGATCTCTTGTAAATGTGTGTTTTCTGGGACTATAGGCTTAATCCATCCATCTAGAGGCAACTATGAGGACATCTGAGGTGTGCAGATGATTGTTTACTTGACCTTATTTGAGGGATGTAACATTCGCAGCAGTGAAAAAGTATGCTTTGAAACAGGCAATTGAATCTCTTATATCATGATAGTAATCTTTATACACAGTAAAGCATTTTCAATTAAAGATACTATAAAGAGTTTTTTGATGTTTAGGAAACAGACTGAAATTCATACTGATAAATTTTCATGATATCCACAACTCCTCTCTGAATATCTTGAGTGGATTTTGTAAAATCAGGTGTTTCTTCAGTTTCTCGACTTAGACCTACACTGTAAAAACAAAGAGTTGAGGTAACATGTATTTTTTATTTAGTTTGACTTAAGATTGTTGTATGTGTTGTGATAACTCAATATTTCATGTCAATGTCATGCTAACGAATGAATAGTTTTTCCAACTTAAATGTATGATTTAGGTGAAACTAAAAACATCAGTCCTCACATTGACTTCTCTCATTGGCTGTTGAGTTTACAATAAGACAAACACAAGTGAGAAGATTTTCCAGTTAGGGATTTATTACATACATTAACATTAATTTCAGTTTATTTTATGAACATCAAAAAACTCCTCATAGTAGCTTTAAAATAGGTTGTAGTTCAGCATTTAAGACTGTCTGCGTGAAAGAGTCTGAGCAAAAAATAAATAAAAAACTCAAAAGATATATTCTCTTCAATATTTCCAGTCAAAGTATTCTTGCTACTATTTTTGGCAGAAATATTTGCAACCGTATCATTTTATTATTTCTTGGTATAATCTTGTAGTTAGGGCTGGGTGATATATATTTTTTTCATATCAGTCGATACCGGTATATATCACAATATAAACGTGAAATTTAACAGTGCTTATTGGTAGCATGTCTTTTGCAGTATAATAAGCTACTGCATCTGTGAGGTCTTTGTGTCTCTTGGACTAGAGAAAGCAGACTGAATGGTCGGCTGTTTTCGGTGTTAAAGTTTGATAGTTGCGTGTAGCCCCAGCCTGCTACTACACAGTTGTTTGCTACTTAGTTCTAATTCAGTACATGATTGGTTCAGTGCAAAGCGGACCCAAAGAAACTCCCCTTTTCATTTGCTATTCATCTAGTCTACCAAAATATGGCAGAATGCCGACTATTGAAAAGCATATTCACCATGTTCTATATTGATAGCGAGGGAAATTAATTTTTGATATATATCATTATTGTTTTATCGCCCAGCCCTACTTGTAGTTAAAGCATTAATATAAACAAAGTTACAGCTTTGTATACATCACTGGGAATCTTTAAGGGTGTAAACAGTTGAGCAAACACTAAGTATCACATCATCAAATGAAAGCTAGGTTTTGGTTTCGCTTTGGACTAAACTATGGCAATCGAGTCAGACATGCTTGTAGTTTTTGGAGGTTAATTTGTGCCGTTTTGGATTTACCTTTTTTTGTTTTGTTTTGTTTTTTTGTCCAGGTGCCTTCATATAAACAAAATTACAGTTTTGTGAAACATTACTGGGAATCTTTAGGGGTGTAAACAGATGAGCAAACGCTAATTATCACATCATCAAATGTAAGCTAGGTTTTGCTTTTGCCTAAGCTCAGACGATTTATGCGGACATGCTTGTAGTTTTTGTAGGCTATTTTGTGTCATTTTGGATATATATCCATTTTTTATCCAGGTGCCTTCATACAAACAAAGTTTCAGATATTTGAAACATTACTGGGAATCTTCACAAGTGTAAACAGATGAGTAAACACTAATTATCACATTGCCAAATATAAGCTAGGTTTTGGTTTTGCTTAAGCCTAAACCTGGGCAATTTAGCCGGACATGCTTGTAGTTTTTGTAGACTTTTTTGTTTCGTTTTGGATTTACCTACATTTTTTTTTTCTCTAGGTGCCTTCATACAAACAAAGTTACAGCTATGTGAAACATTACTGTGAAACTTTAGGGGTGTAAACAGATGACCAAACGCTAATTATCACATCATCAAATGTAAGCTGGGTTTTGGCTTCGCTTGAGCCTAAGCTAGGGCAATATAGGTGGACATGGTTGTAGTGTTTGTAAGCTATTTTTTTTTGTTCTGGATTTACCTGTTCTTTTTACTACTAAGAACTGTTTTTATTGGTTTTGACATAATAGTGATGTGTTTTAAACTGATCGACCTAGCAAAAAATAGTCCTCAAAGTTTAGCCTTACACATGTCATTAAACTGTGAAAATCACTTCCTCATGGGCTACAATTGATCAGTAAATGTATTCCTGCTATCATTTGAAGCTTAATAGAGGGATATCTGTGAACAGCGGAATAATAAGAAAGCATGATGGGTGTCAGGCTAATACGCTCCCCGCTTTCTCTCCATGGAAGTGTTATGGTATTATAGAAAAACAGAAGAAAGTACACAAAAGGCTCCACACTTCCGGCTGTGACTTTCAAAAGCATGGAAATGAGCCGGGAAAAACAGCCTGGGCTCTGAGTGACAAATCAAATGACGGGCTGCCGGTGAATTAAAACACACCGAGTTACAAAGTGCAGCCTGCAAACGCAAGCCTGCCAAGATGCCTTTTTTCATCATTGTGCTGCCCTCTACGGGTCTTCTTCCAGCCTCCCTCTCTCCCCCCTCCCACTCCCCACATCCTCCACATTACCATACCCCCTTAAAGAGTATTGCGCGCATTAAATTGCTTTTCATTTCCGCGCTGTGACAGTCCCGAGATTGTGGGATTTATGCGTTTTTACGAGTGATCCTCGCTGTCATACTGTGGTAATTGTTTCATAATATGCCCATCGCTGTAGGGGATGCGCTGGTTTGCACCAACCGAGATCAACTTCCACTAGTTGAAACGTTGGTGGGAAGATAAAGATAGGATATCTTATGGCAAATGCAGGAGTGGAAGAAAAGGGGGATCGGATTCGTGCGTTTTTTGCCACGCTCTGGAGGAACATATCCACATATTCAGTGATCTTCGCTCCATTTGGACGCTCCATGCGATTGAAATAAAGAGAGACCTTGGGCAGATCTATACATAAACTGGTACAAGCCGCACCACTGGCAGCAGACAAGGGGATTCGTGCCTCTCTCCTCCGCTTCGCCAGTGCGCATGGATGAAAGTCACAGTTAAAATGCATGCGGCAAGAAGTCCTGTCTGATGTGGGATTACTGAGTTTTATTCGCCCTTTTTTTTCTCTCTTCACCATGTTCCAACTTTGGTTTTGGCTCTTTTTCCGAGATGATGCTGCTAATTTCGGTCACTGCCGCTGCTGCTGCTGGAAGAATACAGGATCCCGCTTCTTTGCCGCGCTGGCTGGCACGATATTGGCCTGAATGTGACTGTATATGTGCTCTCTGAACGCCTGGTTTATGGAGCTAAACACCGAGGAGACTTGACTTTAAGGATTTTTTTCTTTTTCTTTTTTCTGACAGCCGACGGAAGGGCGGGCTGTGAAATCCATGTTTTCTGAGAGAAAGGAAGGCGCACAGCCGTGATTTTCGGGATGCTTTGGCGTTTACCGGGATCAGCACGGTAAGAGGACAGTCTCTTTTTCTGGCTCTCTCTCATAACATTTCGGTTGGGGATCTGTCCGTGGTGCTGAAAATCTCTCTTTGCCCCCCTTTTTTTTCCACTTGCATTGCTGAAGTTGATCCGGATTTGCGATGCTGTTAAGCAAGGTGTCTGCGCATAAGCATAGAGGCTGCATTTTGTATGCTCACGTTTATCACCACAGTTTTTATTCGTTCCAAATAATCCCCCCCTCGCTTCGCGCAAGCGGAGATAGGCGCACAAGTTATCCGTTTTATTTCCACGGGCGAGGGGGGCATTTCTCGAGGTTATGGTAATAAACTCAAATGTAAGAAAGGAGGGGGAAGGAAATGGGATGAAAGTACGCGCACTGCTTAGGACACATCCAGCGTGCAGAAGGAGCTTGCCCCCCTTGTATGTTAAAAATGCGCATACTTGGGCAGATTTACTCGTCTGATGTGTAGGCTTTTGTGTTCTTTTATGGAGCGCACACAGACTGAATTTGTGTGCGAGTGTGTGTGTGTGGGTCCGTGCACGCGCGATCACGCGTCTGTGCCGGGGAGAGGAGGGGAAACGAGAAAGAGGGAGAGAGAGAGAGAGAGGGAGACTATCTGTAACCTTCTATATAGCAGATGCCTTACAGAATACTTGATTATAGAATTATTTACCCCCCCGTCAAAATGCTATTTCGATCAGAGATGCGCCATGAGATCGTCGATACTTGCTTATTCGCCTTTGATCAACTCCTCTCATTTCTTTTTTTCGCCCGTGGGCAGAAGAAGGGCTGCGACTGTCGCCTTGTAGGCTGATATTCACATTTTCCAAACGCAGGCCGGATTTTAACATGATCGCGGAGTGATTCTGCTTCTTTTTTTAAGAACAAAAAAATCCCAGGATTGTTTGGATCATAACAGGCGCATTCAATCCCCCCCTCGTCCTCATGTTGTTTGCACGGAGGCGGAGAGAAAGGATCCGGCAGTTTCCCCAAGTCGTCGGGTATGCGGGGTGAGTGAGAGGAATAATCTTTTCTGCTTCGGAGATAGGAGTTGCATCTTGGTGGTTTTAGTTTGGAGACGGGTGAAAAAGACGAACAAGACGCCTTTTTATAGCGTATAACGCGACGAGGCATGTGCTATTTTGACAGTGCGCCTTTATATGTGGTCAATCTCAATGGATCGAATTAGTAAATGACCAGATCTATCAGTCTGCACACGGTAGATGGCGGTGGCTTTTTCTCTCCCCCCCTTCTCTCTCCCTCCCAAGATGGATTGGAATTCAGGCGAGCTATCAAAAATGCGCAGTGGCCATCCACCGCGGGTAGTTGTGTTATCAACTTGCTTTATATCATTTAACAAAGTCTGCATTTTGCTTCAGATTCATCCTGGTTGCTTGTTTTGTGGAGACCCAAAATGATGCCGACATACATCTGCATAATGAGAGAGCATTAATAGGCCTACTTGTCTCTGCCTCTGTGTGTATGTGTGTGTTTGTTGTGAATGTCTCCTGCATACTTCTTCATCAGAAAGGGGTCGCCTCTTATGCATGCATTTTGTGATTCCTGCACTACTCTTTGCATTTCTATAAAACAGAACTCGTCCTTTTTCTTTTCCCTCCTTCTAGATGACACCTCATACTGGTACCGCACTTGAGTGAGCTGGGGCATCCTCTCCCAGGAAAAATGCATATCTGGATCCTAAAAATAATCCTTCTGATTGCATCATCTCTGAGGCTGGTCGAGATGTATGACAATTATGGGGAGATCTGTCGAAACCTGTGTACGTGCGAGGAGAAGGAAGGGATCCTGACGGTGAGCTGCGAGAACCGGGGGATCATCCGACTCACGGAGGTCAGCCCGGTGCATTTCTCCATGTACCACCTCCTGCTGACGGGGAACCTCCTCAAGAAGTTGTCAGTCAATGATTTCATCAATTACACCGGGGTGACCATCCTGCACTTGGGGAACAATGACATCTCAGAGGTAGAGTCAGGTGCCTTCAACGGACTCCAGGGATTAAAAAGGTTGCACCTGAACAACAATAAGATTGAGGTTTTGAGGGATGACACCTTTACAGGACTGGAGAGTTTGGAATATCTCCAGATTGATTATAACTACATCACCAATATAGAGCCCAACGCCTTGAGCAAACTCCACCAGCTGACCGTGCTGATTTTGAACGACAACCTGCTCTCAATCATGCCCCTGAATATCTTTCGGAATGTCCCCCTTACGCACTTGGACCTGAGGGGGAACCGGTTAAAAATGTTCCCCTACATCGGCCTCCTGGAGCACATGGATAAAGTTGTGGAATTACAGCTGGAGGAAAACCCCTGGAACTGCTCCTGCGAGCTCATCGCTCTGAAGGCTTGGCTGGAGAGTATTGCCTACACAGCACTCGTAGGGGAGGTGGTGTGCGAGACGCCGTTCAGGCTCCACGGTAGGGACCTGGATGAGGTGTCCAAACAGGAACTCTGTCCCAGAAGACCCCTGGAGGAGACAGTGAGGCCTGCGCCCCCAAGCAGCACGAATGGATACTACCAGACCACGCCTGCTGCTGTCACAGCCTCTGCAACCTCATCGGCTGTATTTAGGTCCTCCTCTAGGCCTACCAAGGGCACAAGGCAATTCAACAGAACTAGGTTAAAGCCCACTTCCCGCATACCTGGTGGTAACCCTTACAATTATGGCCAAATTATTACTTTTCAGACCAAATCTCCTGTGCCTTTGGACTGTCCCACTGCCTGCACTTGTAACCTGCAGATATCTGAAATTGGGCTTAACGTCAACTGTCAAGAGAGGAAGATTGAGAGTATTTCTGATCTAAAACCCAAGCCATACAATCCTAAAAAGATGTATCTCACTGGAAATTACATCCCTGTGGTACGGAGATCAGATTTTGTTGATGCCACCGGATTGGATTTGCTTCACTTGGGAAACAACAGGATAAGTCTGATCCACGACCGGGCTTTTGGGGATTTAACCAACCTGCGTAGGCTGTATTTAAATGGTAATCTCATGGACAGGCTTACAGGAGAGATGTTTTTTGGTTTGCAGAACCTGCAGTATCTTTATTTAGAGTATAACAAAATCAAGGAGGTTGAAGCGGGCACTTTCCGCTACCTCCCTCATCTCCAGCTGCTTTTCCTTAACAATAACCTCCTGAAAACCTTACCCGTGGGCATCTTTTCCAGCCTCTCCTTATCTAGGCTCAACCTGCGCAACAACCATTTCCAAAACCTGCCTGTGAGCGGTGTTCTGGACCAGCTGAAGCTGCTGGTGCAGATAGATCTCTTTGAAAACCCTTGGGACTGTTCTTGCGACATCGTTGGGATGAAGATCTGGCTGGAGCAGCTCACCGCAGGGACCGTCGTGAACGAGGTCATCTGCGAGACTCCCAGACGCCACACTGGAATGGACGTGCGCTCCGTCCAGTCAGAGCAGCTCTGCCCGGACTACTCGGACGCCTACGTCTCACCGACTCTCCCGACGGAGGAGCCGATGGACGACCGGGTCGTCACCACCAACGCACCGCAGAAGGTCGACACGCCAAGCAGCACCGTCCCCCTCTCTGTCCTCATCCTCAGCCTCTTGCTTGTTTTCATCATGTCTGTATTCGTGGCGGCCGGGCTCTTTGTTGTCGTCATGAAAAAGCGCAAAAAATCTCAAAGTGACCGCACTAGCACCAACAACTCTGACGTCAGCTCTTTCAACTTGCAGTACAGCCTCTACAGCAACCGCTCAGGCCCCAAAGTGAAGGCCCCAGCCGGTCACGTCTATGAGTACATCCCCCACCCAATGGGTCACATGTGTAAAAACCCCATTTACAGGTCACGAGAGGGGAACACAGTTGAGGATTACCGTGACCTCCATGAGCTGAAAGTCACTTACAGGAGTACCCCTGAGGAGGAGAGGGATAGCAGTACGATGAGGAGCCCTGCGTACAGTGTTAGCACCATTGAGCCACGTGAAAACCCCTCCCCCGTGCAGGATGCCGACCATTTCTTTAGGGGCATCCTTGAGCCGGATAAGCAGCCCCCTCACCCGTCAATGGCATCCATTCCTGCAGGTGCCAATTTAGAGTACAAGTACACAGGGCCTGTGTCGTACACGTACAACCCAAATTTTGATGTCAGACGTCAGTTCTTGCACCCGGAGAGGATAAGAGAAACGGTGCTCTATGGCACAGCACCCAGTACTGTTTATGTGGAGCCCAACAGGAATGAGTATTTGGAGCTAAAAGCTAAACTCCAGTCTGAGCCCGATTACCTCGAAGTTCTTGAGAAACAGACCACCTTTAGCCAGTTCTGAGCAGCAGAGTCTAATGAAGCATTTTCTCTCTTGACCCTCCTTGAGACACTGGCTCAGTTTTTAGGGTGCCTTGGCACGACACAAACAAGCAAAAGCAAAAGGAGTTGAAACGGGGTGTGCCGAACAATCTTATTCTTATTTCTGAAACATGACATTACAGGAATGGATACAGCTTTCTGAAACATGGATGAACAAAATTGCTCTACTTAACTGATGATGCAAAATCTATTTTTCTATGGTGAAGATCGAATAACACACAAAAATGTAAGTGTACAGGTAAATCTTACCCAACTTTCATTTTCAGGAATATAACCATACATAAGGTATATTGTGAATCAGAAAAAGAAATGTTTATAAGAGTCACTCCTGGACAAAAACACTGTACAGCAGATCATCAAAACTGTGTAGGACTATTTTCTGCTGTAGTCTGTAAGTAAGTATTTATTGATATAATCTGCCATGTCTTTTCAAAACTTTTGATTCTACATCAATATTACCTGTGTCATCATACTCCATGATCCTCTGGAAAGGCTTATGTTTGTAGTTTCATTTACTGTAGCTCTGCATTGTAAAAGTGGCTTTTTTTGAGAGTGGCACACCCCCAATGTTCAAAAAAGACTGCGTCATTTGAAGAAGATGAAAAAAAAAAAAAAGTGTCTTTGTATGCTTTCTGCACTTTTTGGAATTGGAAGGCGAGTTAGCCTTCGATGAGCTCTCATAAAGGAGATTATTATATTAAAAATGAATATGGGTATTCATTCTTAATATGTAGAATTGATATGTTATCAAACAAAACCCAGAAAAGATGATATTTGAAGTATAAATTCTGTTGTGTAATACTGATATTTTAATCAATGTAACACCTATTTTTATACGAGCATTCGCAGATTCTCTATCCCTTATTAATTTTCATTTGTTTTGATTGCTTTGCACTTATTGCACTATATTGACCAAACTATGTTATTGTCATCAAATAAACATGATGTCAGGTTCATATAATGTGCTTATGAGGAAGGTTGGCTGAAAATCATATGAATGGGGGTTGATCTAATATCTGCATTTAGACACACCTAAAGAGCCCCTGAAGTCCCCAAACTATTCTGTATTGTGTGCGCAAGATATTAACTTCCGCGCCCAAATAAACAAACGTGTGTAAAATTCAATTCTCTTGGATAATCATACTATGGGGGTGTGCAAAGGATACTTGTTTTGTTGCATACATGATAACTCTGTGTGCAAAAGATAAAATCTCGTTCCCATAAGATAATTACATTAACAAACAAGATCTTATCTGGCCCACACATGACACAAACTTTTAGGCCTGAGGCGCATGTTCAAACAAGATAGTTGCACAGTGCACACAAAAACCACTTTACAAGAAAATATCTTGCACGTGCGATGTAATTAATTCACATGGACAACTTAATCTTGTTCTCGCAAGATATCCAGAAGTGCAAATGATTCTTATTTTGTGTGCAGTGTGTGCTAGGTTGTGTAAACAACATAAATTCTTGTCCTTACGAGATAAGTTTGTTTTGTGCACACATCATTATCTTGTGTTCATGTTCTAGTGTGTGCACAAGATAACGTGTGCACAAACCTCTTGTTCGTACAATGTGATTACACAGTGCAAACAAGATAATCAACTTCTAATAATCATGTATCTTGCACATACAAGTTATAATCTTGTATGCACAAAATAATCCAACTGTAGTTAAAACTATTCTTTGCAAGAGAACTTTTTGTTTAGCTGGGCACACAAGTTATTAGCTTGTCTGTGCAAGATATTAACTTGTGAGAGCAAGATTGCAAGAGTCGTGTTCACAAGATAACTTGTTCTGCAGGATAGTAACATAAAGCACACAAGTTTATAACTTGTTCCCACAAGATTATACTGTGCAATCAAGATATTTACTGTTTCACACAGGACATAACTTGTGCAGATAATCAGATTATTATTCATTTGAAGAAGTAATTATCTTGTGTGAACAAGATGACTTAATATCTTAATCACATGAAAATAGTCAGATTATGCCTGCGACTTATTTTCCTATATCCAACACAAGATAATCAGCTGTGCACTCAAGATGATTAGTTTGTTCCCATGGGGTGAGAACTTGTTTTCACAAAAGTACATCATGTACTTTAAAGAAAATTGATCCGTCAAAGTTTACATCTTGCGCACACAGTACAAAAAAATGTACTTTTTGGGACTTCACAGGCCCCATAGAAAGGAGTGGTAGCTATGTTTGGAAATATGTGCTTGAATTAAGAGTTTAATGTTGAAAAGTTACTTCATTTTCCAATCAAATGATAAGAAAAGCCTTTTATTGTGAAGGGAGAGAAGATTAAGATACAGTGTGTATGCCTCGCTAAAAGGGGCAGCCAGTGTCTCAGTGAGGATTACAATCAATGGGCTTCAATCAATGAGTATTATCCGAGGCTGTCCCTTTGCAATTATACCATGCAACCACATATGCTGCCTGGCAAGCAATGACTTGGTCATTTATACGAGCATCATTAGAGCTGACTTGCAATTAAATGCTATTTTAGCAATATGACAGAGTCAATGGGTGTGAACTTTGACAATGATTAAGACGTACAGCTTCTGGATGCATGAACTGGCGTCTTCGCCATTTCTTATTTCTTCACTTTTAATTGGATTGTTTCATAAGTGAACTTCTTTTGGATCTCTTTACTTAAAAAAATACATATCATGAAAATACAATGACAAATCTGCTTGTTTTTCTTACATCTAAAGCATTTATTGTGATTTTTATTCCAAGTCCAATCAAAAGTACATCCCTCTCTTTTGGCGAAGACTACCCGCCGAGGTTTTTTTTTTAAGGGTATTGTTAAGGTCGTTTACAGGAAGAGAATGGGTCTTTTGGAAGGTATCACAAATGTTGGCTGGAGGGGCGTGTCAATGTCTGTTTGATTGACAGCAGCTGGCTGCCTGCCGGAGCAATTGTGTTCCACCTTAGGGGAGAGAGACGGAGTAAACAAACTTGTGCGGCTGTCTGCACATCATGGGCAGATAACATGCTGTTCATGGCATTGAAAAATGAGGGCCTCACCAACGTTTGAGTGAAACTGCAGCTATGGTTACCTGGTGCTAAATGCGCTGCAGCTGAGCAGCTAATTAGCTATCTTCACTGCAAATTTGAGCAAGCAGTGCAGCGTTTTTCACCTCAAACAGCTAAGGTGGAAGATTTAGACTGTGTTGGATGCTGCTCTGTGGCTCATTTAGGGTGTTTTTACTGTGTTGAAATACATGTTTTAGGGGTTTTCTGCCAAGTTAGAGCAAAACTAAGAGGCAAAATAAAAGAAAAAATCCTCATTTTGTTTTCCTTTTTTTCTCATGAGAGGACATGGAAGCGTTTTTTAAGCTGATATGTAAGCCGAGGCAAACAAAGGCAGTGCAATTTAATTCTGTATGGGCTTTAAGTTCCTCTTCAATTGACCCACTTAGATCCAATATGCAAAGTAGGCCTATAAAAATGCAAAGGATGCACTGTGCCACCATTTTCAGTGCGCGATGAGCATCACAATTTAGGAATTCAGTGTTCCCTAACTGAGACAGGCAGGGATCTCTCCAGAGAGTGTGAAAAAAAAAGCCTTGTCAGACACCTTAATCAGTCCCTCTTTTTTCCTAATTCAGGGGAATTATAAGATTTTATTATCACAGCTCCAAAACACAACAGTAGGTATTTTTCTGTGAGCAAAAAAGAAGTCATTTTCAGTCATTTTTTTGTGCGCGGATTCGACGGGGTGCCAGCTGCCTTTTCTCAATGACAAAAAAAGAAGGGAAAATGAAACGGGGGGCCTGCGCAGGGCCCTCCTTTTGTTGGATCTTTTCATAGAAGCCCCAGAATGAGAACAGAAGGCACCATTTGGGAGATGAGGAGTCCTGGAAGCGAGTGTAACTGTGGATGTGTCATACATGTAGCAGGGGATGTGAATCATAGCCAAGAAGTGTGTGTGTGTGTTTGTGCGGAGTGCGCTCGCCCAGCTTCGGTGGCCTATGGGATGGCGGTGTGACAGGTTTTGACATGGTGGAGAAAGGGAAAATGATCATTTTTTGAGCTGCAGAAAGAAAGTGTTTTAAACCAATGAATGTGAAAACTGTGTAACCCTGATTCCCAGAAGGCTTGGTACATTGTGTCAAATGTTGACAAAGAGAGATTTGGACGGTTTGCAAATCGTTTTATCCCTTCATTAAATTGAAAATAGTGAAAAGAGCAGGGTTTTGAATATTGGAACTAAATGTGCCTAATGTTTTTTTTTTAATCAGCGGTGAGTTAATAGTAAAGGCAGATCAGTCTATCACCTGGACTCTTCTACAATGTTCCCACGTCGATGTTGCTTGATGTGTAAATTTGCTATACAGTGGACATTTAACTTGGCATGTTGTGCTTTTTTGTGGATACAGCAACAAACTATGCTTACAGATAGATGATTTTGAGTCCATGCAGTGATTTCCACTACAGAGACGTCTTTTCTTACACTTTTTCAACCTTTTTTGAATCTTGAAATCATATTTTGTACTTTAGAGGATAAAACACCCTTTTTTTTCAGTTTGTTTTTTAAAATTGTAAAAATACAGCCTCTGACAAAACCATGAAGCTCTCCCCATCTCTACACCTGAGAGACTTGGCCTCCTTGATACCCAGTTATGTGACTAACCTGTTACAAATCAGCCTAATCTGTTAAGAGCACGTTTTGTTTTTTTGTTCAATTTTTCCACATTTCATGAATTTTTTCAGTTTTTTTGTTGCCCCCGTCCCAAAATTTCGCAATATCTGCTGGAATCAAAATTTTAAAAATGAGCTTACATTTTCAGAAAGCAATCAAAAGCTTTAATTCCAACATTCGGTATGTTGTCTCTGCACCATTTTCGAAGGCAGAAAGGTCTATTACCTGGACTCGTTGTTGCCACGTCGATGTTGCTTGATGTATAAATTTGCTATACAATGGACATTTAACTTGGTATGTTGTGCTTTTTTGTGGATACAGCAACAAACTTTGCTCACAGATAGATGATTTTGAGTCCATGCAGTGATTTCCACTACAGAGACATGTCTTTTCTTACACTTTTTCAACCTCTTCTTTTTGTTTTACAGAGATTTTTAAGACTTGAAATCACATTTTTTACAGTAGAGCAGTGGTTCTCAAGTCCAGTCCTGGAGGCCCACTATCCTGCATGTTTTGGATGTTTCCCTGCTCCAACACACCTGATTCAAATGATCAGCTCGTTATCAAGCTCTGTAATGTCTTGATAACGAGCTAATCATTTGAATCAGGTGTGTTGGAGCAGGGAAACATCCAAAACATGCAGGACAGTGGACCTTGAGGACTGGACTTGAGAACCACTGCTTTAGAGGATAAAAAAAAACAATTTTTTTGCAGTTTGTTTTTTAAAATTATAAATACATGGTCTCTTACAAAACTATGAACCTCTCCCTATCTCTACACCTGAGAGACTTGGCCTCCCTCATACCCAGTTATGTTATTAACCTGCAGAGCCGGCCCAAGCCTCAATGGGGCCCCTTAGCAAAATTTGCTTTTTGGGGCCCTCTATTTCTGCCAATAATATTGATTGTTGATCATTTACACACCTTCACAAATCTCTTAGATTAACATTCCATAACATGCAAATATAACTTTATCTTGGCATTTTTTTCTCGTCTTCCTCTTTCTTTTCTCACTCCATCAGCATCAGCAGCAGCACTAAAATGTTTTTACTTTATTTTATTTTTACAATAATACATATTTGATAATACAGAAAGCATCACTCATACATGCAAAAAATAAAAAAAATATTAGTATTATTATTATCATTTTTTGATTGCTCTTGGGGGCCCCCTACTTGCTGTGGGGCCCTAAGCAGGCGCTTAGTTCGCTTATGCCTTGGGCCGGCTCTGCTAACCTGTTACAAATCAGCCTAATCTGTTAAGAGCTGTTCCTTGAAGCACATGTTTTGTTGTGTAATTTTTCCACATTTTATAAATTTTTCTTTTTTTTAATTGCCTCGTTCCAAAATTTCACAATTCCAACATTCGGTATGTTGTCTCTGCACCATTTTCGATGAAATGTGAGTTTAAAACGATTTGCAAATGATTAATCTGTTTTTATGCATCTGTGTTCTCAATTTAAACCTGTGCGATGAGTTTAATGCTAAAAAAATGATGACTATCCACTGCAGCTGTCATGCTTTTGTTTAATTCCTCTCATATTTCCTAGACTATCATGTCTTTCAGGATGATTTGGCTAATTCACAGAACTCCAGAGAGAGAGAGAGAGAGAAAAACTGATTGGGCACAATTACATAATCACTGAATCATGCATTCCAAATGGGCCTGTTGTTACTGTATGCATATGTGTGTGTGTGTGTGCATAAGCGTGTGTGTACAAATGTGTACGTTTGTGTGTACGCACATGCCTCCTACCCAAACTCCCAGTGTGGAGGTTTTATCACCCTTATGACCCAGCGCTGTGTCCCAAAGTAATGGGTGCATGAAGCATCGCACTGCAGGAGGAGGAGAGAAAGAGAGGGAGGGGGAGGAAAGGAGGGAAGGAGGGAGGACTCTTGCCAGTTGAAATAATGCTTTTAATCAGCCAATGGGCTCTTTGGGTCTTAACACAAATGGAAGCATCAAGGAAGGGCAAAGAGTTTATTATGTCTTCCTAGATTATTCCATTTATAGCCTCTCATATGCTTTGTGTGTGTGTGTGTGTGTGTGTGTGTGCCGCTCGCTTATGCTCACTCAGTCTGCAGTAAGAACTGTTTAAAACCTCCTCAAATGAAGACTTTCTGCAGTGGTCAACATCTGTATTCGGTGAAGGAAGAAGGAGCTCAGTTGAAATATCAGGATATGTGTTGCATCATGCTTCACAAGAGCCCCCCTGATTTATGGCTAAACCTATTGTGCCGGATCCGATGTGCAGCTGACGCAACTCAAAGCTCAATGTACGTGCAGATCTAGCTGTCACAAGTCTCACTCTTTGCAGAATACGTGCTGAAAGAATAAAAAAAAAAAGAAAGTGTTGAAGTTTTCCGGCTCTAAAGAACACATATATTCGAACTTCTTTCACATAAAAAGCAAAAAAAAAAAAAAAAGGGGAGACAGTGATGGACAGTTTGGGATCCAATATTCTTTTACCCTTTCTGCTTTTCACACCATTTGAGAGTAAATCAATGTGGAACGGTACAGCGCGTGAAACTCGTCCAAGCTGCAGGAAGTGTTGGCTCATCACTAGGCTATTTTCAGTTCGCTGAGTTTAACTTGGAGGGGAACTACTTTCCGACGTAGAGCTGAAAATACAGGGCTAATTAAACTTCTTCTGGTAGCGATTTGGCAGCTATTTGCTACAAATGGCTTTTCATCACTTATCAGATGGCGTTGGCAGAATTGGAGCGTTTATGGTAAACAAAATCAGCTTGGTGCTACAAATGAGCAGGGCTGGATTGAAACATAATAAGGCCCTAGGGCAGGAAATTGGCTGCGGGCCCCTATCACCCACCTTTTTGACCTGTTTCAGCTTTTATGTTAACTTACACATTTTTAGGGGGTATTATAACTAAAGAATCACATCTTTAAGGATTTCCCTTGTATAACAAATGATGTTTGTTGCCTGTTTTTCGGGTTTTGTCATGACTTTTTGGTGTGCATTAGCAGAATAATATGCATTATAGTTCTGTTTTGATTTTAAATTTTGATTGTAATTATAAAAATGCCTTTTTTCAGCCTCTCGCACCCCTGGAGGTCTCGATTTCTTGTGCGAATCCGTTAATCCATTTTTACTTCTGTGTGGGTTTTTTTTTTTGTTAACTTTAGTTTATTTGGTTTCAATCAGTGTAAACTGAAATTAAAAAGTCAGTCTGCTACAAAAAAGGCCATTTAAATCCTTGAGGTTAAAAAAGAAAATGTGTGAATACATTTTTTTAATCGCTTATCAGGTGTTGACCAAATTTGGTATAAGAATAGGTTAACTGGGAACAGACAACACAAATTAAAATGTAGTTTTTCATGCTAACTAACTTGGAGAAAGCAATTTTTCTTTGTTGTGGTGAAAATGTCTTAACAAGTCTGGTGTTTCTAGAAAATAATCTCAAGTGTACAATGCCAGATTGAACTATTCAGAGGCCCTAGGGCAAAACCAAGCTCTGTTTTTTTTCCTTTTTCTTTTCAATATATCCTGTAACATCATGTCACAATTTGGAATTTATGCTGCTGAGTTCTTTGTGGTGGTTTGATAAGTCCAGGTATTAGCCAGGGATGATAAAACATGACGTTGAATTTGGATTTTTCAGGCTGAGATCATTTTTATTGTAATGAATGTAACAAACCCTTGACTAATTTCCAATCTAACCAAGATTTTAAAAGTCTAAATTGTTTGCCAATTTGTTAATCCATTTTTGCTACGCACATCCTCTTGTCTCAAGGATGGTTTGACAAGTTGAGGGTTGTTAAAAGTGTTAAAATATTAAGCTTCTGTGACCCCTATTGGGGTGTATGCTAAAAAGCCATACATTTACCCTGAATGACAACTTTCCAACCTGATCTCCAATCTGTTGGTCTTTAACACGCCTACAGTTCGGACTCATATGCCAACCCATCCTTGCGCCTACTTGTGTTGCGTTCACTGACTGGTTTGACAAGCTAGGGGTCATTGATGCTGTCATGTCTTGTTCATGTCTTGGGAAATGCCAGTGCCAATTAAAACTGAGTGATACACATGGCAACCAATTTGCTAGAATTAGCCAAAAGGCTATTTTCATCTGTGGTCACTGACCTGATGGTCAAGGCGCTATACTGGGCCATCCAAATTAAAGCGTACTGTTTGTAAAATAGCTATTAAAAAGCTGTTCTGATGTGCATAATTTATAAGATTTCATTGTCACTGTCATCGTTTCTCTTGTTTCCTTCTCTGGTTTTGATTTACACAAAGTTGATATTTTGGAAAATTTTTTGGATTGCCTGTGGAGCTTGAAAGTCTAAAACTGTTCACTTCCAGTCTATGTCTTGAATTTCTATGTTAATAGTCTTATTGGGATACAACAAGTGGTAAAAGTGGTTTAGGACTGTTTTGAATGGTCATTTGTGTAATAGTTATCATGTTGGGCCAAACTTAACCATCTGATTGACATAGCTTGCGAATATGGCCTTCCCTACCCTGTACTCTTGGTTTCCCTCATTTGCTCCGTACCACCCAGCATGCCAACGATATGCAGAAACAATAATTAAGCTAATACCAGGCCACCTTGTGTATACTGAGACAGATAGAGGGGGTGGACACATTCCATATGCTCGAGCGATGCCTCGCCTACCCCCCGCCGGAGCCTCTCGTCCTCGGCTCAGCCTCACTGCTCGCCTGTCCCAGTCCCTACGATGATGTGAGCAATTGAGTTCAAGGAGATCTGGGTAATTGAGAGGGCAGGGATGGCATCTGACAGGCACCGATGGCTCCAATGATTACTTTAATCAGAGTGGTTAATGGAATTCCTTCAGGCATGTAGAAATGCTCAAATGTTCATCAGCACTCAGGCAGTTTTTTTACCCACACCGACACCTCCTCTCTTACCCCATGTTGCTTTAATTACTGATCAGTTTTCTACCCTTTTTAATGCATCCTCTTCTGCATCCAGTTATTTGCGTGCTCTTCTTTGTTCTACTATATGAGGGGCTTTTATTGTTATGTGGAGAAAATGAATTATGTATGAAGTGTTTTTGTACATGCAATGTCACCTGTAAGCATATAAAGAGAGGGTCAAGGACTCACTCTCGTAAAATTGGTTTTAAACCAAGCTTGTCCCCACATAAACATAAAGAAGCAAAGGTTTACGAGTAATGAGAGTACATCTGGTTATATGTTTGGTTTTAATTTACCCTGAGTATTTATCATGACAGCAGCTATTAGCTTCTGCAGCCCTCATATCTGTTTTCGTCATTTGTTCCCAAACTTTAAATGCAATTTCAACTGTGAACTTTCTAATGAGTCTCAGTTAACACTCCCACTGTCCAGCCTGTGCTGAATTGACTTCAAGACATTTAAAAGCACAGTCTGTATCCAGACTCTAATGCCATCTGCCGTATTAACATGCCTTCTCTGGCTGGCTGACTTTTTATTCTGTTTGTTTAAAGTCTGAGGACATTTTTTTCCCTCTTGTGGCACAGATGTTGGCATGATTTTACAACCCTAATTCCAAAAAATGTTTGGCGGCGCTGTAAAATGTTAATAAAACCAGAATTTGATGGTTTGCAAATCATTAAAACTCAATTTTTCATCGAAAGTGGTTCAAGAGCAGCATATCAAAAGATACACACTAAATCACAACAATGCAATGCTTGATGAATATAGATGCTCACTGCAGCAAGGCCAGTCTGACTCTCCTCCTAAAGAATCACGCTTTTGTAATTCATCCAGAATGTGGTTTGGCAATGTGTTGCTGGAAAGGTCTTTGCTGAAGAAAGCAATGCCCGCATGGCAGCATATGTTGCTCTAAAACCTGTACGGTGCCTTTCATTACACGTGAGCCAACCATCCCAAAACCTTTATGGTAGCTGGCTTTTAAACTGGGTCCTCTGAATGTCAAGCTGTCCATGATTTCCAAAAAGAATGTCAAATTCTCAAACATCAGTCCACGGGACAGATTTTCCACTGTGCCTCAGTCCATCTTGATTGGGACCATACATATGGAAGTTGTTTGCATTCTGGCTCATGTTTCTATATGGTTTCCTTATTTGCATGGTACAAATTTTAACTGTATACAGTGTTCAGAAAATGATTTTTTGATGGATTTTGAGTCCATGCAGCAACTTCCACATTAATGCTACTAAGAGAAGGTTTTTGTTGGTTGAGAAACAGACTAAAACTAGCGCAAATGCCTCTTTAGGAACTTTAAAAGCAAACGAGCATCAGCAACATGGCTGATAATTTCTCTTTTAGGGGGTAGATGCTAGACCGGATGATTGACAGCAGGTTTCGAAACAGCCTTTTAATACTTGAACCACCGCAAATACTCATAGTGATACATCAGACTATTAAAAGACAACAAGATGAGTTTTTGTCTGAAAAAAAAAATAGAACCACTTTAAATTAAGGTCCTAGTATTACAAGCATTCATTTATAATTGATACTACACTTATAAGACCTTATGAGATAACTCTAAATAATAAGTGTTAATTAGGATATATAAAAGGAAATAATTATTTTTGGGCGCATATAAGAAACCTGTTACAGTTTATTTACATGACATAGACATCAATAGGATGTTAGCATTAGTTAGACTCAAAATGGGTTAATTGAAGATTAATTTACAAATTTATAATAAACTACTAACACAGAAAACTTAGGAGAAATAACAGATAACATTAATTATAGTCCTATTAATGCCTTTAAATGTCTGATAAGCAATGATAAATGTTATTTATGCTTATTAACTCCAATTAGCATCTTTAAGCATTGGCTCTTTAGTACAAGATACCTACATTATATGAAGTGTTGCGTTAAAGACTGAGGTATCACTTTGTCCACAGGGGGCGCCAAAATTGACATATACCAAACGTTTCTGACAGGTGCTTTAAATAATGAACCTTGATGATTTGCAAACCATGTTTTAAGTAACATTTTCACACAGCATCTTTAAGTATGACTGAATAAGATTGTAATGAATTTCAGACTTCATCAAAGGATGAAAATGTGTGTGTCTGAATGTTGAAATTCTGTAAAATCTACATTTCGGTCATCCAATAGTTTTACATCCATAATGATCTTCTTGCAGGACTTTATAGTGTGTGTCATGTAAAAATGACAACAGCCTTTTTAAAATAGTACCTTGTCATTTTTAATTTTTTTTATCCCGTTGCCTTTTTTTCTCTTTCCCGCTTGTACTATCAGGCCTCCAGTTCTGTTTGTTTGTTTGTTTGTTTGTTTACGGCGGCTGCACCCGTTGATCCGGAGCCGCAGTAACCCTGTCGTTTGATAAATGGCAACCACAGCATTACTGACTCCCCAGCCGAGCCCGGTGACGCCTGGCCGAAAAAAAAAAAAAAAAGAACAACAGGTTGATGTATGGCTTCCTTCAAAGTGTCAAGTCATTTAACTTGAGTGCGTCCAGGCACAGGGGCGTCTATGTTTGGCCTGTGTGAATTTGGATTCCTGCCCCGTCCTGCCTTGCCTCATATGTGTCATCAAGCCAAAACACCACCAAATAGGTACATCAGAGGTCTGTGATGCAGGATAAATGTGTGTTTTGATTTCTCAAGTCAGGATGAATTTGTCATGCGAGCGCAAATGACAACTGTGGAATAAGGTCAAGTCAAGAAGCATCATTGTCAGGAGTAAAGACAAGCTAGCAGGGGACTTCCTTCCTTTCCTGTTTGAATGCCTTTTGGGACTTTTCAGATATTAAACCATTGTCAAAAACCAATACAGAGGACTAACTAGTGACAGATTGAATCTTAATCCTTCCCTCTGAGATCCATTCCCAGTTGGCTCATTCCCCATTATTCCTTTTTTTCCATGACCTTGTCAAGCATTTTTTTTCCGGTGAGATGATCTTTCCCTGTATTAACTGGTGCTTTGAGGAGAAGGGGACATTTTCAGTGGCTCCTATCTTTGAAAATTAATCACAGGGGAAAAAGATCAGTCCAGACAGTCCAATTGAAAGAGACTTTGATACAATTTGGGGATTTTTATTTATTTATTTATTATTATTATTATTATTATTATTATTATTATTATTATTATTATTATTATTATTATTATTATTATTATTAATAATAATAATAATAATAATAATAATAAATTAATTTATTTAATAGGTGTTGATGTTTATATTTAAGACATCACTTTAAAATATTTTGGGGACAAAGTTATTTTTATTTTTTTATAAAAAATTCAAGTAATGATATGCAAAAAAGAAATTATTTTGTTTTTGAAAGCTTCAATTTGAAATAGTTTGTTTCAAAATAAAGGCCCCGCCTCTGTAAAGGCAAATAGCCAATGATCAAACAAGATCTTAGGATTGCACTGGGGTGGCCAGGTTTCATGGGGGCAGTGCCACCTCCGGCCGCCCATTTAGACACACCCCTGAGGTCATACAGTACTTTTTAATACTTCAGTCAAAAAAATAACAAAATGAAGATAATAAGACGAATGTTGACAAATGTGTGTTAACTGAATATAACGTCTATTTCACAAATAAAGAGAAATCAAACTTAAGAAAAAGACAATTTTTACATTTCACCTTGTCTTTGTAACCTCGTTTTGCCAAATCGAAGCATATTGATCGCAAAATCTGAAATCAATGCAGAGCCACTTTGGTCCACTATGTTTAAGTGGGTTATTAAAGCAGTTATTTGTGATATTTCTGACTGTTATTGCTGTTATTTGGACCCTGTATTCACCTTATGTAAAGCTGTTCCACATACTCTGCATTCCTCCTCCTCCTATTGCTTCTCTGAATGCTTGTCTAAAGGAATCCAATGCACTGTGCAGCATTGTGCGCATCACGAAGGTTTACTCATTCTTCTTGGAAAAGAATATGTGTACGCTTTGTCTGGCTTGCAATTAGACACTCTTTTGTTACTGGCTGAATTGGCCTCTCTGGAAGTGTGTGTGTGTTTCCAAGAGTAATTGTTTGAAAGACGAAGATAAGGCGTGTTTTTTTGCGGGTGGGTTTGCGCACATCTTTGTTGGTTCGTCCTCTGCAGAGCACTGACACAAATGTACTTTAACAAGGTCTCTGATTTACAGTAAAACTCCAATCGTTAGCTCGTTTTTTCTTCTTCTTTTCCTCCTCTTCTCTTTTCCCCTATTTTTGTTGCTATCACCTCGGTTTCTCAGATTGCAGCGAAGGAGTCTGCAGAAACCGTGGGCCTCGCTAAAGGAATTAGAGTGCGCGCTGGGAGATCGCTCAGATAATGAAATGGTGGGAGGTAGAAAAACTCATTTTCTCACTTGTGAGAGAGGGAGACATACTAATGTGGCGATTGAAAAATGCACTGAATACTACTGACAAGGGAAAAAAAAAAAGCCAATTCCAAAATCCAGCGGTGGGATTTGATTTCAGCTCGCAAGATATGGACTTGCTAAAAGGATCAAGTTCGACGCGTGGTTTAACCAACCAAAATGGACTTGTTATGACGAGAGAAGTGTTGCTCCCCGGCTTTCCCTCCTCCCAGAATGCACCGAGTGACAGTGTGCTCGTGTTTGGACAACAGCATGGCTGAAGTTGG
Source organism: Xyrichtys novacula (assembly GCA_962446985.1). Taxonomy (NCBI): domain Eukaryota; kingdom Metazoa; phylum Chordata; class Actinopteri; order Labriformes; family Labridae; genus Xyrichtys; species Xyrichtys novacula. The sequence continues at coordinate 6,495,867 of OY660887.1, forward strand.
CAGCGTGTGGGCGTGCTTGTTAAAACCCGGCTCCAAGTGGAGGGGCTCTCAGAGCTCTTACAGCAGCGCTGACGTCAGATACTTGTGATATTCGTCGTGTTCGTGTACCTGCCAGTGTGAGTGTAGGCTGAATGTACACGGAGAAGAGAGAGCGAGACTTGTGTAATAAAATGCACGCTTTCCAAAACAGAGGGAAAGATGAAATGTGATGCAATGTGTGTTTGATATTTATTCCTGAGCACATTCGCTGGATAAAACTGTAAGTTATGAAGCGTGACTTATGCTGTGAAGGAAATTTTGCACCTTTTACACTCAGAAAATCTCCAAATGCGGACCACCCTTGGAGCGCATGAGGATAATTTGCTCATTAAACAACTGTTAATGACTACTGCAAGGTTTTTTACCGAGAACTTGGATACCATTGATGAAAAAAATAGACCTCCTTTTCATTCCTTCTTGACTTTCAGCTATTCATACCTTAATTTCACATCACTTTTCTTATGAATTGCAGCTCCACATCCATTAATGCGGTTTTACATTCAAAGAGGAAAACACAGTCATGCTTGTAAAACTATTTGTAAAACTATAAAACCTTGAAGCCTCAATGACTTTCTCTAACAATAAGATATACAGTATCGACAGAAATACATTCATGAGCACGTCCCTCACTGCCTTACGCTACTCTTGCAGCTTTGTTTGCAGTGATATGATTTGCACCACAAGAAAAATGTAAAGCGGCTTTAAAACACACGCAGCATAGCAGCGAACGTCTGACGTTTCATGTGTTTTCATTGTTTTGAAACAGGAAACAGTTGAATAGTGATTTGGTCCAAAGCTGAGGGAGTATTGGCTTGGAATTCATGACAAAAATCATCCATCAGGTACCAGATTTTTTAACATTTTCACAGCCCTCTCTTTGCACTTTTATTACACGTATAACAGCTTCCCCTGCAAACTTTGAGTACAGCTTTGGTGAGGGGATGTTTTCTGGAAATGTGATGGCATATTGGTGGATCTGCTGGTCTTTTGGACTGATTCTTTCAAAAGCCTCACATTTGTGTTCATTCTACCATATCAGAATCACTTTTTATTGGAAGAATAAGAATCGCGCATTACTTAGAGACCATTTCGTTTCTTATTTTGCTTTATTTATACAATTAATTGCTAATTCTTATTCAACCTTTTCACTGTGCGCCTCTATTTTAACCATATTTGTTTGCAACGCTGGAAATAATTGAAAAATTACATCTTTTTCCAAATGTGTTGATCTCCTACTGCACATCCAGTCAAAGCCGGTTTACAATCAGTTACATGCTTATCAAATGAGCCAATAAATATATATTTTTTTGTTGCAGTTTTACAAGCAGCTTCAATGCTAGATACCGATTAAAAGAGAATTTTCAGCATATTAAGTTTGACCTTCAGTCTGCTGCAGTCAAACCAAGCCATGGCCAGCTGAGAACAAACATGGCCGCTTCAAAACCTCGCAAATGTATTTACTGACATACAAAAGATGCTGTCTTTTCACACTTTAATATTATTAATAACAACTTTTCATGTGTTTAATTTTGTACAGTAATTAAGAATTTACAGAACGCAGAGATATTAGTGTGATTTACTGATGCATAGTCAACCTCAGCCGGTCATATCTTCTCATTTGCAACTTATTACCTCCGCCAAGGAGGTTATGTTTTCGGTAGCATTGGTTTTTTTGTTTGTTTGTCTGTTAGCAACTTTACGGAGAAAGTTACAGACAGATTGACCTGAAATTTTCACAAGAGGTGCTTCTCAGCCCCTGGAGGATCCCATTAAATTCTGGTGGTGATCCGGACAAAATTCTGGATACTGTGATCCAGAACACACAAAAATAAGGGTGTCGTTGGAATTTTCAATGCTGAAAAATAACCAATGGGCGGCACAGTGGTGTAGATAGGCGGCACAGTGGTGTAGTGGTTAGCACTCCCTGTTTTTTTGAACTACAGATTTGTTGACCCGTATGACATATCATTGGTGTATAGATGTGTGCATAAAATATGAAATGGTGAATATTGACATGAGATGTAAAAACACTTCCAATGGTGTGGTGATTAGAAGGACCAAATATAAGAGAAAGAGAAACTTCCATTATCTGACATTTAAAACACTTTTGATTCATTTTTTGGTAACGCTTTCTTTAACGGTACACTTATTACCAGGTAATTAACATGTAATTACCTAGTAACAACATTAAATTATCTGGTAATTACATGATAACTACTAAGTCAATACTGTCTAGTTTTTTTTTTTCTGTGCAGCTCCATTTTCAAAAGCTATTCGGGGTTCTTATTTTCTATGATTGACACTTGATACAGCCTATGAGCGTGCGAAGATTGCGTAGCGATACGTTTGAGCCGAGCATTATCACAGCGACTCACCCGCCTGAATGCGTACAACGCTAGTGCGCAAGTGGTGGTTCCAGGAAGTGGAGAAAATCCTGGAAATATCAGAGCAATTCGGCTTCAAATTTGTATGATGATGGAAGGTTACCTACCTGGTAGCTAGACAGTATTTACTTAGTAGTTATCATGTAATTACCAGATAATTTCATGTTGTTACTATGTAATTACCTGTTAATTACCTGGTAATAAGTGTACCGTAAAAAAAGCGTTACCCATTTTTTTTTTTTTACAATTTTAAGCAATTCTTATAAGGTGTCTTGATTTGAAAATCAAATTAATGTAATTGAATATCTCTAAATAATCTCAATTTTTGGATTAGTCCTTCACGTAAATCCTGCACTGCTACACCAGAGTGATCAAAAATCATGACTTACAGACAGAGGCAGCTACGAAGTTCTTTAGCCTGTAAATGATTTTCTTTCTTTATTCTCAAAATAAAAGTACTGCAGATTTAGACAAACGAAGGAGTGCATAAATAAAACATACAGTTTGTGTCATTATGAGATTTTTATGATGACTGAGTAGCATCCAGTGATTCCTGGTTAATGCACCAGCATTTGTTGTTTTCAGGAGTTCTACTTTTTCTAAAATTTTTTCTAAAAACTTAATTTCTAAAAATCTAAATCTTGTAAAATTCTACAGCATGACAGTCTAAAAACTTTGGCTTCTTGGCAGGATTTTTTAATATTCTTGGAGCTAAGGTCAGGATAGTTTATATGAGCCATATTAGAAATACCAAAACAGCTCTCACAGTCAATCTCAAAATAACCTTTTCAATCATGCTGCTTGATTCTTATATTTTTATCCAGCTTTCATCACCAGGAACACCTTTTTTTTTTCTGCACTTACATGCCTCCTCTCACACTTCAATAACCCGCACACAACCTCCTTGAATCCATTTTCCACAAATGCCTCTCAAACCAAAGCAGTTAATCTCCGGTATTTCCATCTTATCAAGATTCTAAATCCAGCAATTTTGCAATCACAACCCACCTTTTCCTGCTCTGCTTTCCCGAGGTACACCCCCTCGTAGTCGCACGCCTAGTCCAAAGCGAGTTACAATGCAAACAGTGGGTACAAGCGAGCGCTGTGAATCTCATTTGCCATGTTAAAGTGTGTTAACAGGAGGAATTAGCACCAAATTAAACCCACCAGAGATTCCCAACTCATCTAACTGCCAAGACGTTATTATAGACTCCATATAAATGTGTAAGGTGTCTTGGGAGAATGTGGTTATTGAATTATGCCGAAATTAACCCATTAGCAAGGAAGAATCAATCTAACCAACTGGAAATAGCTGCGCAGGAGTCCCATTTTGTCGCAGGCGTTTTGAAGGGCACCGTAAAGGCTCTATCATATCCATGTGCGTGACATTTCGCGACTGCATCTTATGAAAAATGCTCGGGAAAGGCAATATGATTTGGTTTACACAGTGACCTGTGGTGGAAATACATTGCATGAGTGCAAACAATTTCCCCTCGTGTGGATATAACCTTAGCAGGGACTTTTTCCCGCATAAAAATCCCTCTGTAAAAAATAAAGAGGAATTTAATTGGCCTGCAGTAAAAGGTCTGCTCATCCTTGCACTGGAGGGGTGACATTCTCGTTTTTTATACCGCCGTTGCTGCAAGAAAATGTAAAAGGGGATGGATTTTGACTCTGTCAGCACAAGCAGCATGAATGTAAGTCCTGAGGAGATAAGCCTAGAGTCTTAAAGATAAGGTCCACAATTTGGAACGTATGATTTTACAGTAGCTACAGGTTCCCCAGCTGCTTAAAACGGCATAAATTATCCCAAACAGAAAGCCTCGGAGATTGTTTCACCTGGAGAAGGATGCAGAACAAAATCAGGTGCATAACTAAAGCAAACCCCAATTGCTCTCCTCCTTCCTACTGACCAAATATTAACTGCTAATGGCTCCACAATTGGGCGGTTTACACGCAGCCGCTTTCTAATGCGATGATTAGAGCGTATGACCTTTGCTCTCTGTAAAGAGTCCAATTTAAAATGGAGCAGGAGCTATATTACACAGACAAATAAAGAGAGGACAGATGGGAGGGCTGGTGCTTAAAAACGGTGTGACGTATCATGTGAGCAACAGTTGATTTTCAACTTTAAGGATTTTCCTCAGGTATCAAAATGTGTGTTTATTACAAACCATGTGGTCCCTGTTCTCCTCTAAGAAAGAAATCCGCAATTTGTGGAGGAAGTGACCAGACATTTCCAAAAAACAGATTTTTTAAAGTCATGTTGAGTCTGTGGAGAGATTTCCACTCCAGAGTCGTCTGGTTTTAGCCTTTTTCACAGTTTCACACAGATTTCTCCAGTTTATTGGATCATTTGATGAGTTTTTTTTGTTTGTTTGTCCATTTCCCAAACTCAACCACAGCAAAGTCCATAATCTGGATTTAAGTCTAACCTGAGGGCCCAACAGGGTCAGCATTTAACCCAAACTGTCAGCCTCCTTTTCAAAATATATAACAAAATCAGATGATTATAAACCACTTGGAAATTTAAAAAGTATAAAAAGATCAATTTAAAGGCAATCTGAGATGAAAAAAACAACCCAATAGATGAGTTCAAAAGATCAGAACACGGCATTAAACATAGAAAAATAATGTTTTTAAAAAGCAAATACATGAGGAGAAAGTTGAAACCAAGAGTTTAAAGCCAAATACGGCTTAAAATTTAAAATTGGAATCTAAAGGATAAAAATGACATACATCTAAATACTGAGTTGAAAAAAATCAAAGCACAAAATAAAAAGTCAAATCATGTTTGAAAATTGAAAATATGGATAAAACACAGTTTTCCCCCATATTCTTGACTATTTATCAAATCTTCCTGACTTTTTACTTTCCCAGATTTTCATGGTTTATTAAAGATATTTTAAATAATGGTGCTAAAGTTTACATTATTATCCTGGAGAAATTTGACACCTGTGCCTTAGTGATTTGGAATTTTTAAGCCTTTTTAAAAGACGCTTTGGGGAATTAAGGTCTGCTATTTTTGGTGGATACATAACATTAGGTAAACATGTAATATTTGTAGAAATTCATACAATTAAATATGTTAATTCGGGCTTATTTGAACGATTTTAGCGTCAAGCATCAGTACCATCCTGACCTTTTTCCACTGCAGCAACATCTAATATTTTTTTCCTATGCTATCACAGTCTTTAACCAAAGCGATTACATTTATGCAGTCGCAGCGTGATGAAATTAATAATTCACATCAAGATAATTACGTACAACTGTGCCTTAAACATCCATTTGTGTGTTTCCAAACCTGTTAATGGCTTTTAAATGGAAACTTGATTTCAAAAGAGGATAATATTCAAATGCGGCTGAAATTGGGGTCCCTGTAGGTTCCAACCCTAATGTGAAAATTCAAATAATCAATTTGTGCTTCTGAGATTACCGATGTAGTAATAATTACAGCCAGGACAGCTATTGTGAACATAAGGCGGTGTTATTTGGAGATAGTTAGCTGGGAGGCTGAGATTTAGATTCTGGGATTGAATACATACCTCCATTTTTTTTTCATTTATTCTTCTTTTTTGTGAGAGTTTCTTTCAAGAGTTTTGAAGCGACCGCTCATCAATAAAACTCATCACTCTGTATCTGAGGGAGAGAAATGTTGGTGATGAAAAAGGCTTTTCATTTGTGGCAACAAAAGCAACGCTCGATGTCTCGACTGGTCAAGGAGATTCATTGGGAATAATAAAGATCTACAGTCGGTATGTTTTCATGCTGGTAGAATGGTATAATTGTCATACCTCAATCAGAGAGAAAAGATTAACCTTTTTCCCAGATTTCCCCACAGAAAATGCTTTTTTTTCACTCTACAAACACGTGTTTTGTACTCCTTTGACTTTCCCAGTGCATCCAAACTGTCAGTACTGGGAACTCTTTGCTCAAGGGCATCGCAACGGCAGTTGTTGTTTCACATCCGCTGCCAAGATTTGTCATAACAGAGGCGCTGAATCTATAACTGGCTCCTGATCTCCGGCCTGTTCGCTGCACCCCTGCCCTTGTTGCATTCATGCCCAGAATGCTTTGTTTTCTGTCTCCAGTTACATTATCTCAGACTGCCAACACAACAAAAATATCTTCAGCTGAAGATTTTCAACAGGGGCTTTAAGGATGCTCGTAAAAGCAATGTCTTTGTATGCAATTCGCTATAAAGGGATATTCAGTGGCAGCGCATTGCTTAGAGCATTCTGACCTTTGACAATTTCACGCTAAAAATGACTGACATTTACATTTTCTCCAAGATGGTTTGGATTTTCAAGCAGCTGGTTCCAAAATAAACATTAATATTATCATGGAAGACTGAACCTGCTCTTTGGGGACCGTGTCTTTTTCAAATGTTTACAGCTAATATACCCTGCCGCTCAATGGGACCGACACTCTTACATAAGGAGTATTATAAGCATTCAACAGTTGATGTTTGGACTAAGAATTTGTCAACAAATTATTCAATCAAATGAAAAAGTTTTGTGATGGGTTCTGCAAAATCAGGAATACAGCCTGACCGAATACGCTGAGATACTGTAAATGATGTTGATACTAATTTAGGGGATTGCTAACTCTTATAAGGGTGTTGATTCCCTGACAAACTATTTGATTGTTTCCAAGAGGAACATAATGTCACGAAAGGTCATTACACACCGGGGGCATTTTTTTCGGGTTATTATTTCGGATGTCAATATTTTTTTTGAAACCCGTATCCTGTCAATACAACGTTTTCCCATCCTGCGATATTGCGTATCACGGTCGAATTTTCTAAAGTTCCGCATACTGTGTGTCCACTTCTGACCAATCAGATTGCGTGTTGTTGTGAAGTCAGATTCACCGGTATATCCAACATGGCCGACCGGCTGATTGTTTACTTGTTGGAGAACAGAGTGCGTTTTGATACAAGACACAAATATTACAGAGATAACGACCTGAAGGACAACTTGTGGAGAGTCATAGCGTCGGATTTCTCATATGACGATGGTTTGTGTGCTTTAACAGTTTGCTAAACGTCTTTGTTTTAACTTTCATCTGTGCTAAGTAACTTTAGCTCGTAAGCTAACCTGTTCAGCTACAACATACCATATGTATTTTCACTGTCTCAAACTCAATGGCGTTGCTGTCACAGCACCATTAGGTCTCAGCTGTTACCTTACGTTTTAGGGGTAGGAGAAAAAAATTGATTCACATTAGTATTGTGATTTTTGGTTTCACAATTTTAAAATCGATTTTTATGTTCAAAAATCGATTTTTTTTTTCAAATTTATCTTAAAAACTGACTTACATGTGATAAGTATTTTTTATTTTTGGGGGGTAAATATGGTTCCTGGAATAGTCAGTAGACAATCATAATCATTGAACTCTTTCACTGATGTTTAAATTCAGACCAAAAGTCGAGAAAAGCGACAATGTCGTAGAATCGCAATTTAAATTGAATCGGCATCCAAATAATCGTAGGAGAATCGAATCGGGAGAAAAGCATTTCGTCCCAGCCCTATTATGTTTATGGATTATAGTTTAATGTGTTTATCTGGTACTGGCCCCGACTCAGTACATGCTATCATGACAGACAGACACCTCAACACTAGTGTCTAATCAGAACTGAAAAACAGTCAGTCTGCTGTTGTGTCAGTCTTCTCGCTTCCACCCGGGACACGTGTCTAGTCAGGCGCGTCAAAATTCGCCTCAGAATATTTCGTAATTTCACGTCGTATATTTGCGTCGTTCCCGGTGGTTAAGGACCTCAACACCAACATTCAGAAGAACCACTTTAACAAGCTTTTAAATCAAGGATTGTTTACCGTCAAGTACAACCCCCGAATCAAATGACGTTGTGTAAAATGGTGTGCATAGGATGTGCATTATTTTATTCATACATGCAAAACAGATTGGTGCAGATGTGACATCACATGTTAGAACTGATTTTAAAAATGAAATTATGAAATTATGAGTCTTTGCAGAAAACTGAATCAAAAACAGGCACGACTCTTTGGTGGAAATCACTGTATAGGCTCTAAATAAGTCCAATGAACCACTGCTTGTGAACACAGCTCATCCTTGGATCCACAAATGCAAGTTAATATTGCAAAAGTATCATCAACAGTTTTTGCCCCCAAACTCAATAAGTCTCAACTGACTTACTGCCAAGTTGCAGTTCAAATATCAGAGTTTGTAGCCCTGCAGCCCCGTGAAAAGTTAGTCACAGCAGGATAGCTAGGTCTGGTTAAAAGGCTCTGTCTAAATCATTCATGCTGTTTGTTTTAACCTGCCCGGAGCACCATATGGCTGGGATTTACCTTGTCAGGACGATTTGGACCATGTCAGGTACGTTGCCAATCACATGGGAGATCTGAACAGAGCTGCAAAATTCTCTCCCTTGCCCCCAAAATGTGTCCGCCTGGAAGCGAAAAATGATGATTCTTAACACCAGGACACAAAAAGTGAAGATGATAGAATATCCAAAGTTGTCTAAAATCGAATCAAACTTTTCCCAGAAGCTGCTATCTCAGTTTTCTTAAGGGATGGAGCAACACTGCATCAGCACGGCTTTCTAAAATGAAAAGTCCTGAACTTCCATTACAGTACACCCATTCTATCAGTCTACAAGTCCACCCCTGATAAATGAGGCTCCGAGTGTCCTCGAGTCACCCTGAACAAGCTGATGGTCCTGCACCGGACGGGCGAAGCTGTTTTCCCCATGAACAAACTCCTGGCCGAGGCGCTTATTGATCCTTTGTTCCTTTTTAAGGCTAATTATCCACTCCAGCGCCAGTTCCTCCTATCGATGTCCCGCTCTTCATCCTCTGCTCGTCACACTGAGGGGTGAGCGTCTTAAAAAAAAAAGACAAATCTGATGGTCATCTGCCCAGAGGGGAGGAAGCACACTACTCCTGCTCCTATTTACAACTTATATAACATAAAACAAAAAGAGTGAAAGACATTCACGTCAGAATGCAAAGTGACAAATGTGGTGACTAATGAGCGAGCCGGGCCTGCAGTTATTAAGTCTGTGTCTTAAAATGGAGGTTCTGACCTGCAATTAATGAAAAGAACGCCTGCAGCTGCCACATTCATGGTGACGTCAGCTTTTCCGATTATTCTTAAATATATTCACACCACGCTGAAAATAAAAATAGACCGGGTATAAAGCAGCGTCATTGAGGCAAGACAAAGGCGTGATTGATTCCTGATGTCAAAATCCTCATAGCTATAAAGGCACATATGGTCCAAACACCCTTGACATGACCTGTTTTAGGCGATAAATTGGCGAGAGCTTTCATAACAAACAGCTGCATTACTCGAAAGGAGAGGAAAAGGTGTGACACGAATCCCAAGCCTGGCACACGGAAAAGGGCCGGACCCTGTTTATTGAAATGCTCCAGCCGTGATAATGAAGGAACATTCATCTATTCCAACGGTTTGATAAAGCGACCACCGAGCTCGCCAGCCACGCTAATGGATTAGAATTTAATATGGGGCCCGTTTTTATTAAAACAAGTGTCCCTTTAGGAAAATCCTTGGCAGGACCGCTGTTGTGGTAAACAACAGAGCTCTCTCTCATGTCACTCCTCGACTTCCCTCTGTCGTTCCCCCTCCCCTCACCCATCGCCATACAAGTGATTGATTTTCTTTCTCTCATGAGTGATGATAAGCTGCAAACTCATTAAGATGGCCGCCGCCACATCCTAAGAGCATGTTGCGTGAGATCCAAATCATACACACTCCGTCGTCTTTATGTGGGACTTCCTGAATTATTGAGGCGGTTTATTTACTTGAACTGCTGCCCTGTCGAAGGAATCGCACCCTTAAAGAGGCGGATCGGAACTTTTTACTCAAAGAAAACTCTGCCTGTTTGTTACTCCTCTCTTCAAGAGACTATAGATAATGGATTTAATCCTCGAAAGGGTACGATGAGCTGTTTCTCCTGAGACTGAAGGGAAAATACTCTAGATAGGGCAGGGGTGCACATAGCGGAGTAATTACTGATTATGAGCATTATGGAGAAAATCTAACACTGTGGTAATTAAGCAATGGGTGTGATTTTAAGACTATGCAGTGAATTTCACTACAGAGACATGTTTGTTTCGACAAGTGGGGTGGAGGCTACTAGCAAAAGTAACTTTGGAATGACGACTATAATTGATTTGACTTTTGGTATGGCTACTATAAAATGTGTACACTTACTTCATGTAACCAACTAACGCCCCCTTGCATATATTTGTTACACGGGATAATCATAGGGTTGAATAAGATAACACGTTTTCGAACTCACCACGGGTATTATCAGAAGAAAAAGCACACTCTGGGTCACAGCTTCAACTTCAACTTCGACGAATACGGATGGTGCGTTCAAAGCGTCGGAATTTTCTATTCTACTGAAAATAACTGGGGTTACAGTGGATTTGTGTTTGGTGGAGACAAAAGGACCCCTGACGAAATCCCCCATCCCCGCCTAAACTGACGCCTATGGTTCTACCCTAAAATATCACTTAAAGGAAAGATCCAACTTTGTGCTTTAGCAACAGGGCAAGCATTAGTTACTGCATAGAAGTGGAGAAATGGACAAGATTTTGAGACTATGCAGTGAATCCCACTTCAGAGTCATATTCATATATAAATATTTTAAATACAGTGTTTAACCTCTGCTTTTTTGCACGGACATGTCTTCAAATCTTCAATTTTTGACAACATAACATACGGTTGATGATAACCTTTTAGAATTAATTCAAATTTGACACTGAGGAAGAACTGTTGAAGTCTCTGCTCACAAAGTGGTGAACCACTTACTGCACTTCCTTTTTTTTTTTACTGCTTTGATATCCTCCATGTTTTTCTTTTTGTTTTTTTTATTTCAATTTATTTATTTATTTGTTATTTTTGATGAGCACCACACTACAGTTCCAGTATTTTGTTGCTACTGTTTTTGGTAAGCCAGTTCATCTTCCAGTTTTCTGACAAGATCTGACATGTTTTTTGCAATATTTTGCTATGAATTCACTGTTATAATGGGAGTCAATGGGCCAAATTTGGTCATGAGGTTAACAAGTGTCTGTGTGATGCAAATCTCCCATTCTAAACACTTCCAATAGACAGGCTTTTGGAATTAAGAAAATAAAAATGGAAAAAAAAAAACTAGTGCCAAAATTTCATACAGCTAGCCTTTAAACTGACCAGGTTACTGAGAGAAGAACAAAAAAAGACACCCAAAATGTCGCTTTTTGTCCCCAAAATGCTCCGAGGGTTAACCTTACCTTTTTTGTACAGACATGTCTTCAAATCCTTTCAATATTTGACAGCATAACATACGGTTAATAATAACCCCCTAAATTAATTCAAATTTAACACTGAGGAAGAACTGTTGAAGTCTCTGCTCACACGGTTGCTCACAAAGTGGTGAACCACTTCCTGCACTTCCTGTTTTTTGTTGTTGTTGTTTGTTTGTTTTGTTTTTTTTTACTTCTTAGATATCCTCCAGGTTTTATTTTTTTGTTTTAATTCTATATTTTTTTTTTGTTATTTTTGATGAGCACCACACTACAGTTCCAGTATTTTCTTGCTACCGTTTTTGGTAAGTCAGTTAATCTTCCAGTTTTAAGATCTGACATGTTTTTGCACTATTTTCCAATGAATTCACCGTTGATTTAAATGGCCTTTCCTTGACTTATTTCATTTCCAACCCGGTGTATGAAAAATTCAAGGTTGCCTTCAGTGCATCGAAATGAAAAGGAAGTATTCTTTTGAATTCCAACACACCTGTATCAGTGAAGAAGTTAAATCAAGTGAAAATGATCACTTTACACCCCCTCATTATCATAATCACACCTTTTGATTAGACTTCAGCAGCCTTCATCCTCAAAAGAGCTTTGAACAGCATTGATGGTTTGGGTTTTACTTCGCAAGGACGCTGAGATCCTTATTCATATGGATGTTTCATACACTGCTTTAATAAGTTGTGATTAAGTGTAAACAAACAGATAAAATAACGAAGAAAAAAAATTAAAAGATAAAACTCTGTTGAGTTCAGAAGCTACTTGATAACAAAATGAACTCGGAACTCTCAAACTCTTCTCACTGGTCAGACGAGGACGCAACAGAGTGATGTGTAGCACAATGTCCTGCAAGTCTATCATACCTTCAATTAGCATATGCAAATGTGATAAAGTCACATTTAATTACACTGGGTGTCACTCAGCTCAGCACTCCTTCCTTCCACCAGCCGGCTGGAATCAGAAAACACAAGCTGAATCTCATAGTACGAGTGATACAATGAAGATTTTCATTCGAGATGACAGGATTGTCAGAGGACCTGAGACCGGCCCGTCTGTTCCCCTGCCAACATTACCTCTGCAGGTATTTGTGAGGGACCTCGAGTTACCTCTTTTATGTAACACACCATTACTTCTCCACTGTCTCTACAGGCAAATGGAGACACTTGAAACTTTCTTTCCCCATTTGCCCCAAGTCAAGCATGATGATTGAAATGGCAAGTCAAGTCCAGGGGAAGTTCACTGTGTATTAAGATGTTAGACTCAACCAGTGTGACAAATGTGCATCTATTGATCCTAAAAATGACAAAGTAAGTCACTGACCAAGTTTAAACACGCAAACTTGCAAAAATGTGGGGTTAATTTGTAGTGTTATGGGCTTTTATTTTGAAGGCAAGGTGTTGCCTTACATATACCAATACCATGTAAGAAATTGCTTGCACTTTTGATATGCGTTTTTATTTTTCGCACTCTTTTTGAATGTCTTACTTGCAACAGTTTGGGGGGGGGGGGGCTTATATTTTGAAGGCAAGGTTTTACCTTTTACTACCAATTATTTAAGGAACCGAGGACGCGATGGATACGGATCCTTTCTCTGCTCACCTTGTTTGGAAGGTGCTGCCTTATTAATAACTGAGTAGCCTTTTATTTAATGATAAAAAGACTTGTTGAGCATATTGTTTTGTAATTTCTCATTTAACTCACATGTGGGAAATGGTATTACAGTAATGACTTAGCCCCTCAAAGACTTAAGGTAGTTTTAAGCTACTGTGAGGTGTTATATTGACATTAATAAAATGGACCAAATTTATTTTGGTGTTTTTTTTTTTTTAAATTTATTTTTTTCATTCTACTTTATTTTATTTTTCTAATTAATTAATTAATTACTTATTTATGGAAAACAATAGCAAACTTCCACTATTGTGTCCATGAGAATTTTTAGGAATAGTATGAGTGCTTCTTTTTTTTTTTCTTCCTCTATATCCTTAGTTTCTGACATGAAATGAATGAAAATAAGCTGAGTTGAGTCAACCAATGAGTCAACTTAATGCTGCTACTTTCTTTAATATGAATGTGCTGCAAGAAACCTTGCCCTGCTGAGATAGAAATGAGCTCTCCCGACGTAGGTATCAAAAAACTAATCTTCTATTTTTGCTCAAACTCTGAGTACAGCTTCAAGTAAATCCTTGGCCTCAGCTCAGTTGAAGACAATGATTGGGTTCACTCATTCTTACTCACTTTAATATTTCCTTGGTGACGTATCCGGCGGTGATAACCAGGGCCAGATTATCAAATCTCTTCTTAAAAGCGCTGGTCAAATAACCTCTATTGTCAGAGACAATCCCGTATCCACCAGTTGAATAATTTCATGCAAAGCCTTCAAGTTTAAATCGTCTAGATTGGTGGAATTAGAGTAATTCACTGGGACACACTTGACAATGGCCTTTTATCACATCCCCTGACAAACATGCTGAGTAAGGATCCAAACAAGTGTTGTATTTGCAGTGGGAAATGCATAGTAGGTGAATTTTCTTCTTGAAAATCAGGAGAATTTCTTGACCTTGCTTTGAGGATTTAAGGGAAACTGTACACATTTGATACCAAATGAGCGAAAAAAGAATTCTTCAATAAAACAGGAAAAAATATGTTATGTTATATTATTATTATTTTTTAATGCAGTATCATATTTGAAACTTAACTTTTTACTGCTTTTTCTCCAAATAATTGAAAAACAGTTTGAGCCAGAAACTACATTTAGAAAAGTAACTTTTTTAATAATTCAGAAGAGAAAACTTTTAAACAAGAAGAATCATATGGCCCAATATTGGTGAATTCTTAAAGTGTAATTTACTGCACAATTATTAAGAAAAAAATACAAAAAAGGGGGGAAAAGAAAGGAAGAAAAACAAAAAGACAAAAAATATAAACTAGAAAAGCACTCAGAGAGCACAAACCTCTGCCAAGCAGCTCATGTCCCTCCTTATATTGTGATTCACACATGTCTTTTATCAACTTTTATTTGCGTTTAAACTGGTATGTTCACTGTTCATAATGTTCCTAAAACAACGAAGCTCATATTAGATACATAAATGCATGATTTATTATGCAATATTTGTAAGCGCACACTTCCTTGTATCTTCATTGGTTATCTTTCAGCATTGAAAATTCCAACAACACCCTTGTTTTTGTGTGTTCTGGATCACAGTATCTGGAATTTTGTTTGGATCAGGATCAACCTTTGACACCTCATAAAACTCATTGAGATCCTTTTGTGTAACTTTTTACTAAAGACACATTTTTATAGAGTTACATGCAAAAATTCCAAAATTTGCCCTATCTCACAATGATAAAGAATCCTTTAAAAAATTCCTGGATCCAGAAGGCGATCCGGATCACCACCAAAATGTAATGGGATCGTCCTGGGGCTGAGACGCACCTCTGGTGAAAATTTCAGGTCAATCCGTCTGTAACTTTCTCCGTAAAGTTGCTAACAGACAAACAAAAACAAACAAACAAACAAACGCTGCCAAAAAACATGACCTCCTTGGCGGAGGTAAAAAGCTAAGAAAGCTAAAAAACAAAAAAGACAAAAAAACTAAAATGAAAGAAAAAAGGAAAAGTCAGAAAAGTGAAATATTCTTTTCTTTGGGTCAGTATAACACTTTGTCAAAAAATATGTCTTTTTATAGATGTTTGCAAAATTGACAGTTTGAAAAGAGTCGGAATATATTAGATTGACCAGTTAGATACGATGAATGGTAAATTATTCAAATTAACTTACTGTCTGCTAGCATACTAAGCTAACAATCCAACTTCAACTTAACACTCTAATGGAAGCACTCAAAATTGGCAGTAAGCAAACAGGTAAGCAAGTTTAAGCTTCAGAAAAAACTTGAGGCATAAGACATGAGAAAGTAGCAGAAAGCAAACATTAGGTTAGCCAATACTAAGCTAGCACAGTAAACCTGCTACAAAAAAACTGTAACATAAGACATTACAAAGCAAGCAAGTCCAGTTTCCAAAGAATTGGATAACTATGAACCGGATGAATCTGAACCTACACAGACATGTAACAGCCATGCAAAATTGTATGATATTTTTGCTACGTGGGAGAGATCGTGTAGGGACAGTAGGGAGGACGGATAGGCCTGCAGCTATGTGCATGAACACACTAACAGTGTCATTTCCAGGGTAACAAATTGATAATGAGTGACCTTTCCCCCTTTTACATTTCCCTCCCCTCTCCCTCCCTGAATTGTCCGCGGATCAGCGAACTCATGGGTTCCCAGTTCCAGCTCTTCCCAGAAGTGCCGAGCTTTAAAAGCGAGAGGGGCTGGGCGGTATAATCTTACTCCAGCGGCCAACGGACGTTCAGCTCGGTTAATACGGTCATAGGTGTGCGCTCGGCTCAGCGACCGTGTTGCGCTGCAGTCCAGTGAAGCCGGACTCCACGGGGGAAATCAAAACCTGCAACCTTTACAGTGACAGCACAACAGCCCTGTTGTTACTGTCTGTGGAGTTTTTCATCCAACAGGATGGGAGAAAAGAAAAGAGTCATAAACTGCATGCTATGACCAGCATAAGACGGTTGTTTAGTGAGATATTCACATAAGCTTGCTCAAGAGCTGTGACCTTCATGGCCTACTTACAATACAATATAATATACAGAGTTAGTGTCATTAGTCAGTGGGATGGTTGTTTGTTATTGAGAGCAAGTAAGAGGTCAAGAATGTAGCTGTATGGATTTGTATTCACTCGATAACTCCATTCAATTAAATCTGATGTATTCATAAACAACTCAACTGCTATTCAAAGTAGACGTTGGGTTTTGAGAAAATATGTATCTACTTAGACTGCATCTGATTCCTTGGGGGCAAAGTCCATCACAGTACGACTTGACTCAACTTTTACTGATCTTGCCAGATATAAATTTAAAAAATTCAATACTTGTAATTTTGTTTACGCCCAAATACAAGCACAAGTACCTCAACCTGACCAAGCAGTACCGGTTCCCTTAAAGGTGGGGTAGGCAGGATTCCGTTAAAGAAGCATCTTTTTTTGTGGTGTATATACAAAAAAGCTTTTAATATCAATCAATAGCTATTAGTTATTGATGACATTTGGTAATATAATGATATCTATGTTTTCTGTTATGTCTGTGTAGTCAACATTTTTGGTTGTGAGGCAGACGCTGCTCCTTAGTGCTGGTTGGTTGTGAGACAGATGCCGCTTCCCCGTGTCGTTCACTAGCCCAAACAAAGTTAGCGTGCTACAATATCGGACAGTAGAAACCAACCAGAAAGTACAGAAAATTGTCTGAATCCTCCTTTGACCACGACTGCCGACACAAGGAAGGAAATGAAGTCAATACCGGAGACTCTGGCGGAATAACAGCGCTTAAAAAGGAGGTACCGGACAAAAGCTAAAAAGCCAGGTCAACATCAATGAAGCATAAATGCTTCGGGGACGCTTTGGGATCTTACGGACCCTGTAACCTTTCTGCTGGACAGGTAAACCGCTTGACCAAAGTAAGCCAAGTGTCTGTAACAGAAGTGTTTCCTGCCAAAGAGGACCTGCTGCGTGTTGTAGCGCCACTAAACTGTTTCCCTCAGGTCCCGGACTATGTCACTTTATCCTAGTTGTAGAAGTCTTGCAAACATTGTGTTTGTTGGTAGTCTGTTGGCGTCTACAGTAGCACCAATGCTTTTTACTTTCATGTTGACTGGGCCCCATTTGTATTTATCTGCATTATATCTGAATTTAATTGGAATGATACGAGCGAGCAGGGGCGTCTGTTTGTGGGCGGGGCTTGCTGGAGCAGAGAAGAAAGGGGGAGGAGGAGCTGAGGGGAAAACTGGTTGGGAGGGGTAGAGTTCACACTCAAGACTTCTTCCAAATACTGGCACTTCCTCAGATCCTGCCTACCCCACCTTTAACCTTTACCAAGTTTTGTTTGTACCATAACCAGTCCAAGTGCTGATAATTCTCCAACCTGTTTTATTTGTGTCAGCACCTCAGCCCAGTGAACCTGCGTTTGTGCACGGACTTGACCAGGTAGCGCCGGTTACTGAAGCGTATTTGTGCCTAAACCAAACCTGACATACATGAAGTGAGACGCTACAGACTGGGTTGACATTGATAGTCATAAAACATGCTGTGACCTTCAGGCGCAAGCTGCCGGCTGAAGTCACGTGTGATCTTAAGTGAACGTAGCAGCCATGGCATGACAGGTGACACATGTTCAGCCAGGAGATGGATAGCTGGATATGATTCTCAGACCTTGACACGCTGAGTTTAAAGAAGCTTCCCTAACACGCACACTCACACACACACATACATTCTGGTTCACCTGAAGTGGCAGACTCCTCCCGTGCTCCGTCTGGGATCATTGCTCGGTAACAGTGAGTGACAACTCTATACCGCCTAAGAGACACACAAACAGCATTTGGAAACAGTGATTTGACAAATTTGGGACCTAAATCCAGCAAAGTCTATTCTGGTTTGCTTGATCAGATCAGCAGCAGACAGTGAGGACTGTCTCTCCTGGGAGACTAGGGATGAAATCTCAGAGGAGTTTCACTGCAAAGCCGCGACACTGTCTCCGTCTGTGTGTGCGCACGTGTCCCTCTCTATAAATGTCTAACCACGCATGTTTGATTGTGAGTTTAACACGGCGAATCAGGGCGCCACAAAGAGACATCGTGGTCTGTTCTATCTCAGCAGGAGGTCCTACACTTACATAAGGCGTCATGTTGATTGACAGGGGAGAGAGAAACAGGTAGGCGCAAACAGATGATGCCAAAACGTGAACGAATCCAGCTTCTTTCTTTTTTTTTTTTTTGCTTTCTACCTTTGATTCAGCATTTTTTTTTTTTGTCTAAGCACCTGTCTGACTGTTTGTCATTCTTACAAATACCTCCAAGCGCAGGACAACAAACACTCCCAGGGTATTTCACCGCCTCAGAGGGGTTTGTTATACCTTTAATGATGCTGGATTAGAGCGCCTGGCGGGAGTTTACTCCAACTGTCTCCTCATGCGTCTGCCCCGGACTATTCCCTCGCATCAGACAGCCGGTGATGGATGGCTTAATTAAGGTGAAAGACAATGAGTGAGTGCTTTTCATTGTGTTTGGTCTCGGTGGTTTGTGACACACACACACACACACACAGAAAAAAAAAAAAAAATGGATTGCTCTTTTAAAAGGGGTCTCCTTGGGGAAATGTCACATATTTCATTCAAACGCATCTATCTGGTCGAGTGAAAGAACCAACGCACACGTACATCCTCAAGATCTTGATATGTCAATCACACAGGGAAGATTTCTCACAGCAGATCATCTCTTGAAAAATTTGATGGCTGTATTTTGTCATTTACATATAATTTACTGTCATATGTTCGCAGGATTTTAAGACATTTTTTTTTGTATTAAATGTCTTGTTTACTCAAAGGATAAGAGGATTATTTTTGTCTTTTCACAGTCGCCTTTAAATCCGGCTGTGTTACTTTCACGATTATAACAAAGGCCGACATCTTTAAACATCAACACCTTGTGCAGAAACGCACACGTATACGTGCGCATATATTTCAACACAAAGCAGGGAACACAGAAACATGTGATGCCCACACAATCTCAGCATAACAGCACCATTATCCTCTCTTTATGTCCCTTTATATCCTCCCGACCCACTCGCACGTATGCATATATAAACCTTTCTTCCTTGAAAAACAGTGAAATTACAAAGGGCCATGCTCTCTCTTTCTCTCTCTCTCTTTACTTCCATATTTATCTAAAGCTCCTTCGAGGTATTTTCAGTTTGTCTCAATTTTGGCGCCCCCCCGTGGACCAAGCACTCCTTGCTTGTCTTGTCTTTAACACTCCAGGGATGTTTATTCAGCTGCTTGACTGACACCTACCCTCCTCACACCAGTTCAAAGCATTAAAAAAATAGCATACAAGCTCGTCAATGCTTTTGCAAATAGTTTTGTTTGCTTTTTTAAAAACCATGATAAGAAATCAACATGCATTTTAGTCTCTTTTATGAATGTTCAGAAACTTTTTACAGGAGCTTTAACCCTTAGAACTCCCAGCTATATTTTTCTATTTTCGGTCCGCCTTTTTTTTTTATTCGTAAAAATCTATGTAGCAACTGTATCCTTTGAAGCACAGCAAATATATACACATATTTTTTCAGGACAACCTCAGCCATCTGTTCATGGGTGCAAATATTTTGTAAAATGAATGTGACAGTAGATTCAGAACCATCAAAGTCAACCAAAAAAAACAAAAATGGAAATTGATACCAACAGAACTTCGTTCAAAAAACACATAAAACTACAGTGACCAAGCCTTTTCTCAGCTGCACATCATTCTTTTAAGTCTTGGCTATCAAGAGAAGAAATATTGGGATTAGAACAAACACACAACAGGAACTATTTACATATTTACATGAATTCTTCTCTGCTTTTTTCGCTATTTACAGTAGTTTATGCCACTCCTTGAAGCAGTTCCTGTCTGGGATGAGACAGAGGGCCATATCATAATGCTCATAATCTCTTCTTTGCTTGTTTCCAAACATTGAGGACCATTATTTCTTAATTTGCAGACAAGCAGGGAACTTTCTTGTCTCTTGTTGATCTTTGGTTGCCTCTTATTAGACACTACCGTCAAGGGAACAATAGAAGAAGAATATGAGACTGTATAATTGGTCCAAAATGTGACAGAAAAAGATATTTTCAAAACAGGTTGTCAAACCCAGTGATCTTTTTTTATCACAACAATATGATAAATAATCATGTTTTCACCGGTATATCACCGTGGATTTACCATCAAACGTCTCTGATCAAACACCTATTTTTGTGGCTGGATTGTAAACCTTATGGGAGGTGTAGAAATGTCTAGAAACCCTCAATAGATCGCTGAAAGGGTAAGCTTTTCAACACTTTTTATCTCATAGAGATACACGGTGTAGTTCCCGAGAAACTGTAAACAATATTAATAGTGTCACGTGGGATTGCCGGCGATCCAGTGGAGTTCTACGTGTTAATCATGAAGGGCTTTTTCTGCTGTTTCCTAATTGCAGGCACCAAACCTACCTGAATCTATCAAGGCTGATACATAGACAGAATCTGTTCAGTTACAGCATACTTTTACCTTCATTCTGGCATCCCTAGATTTTAGAAACCACTCTTCCATCTCATGCAGAAGCACAGACATGCAGCGAGTATCACTGCAAAGTTCATCCAAGCCCAAGAAGCACAGACATTGATGAAGTGCAACCCTAGATCAGAGGTGCATACTGCTGCTGTAAGAGTATATGGTTGTTTTCAGCTGTAGCCTGAGGGGCAGTCTGCTACACGGGAGGGAAGCAGCAGCTCACCTGAGAGCTGCCTGGCACCTGCACAGTCCTCAGCGGTTGGACAGTGAGTGGCTCCAAGCAAACGTCGGTTCGATGCCTTGCCTGAGGCCATTAACATTGTAATTAGCTAGCAAGGGGTTAGTCTTTGCACGCTGCCACTTATTTTTATTTATTTATTTTTTGTCTTTATTTGGCACTGTAACCTTTTGTGTCTCCAGCAGTGCTTCCACTCACTGCGAGCGTCTTTTTTCCTTATGTTTTCTAGCCTCATCTCTCCATCATCCCTTGCCCTTCTCAGCCTCCTTCCTCCCTCTCCATCTGTATTATCCTTTAAATAATTCCCTCTGAAATAAGTCAGATTTTTACTATTTTTTTAACCCCATCTGAAGATGCCAGCCTGCAAGTGCCAGTCCCTGCCACCACTTGTTTTGAGCCACAGCCCCACCCCTCCTCTTTGTTTCCTGCTCTCTTTTCTCAGCGACTCCACGCGGGATTCCAATCCTCCCACGTTTGATCTGCCACCAAGAGACGTGTGCCATGTGTGCGTGTCTCTCCTGGACTGTGCATCTGACCGTTTGTACCCACTTCTGTCACTGTTGTGTTGCTTGTCAGACGAACACCCACTCCTGCGGTCAGTTGTACACTTGTAACACAATGTTTTTTCTCACGGCACGCAGGCAAGCACAGGCCCAGTCCAACCTAACAGCTTTTGTTCACTCTTCCATGAACAACAAGCGTGACATGGGTGTTCATTTATGTTGAATGGACACACATGGATGCTACGCTTGCATGTAGGGCCACAAAGGTCGAACAATGGCGTCCATCAATTTCACTCTGAAAACACAGTCAACTGTCATGCTTTCCGAAAGAATGGTTCTCACATATGTTGTTTTTGCGGTCCCATACGTCTTTGAAACATTTATTTATGTTTGCCCCCGGGGCAAACCTCAACAAACATCAATTCTTTGTCACATGTGTAGAGCCTAATAGAAACTTATGACAGCAGTGGAGGGGGACATTTTACCAGCTGTGCTTATGGCTGTTACATGGAACAGTAGCGCAGTCAACTCAGGTTTATGTTTTTCCCGATAAATTAAGCCGCCTGTTGAATAAAGCAAACAACCAAGGGTCTCTTTTGTTGGATTTTTTGTTTTACCGCATCTAGAACAGCTCTGATTCGGAACGGTGGGGATTTTCGCCGTCCGCCAATTCCTACTAGATCCGTTAGTGAGGCAAATTTTGTGGCGAATTACGGACAGCAGGAATCGCGAGAACTTACAAGAACCTGCGGGTTCACTTGCAACCACACGATAACAAGTTGTCACAGTGTTTTAATTTGAAAAGAAGCCGGATGTTTTTTTTTTTGTGCCTGTCCCCGACTTCCTTTCCAGCTCCAACTGATCTGCGCTGAATTTATCCGGCATGCTCGGGCGTCTGGAAAAAATTGAACTCTTGCGATCCGCTGCGGAATGGAAAGAAGCCAGTGGAAATTGACACATTGACTTGAATGCTTACAATCTGCTACGATTGGTGGATACTGCCTTTTCGTAGCCCTTCTGGATGCGGTGGATATCGGGGATTATGTTTTCAATACATGCAGAGCGTGGTTTGGACTTTGAGAATGTGGCATCGCCTGCATTTACAGTTCAGTATTGATGGTGACCTCCAAACTATGTAAGCTAGCCATAGCTAAGGATACATCGACCATGATTGTCGGACTACAGTAGAGGTCCACCTTTTGCCTTAGTCCGTAAACAGTGGTTAGTATTTGTGAATCTGTTTTGAATCTGGATTTTGGAAGAGGACTTGAGCCTATGCAGAGATTTCCACGACACAGTCATGACCTGGAAATGCCATCTGCTTACTGATGTTTGCAGATATTTGGTCAAAGTTTATGCATTGCGCATATTTGACCCTTCCAGGAGGGTTCACCAATGCAGGGGATATGAATGAGTGGATCATATTTAATGGAAATGATCAGCCATGCACCAAGAGGATCACCAAGGGGATGCATAGTCAGATTTATCGACAGTGGATCATGATGATCTGACAGAATGTCAATCCACAACCAAGGTGCTGGATTGACTAACCGAGAGAAAGACATGACAATCCCCAGAGCGGTGCCACGAGCAGGGCAAATCAAAACCAGAGGAGTGGTGTTGGTTCAGATACCGGTGAGGTGTTATGATGTGATCCCTGTGGGTCTGTGTGAGTAATAGATGCACAAGTTTGACGGCTTATCAGCCACCAAAACACTGCACATTGGTGAATAATACAGTGAGTCAACATTGGACAGCTGAAAACGCGAGAATATTGTCACGACTTTTATTTCATCCTGCTTGGTAACAATTACCTGACAAATTGTCAAATATACAGCATATGATTAACTAACTTTCTATTGTTGCAGGTTCATCCTTTGTGCCAGTATTTGACAAGTTTTTTTCTTCGTCTTACCTCGAGTTATATTCTGACAAGACCTCTTTGAAATGAACGATGAGTGGGCTGGGATTTTTTTTTTGTTTTTTTTTCCCAAGGGTTGTTGTCTGTCTGTACACTCTTCACTAAATACTTGTATGCCTTTTGATTCCTTTTACTCCCAACTTTTGTTTAGCTCAGATATTGGATCATGAATTAATAACTGCTGTGGATGAGGACAAAAAACTCTGAGAGCTCTGGTTCTGCACACCCATCCATCACTGTGACATTTTTCTCCAGTAACAAAAAAAAAAAAGGAAATAGTCCTCAGACATTTTTTTTTCAGCGTCCAGGCCCCACTGGCTGTGTTCTCCATACGTATCACTTAACTCCTGTGTATGCCTCTTCTTCACCTTCGTGTCTTACCCTCAGGCATCCTCCCCTTTACTCACCTTGTACACTCTTCAGTGTGGCATAGGTGACACTGCTACAAGCATTTAACTTTTAAAAGGAGTGACACTAATGTGTGGCTCTGCCAGTGGCACTTTCATGTTCGTCTCTATGCATCACTATTTCCCCTCTTCTTCTCTGTCAGCTGAGTTACACCTACCGACTGTTGTCCTGTCTTTGCCAGTGCAGAATTCTTTATATGACTCTATTCGACATGCAGCAGGTTGCACGGTCCCTGCTTGTCAGAGCGGGTGCTGGATAACATAGCGTACAGCACCATGGCAGGGGGGGAACTGAGCCACTCTTTGAGTGTCTTGCTGTGACACAATGTGTGCACGTTTGATTTATTCTGCGTGTTGTCAGTCAGAGTGGAGCATGGCTCGTCACCCTCTCAGCAAGGAAATCTGAAAAAAATCAAGTTCGTTTCGGATGAAGAAGGGTCACTCTCACGTATCTTCAAATTTAGCCATGCAGTCAGGTATAATTAGATTTTGAGGGGGCTAAATGGGGGCATAACGATGGCCACACCTTTGGCAAGAAAAATCATAAAACTTAAATTCACGACACGGACTGACATGTCACTTTTAATCTTGTTTTGCTTTTAAAGCTTCGAATCACATATGACATGTCATTCTAGTGTTTCTGTCATGTTTAGGGGGCTAAATGGGGGCAAAATGATGGTCATATTTATGACCGGGATGATCAAAGAAAAGCAATTTAATTTCATAGAATGATGGATCACTTTCAACGTGCTTTGCATACATTGTCAAGTATCATACAGGTGTCATAACACCATCTTTGTGTCGGGGGCTAAATGGGGGCAAAATGAGGGTTGCACTGTTGGCAAGAACAATCTTGACGTCAAAATAATTCCACAGAATAATATGTCACTTTTAAGCTTGTTTTGCTAATGAAATTTAATATCACATGTGACATATTAGGGGCCTCAATGGGGGCTTAATAATGATCACTATCCAAATGAGTAATGTTAAAATGGCATGTCTCTTTTGACCTTGTTTGCACTTCTGTTTTTTTATCCTACAAGTCGTTGCTTGCTTGGGTTTTGTGTATAGGGGGTTAAATGGGAGGAAGTATGTCAAATGCTGAGGGGGCTAAATGATTTTTCACTTACTCTGCTTGACATAAAGACACCTCACACTTATGACTCATTTGCTGTACTCTGATTTAGATGCTATATCTGAAATATCTTTGAAAATGTTTACCTTTGTTTAACTTTATGCAGATGATACGATTGTTTAGTTATAGGCAGCTAAATGACCTGACCTTAACTGGGCTAGAAAAATATAACAAATCATATTGAAACTTTGACTTTTAATGAAGTTATTGAAACCATCTGATAAATTTGAATATTCTAAAATGTGTATTAAAAGTTTACAGGAGTAAATGCTTTTTTTCTCTTTAGTTACTCCAAAATCA